>CM055317.2:76629459-77879459 GCA_029255685.2 Silene conica
TTGGTCCTACTATAGGGGATCAATATAGTTTTTTACCTTATCAGACAAAAAAGATATGACTGTCCCCAAAACCCGTCATTACTCGTGTTTTTGTAAATGTTAAGTATCTATTATGGTACTTTTCTATTGCAATTTCAATATCCTTTTTTTTTTATCGTGTCATTATTAATTTAATATTTGGAGCGTTTTTTTCAAATAATATTTATGTGAAGCTTTACGCATAAACTCTTGAATAGTTACTTTTTACCGTAATTAAAATTTTCATCCATGAAGTTTTATGCTAGAACTTTGTGGTATTTTTTTCGTATTTTTATCATTGTCTTCCTTTGTAGTTTTAAATAAAATTTTTAGATTAGTTCTTGTGTTTAATATCTTTGGCATGCTGATATTGATATGATTATCATGAAAAATAAATGTATGTTTGTTATTTATATACAAAATTAAAAATGAATATAACTTTTCTTGATTTACTTGATATAGTTTAACTAATATTTTTGGTCATATTATTGTTCCAAAAATACTTTAAAGTAACTAATTTTAGGATGTTATTTATTTGATTAACTTGATTTTGTTAAAATTGAAAATGAAAATAATACTAATTAACATACAAATTGACCGTTTTTCGTAGGAATTCATGTTTACGAATTTATATAAAAATGTTACGTAATATTTCTGAAACTACGATATCATGCATTTATTTAGAATATCGGGCGGTTATGACTGCGGAAATTCATCACACACATTGCGGGACCCACCTGAGAGAATTAAGAAAAAAAAAATTGTTGTCTAATCGTTTTACACGAGACATATATATTCGATTATATAATATTTAGGAGGCGTTTTGTTCGAGGGAGAGGAATGGAATGGATTGGAATGTCATACCATTATGGAATGGATTCTATATCCCATACTTGGCTTATATTGGGAAAATGCTACAGATACACATTGTGTATGAAAAACTCCATACACGACCAATCACGTCGCACCACATAGATAACCCAACTTAAACCACATTAGTTAGTTTTAGAATATTTTAGTAATTTTAGAGTCTAGTTAACATGTAATTAGCATTAATTTAGGAAAGTTTGTTATTTTGTTTAAAGTTTATTCTTTTAACAAAATTGAATGATTTTATTTGTAAAATAAATATTTTTGAAATATGTAGTAGAATCAATTAATATTTTTGGAATTTTTTTTTTAAATTTTTTTTTAGTTAGTAATTAATCAATAATAATAATTTTTTAAGTAATAATAATTTTTATTTTCGATTTTTTTAAAAATAAAATCGGTATTGTTATTAATAAAAAAATAATATTTTGGAAATTATTATTTTAAAAAACTCATTTTAGTTAATTATAAATATTCTATGCGTTTTCGAATTAATTAAATTACATGGAATATTTTTATCTTGTATTTTATTAAATTTTGTTTTAGTTAGTAGAATACAAAAAAAGAGTGTAAATTAATTAAATACAAAAAGGGTCTAAATTAATTAAATACAAACAAATTATTTTCTAGAATATTAATTTATAAAAAAAAAATCCAACAATATTACTAATTAATATTTCCGAAAATTTAACTAAATACAAAAAATAACAAAATATTTTTAAAAAATATTAACTTAGTAAAACATAATAAAATCTTAATAAAATAACAAATATTCTCAAATTATGCTAACTACATGTAGTTAAAAACTCAACTACATTTGTATAATTACCAATTTACCCTAACACTAACTCATGTAAATTAACTATGGTTATACACGTGGCGAGATGTGATTGGTCATGTATGAGTTTTTCCATACACAATGTGTATCTCTATCGCCTTCTCTTATATTGTTTGGTTGAACCATGCAATGGAATGAAATGTAAAACATTATGGAATGGAGTTGGAATCTTAGGGTAAGGGTTAGGTATGAGATTAGGGAGGATTGGAATGTATTTAGAATCCATCTGGATTCTAACTCCATTCCAAAATAGCTCAACCAAACACTAGAATCGATTAAATCCATTCCATTACATTCCAACTCCCCCAACCAAACACCCCCTTAATTTTATGTTATACAATGCAAATTGACCGTTTTTCGTAGAAATTCATGTTTACGAATTTATATAAAAATGTTACGTAAGATTTCTGAAACTACGATATCGGGTATTTATTTAGAATATCGGGCGGTTATGACTCAGTAAATTCATTAACCACATTGCGGGACCCACCTGAGAGAATTAAAAAAAAGGTAAATTGATTATAACACCCTTATATATACAACTTTTTGAAACTTACTCCCTAATATAAACTTTTTTGAAACTTACTCCCATTCAATAATTGTACTCTGATAAAAAATTGCTCCCGTTTAACGAATTCAGTAAAAAAAAAAGAGTATGACGTATTTGCCCTTCCGTTATAGTGTATGACGTATGCAGAATTTTAATATTAGACACATGTTATTAAAATTATACAAAACTTGAATTCTGAGAAGGATAATTTGCAGAATTTGTTGGATTGTTCGGAAAAGAAGTGTGTTGCGATCGGTATTCGTTCACTCTCTTAAGTCTTATCCTTTATTGATTTATGTAGTTGAGAAATGTAATTGTTATGTTAAATGATGAATTCTGAAGTTATATGGTATGATGGAGTTGATTCCCTTTGTCATTTCTTCTTTGATTTGTGACGATACGAGGTAGCTACACACTTTTATCCTTTATTGATTTATGGAATTGAGAACTATAGAAGATTTGATTATAGTTTTTTTCCAATATAATTGGTAATTAAAGAATGAATTTGAAGTTGTATATTTTGAACTTTAATTCACTTGAGTGTCGTTTTTGCTATGATTTGTGACTAATTGAGCTGAGGGTGTTCAAAAGTTCAAAGTCTTGAATCCGTAAGTTAAGAGTTTGGTTATCATGTTGCCTTAGGTGTTCAAAAGGAAGAAGGTAATTAAATGGGGTAAATGGGATATAATAAGAGTAAGGGTATAATTGTCATAAATAAGAAAATTAAATAACAAATTCAAAATTTGGCCGGAATGTTCTCTTTTTTTTTTTACTGAATTCGTTAAATGGGAGCAATTTTTGATCAGAGTACAATTGAATGGGAGTACGTTTCAAAAAAGTTTATATTAGGGAGTAAGTTTCAAAAAGTTGTATATATAAGGGTGTTATAATCAATTTACCCTAAAAAAAAAAAATATTTCAAACCTGCGTTTATGACGTGGCTCAACCAGGGATTATGAAATGCTTTTGTAATTATATATATATATATATATATATATATATATATATATATATATATATATATATATATATATATATATATATATATATATATATATATATATATAGAGGCCGGATCACGTGAGGCCGCCTCTTACGGTGAGGCCGCCGAACCTCACGCATCCATAACCTGTTTGGGCCAAATTCACGTTTGCTAATGCTGTTGGGCCGACTTCCCTTGCGAATTATTCAATGTGGGCTGAAAATTAGGGTCAAACCAAATCTTGTCATTTGGGCCAAAAACTTTCTCTCACTAAAAATAATAAAAACATAATTAAACCCAACCCAAATACACACACTCTCTCTAACCTAGAAAACTCTTTACGACCAAAGAAAACCCTCAAATTCAACGCAAAATCGATTTGGTCCTCCGATTGTTCGTAAATTCCATCAAAGCAACATACAAATTCAATTCAATTGATTTTGGAAGAAGATTAAGACTAATTTTCAAGTAATTTGATAATTTGATTCTTCGAATTTTCAACGATTGTTCGAATTTCATGCGATTGTTCGAATTTGATCAATTTTTCTCACGATTTTCTTTACCTCTCGACTTCATACTACTTATGACATTATTTTTGATTATTTTGCAGCTCTAATAGCTATGGAGAATCTAGATATCACCACGGTTGATGATAATATTACTATTGAATCAGGTATGTCGTTTTTTGTCGTTTACATTATTGTTTTCTGATTCAATTTCTGCTCAATTTTGTTGAATATATGGATCGCTTTTTGTATTTCGTGAATGTAGGACCTTATTTTGTGAATGTAGGACATATTGAAGTTTATGACTATTGTATTCGTGATTATAAAAAGGCTGAAACAAGTCCTATATTTTGTGAATATAGGACTTAATTCAAGTTTATGAATATTGTGAAACTATAGGCTTAAACTGTGAAACTATAAGCTTACATTGTGAAACTTGATTAAAAAAGGTTGATTTAGTTTAGCTTTCTTATATTGTGAATCCTAGGCAAAATAAACTGTAAAACTAGAAGCTGATATTGTGAAACCATGCTTATTAAAAAGTCTGATTTTGTTTAGTCTTTTTATATTGTGAAACCAGATGCTGAAACTGTGAAACTAGATGCTTAATCTGTGAAACTAGATGCTTAATCTGTGAAACTTACATTGTGAAACCTGATAAAAAAAAGGCTGATTTAGTTTATATGTTTTGACTTTATATAGGTACTGATTCCATTTTCAGCACCAACGAAGAGGTTTCTACAATTTTAACAGCACAATCCACACCTACAGTACCGGTTGGTACGCCTATTACTTTGGTGAATCACACACCAGGTGGTAGTGAGGAATGGATTGTCAGAGTTGCAGAAGATATTACACCTACTGTTGGGAAGTTATTTTTAAATCTAGAGTCGGCAATGACATTCTATCAAGTGTATGCTACTGCTTGTGGTTTTGAAGCTAGGAAATCTACAACGAAGAGGTTTCGTGATGGTAATATTCGAACTAAAGCCATGGTTTGTAATCGTGAAGGCCATAATAAGAGGAAGGGAAGACCTCTTGAAACTGTTGCAAGTGAAACTAGTTCTGAAACTGGTTCAAATATTGGAAAAAGTGCAAAACCAAAAACTGGTGTGAAGGGAAGTGAAGGAGATGAGGCTGAAAGTTCAAATAAGCAAACATTTACAAGAACAACCAAAATTAGAAGGTGGGGTTGTCGTGCAATGGTTAAATTCAAGTTCCATTATAACAAGTACATCGTTGAACAATTTCATGAGGCTCACAATCACCCAGTGACCTTTGTAAAAAATAGGGAATTTGATAAACTTGCAGCAAATATGAATGAATTTCATAAGCAAATGATTGTCCAGAATTCAAGAGTTAATGTTGGGGCTAGCTTAACATTCCAGCTATGCAAAGAGCAAGTCGAAGGGTTCGAAAATGTGGGGGCTTCCCTTTCACAATTCAAGAATTTCCAACGGGATTTGAAGTGTTTCATTATAAGTAAGGATGGAGACATGTTTATCTCACGTTTGGAAACCCTCCGTGACACAAAAGGGTTAGAATTTGTGCATGAAATTGATTCTGAGAAAGCTTTGACATGGATTTTTTGGACAGATGCTGAGGCAAAGAGATGTTACTCAGTGTTTGGTGATGCAATTTCATTCGATCCAACTTATGGCACTAACAAATATAACATGATATTCACCCCTTTCACTGGCATTGACCATCATAAAAAGTCAATAACATTTGCATGCGCTCTTTTAGATCATGAAGACGATGAAGCATTTATGTGGGCGTTTCAGCAATTTCTGAAATCAATGGGTGGAAAAGAACCTAATTACATTATCACTGACCAAGATGCATGAATAAAAAAGGCGTTCCCTGGTATGTTTGTATATCGTGCATTTTTTCTAGTTTTCTTAACTTGTGACACTACAAGCTGAAGATGTTGAAACTGTGAAACTACATGCTTAACTTGTGAAACTAGATCCTTATACTGTGAATCTGGAAGGCCATATTGTGAACTCTGTTGATATAAGAGGCTGATTTTTTGAGTTCTTAACTTGTGAAACTAGAAGCTTATGAAGTGAAACTACATGCTTATTTTGTGAAACTAGATGGCTATATTGTGAAACCTGTTGAAAAATCAGCCTGATTTTTTGAATTCTTAACTTGTGAAACTAGAAGCTTAGGCAGTGAAACTACATGCTTATTTCATGAAACTAGATGGCTATATTGTGAAACCTGTTGATAAAAGATCCTGATTTTTTGAGTTCTTAACTTGTGAAACTAGAAGCTTAACTTGTGAAACTGGATTCGTATTCTGTGAAACTACAAGCCTATATTTGTAAAACCTGTTGATAAAAGAGGATGATTTTTTCGAGTAATCTTATTTTGTTACATGCAGTTGTGTTCAAAACAGCAAGACATCGGTTTTGCATGTGGCACATTATGAAAAAAGTAACAGACAAGGTTGGGAGCACAATTTGCAAAGACACTGACTTCTTATCACGTCTGAACAATGTTGTTTGGAGCAATGATATGGAACCTGAGGAATTTGAGGAGAATTGGGTTAAGGTCATCACAGAATTCTCGTTAGAGGATAATATATGGTTGAGTGGAAAGTTTGCTGAAAGACACAAATGGATACCAGCGTATTTCAGAAATGTTCCGATGGGTAACATTTTAAGAACCACACAGAGATCAGAGAGTGCTAATAGTTTTTTTAAAAGATTTGAGAATAAATATGGGACCTTGGTTGAGTTTTGGATGAGGTTTGAGAGTGCCATCGACCAACAAAGGCATGCTCTAAAGCTTCTTGAAGCACAGAGTGATGATTCAATGCCTGAAACCTTATATTTTTCAAATTGGGAAGCCCATGGAGCGAGAGTATATACACATGAAGTCTTCTATGACTTTCAAAATGAGGTTAAGGGCTCGATAAATGGGTGTAGTGTGGGTGGATACACCCCACCAGATCCTGTAACTAAATATGAGATTTTGATAGTTGAAGACGCGATCAAGAAAAAGAGCTACGCAGTTGAGTACAATAAAGGAACAATGGACGTGAGATGTTCCTGTAAACTATTTGAACGGAGAGGTATTCTATGTTATCAAATAATTTGGGTTTGCTCAGGTAAAACTAAGGAAATACCTGAGAAATACATTTTGGGTAGGTGGAGTAAGAATGCACTTAGAAACCATATTTATGATTTGAATGGAAATCTTTTGGACAACTACAATCCTACTAGTAGCCCGAAATTTGGAATGTCTCGGATGTGGTCTGAGATTTATGCAACTGTGGGGATCCTCAAAAGAAAAAAAGAGTCTGATGTGAGAGAATTTGCTAAGCTTGTAAAAGAATTCCGAGATAAGTTGGAGCCAAACCCAAAGGCTTTGACAAAAGAACAAGAATTGGAAATCCTTCTAAACTGCAAGGCTCCAAAAGAAGGAAAGGTCTTACCACCTAAGTTCTCTAAGAACAAGGGTAGCGGGAAGCGGTTGGTCAGTAGCAAAAATAAGGCAATCATAAAAGGAAAAAAAACCAAAAAGGTTGTGTGCTAATTGTAAACGAATGTCACACCATGATAAAAGAAATTGTCCATATGATTTTGAAGAGCATCCTCCTGAGAATCAAGTGTGTATTATTCCTTTACTTTATTTTTTTTTAATTCAGGTTTATTATACGGTGAAACTAGGGGCTTATTCCGTGAAACTAGGGGCTTATACTGTGAAACCTGTTGATGAAGGGCTGAGTTTAGGTTGTTTATAATATTGTGAATCCTAGGCCTTAAACTGTGAAACTAGGGGCTTATATTGTGAAACTAGGGCTTATACATTCTGATTTTAATTTTAAGTATAATTTTTATTACTTAAGCAATGCAAGGTACGTCTCAAAAGTATTTATTTTAATGTTTCATTTTCTTTCAGGGAGATACAACAGAAGAAGAAGAAGAAGAAGAAGAAGAAGAAGAAGAAGACGAAGATGAAGATGTATAGTTTAGGTTTTTTAGATTGTGAAGCTTTATTACACTGTGAATCTAAGGGCTTAAACTGTGAAACTAGGGGCTTATATTGTGAAACTAGGGGCTTATACTGTGAAACCTGTTGACGAATAAAGAAAAGAAACTCTTAGTTTCACAGATTACATTCTTAGTTTCACAACTTAAGCTTCTAGATTCACAGAAGAAGACCTGACATTCACAGAATAAGTTTTCTTATATTGTGAAACCTGTTGTCATAAATTGTGAAACTAAAAGCTTTACTTGTGAAACTAGAAGCAGTTTTGGATTAGGGGGATCCGCTACCGCGTAGATATCCACCTCTAAATGCGTAGATACACATTTAGAGACGTTTATGTATGTTATTTTTCGACATTTATGTTTGTAATGACTTTTACCTTATCTAAATTTATTACTGCTTGCTTGATTATATTTATTTATTGCTTAAATTTATTACCTTGTTGATAAAATTCTTCATCATAAACAATAAAAACACTATTTATCTAAATTTACTACTGCCAGTAAAATTTGAATAATAATTTACTACTTATTCAAATTAATATTCAAATTTTACCGGCAGTAGTAAATTTAGATAAGTAGTGTTTTCATTGTTTATGATGAACAAGTTTGTCAACAAGTAAGCAGTAAATAAAGCATAGTAATAAATTTAGATAAGGTAAAAGTCAATACAAACGTAAATGTCGAAAATAGCATTTTAGTTTAGGTTTCTAATATTGTGAATCATACGCCTTAAACTGTGAAACTAGAGGCTTAGTTTTACAAAATAAGATTCTAGTTTCACAAAATAAGATTCTAGTTTCACATAAGAAAGGCTGACATTAACAGAAACTTAAAACTGTGAAACAAGAAGCCTACATTGTGAAACCCAAACTCTTAGTTTCACAGAATAAGGGCTTAGTTTCACAACGTAAGCTTCTAGTTTCACGGGATAAGAAAAAGAAACCTAAACTCTGAAACAAGAACCCTACATTGTGAAACCCTAACTCTTAGATTCACAGAAGACTATATATGTATTTGTAGTGTAAATGGTTGTATATTGGAATAGGGTGTTTGATGATATCAACTTGAATTGGATATATAGTGAACTTGCTTACTACGAGTAATAAATTTTATGGTTGTAAAGTAGATTCAATAAATATGGTTCCTAAGCAAGTGGTAAGGTGACAGGTGAGCATTTAAGTTAGAGGTAGTTGTGGCTTAATTTCAGCATTGAATTTTGAGCTAGTTGTTGTTTAATTTCAACATCTTAATTTGTGACAAGGTTTTCTAGTTTTCTTAACTTGTGAAACTACATGCTTAACTTGTGAAACTACATGCTTAAATTGTGAAACTATGGGATGAAGCTGTGAAAGCATCCTTTCAAGGCCGAGTACTTTAACCTAGTATAAAAAAAAAAATTAGCCAGCTCTACTCCTCTTTATCTACGTGACTTTCCCTGTTATAATTAAAAAAACCCCATACTAGCATACTCTGATACAAGTATTCTATGTCCTCACACGCATAGATAGAAAGAAACGGGGTGCTTTAGAGGGGTTAACCGGTGCCTTTGGAAAGGACTTTTATCTACTTAGGTTTACACTGCATCCATTGCATAAAAGAGGATGCTCTTTTAGCCACCAACCCAATACTTTCTCCATCCGTGCCCACCTAGTTAAAGCGAGGAATCTAAGCGCAAACTTCTGCTATTGAGATTCTCGGTGACTTTCCCTTTACTGAAAAGATGGCATGAAGTCTAGCCTTGCAGAAGAAGAAAATCTGCAGCTGTCACTATCCATCAGATAGTAATGAACTCCGATCTTCAGGTCTGAGATTCACATAATACACCTTGTTTTTTGTTGAGGAAACTTCAAGATTGACAACGTCGGTTTCACCAACGTGGGAAGGGACATTACCCCAAACAGCATGGTCCCCAACAACATGAGAATCAGATACAATTCATTTTTTGACAGGCTTTAGCTTCATTTTTTGCTTTTTCTGTTTAACAAGGGAAGACCTATACAACCAAAACAAGTACAATATACATATTACAATATATTCAGCCAAAGAATTAAGAATTTAAAACTTTAATGCGTAGATTCACAAAGTAAGACCTGACAGTATTCTCATTCCACATAAGAAGTTCCAACATGATCGACTTTCGATAATCTACCAAATCCTGTATAGAGTGACGTATATTATTAATGAAGTATATTCATGCTAATATTCGTGGAATGCACGGCTTTATTTTCATATAGTAATGAACTCACCTCAAAATAGTCACTGTTCGTCCATAAACTCTGATCTTCCAATGCACTCAACCACTTTAGCAGAAAAACTCCACAATCATAACTAGACAAAAAACATTTAACCACTTATGAGTGTGACAAAGTTTCACAGAATAAGGTCTGAGATTCACTGAACAAGGTCTGAGATTCAACAAATGATGACAGACTAAGTTTAACAAAACAAGTCAAACTACGCACCATGTTTTTTGTTGAGGGACTTCGAGATTGACAAAATCATGCATGTTCATGTACTTCAAAGATTTGTACGACTCTCCCAAAATACTTGCAACATTGTTCAGCTGAAAAGAAAAGGACAATAAAAGATCAAAAATATATTTTGGGGTATACTAAAACAAAAACTCTACAATATTTTGGAAAAAAAAATCATACAATGCCCATGGCATGGTTGTTCTCAATATCCACTTTTATATCCACGCATGAGTCAAGGATGTAATTTTTTTGCTTCTTTATGTCGCAAATACAAGCCCACCAATGCTTCAATTTCTCACTATGCAAAGGGATAAAAACCTGAGATAGTAAATGTATGGGAATAATCAATCAACAATACACATGAATGACAGTAAATAAATAACAAAATGAATAGCAGAACTAAAGGATCTGACCATGTCAATATGGCTACCATCTACTAGATTGTATGAGGAGTTTATATATTGACCCCAAATCTCTGGGTTAGTCTCTGCATTAACACCCTGAATGACACAAAAAGACAATTTTAGTCTCTGGATGAACAACTTTCAGAATGAAAAACACTTGAATATCAACATCTGAAGGATTTGAAGCTCACATATACTGTCGTTGGCAAGTAAATCACATTTGTTTTACCAACTGTGCACTTAATCCCAACAATATCAATGATCTACAAATAAAAAGTGCACAAAATGAAGCATCCACTTTCACGAAATCACCATCAAGTTTCACAAAAAAACCTCTAAGATTCACAAAAAAACCTCTAAGATTCACAGAATAAGGTATGAGATTCACCAAATAAGGAACCATGTAAAAAAAGAAACATGGTCAGGAATGGGAAAATAATACTTACCTGATCCATAATAAGGCCACGCGAATTAAGGGTCTGCAAAGCATCTCTAGTGACTTCCATCCACGGAGTGGACACCAGAACCTCACTTAATTATTGAACAAAATGCAATTAGTCAATATATCTCACACAATTTAGAAAAACATAATTCAAGAAATCAAAGAAAAAGTATGACATTACAATTTGGTTGCGATTGTTCTTCTCCCAACACAAGACACCAATTCCTTCTCAGTAAAAGGTGGTGTCATAGAGGAACTCGATTCTAGTGCATCTTTTGTGACTATTTCTTTGGACAGGTTAACAGAACATGTAACAATATGATAGCACACCCGCAATGCAAAACGCTTGCGCTGAGTTTCCTATTGATGCAAACAAAATGGGTTTCAGAAAAACTAGGAAATAAAGTTGTGGCAATTGTATAGAAATTAAATTAGATGTTGAAAAGCAATCTTACAGTATTTATGGTTATTACAGAATTAGTTTTGCTCCCTTTGTAATTCTCCATTATGTTCAGCAGATAGAGGCCATTATCAATTTGTGAGGATTTCAGATTTGATTTTGGGATAAACACTTCTGGCCTCGTCATTGAAGCAATACTTGTCACTGCTAGGAACTTTGATTGAAGAAGGTTGATGAGCCTGTGTTGCTGTATGAACAAAAGAGTAATTACAAAGAGAAATTAGTAAGGTAATGGAGTAAGAACGAGTCCCAAAATAGGTAAAATAGATGTACCGTATGTTTTAAAAAAGAAGTATAATCAACAGGTGTGTCTTTCATAGCATGGATGACTTGGCATTTGCAAGATTCCGGTCTCAAATCAAAACAAAACAAGAACGGTGGGCATTCGGGAGAGATGATTGGAGTCAAAATCTGGAAGACAACAGATAAAAATGCAATGAATAAAAAAGACAAGTCCACCTTAAAGCTTGAATATAATAAGACCAAGTATAAAAAAACTTACTAATTGGGTAGCAACAACATCAACATTGTTGAGACACTGGAACAAAAATCGAATCATGTGTGAGTAATGATTATAAGTGCACACCATGTAAAATGGGATTATAGAAAAAGGGTAGAGAGACTAACACTGTGCGTGGAGTGTGGCACAAATAAACGACAAACAGAATCTCGTGATCTCAAGCTCTCACTACTGTTTAGAAACTCACACCAGCAGAAGATACTTGATCACTTTCAGACAAACTCGCCAATTGCTTCCTTGTCAATTTCTGGGTTTGACTTTTGAAAAGAATGTCACTGGAAACAGTCATTAAAAGCATAGGTCACACCCTCAAATGGTATTAAATATACGATCAAAATTAAAAAAGAAGAGTATTTTGATTTTTAGTAAGTTTGACCAAACTGTGAAACTAGAAGCTTAACTTGTGAAACTGCATGCTTATTCTGTGAAACAGGAAGCACATATTGTGAAACTGTGAAACTAGATGCTTAACTTGTGAAACAATAAGCTTATTCTGTGAAACTAAAAGCTTACATTGTGAAACTAGCAGCTTATTCTGTGAAACTGGAATGACATACTGTGAAACTGTGAAACTGTAAAACTAGATGCTTAACATGTGAAACTAGAAACTTATTCTGTGAAACCAGAAGCTTATTCTGTGAAACAAGAAGTTTACATTGTGAAACCCAAACTCTTAAATTTCACGGAATAAGGGCTTACTTTCACTTAATAAGCTTCTAGTTTCACAGAATAAGGGCTTAGTTTCACAGAATAAGTGCTGTGAAACAAGAAGCTTATTCTGTGAAACTAGAAGCTTATTAAGTGAAACTGGAAGGCTATATTGTGAAACATGTTAATAAAACAGGCTGAAATATTAAAATACAAGGCTTGAAAATTCATAAAATAAGTCAATACCTTTCACATGAATCCAAAAAGATGAAATCCAATACAGACTTCTCCGCTTGAGTAAAACCCTTAAGAATATTCATGTTTCTTTGGAAATAAGGAGATCGATAGACCTCTGATGGAACTATGGCCCTCTTCACCTTTGGATTGACAGGTGAATGACATTCACCTTTGGATCGACGCTTGTAAACATTTGGAGTATCTCCTATGTCAATGAAATTTTTATCACTGCTCCCTACCACAGGAGGATTAGGAGTCACTAGATTAATAATGGTCTCGTGATGATCCTCTACAACTGGTGTGGACATAGAAGGTCGTCCAGGTCCTTCAGCATGAACATATGATGTTGAAGGTTCAGGCTGATCAGGTTCAACACAGGATGTTGAACGTTCGGCTTCAAGTTCAACTCGATTGAGTTCAGGTTTATGAACTTGAACATATGATGTTGAAGGTTCAGGCTGATTAGGTTGAATACAAGATGTTGAACGATCGGGTTCGGGTTCATCACAACATGTTGAATGTTCAAGTTGAGGTTCAGGTTCAGCTTTACGTTCAGGTTCAGGTTCACGTTCAGGTTCAGGTTCAGGTTCAGGTTCAGGTTCAGGTTCAGGTTCACGTTCACGTTCACGTTCGGGTTGAGAGGGTTCACGTTCGGGTTGAGAGGGTTAAGATAAAAAGTGGTCATCAATTGGAAAGAGCCTAAAGCTTGGCATTTCTGGTTTTGGTGGTGAATAATGTGGATGTATTGGTTGAAAGGAGTCACCCATTATGTCCAATGCCGCCAACAATTCAGCTTCAGACCACCCATAAATATTATCCACATCCTTATGAATATTCTCACCAATACCATCCACAATCGCCTTCTCGTTATGCTTCTCATTATCATCATTCTTCAAATTATCATCAATCTCCCCACTCTCCTCATTCTGTTCATTATTTGTTGTCTCAACATTCTCCTCATTCTGCTCATTATTATCTTGTTGAGACAACCTAAATCCCTCTACAATACCATCAACAGCTGCAACTAGTTTAGAAACTGTTGCTGACGAAAGTAATTTGACGGAAGCTTGACTGACAAGACTTTTGTAGTTCATGAAAGCATGAGCCATTACTTTTGCTGAATTCGCAAGCTTACTAACAAGATTCACATCACTGTTATCTTCAGAAATATCAGGCTTTTCAGTTTCTCCTTCATGTTTGGGTTGTTCAGATTTTCCAGATTCTTCTTGTTCAGATTCTTCTTGTTCAGGTTGCCGAACAACAATTTGCTGAACAGATGATTTAGATTTTTGTGCTTGCTTGGCTGTTGCAAACTCAATAACAAGCAAAGGTTCATGCTGCTCACGCCTGACAATTGGAGGCTCAACAGAACCCCTGCCGAAAGTTCTCTCCTTGGAAGTTGGGTCATTCAATTCCTCCTTAATTCTCTTGGATATAGCATCTTTTGTCCAAGTCGATAACGTAGGAAATTGACGACTCACAATGCGGGATTTAAAGACACAACGGTCTAGATAAATGAAGAGCAACACAATAATCGGTCCACCAAACCAATTCTCTTTCACCTGTTTAACCCCAAACTCTTCCTTTTGCCAAGACTGAACTTGGTCAGCCAATTTCTTTTTTATAAAGTTGCACCAGTTGAAACTGGAGATCAACTCAGTATTCACCAGACTTTTCAGCACTTTCAAACTGACCTTGTTCCCAACGACACCACCTAAAAGACCAGAGAAAATATAAACGATGAAGTTGCATTTGAAATCATCTCCTCCATCTCTTTGTGTAGTGAATTTTTGCAGAACATGTTTGACGTCAATGGAACCAACGCCATATTGTTTAGCGAACTTCCCCAAAGCAGATAAATAAAGGCGGCACTTATCTCCATTTATTGCTTCAACAACAACATTGGGACCCATTGGCAATCCAAGACATAGATGTATATCCTCCTCTAAAATTGGAAGCTTCCCACCCAACAAACATCCTTTTATTGGGTCATAATTTGAAACTAGCCAATATGCTAAGTTTCCCGGAACTACATCCGTTTTAAGAAGTAAAAGACCCTCAAACCCCATTTCTTTGATAGCTTGAATCTGCTGTTCTGAGGGTGGACTTTGAATAAAGTTGTAAAGCCCAGAAGGAGACATCCGGGTCCTCAATGACGGCAATCGCTCTTTATAGTTTCGTTTCTTTTTTGCAGCAGGTTCAACTATTTCACTAGTAGAAGATGGATGTTCCGATCGCTTCATATTAGCTTGCTTCCTGTTATGCATAAATGGTAGAATTCACGAATTAAGAAAATAAGTTTCACAGAAGAAGGATATAGTTTCACAAAATAAGTTTCTAGTTTCACAGAAGAAAGGAAAATAAACTTAAACTGTGAAACAAGAAGCTTATATTGTGAAACTAGAAGCTTATTCTGTGAATCTCAGGTAAAAAGTCAATACAAACGAATTAAAAAAATAAGTTTCACAGAAGAAGGATCTAGTTTCACAAAATAAGTTTCTAGTTTCACAGAAGAAGGATCTAGTTTCACAAAATAAGCTTCTAGTTTCACATAAAAAGGAAAATAAACTTAAACTGTGAAACAAGAAGCTTACATTGTGAAATCCAAACTCTTAGATTCACAGAATAAGGGCTGAGATTCACAGAATAAGCTTCACAGAAGAAGTTTTGACATTCACAGAATAAAGAAAAGAAACATAAAACTGTGAAACAAGAACCTTAACTTGTGAAACACAAACTCTTAGATTCACAGATTAAGGGCTTAGTTTCATAACATAAGTTTCTAGATTCACAGAAGAAGACCTGACATTCACAGAATAAGTTTTCTTACATTGTGAAACCTAGGGTCATAAATTCTGAAACTAGAAGCTTAACTTGTGAAACTAAAAGCAGTTTTGGTGAATGCTAAGTGCTCTTATTATTTAATGATTTAAAACGGGACGGGAAAGGGTCTAGGGTTGGATTAGGGGGATATGTTCTCTAGATATAAAATGTCATGCCGAATCCAATTATGTTATTAATTTTTTTTTAAAAGTCCGTAAGGTAGAGTTCTCACAAAGTTCTCATTGTAAGGTGATTCTCACCGGATCTCAAGTCCATATATATATATATATATATATATATATATATATATATATATATATATATATATATATATATATATATATATATATATATATATATAAGATTTTAACATTATTTATGAGGGAAATTTTTTAATATAATTTTTAATATATAACCTAAAATAGTCATCTGAAATTTTTTGAATTATCTTAATAAATACTTTAAAGATACCAAATTTTTATAATTTTTAATAGAGATAATTTTCATGCTACACTTAAATTTTGCATATCTTCCTCAAATTCCCCTACATTTTTGAAAAAATACTTTTAACTACTCATTTCATTTAGTCCCGGTTTCGCGATGCCGCGATTCTTTTTTCTAAAATTGTAGATACCGCAAAGGGAAACATTTTGAAAAACTTTATTTTACGCATATGTGATCGAAATTAAAAGATAACCAAAGTTTTCTTAAACGAATAAACTTTGACAAGTCGTAACCCCGTTTTAAAATGTTAGAAAAACATGATTTTGTTTTCAAATTAAAGATCTCGTAAAAACGTTCCACTTAGGAGAAATATTCGCGGCTTTCCGATTTGTATCTAAGAGATATAACCAATCAAATGTTTGTTTGACAAAAGTACGGGCATTATTTGAGGAAAAGTGCAAATAAGGGTACCATGGGAATTATCTTTTTTTAATAATGTGTAAATAAAGATATGAAGAAAACAAAATGTACATTAACAATATGAAAAATCACTACAACAAATTGACACTTGCGCCACGATTTATGCCACGGGAATTTATAATTCGTGGCTAAATTTTGTTTAGCCACGGGAAAAATTTTATTCACTACTTTAGAAAAATGTTATGCCACGGGAAAATTTTTCCCGTGGCAAAATTTCAATTGCGCCACAATTTAGGTTACAGTCCGTGGCTAATAATCATTTTTGTCACGAACAATGTCACACCCATGGCAAATATATATTTAGCCACAAATCATTCCGTGGCCAATATTTCTTTAGCCACGGCTTACATATTGTCCGTGGCAATATATTTGCTTAGCCACGAAACTAGTAACAAACACCAGTGGCTAAGATTTTCTTCAGACTTGTATAAAGATATTTAATGTTAAGGTAAACGTAAAAACTTGATTTTGTAAGAAATAAAAGGAAAATACAAAAGCTGAATGAAACTTAATCAAATATACATAATATGAAAAATTTTAATGAAAATTTTTGAAAATATTTTGATTAATTTAAAAAATATTTGGTATTTGTTTATTTAGTCTAATAAGAAATGTAAAACTTTTATAAAATGATACACACGTAAAGAAAATTACCATCGTCTTAATTTTTTTTTTTTTTTTTTACAGTCTAGAATAATATTTAGTGGTTTTTTACATCGATAATTTAATAAATAATTAATTCTTTTTTTGTTAAATTTTATAACATTGAATAACATTGTTTAGATCAGACCGCATCACATTTGTAACACCCCTATTTATTTAAGTGCCTGAACTAGGACTCCCCAGATAAATAAGGGTGTTACCATCTCGATTTCCCGAGGCAGTAGATACAAAGGGAAGATAACAGTACTTTAATTATTAAAATGTTAAACTCAGTAACAAGTTCATACAACCTTTCTCCAAAACAATCTTAAGAAAAATAAAGTACAACTCATGATTAGACAACTATGGTGATCTAGACTCTGGTCTGGTCCGGATCCAATAAGCTATTCCTTCCCTTAGCTCCCACAGTCTCAAGCACCTGTCAATCTGCTCCCCAATAATTTGGTTCATCACAGGTGATCACGAATACACAGGGTCAACCACGAGGTTGAGTAGAGGAAAATAAATAAACGAACAATATTATATATATAGGGATTCAATCATCCCTTCTCCGCACCGATCACAAGGCCCATTAACAACGCACCGATCACAAGGCCCATTAACTCCGCACCGATCACAACGCCCATTAACTCCGCACCGATCACAACGCCCATTAACTCCGCACCGATCACAATTCCCATTTCTCATCACCTCATATCGTATCACAGAAATATATAATCAATAACACAATATTCCAAATCATATGATAATGTAAAACAATCATGCTTAACACCAAAACAACCAAGTAATCATCATTATATGCGCAGTAATTCCCCTACCTCAAATAGCAGGAATGTAGATAAATCCAAAGCTTGCTAGAAATGTTCCACGCGAAACCCGCTACCTAAACACATATACATAACGAATAAATAACCTTCCCGAACCCCATAGCAACCGATACTTACTATAAATAGAAACCTTCCATAAATGGAAAGTTTCCAAAAATAGAAACCCACTATAAATTAAAAGTTTCCATAAATAGAAACTTCCCTAACTTACTGATTTCCCGACTCATAAACTTCAACTACACAAAACCGTACTTAAAAGTAAGAATAATAAAACGTAATACTTACGAGTAACAACAAATTTTAGATTTGATTATAATAACAACAATATTAAAGATACTAATAAATAATAATAATAATAATAAACATTAATAATAACAATAAGGAATAATAATAATAATATGATAATAATAATAATAATAATAAAAAGAATAGTAAAATTAGTAAACATAACAAAATAACGAAACAGCCCTAAACAACCCTTCACCCCGCGACTTCAACCCACAGCCCATCCGTGTACCACCACCTCGACCACCAGCAACCACTACCCTCCAACACCACCGACCACCAACTACCAACACAACACCACCGCACCTCACGACACCCACTGGCGACTCCGACCAGAGCCCCTAAACCCAGACCTGACTCACACCTGAGTTTCAGACTGCCTGCAAACAGACCAAAAACGAACCCCAGCAACACCCTAGCACCACCCACGACTCCCACCAACAATACCTCCGACAACCCACCTTTAGACCACGGTGGTGCCACTGCTTAGACCTCCCCCGAGTCGTCAGTAGCACCACCCCCGAACCACCTTCCTGACTCGACATCACAAACCCCTGACCTCTAACATAAATCGTGATGAACAGACCTAGAACTTCCACCCTTCGACGGCCCCACAAACACCCTAGCCTAGAGACACCACCCCCACGACACAACCATATCTACCACCAAAACAACAAAGCCAACCAGACCTAATAACAACCACACCTATCCCATTCGAAATACAATACCAAAAACGTAAACATAAGCATAAACCAAAACAGTGGCGTGACTCACCTGTTCACGGCTAAAACGAGCTACCTTAGACCGGTCTGACCTACTGAATTGGACCTTCGTTCCCTTCCCTGACACGGCAGCTATGGTACTGTGGTTATGGTTGTGTAAAAATGATAGGGTAAGTTGAGGGTAGGGCTCTTATATGACGGCTGAAGGAGAGGTGTCAAAAGGGTTTAATTATGGTGTGATTATATTAGGGTTTGGACGTGGGCTCTAATAACCGTGCACACAAAACGAGGCCCAAGTCTTCTCAACCCTTGGTTAAACGGTGGTCATAGGATCAAACCCCACCATCGACAAGTAATAACATAATTAATTAAGGCACTTATCGAATGCTAAATCACGCTAATGCACTACCGATAACTCAATTATAAAAGCAAATGACGAGATAGAATAATGAAAGATTCGGGGTATTACAGTCTTCCCCCATTAAAATGAACTTCGTCCCGAAGTTCAACCGTATCCAGGTGACTACCAAACCTACCCACGCGAACTTGGTACACAAAACATCACAAACTTTACTTAAATCACAGAATGTTACATTCCATCCCCCTTAAAGAAAAGTTACGTCCGCGTAACTTACCTCAATCGAACAGATGTGGATAACGCTCTCTCATGGACGCCTCGGCCTCCCATGTAGCTTCCTCTAGGTTATGATTAGTCCATAAAACTTTCACCAAAGCCGTCTCCCCATTGCGAGTCTTTCGTACCTTCCTGTCCAGAATTTCTTTTGGAGTCTCCGTATAGGACAACTGTTCATCTACCTCAATCACCTCGTGCTGTAGAACATGTGATGGATCACTCACATATTTCCTCAACTGAGACACATGGAACACATTATTGACCTTGGATAGGGCTGGAGGTAAAGCTAAACGATATGCCACATTTCCAACTCTGTCCAAGATCTCAAACGACCCAATAAATTTCTGACTCAGTTTGACACGCTTGCCGAATCTCATCACACCCTTCATTGGAGATACTTTCAGCAGTACCTTCTCTCCCGCCTCGAATGAAATATCGCTCCTCTTTAGATCTGCATAGCTCTTCTGTCTTATCTGAGCGGCCCTCATCTTCTGTCGAATAACCTGAACCTGCTCCACCATCTCCTGGATCATATCTGGCCCTAGAGTCACAACATCGGCTCGATCATCCCAACACACAGGGCTCCGACACTTCCTCCTATACAAAGCTCGAAAGGGGCCATCCCAATACTGGCATGATAGCTGTTGTTATAAGAAAACTCTATCAATCCCAGTCGATCCTCCCAAGATCCTCCGAACTCAAGTACGCAAGCTCTCAACATGTCCTCAAGAGTCTGAATCGTTCTCTCAGTCTGACCGTCAGTAGCTGGATGGAAAGATGTACTCATCTTCAATTGGGTACCCAAAGCGGCCTGCAACTCCTGCCAAAATCTGGATATGAACCTCGAGCCTCGGTCTGAAACGATGTCCTTGGGTACGCCATGCAGTTTGACCACATTCTGAACATATGACTTAGCCAACTCGGCTTTACTCCAGGTATCTTTCATCGGAATAAAGTGAGCAGACTTAGTCAAGCGGTCCACAATCACCTAGATCATGTTGTTGCCCCTCTGAGTCCGAGGCAACCCCACGATAAAATCCATCGAGATGTTCTCCCACTTCCACTCCAGCACATCTAATGACTGAATCTTTCCCTGTGGTCTCTTATGCTCCCCTTTCACTCTCTGACATGTCAGACACCTTGACACAAACTCTGCGACTTCCTTCTTCATATTTGTCCACCAGAACGTCTTCTTAAGATCTTTGTACAACTTATCACCCCCTGGGTGAACGGAATATGGAGTAGCATGAGCTTCAGTCAGGATTTTCTTCTTTAGCTCCTCAATATCCGGAACACACCATCGCCCACTGAACCTCAAACTACCGTCGGTATGAATACTGAACTTGGATGCAGCCTCTCCACCCTCACTCTCAACCATCCCGCGCCACTTCTGGATTCTCGCATCATTCTTTTGCAACTCCCGAATCTCCCCATACAACTCAAGCTCCACTGTCAAGTCACTAAGAGCATCCCCTTTACTGATCATGAAAATTCCCATTTCCCTTAGTTCGCCATACAACCTCACTCGTGATCTGGCACAACTCAAAGCATGAACAGATTTACTACTTAGGGCGTCAGCTGCCGCATTTGCCTTGCCCTCATGGTAGATGATGCGTGCCTATTTTATGATGTTTTACATCTATTTTTACACGCATTTTGTCGCTCATTTACTATGTTTTAGCCTTTATTTCCCAACAATTGTCTACTTTCGTATTTTTATGCTCTTTTGCAGATTTATGCGGAAAAGGGACGATTTTATACCAAATTTATTCCCTCGGGACTTTTTATGACTAAGGACAAGAAGGAACGAAGCCTAGCGCATATTTCAAGGCCTAAAGATAGCTTTAACAAGCAAAGAATCGATCCACGACATTGCAGCCTGTTTCAAATGGCTATATCTCGAGTTCTAGAGCTGATAATGGAGTGATTCCAGTTGGAGGTGAAAGCTTATCCTCTTAGCTTTCCAACGCCGCAAGAATCGCTTGATTACGATGAGTAACGAAGAAATGGCAGCTGTTTTAAGATCGACGCGCGCTGCAGTCCCGACAATCAGGTCGACCGACCAACAAAGTAGGTCGACGGACCACAGCACAGACCCAGAAGTTTCCGCAAAGCCCATTTAAGTTATTAGGTCATTAGGAGGTCGACCGACCCAAAAAGTAGGTCGACCGACCGACCCACTGTGTTTCCGCGATTTTTATTACGGGCTTTGCTCCTAATCTTGTAATTAGAACTTATTTAAGGAGACCTAAACTCCAAAATTAGGTCAAGCAGCCACTTTAATAAAAACTCCATAGTTAGAGAGAAGATTTACCAAGTTTTCATCTTTGTTCTTAGATTTCCAATTAAGTTGTAAGTTTGCTACAATTCAATCTTTCCTTTTCAATTAATCTTGTTGTTCATCTTATTGTTGTTTCTCAATCCATGCTTCCCTCTTTATTATCATCTTTAATTATGTTAATTCCTTTGATGTTCTTAATTCTTGTTATTGTTAATTTTATGATTAAGATTATGCATAGCTAATTCTTGTGATTAGGAATTAGGGGAACCATGGTAAAGACTTGATTTTGATAGTTTAATGAATGAATTACCAATCCCCCATTGTTGTTGGTAAACTAATCCTTAGGATTGAAAGATTATTAGGATTAGTTTAACAACAACTTTGGGATTGCCATATGAACGAAAGTTTAGTGCTTTTCTAGGAACCCTAAGACCGTAAGGATTGGGTAGAATATTGACCTAAAGGTTTATTCTTTGTTCCTTGGGATTGTGTTATTTAATTATTTTACCTTTCATTGACTTGTTTTAACCATGGGGAACCAAAGTTCCTAATCTCCTTTTTACCTTGTTTTATTTCTCTTGTTTATTTTGTCCTTTTAGTTATTAGTTTAAATCTCAAATCAACCCCCCTTTTTGGTTACTTGTAATAGACTTTAAATTCACAAACATAATTAACCTTGTCTCCTTGTGGTTCGACCCTTGACTTATCCTATCTAGTTTAAGCCGAGGTTTTATAAATCTTATCTTTGATACCCTCAACGACGGGCATCAGTAGACAATCTGCATATCGTAGTCTCCAATCAACTCTATCCACCTCTCTGTCTCATGTTCAATTCTCGCTGGGTGTAGATATACTTCAAACTCTTGTGATCAGAAAACACCTTAAAAGTGGCTCCATAAAGGTAATGGCGCCACAATTTAAGTGCAAAGACCACCGCTTCCAATTCCAAATCATGAGTCGGATAATTTTCTTCATAGGTCTTCAATTGGCGAGAAGCATATGTTATCACCCTCCCATTCTGCATTAGCACACAACCCAGTCCATGCTTCGAAGCGTCAGTATAAACTTCAAAATTATCACTCCCGACTGGCAAAGCAAGGATAGGAGCTGTTGTCAGACGTTCCTTAAGGGTTAGGAATGCCTTCTCACAACTCTCATCCCAGATGAAACGGTTCTCCTTCCTCATTAATGATGTCAACGGCTTTGCGATCTTCGAAAAATCCTTGACAAACCTCCGATAATAACCAGCCAATCCCAGGAAGCTTCGAATATCACTCACATTCTTCGGACTTTGCCACTTAGTCACAGCCTCGATCTTACTAGGGTCGACAGATAGCCCCTCCTTGGAAATTACATGCCCCAGAAATGCGACCTTCTCCAGCCAGAACTCACACTTACTCAGCTTAGCATTGAGCTTATGCTCCTCCAGGGTCTGAAGTACTCTCCTCAAATGATCCCCGTGCTCTTCCGCATTCTTGGAATATACTAGGATATCATCGATAAATACCACCACGAACTTATCCAGATATGGGCTAAAGACTCGGTTCATCAAATCCATGAACACAGCTGGAGCGTTAGTCAATCCAAATGGCATAACCACAAATTCGTAGTGGCCATACCTCGTTCTGAAAGTGGTCTTGGGAATATCTTCATCTTTTATTCTCAACTGGTGATACCCGGATCTCAAATCAATCTTAGAGAAAACCCCAGCTCCACTCAACTGATCAAACAGGTCGTCAATTCTGGGTATAGGATATCGGTTTTTGATGGTCACATTATTCAGCTCTCGATAGTCAACACAAAGCCTCAAACTCCCATCCTTCTTCTTCACAAACAGAACAGGTGCTCCCCAGGGCGACACACTGGGTCGGATGAATCCTTTCTCAGCTAGTTCATCCAACTGTGTCTTCAACTCCTCCATCTCCTTCGGTCCCATACGGTACGGTGATTTAGATATTGGTCCCGCACCTGGTTTTAGGTCAATGGAAAATTCCACTTCCCTCCTCGGCGGTAATCCAGGAACGTTATCTCTAAATACTCCCTCAAACTCCCGCACCACTGGTATCTCACTAGTCTTAGGGGTCTCAGCCTCACAATTCCACATCTGGCATAAGATCAAACTCTCTCCTTTCCTCAAGCTAGACTTAAGAGTATTGACGGAAATGAACTTGATTTTTGGTTTGACTCGCTACCCCTTGTAAGACACCCTCACTCCCATAGGTCCCTTCAAAGAAATCTTCTTTTGATGACAGTCAATGAAAGCTCGATACTTTCCCAGCCAGTCCATCCCTAGTATCACCTCAAAACCCCCCAGTGGAAATTCTATGAGGTCACAATAAAAGTTTGTTTCCCCGATTTGGATTGGTACACTCCCATATACTCTATTACAAGTTACCGACTCGCCTGAAGGTATGGTCACTGAGTCCGCGACCCAATCAAATCTCTCAAGTCCCAAGGTCTTAACATGTTCTCTAGACACAAAAGAATGGGTAGCACCGGAATCGAAAAGTACGAAAGTAGGTTTAGAGTTCACAATAAAAGTACCGGTCACCACATGAGCATCATCCTTAGCTGCCTGTTTTCCCATGGCAAAAAGCTTGCCACTGGATTTGACTCCACTCTGACTGACACTAGATGTCCCAGCCTGTTGGTTCCCTTTCGCTCTCGTCTTCTGATTGATTCCACTTCCATTGTATTGATTTTGGTATGAACGGTTCTGATTGTTGTTGAAGTTCCTCTGATAATTGCTGCTGCCTCCAGACTTCGCACCCCCACCATAGTTTGTCATGGGTGTACGATAGCCACTGCTACCATAGGACTGAGTGCGTGATCCCTGATATCCTGTTGTAGGCGTACGATAACCCCCTGACCGATTCCCTCCAGATGAGCGACGCACTGCCTGCTTGTGTCCCCTCTTTCCACAGCCAAAACAAACTATTCCCACCGAACCACTGCTGGCAATTCCACTCATGTGATTACCCCCACTCTGATTCCTCACTCCTCCGGAAGTATTGTTGCTGAAATACCCACTATACTTGTTGGTGTTGTGCTTCTTCGACCCAGAACCTTCAACTACCGCTTCAGCCTTTCTCTTTTCAGATTTTGACTTCTTGTCCTCTTTGATCATTTCTGAGAGCCTCTCCGCCGCCCCAGCCCGTAAATAGATGTCCCGGACTGTGGTGGGCGGAGCCGCAATCAGCCTCTTCTTGATAGCGATTGACAACCCCCTCTCAAACTTCATCGCCAGCATGGCATCATCAAAGCCCATGTCCTCTACATAGCTCACCAACTGGATAAATTTCCTATAATAAGCCTCCACTGTCATATCTTCTGTCATCCTGAAGGTATCAAACTCCTCTCTCAATTTACTTTTCTGGAATTCAGGTAGGAACACTTCATATAGGATCCGCTTGAATGCGATCCAAGCGACAAACTCGGTCCCATCCTCTCTAGCTGCTTCTCGAATTTCACCTTTGTTTCCGGTCCACCAGTCACCGGCCATACCTCGAAGATAATGGGCTGCTTGGTCAACCCTCAATTCCTCGGGGCAATCCACCAATTCGAACAGGTTACTGAATTCCCGGCACCAAGCCCCCAGCAGATGAGGTTCCCCCTCCCCGGTGAATTGGGTAGGGTGATGCCTCGCAATAATCGTGCTCATTTTTGCGTAATCCATACGTTTGGCCTTTAGGGCCTCATTCTCAGCTATCAAACGGTCCAATTCCTCTTGCGTGATGTTAGCGACATTGTTTCTTCGCGGAGGCATACTATAATACAAAAGAAAGAAATGAGTCCCGACTCATGTGGGCACCCATTTGGGTTAGGGCTATAGTCCCTAGACAATAGAGTCTTTAAGCAACTGATAGATTGAGTAATACGTATCTATAACATGGCTCGGGGATCACATAACCGCATATCGCTAGACATGATAAAATTACTGATATAAATCAAATCACCTCATGCATCCATATTAATATACACCTTTTGTATTTATACAAATAAAATTCTTTCATGCTCATGCCCTTACTGGCTTTTCAAACTCGTTCACACATACGAAGAGTTCTTGTAACATTCTTATCACAATTTACCATCACTTCCATCACCTCCTATTCTACCCTTTTCTCTCGTATATGCACTCTGGGTTCCCGGGTAAAACTGAGAGGGCCAATGGTTCGGTGTGAGGGGGCCCCAGACTCAGACTTTTCCTTTAGTGTGCTCCTAACAGTCCTATCCCGGGGTTCATTTTTATTTAGACTCATCCTACATTCATTGGGTTCATTAGGTTAGGCCTGAGGATCGTTCGCTCTGATACCACTTTGTAACACCCCCATTTATTTAAGGGCCTGAACTAGGGCTCCCCAGATAAATAAGGGTGTTACCATCTCGGTTTCCCGAGGCAGTAGATACAAAGGGAAGATAACAGTACTTTAATTATTAAAATGTTAAACTCAGTAACAAGTTCATACAACCTTTCTCCAAAACAATCTTAAGAAAAATAAAGTACAACTCATGATTAGACAACTATGGTGATCTACACTCTGGTCTGGTCCAGATCCAAGCTCTCCCTTCCCTTAGTTCCCACAGTCTCAAGCACCTGTCAATCTGCTCCCCAATAATTTGGTTCATCACAGGTGATCACGAATACACAGGGTCAACCACGAGGTTGAGTAGAGGAAAATAAATAAACGAACAATATTATATAATATATATAGGGATTCAATCATCCCTTCTCCGCACCGATCACAAGGCCCATTAACTCCGCACCGATCACAAGGCCCATTAACTCCGCACCTTTCACAACGCCCATTAACTCCACACCGATCACAACTCCCATTTCTCATCACCTCATATCGTATCACAGAAATATATAATCAATAACACAATATTCCAAATCATATAATGTAAAACAGTCATGCTTAACACCAAAACAACCAAGTAATCATCATTATATGCGCAGTAATTCTCCTACCTCAAATAGCAGGAATGTAGATAAATCCAAAGCTTGCTAGAAATGTTCCACGCGAAACCTGCTACCTAAACACATATACTTAACGAATAAATAACATTCCCGAACCCCATAGCAACCGATACTTACTATAAATAGAAACCTTCCATAAATGGAAAGTTTCCAAAAATAGAAACCCACTATAAATGAAAAGTTTCCATAAATAGAAACTTCCCTAACTTACTGATTTCCCGACTCATAAACTTCAACTACACAAAACCGTACTTAAAAGTAAGAATAATAAAACGTAATACTTACGAGTAACAACAAATTTTAGATTTGATTATAATAACAACAATATTAAAGATACTAATAAATAATAATAATAATAAACACTAATAATAACAATAAGGAATAATAATAATAATATGATAATAATAATAATAATAATAAAAAGAATAGTAAAATTAGTAAACATAACAAAATAACGAAACAGCCCTAAACAACCCTTCACCCCGCGACTTCAACCCACAGCCCATCCGTGTACCACCACCTCGACCACCAGCAACCACTACCCTCCAACACCACCGACCACCAACTACCACCACAACACCACCGCACCTCACGACACCCACTGGCGACTCCGACCAAAGCCCCTAAACCCAGACCTGACTCACACCTGAGTTTCAGACTGCCTGAAAACAGACCAAAAACGAACCCCAGAAACACCCTAGCACCACCCACGACTCCCACCAACAATACCTCCGACAACCCACCTTTAGACCACGGTGGTGCCACTGCTTAGACCTCCCCCGGGTCGTCAGTAGCACCACCCCCGAACCACCTTCCTGACTCGACATCACAAATCCCCTGACCTCTAACATAAATCATGATGAACAGACCCAGAACCTCCACCCTTCGACGGCCCCACAAACACCCTAGCCTAGAGACACCACCCCCACGACACAACCATATCTACCACCAAAACAACAAAGACAACCAGACCTAATAACAACCACACCTATCCCCTTCGAAATACAATACCAAAAACGTAAACATAAGCATAAACCAAAACAGTGGCGTGACTCACCTGTTCACGGCTAAAACGAGCTACCTTAGACCGGTCTGACCTACTGAATTGGACCTAATAACCGTGCACACAAAACGAGGCCCAAGTCCTCTCAACCCTTGGTTAAACGGTGGTCATAGGATTAAACCCCACCATCGACAAGCAATAACATAATTAATTAAGGCATTTATCGAATGCTAAATCACGCTAATGCACTACCGATAACTCAATTATAAAAGCAAATGACGAGATATAATAATGAAAGATTCGGGGTATTACAACATTTAAAGAGAAAGTATGTCCAATTAAATAATTAACTTATTAACACCTATCATTGAGAAGTTTGAAACTAATATATTGTTAAATAAGCTTTTCATTAGAAAATTGATTTACAACTTTATTTGTAAAATATTTCTAGAAGAACTTGAATTCGAGATGTTAAATTGGAAAAAAAAAATGGGGAAGTTTTTAAGGAGAAAAAAAAGAAAAGACAATTAGTTTTAAAATATGATTAAATAAAAAAAGCAGTCTAAAAGATTAAATTCAAAATGATTTCCAACAAATCATTGAATAAAATGGAAAAAAAATATATTGATAAAATAACCGATATAAAAAAAATCAATATAGAAAAACATTTTAATTATTGAAAATGAGCGTATCACACCGAAAAGTAAAATGGAAATTAAAATAATAGATTTACATCTGTAAATAATGCAAAATTTTGTTGACAAAAAGAAATATCAAGAATAATGAAAAGAAATCAATTTAGAGAAAATAAAAATAGTACGATCGTTTCTGTGTTTTTTGGTAAAAACTGATTATTTTCTAGTTAATAATGTCTTGGTCATTTATTTTAGGAATAAAACTCGGTCATTGATACCCATATATAATCATTATTCAAAAGTGATCATTATTTAGTAAAAAGTGATTAAACGTTTTTTCGTTACAAATACGACGATCTTACAAATAGTATTTGTGTGGAAAAATATATGAAAAAATGGACAAAAGAGAAATAAAATAAAAATGCCGACAAATGAACAAAAATAAAAAAAAAAAATATATTAGGGAAAAAAATATAAGAAAATTTTGATTAAATAGTTTGGAGAAAATGGTTTTGTTGACTCGGGCAAAAAATGACTCAAGTATCATTAGTCGGAGGTCACCCTTGAAAACTCGAGTAATTTGAGAAAAATAATATTTTTTTCGCAAAAATATGTATTTAATATTTTTTCGCAAAAATAATGTGAAGGTAATTTAGAAAGAAAAGAATATAATTTTAAAAGGTTTCAAAGTGTTAACTATATTAAAAAGGCTAAGTTTTGTGCTCAAGTGAGAGTAGTCTTGGAATGGGTGACCTTCTGGGAAGAATATACGATTCGCAAAAGTGAATGACTTGTGATTGTAACTAACGAGTTGAGATAACTAGTGAAGCAAGGATTAAAGCTTGACAAGATTCCATATGTAACCAAATGTGTTTGGTTGTGTGGTGGTTGCTCACCTCATCCTTTAACCATGAGGTCAGGGGTTCGATCCCTACCCATGGGAATGGTGCAACTCTTTGGCCAGCCGTTTACGTCTTCGTGAGAGCACCCGCGCGGATTATACACCGTTGTCTTTGGCCAGCCGTTTACGTCTTCGTGAGAGCACCCGCGCGGATTATACACCGTTGTCGACGGTGGACACCCCGATTCAGAAAAAAAAAAGATTCCATATGTGAAAATATTTTCATTGTAAGTAAAAAATAATTTTACATTTTGTTTATTTATTTTTTATTTTTTTGTTTGCATCGGGAATAATTTTGGCTACGAGAATTAATTTTTGGCCACGGGAATTATTAGCCACGTGAGAATCTGTGGCTAAAAATATAATTTTAGCCACGTTCTTGTTTTTCCCATGGCTATCTGTTAGCCACGGCCACTTGGGCCACGGAAGGTATTTCCGTGGCAAAGAGCTTTAGCCACGGGAAATTAGTGCTTGCGCCATGAATTTAGCCGTGGCCCAAGTGCTCAATTGTAGTAGTGAATCAAACATAAAAAATGAGTGAGACGGAGAAAATATTTCATTTTAAATTAAATTTAAAGGTAATTACTACCCATTAAATTTAAGGGGTAAGGTTCCCTCCATTTTGAAATATTTCATGTGAAAGAGTAAAAACCGTATGCGAAAAAGCACGTCCCAAAAATAAAGGTTGTTTAACCCGCATTTTAACAATGTAATGTCATTTATATTTAATTATTACTAGTCTTATACCCGTGCAAACTGCACGGGTTTGTTATTTTCAAAAAGATTCTTTAGGAAGGATTAAATAAGATAAGTTTTATAATAATTGATTAATTATCATCTTTTAAAGTTATTTATTTTAAAAAATAAAGTTCTAAAATAAAACAATAAAATCTCTCTATATTTTAATGAATTTTAAATTAACAATCTAAATATTGAGTTATAAAATCGTATTTAAATTTTTTTATATTATAAATTTTATTTGTAATTAACGTAAATATTGCATTAATGTCAACTGACCATGTAGTTATTGTAGTATGATATATCTTTTTGTTAGTTTGAATTGAGTTACTACTTTATCTTAATATTCAAGCGATTTCAGGAAAACTCGACTTACCTATCAAACAAAATTATTTGGATGAAAATAAAACAAAACTTATAAAACTGAATCGGCCAGAACAATTGCAGAGGGCAAAATATTAAACTTGTTTTTCATTTAGTCAAACTTGTGCAAGGTTAAAAAAAATTGATCTAACGCACGTTTTGAATGAAAATTTAGACACTATTTTTCATGTAGTACCCAATTGTTAATTAGTGAAACGGAATCGACCCAATGCATTTTTAAAACGGAAATTTAGTCTGATGCACTTTTGAAATGAAATTTTGACCCGTGCATTTTTAAAACGAAAATCTTGACCCATGTACTTTTGAAATGAAAGTTTGAGCAGTGCATGGGTTTAAATCGTGCATTTTTTAAAACGAAAATTTTGACCCGTGTACTTTTGAAATGAAATTTTGACCGGTGCATTTTTAAAACGAAAATTTAGTTCCATGCACTTTTGGAATGAATTTTTTACCCGTGCATTTTAAAACGAAAATTTAGATCCATGCACTTTTGAAATGAAATTTTGACCCGTGCATTTTTAAAACGGAAATTTAATCCCTTGTACTTTTGAAAAAAAAATTTGCCCCCTCCATTTCTAAAGTGAAAATTTTGACCCTTGCGCTTAGAAATTATATAATAGTCAACCCGTGATATTATACTATAAATATATAGCAATTAAAAAGTAAACAATAATGTAACAGTGTGTTGATTTTAAGTGTTAAATCTCAGTATATACAATATGAATGTGATATAGTTATCTTAAATAAATACGATATATACTACTAAAAATCTTAAATAATAATGTTCCATCTTAAACAATAATGTTCCCTCAGACTAAATTTAAGCAAAATCGCAATGTTTTTATTAGATGTGTATCTCAACTATTCTATATAAAGATCTATATATATAATATAGTCCGTTATAGGCAAACTTGACAAAGAATTAATTAATAGTATGTATTATTTTCGACTCTAGTCATGGTTTAGTCATGGTGCTTTTAATAGTATGTATTATTTTCGACTCTAGTCATCAAGACTACATATTAATTTGCATACATTTTTTTTTACATATTTTATTGTTGATCGATTAATTTAAAAGTATTTTAAGTAAATTGTTTTCTATTTGAGTTCCAATTTTTTCTAATCCGTGAATATTTTTTATTAATGTCGTCTTTTATATTATTTTTGTATCATATATATATTGTAATTAATAGCAGTCGCATATTCGGCTTTCAACTTGATTGTGGATTCTCTCAATTAAAGCGCAAACAGTCCGTCTTGCTTCAAACCGTAAGTTCGGTCTGAAACAATAAGACCTCTCACAAGTGTGAAAGTACATGGATAGTGGGCCACCCCATGTGCATTCCCACTCACTCCCTAAATAGGTCTTTTATGAGATAAAACGGTATCCGTCTTATTATTTCTGACGGTTTGAAATAAGAACTGGTGAAGCGCAAAATAGAAGGTAGAGAAGATGGGGACAATGTGGGGCACACTTAAAAAAAATAAAAAAAATATTGTACTTTCAACCACGGTGCGACACCTAAGCACTGTAATTGTTCCTTTTATATACGGAGTATAAGATTTTATTATAAACATAAATATGAAGCCGTTAAATTGCACCTTATGTAATACGAACTTGCAGTAAGAGAAAATGTATTAATTCAGCCATCCCGAAGACCATATTCTTTGATTAATGAAAAATTCCCTTGAAAAATTCAAACTGATGTTTTTGTGTCTAACAAAACGTGTACCAAATCGCATTACAGTTAAAAGAAACACAAATTCTTACTTCAGACCGACACTATCCGTCTTAAACTTAAGGCGGATATCATTTTACCTCACAAAATACCCATTTAGAGGAGACAGGGAAGTACATGGGGGTGCCCCACCTTGTCCCTCTATTCGTTTTGTGAGTGTGATTACCCGTCTCTCAAACCGACCCGTCTTAAGCAAGACCAATTGAAGAAGACAGGAAAATTGAACTTGAGATCTATTATACAAAACTAGTTTTTGACCCGTGTAAAAAATTGCACGAGTTTTTTTTAAATCGTATAATTCTAAATATGTATCATCAGAACTATATTATAAATGTTCATGCATTTTATTTTATATCTAACTCAATACATTTTTATATCAAAATTTGATTTTGTTTTATATCTAACGTCTATACACCTTTGTTTATGACTTGATTTTCGCAAACTATTTCAATTGATGATATATTTTGGGCCAACATTTTATTCAAAATGGTATTTGGGATATATTTTGGACCAACATTTTAGTCTTTTTATAAGTATATATATTTTGTTTTAAGGTTTAGTTTTAAGCGTTTTGTTTATGACTTGATTTTCGCAAAATTAAAATTAAAATATATGCATAAAACTAAATCATTATTGGGTGTATATAAAACGGTTATACTGTATTATATTTGTTATTTTAATTTTGCGAAAATTATATATAATGATTAATAGAATACAGTATATATATTTTGGACCAACATTTTAGTCTTTTTTTAAGTATATATTTTATTTTAAGGTTTTGTTTTAACTGTTTTGTTTATGACTTGAATTTCGCAAAATTAAAATATATGCTCAAAACTAAAAAATTATTGGGTATATATATAAAACGGTTATGCTGTATTATACTCTATTAAATACTAGTGTGTAGCCCTTGCGTTGCGATTCTAAAATAATTGGCTAAATGTAAAATGTTTAAGGTCGTTTAGTCTCTATTGTGTAAAAAGGATTGTAGGACAATTATAGTGCCAACATAATTTGACTAACGGTCTTTATTATGTCAACTTTGATTTTATTAGTTAAGAAATTGACTCTTGGATGACACATTTTTTTCCCTTTGGATAGAAAGTTTGAGAGGTTTAATTAGTAAACTGAAAAAACATGACAACCCATTTGTATTTTAATTCACTTAACACTATATTACATACAAATGATACAATATGCACATATTGCTTTTATTTTCACCTTATCCATATTTTCTTTCCCTAACCTTACTTTTTCTCCTTAGTCATTCGATGGCTTTGACCATCTCAATATTAGAACTCTTTCCCTTCCACATTGGTTTCTTCAACTCATTTTCATTGCTCACCCTGGTCTCTTGCCAACACTATTGAAACCCGTCCTAAAAACACCAATGAACCTCCCGGTTCCTCTTGACACAAAATTAATATAGTTCATCTTTCTACGCTACTTCTCTTTTGGCGAATAGTGGTTGGGTTGTCCAAGATCATTTTCAACAGTGATTAAAGGTTAAACTTTCAAGTGTATCGCTTTTACACCTTTGGAGCGTTGACCTTTTTTTTGGGTGCAATCGCTTGTTTTTCATGTTGAGCTATGATAGCTTTAAAGATAGCCTCGCAAGTGTACGAATAATCGTAGCAAATATCGAGGGTCGGTCCACGGGGAATAGTTTGTTGAGTACCTCTTGTTCTACCTTTATGTTTAGCTAAGTCTAGCAATAATTGAGTTTGTTTAAGACTAAGGAACTATACTAATAACTTAAAGTAAACAAAAACTAAGGAAAGCAAACTAGATTAAGAATAAAACGATTTACTCAAATTAAGAAGGGACTAGGAGGTGATTCAACCATTTCACATGTGACTTCCTTTAATGGCTATTTGTTTGGTTGCTTTAGGTGACCGGTTTGAGTGGAGACTCCTCTAATTCGTACCAAGACTCCCTCTCGGGCTCACTAGGTATCACTAGAATTGCCGCCCTATACCCCCTCTCGGGTTCATGAGATGGACTACTCCGGACTCCTAGGCTCAAGACGACTAAGCAAGGTTGGCCAAACCCCAACCCCCTCTTTCCTAGGCCAAAGGGTCAAAACAAGTCAAATCCCGGTCTTCCCACTTCCTCTCTCGAGGATCGCTTTCTAACCGAATACCAAGGGTACCCAACCCAAATTCCCCCTCTCGGGTTCAATCTAGGTCGACAACTAGCCTAACTAGGGTGGTCAACTCCTAATCCTAATCAAATCTCATTGATGGTCAAGGGTTAAAGAGTCTCCCAATTCAAAATCCCCAAGTCAAACATTAATCAAGTGAAACCCCTTGATAAACCTCAACCCCTTCACCTTCTACAACCCAACATAACACCCATTTTAAGAAGTCAACATGCTTAAGGTCAAATCACCCCCTCGAAGAGGGTCTATTCACTAGTCATAACTAAGGAACTCAAATTCATAACAAAAGATGACACTTTGTGATTAAACATGATGAAGGATAAATTCTTACTATTAAACATGCAAAAACCAACTACAACAATGATCTAAGGCAAAATAAATCAAAACAAACAATAATCAATCACAAAGGAAGAAACTTTGTGAACAAGCTAAGTGCAAAATTCAAACTCTTAAATCAACTAAAATGTAAACAAATGACAAAATAAAGAAAGAGATAAGAAATATACCAACTAGGAAGAACAAGGAAGAACAATGAATCAAAAGAACAAATGAAGCTTGATAACTATTGAAAATGATTAAGGGTTTGTTGCAAATTACAAAGGAAAATGGGTTTCTCTTACTAAAAGCTTGAACTAGAGATAGGTTGTACAGTAAAAAGAGAAGGAAAAGTGCTTATATACTGGGTTACAAAAAGGCAAAACGACCCAAAATATTGTCGTTCAAGTAAACAAAGATCCGCGCAAAAACAGAGCTGGGCACGGCAAGAACGGCACGGCACGGCACGGAGGGCACGACTACTTCGTCCCTGGAGAGGAACGGCACGACAGAGAACCGCACGGCACGGCTAGGAGAGCACGACTCCTTCGTCATTAGAGAGGAACGGCACGGTTCTTACGGTGCCTTCAGTTAGCTTCCTTATTTCTCTGTTTTGGGCTATTCATAGGTTTGTGTTGGGCCTTAGGTTGTCAAATGGGTCCATGGGTTGCTTCTTGTTCAGGTGGGTGCTTGTCGGCCTTAGTCGTATCCCTACAAAAATCAACAAATACAACCAAAACCCGAAACAAGCTCCCCAAAAGGCAAGTTGAGCGTTATATGCAAACTAAGCACGGAAGAACACATAAAAAGCAAGAAAACGGGCTACGAGAAAGAGTTTTTAGGTATGGAAAACGCGTAGATAACGGATTTATCAAATTTCCCCACACTAAACCCTTACTCGTCCCGAGTAAGCTCAAGCAATATTACATGCAACGCAAAGCAAGTTTACCAACCTAAGACGAAAACCAACACAAATATCACATAACTATTCTATTATAATAACCGATTGAGTATTAGCGCACTCAACGCCCTTTCAACTCACAATTTGACACCTTATGAGGGAAAGGTGCCCTATTGCAAGGCAAGTGAGGTCTTGCTCAAAATTTTTGACACATCCTAACATGAAACACATAAACAAACAATAGGACGCATCGACAAAAGGAGAAAAGCCGCTTTCCTCATCTAAGCGACTGAGATCAACTAAAAGGGATTAAATTCAAAATCATACACTCCCGCACAAATACTAATTCAACATGTCACTAAAACCCAAAGGATGGCGACAAAACACTACCAAATAATGCTAACCTAGGTTACTTTCATGACCATGATCCAAAAACTTTGTCAAGGGCGATCGGATGGAATGGAGGAAGGTCCCCATGATGCTAGAGGTAAGGAATAAACCGGTCTAGACTCTTCACAAGTAAGGGTCATGGATCGTCCCAAGTTTGTCAAGGAAGGATAGCAAAATCGATTTTCGGGTTTAAATGCTCAAGTAATTTCATAAAGGTGGAAAACATAACAAATGACCTCAATTTTTTTTATTATTGTCTATTTTTTTTCTTCATGTTTTTCTTCATTTTTTTTTCTTTTTTTCTTTTTTTTTTTTCTATCATGAGTTAAGATGGGGTTTGTCCCACGCGTGCTAATGCCCTTTGCTTTCGCCAATCGCTTATTAGGCGACCGATTAACCTCTAGGCAATAGCTTATCGGGATGACAATCACTCTGTCTTTGGGCGGTCGAATTCACGACCAAGTGGGAAGCCAAATCCTTGGCCACCCTCCAAAGCACATCGAAGTGGTACGCCTCCACCTAAAGTACACGATCATATTCCACAAGAGGTTTCTTTTTCACTTTTTTCAACATTTCACACCAAAATTTAAAGAAATGAGCATTTTAAGAACCATCAAAAATCACAAGTTACCATCCCACCCAAACCGACAAGGTCACCAAGACTAGTCAATCTATACCTATCGCATCACGAGGTTGGACAAGGTGATTCAAAATGCAAAACCTCGACTTGGTAGTGGATCATGGCTCGAAAGATACTAGCAAAGCATAACCTAGAGTGTTTCAAAACCATTCTAAAAACAAAGTAACAAGTAGAACAATTATTTGCGATGGCCTAAACGATTTTGTCAATGATCACAATTAGCCAATTTCGAAAATTTTTCTAAATACAACTATATGCCATGAATGCAACTAATATAAACATGTTATAAATGCAAATGAGTCTACAAACTATATGCCAAAAAAAAGCTAACGCACTTCATCCTACCAAAATATAGGCACACAACAACAAGCTCCAAAACGGTTCCCCAAAGGAACACCCACATCACATAATCCCATCCTCCTTCACACAAATATATGCGAAATGAAAAAGGAAGGAATAAGGTGAAAGAGTAGGAGGAATTTTACCAAACTTCTTCTCCGATGCATTGTGCGTATTACCTATAAACATGGTTAGGACGAATACAAAACACAAAATATATACAATGCAATGTTTTTGGATTTTCAAAAAAAAATTTAATTTTTTTTGTATTTTCAAAAGGATACTCAAGTAAAAAGAAAGACAAAATAAAAGACATGAAATGAAATATATACAAGGTAGATATTTCCCCTCCCCACACTTAAATTCTTATCGTCCTCGATGAGACAAGTGCAAGGAAGAGAAATACAAAATGAAAAGGAAAATATTTTTGGTGTTTTTTTGAGTTTTGAAAAATAAAAAGGACATATTTTTGGATTTTTGATTTTTTTTTTTGTTCTTTGAAAATAAAAATACATGTTTTTGGATTTTTGATAAGCAATCTCCTCCCCACACTTATTTATTTACATGATTTCCAAATGGAAAAAAATGTGTGGAGGAAATTGAGAAAAAGGAACAAAATGAAAGAAAAAGAAACTAAGTTGTCATTTGGATATTGCAAGAGGGAAGCAATCAAAAGAACCAAGTCAAGAGCCAAAAACGGACATAGCAAGGAAAGGTAGAATGAAACGAGAAATAACATCACGGCATTCAATTAACCAAAAACTAACCAAGACCCAATAACATGTAAAGCACAAAAACAATCCAACCACCCCAAGGATAAACCAAGGTCCTCCCCACACTACTACCCTTACCCAAGGTGAACCCAAAAGTCTACTGAGGCGGGTTCGGGGGGTAGCGCGAGCTAAAGTCGGTAAAGAAGGAGTCCCAAGAGGACTCACTCCGGCCGACGGCATCCGAGGTCGTTTGGTTTATCCCCTTCAACTCCTCAAAGGACCTCCTAGTCTCCACCCGCAACTCCTCGAAGGAACGCCTAGTCTCAACTCGGAATTCCTCAAAAGCCCTACCTTGACTATCGAAATTGGTAGACAAGGTAGTAAAGTTGCTAGAGAGGGAGTCATAGTTGTTGGCCAAGGTGTTCACTTGTTGGAAAAGGGGGCCAAAGTCCCAATTACCACGACCGTAGGCCATGGGTGGAGGTTGAGGGGTAAATGGAGGGGGCATGAACGGTTGGTTGGGGTATTGGTTATACCCAAAGCCTTGGTAGCCGGGTTGGAACCCGGCTCCCGAAGAGGTTCCCCCCATCTCAAATTGGGAGGGTCGAGGTTGGTTTTGGTTAAAAGGGGGGTTGGTTGGGTGTCACGACAAGGGGAATCTTGCTCATCATCGGACGGGGACTCATCACCAAAAACGGAGCTAGCAAGCCACCGAAGGTTCTCATCAATGTCTAAGGGATACTCATAATGCAAACGGTCGGGGTTGTAACCATATGAGGCTACCTCCCAATTGGACTCAGATCATCATCCCTTCTAATAATCAATTCCCCCGACCTATAGGGCATGCCCCAATTCTTCCGGTTATAGATTGTGGTAAATTCCGTAGCCGGAAGAGCTAGGGCTCTAACCTCGGTAATGGCATAACAAAGCTTATCCTCCCCGTTCACCTCCCACTCGAAAAGACAACTTGTAAGGTAGTTAGGGTCAATTCTAGTAGTCCCAAGAGCCCTAGGTTCCGGAAAATCGGGCTCCTCTTCCACCATCCCTAGCTTCCTTGCAAGCAAAGCCACTAACCCCCCACCCACAATGGTGCCCGGTGGTGAGTCTCTCAAGTAAAGGAGGTGATAGATTACGGCCTTTGTTATGTCTACACTCAAAGGCTTACCCTTCATGATTTCCATTAGACACTGAAGAGTGACGGTCCCTACCCGATGATGAGACTCGTGTCCCCCTATCAAGACATCCCCAAACAACCTTAAAAAATATCTAAAAACAATGTTTCTTACAGAAGAGGTCGTGGCCGTCCGCGCATCAAATCTCCCCTCCCTAGCTATTAACTTCCAAAATTTATCCCGGGCGTCTCTATCCTTATGTTTCTTATGGGCGGTGTAATGTCCCCCATGATTAAAAGAAATCTCAAGGTGTTCGGAAAACTCCTCAAGACTAATCCTACGTTGATGTCCAAGGATTTGAAAGGAGACGGAGGGGTTAAGACTATCTAAGTCCGCTTTAAAGGAAGCTAAAAACTCGCAAGTCAAGTGTTTGTAAGAAAAAGCATGACAAAAACCGATTCCAAACCCACCTCTCCTCAAAAGAATACTAACATCGTCAAAAATCCCCATACGTCGCATAGTATAAGAGCACAAAAATTTTGTTGGGGAAAAACCCTTTCCTATCAATTTCAAGTAACGACGATAGTCTACTTGAGAGTTGAAGCCAGCAAGACCCACCCCTCCCCGGGTCTTATAACGAAAATTAGACAAGGGAACTCTTACTAACTCGGGGATGGGGTTACGAGAGGTTGAAGTCATACCTTCATATCTTGAGCGCTTAGAAGACATTCTTTGTTGTAAAATATGCAAGTTCACTGCCAAATAAGCGGAAAAGAGTAGCCGTCACCGTGTTTCGACTCCAAAATTTTGAAACTGCCAGGAATTGCTCGAAAATTCCACCTAGAGCTGCCCCTTGTCTTCCTTATTATTTCCTACAAAAGAAAGAACAACAAATAAGGTCAATAAGAGGGCAAAAAATCAGATCTACCAAATTTTTTGGGTAAAATTTTTATCTCCAAAAACGAATTTTGAAAAGATAGAAATGTTACAAATTAAGTGTAAATTGAGAAAATGGTGTTGGCTTTTTTATTTGGGTTGATTTGGTGGATTTGGAGGAGTTTTTAAGAAGAAAAGAGGGTGTTTTAATGGAGTTTGTGAGTAGAAAGAAGAAGAAAGATGAAGAAATGAAATGAATGGTGGTGCTGCCGTGCGGTTATTCGATTTTTCTTTTTTCTTTTTTTTTTAGTAAAAACTTTTTTTTAGCTGAGCACGGCTCGGAAGGCACGGCACGACACCCAGTGCACGGTGCCTTCTTCCCTGCCTAGGAACGGCACGGCACGCTAGGCACGGCACGGCCTCATGCGCACGGGTCCTTCGTTCCTGGTCCAGTTAAGCACGGTTCTCACGGTGCCTTCAGAGTACTTCTCATTTCTTCATTTTTTGACATCCCAAACCTCCACACATACCCAAAAACTCCATTCCTACAACCAATACTCCTCCTCTTTCGAATCTCTTGTTTTCAAATTTCTCTTCTCTTGCAAAAACGACTTTTATTGCATTGGTTGCCTCCCATGAAGCGCCCTTGTTTTGAGTCGTAGGCTCGACTAAGTCACACATCACGAAAATTTGCTGAAAAACTTCAAAAGAACTCAAGTAAAAACTTAAGTAAGAACTCAAGCATGGATGATGCAAGTGGTAACGACACATATCTCCTTCACTATCGGGCTTCCGGCTATATAATGCTTAAGCCTTTGCCCATTGACCTTGAATGTTTTCTCTCCATCGGTCACCTCCACCGACCCATATGGAAAAGCACGAGTGACGGTAAATGGTCCTGACCATTTTGACCTCAACTTCCCCGCAAATAATTTGAATCTTGAGTTGAATAGGAGAACAAGGTCCCCTTCTTTAAACTCCCTCCGAATGATTGCCTTATCATGAAATCTCTTCGTTTTCTCCTTGTAAAGCCTAGAATTTTCATAGGCCTCTAACCGGATTTTCTCAAGCTCATTGATGTCTAGAAGTCTCTTCTCTCCCGCACTTTTTAAATCGAAGTTTAGTTGCCGGATGGCCCAATGCGCTCTATGCTCCATTTCTATGGGGAGGTGGCATGGCTTCCCATACACCATAAGCCATGCCACCAATTGGTACGGTCAAGTGCCAATTGGTGTTTTAAATGCGGTGCGATAAGCTCATAGAGCATCATGAATCTTGATTGCCCAATCCTTTCTCGAACGGTTCACCGTTTTTTCTAAGATGACCTTAAGCTCCCGGTTCGAAATCTCGGCTTGTCCATTAGCTTAAGGGTGATAGGCAAGGCTTCTCCTATGTTGCACCCCGTGCTTCTTAAGAAGAGCATCCGAGGTCCTCTCCCGGAAATGACTACCCCGATCACTTATCAAAATCCTTGGTAGTCCGAACCTTGGAAAAATGATAGTTTGCAAGAGCTTAGTAACGGACTTAGCATCACAAGTTTTTGTTGGAATTGCTTCCACCCATTTGCTCACATAGTCTACCGCTACAAGGATGTACTCATTTCCAAAGGAGGAAGGGAAAGGCCCTTGGTAATCTATCCCCCATACATCAAAAATTTCTACCTCAAGCATGAAATTCATTGGCATCTCGTGCCTCCTTGTTATGTTCCCACTTCTTTGACATTTATCACAACTCTTCACATGTAAGGCAACATCATGAAACAATGTTGGCCAATAAAAACCGCATTGAAGAATTCTTGAAGCGGTCTTCCTTGCACTTCCATGCCCTCCACTTGGCATACCATGACAATGATTAACGATTGATTCAACCTCTTCATTTGGAATACATCTTCAGATCATCCCATCGGCACATGACTTGTAGAGACAAGGGTCCTCCCAAAAGAATTGCTTAATATCATGGAAAAACTTCTTCTTCTTGTGGGAGTCATAACCATAAGGAACGACTCCCGAAACCACAAAGTTGACATGGTCGGAAAACCACGGGGTTTTTCCCAAGTACAAGGCTAACAAGTAATCGTCGGGTAGGGAATCGTCTATAGGGAGTCCATCCTCCACATTTTCATTCAATAGCCGAGAGAGGTGGTCCGCCACCACGTTCTCCACACCTCTCTTGTCCCTTATCTCGATATCAAACTCTTGTAGCAACAAGATCCACCTAATCAAGCGTGGCTTGGTCTCCTTCTTGAGAAGCAAATGCTTCAAAGCCGCATGATCGGTATGAACGACAACTTTAGCTCCTACCAAATATGTCCGGAACTTTTCCATAGCGAAAACCACCGCTAGGAGTTCTTTCTCGGTGGTTGAGTAGTTCACTTGAGTGTCATCTAGAGTCTTGCTTGCATAGTGTGTTGCATTGACTTTTCCATCTTTCTTTTCCCCCAAGACCGCTCCCAAGGCTTGGTCACTAGCATCACACATAAGCTCGAATGACAAACTCTAATCCGGGGGTTGTATGATGGGAGCACCTGGCAATGCTTTCTTCAACCTATCAAAGGAATCAAGACAACGATTAGAAAAGACAAAAGGAGTATCCTTGGCTAATAATTCGGTCAAAGGCCTAGCTATCTTGGAGAAATCCTTGATGAAACGGCGATAAAACCCCGCATAACCAAGGAAACTCCTCACCCCTTTGACATTGGTTGGGGGAGGGAGGCTTTCAATGACCTCAACTTTAGCCTTGTCTACTTCTATTCCACGGTTTGACACCAAATGCCCCAATACTACCCCTTCTTGCACCATAAAATGGCACTTTTCCCAATTCAACACCAAATGAGTTTCCTCACATTTCTTCAACACTTTCTCCAAGTTTGTTAAGCAAAGGTCAAAAGATTTTCCCACAACGGAGAAATCATCCATAAAAACTTCCATCTCTTGCTCAACAAAATCGGAGAAAATGGACATCATACAACGTTGGAAAGTGGAAGGGGCATTGCATAATCCGAATGGCATTCTCCTATATGCAAAAGTTCCGAAGGGGCAAGTAAAGGTGGTTTTCTCTTGGTCATTGGGATGAATTGGGATTTGGAAAAACCCCGAATAACCATCAAGAAAACAAAAGAAATTATGTTGGGCAAGACGCTCTAACATTTGATCCATAAACGGGAGAGGGTAGTGATCTTTCCGGGTGGATTTGTTTAACCTCCTATAATCCACACACATGCGCCACCCGGTTACCGTTCTTGTCGGTATTAACTCATTCTTGTCATTCTTAACCACCGTCATCCCCCTTTCTTTGGCACAACATGCACCGGACTCACCCATTTGTTATTCGAGATGGGATAGATGATTCCCGCATCGTAGAGCTTCAACACCTCCTTCCTAACCACCTCCTTCATGGTGGGGTTAAGGCGGCGTTGAGGTTCTACCGATGAAGAACCCTCATCCTCTAAATGGATGCGGTGGGTGCAAAAAGAAGGACTAATACCCTTAATATCATCAATGGTGTACCCAATGACATCCTTGTATTTTCTCACAACCACAAGCAATTTTTTGAGTTCAATGTCATTGAGTGCACTATTAAAAATAATAGGGTAAGTGTCATTAGAACCAAGGAAAACATGTTTAAGAGTAGAGGGAAGAGGTTTCAACTCCACTTGAGGAGGCGTGGATCTCTCCTCTTCTTTACCGTCCTTCCTTAAGCTTTCAAACCTCTTATTCGGCTCCTCCAAGGTAGTTGCCTTCATAGCCATGGCATACTCCTTGTGTTCTTTGCAATTCCTCACTTTTCCTTCTAGGAACCCTTGTAAGCTATTATCCCCTTCATTGGTTTTCTTGTCCACACAATCTTGAAGAATATCTACCATGTAGCATGCTTTTCCCTCCGAGGGCTCACTCATAGCTTTATCCAAAGAAAACTCCACTTTCTCATCCCCGACTTGTAGAGATAGCTTCCCGTTCTTGACATCAATTAGGGCACCTCCCGTGGCAAGGCATGGGCGTCCCAAAATGATGGTAACATTTGTGTCTTCGGGCATGTCCATAACATAAAAATCACATGGGATGATTAGCTTCCCAACTTTGAGTGGCACATCTTCCACAAGCCCCATTGGATATCTCACCGATCTATCCGCTAGTTGTAGAGAAACTCTTGTAGGAGAGAGCTCAAACCCCTTCAATTTCTTGAATATTTTAAGAGGCATGAGGCTAATGCTTGCCCCCAAATCGCACAAGGCTCTCTCAACTCGGACATCCCCAATTAGGCATGGGATAGAAAAACTCTCGGGATCTTCAAGCTTGGTGGGAGCTTCATTCATGAGTATGGCACTACACTCTTTTGATACATTCACCGTTTGAAAGGTATTCAAGGAATTCTTGTTGGACACCAAATCCTTCAAGAACTTGCCATAAGTTGGGATTTCCTTAATGGCATCAAGAAATGGGATGGTGATGTTCACATCCTTCATCATGTCCAAGAACTTCCCATACTTTTGCTCAAGTTTTGCTCTTGCCAACCATTGTGGAAATGGAATTTGTGGTACAAAAGGTTTTACAACACTTGGTTTTGGTTCTTCAACTACCTTCTTCGGCTCATCAATTACCATAGGTGTTTCCACCACTATCTCCACAAGGTCTTCCTCCGGCTCCTTGCTAGTCTCAACAATAACCTTCTCCGGTTGACTACCAATACTCTTTCTCTTCTTCACCGGTACCCGGTCATCCAATTCTCTCCCGCTTCTCAAGTGAATAGAGTTTTCGGTTTTCGGGTTTTCCTCGGTCTTTCCCGGAAATCTTCCGTTGGGACCTTGCATGTTACCCAATTGAGTGGCTAATTGAGAAATTTGGTTATCGGTTATTCATTGGGAGGCTTGCATTTGACTCCGCAATTGGTTGATTGATGTGGTTGTGTCCTCTTGTTTTTGGTTGGAGTTTGTTATAAATTGGTTTTGATTGGTCATTAGTTGTTCCATCATTAACTCAAGGTTGGTTTTTGGTTGGGTTTGTTGTTGTTGAAATGGTTGTTGGGTTTGTTGTTGTTGAAATGGTTGTTGGGTTTGTTGAAATGGTTGTTGGAAGGATTGGTGGTTTTGTTGAGGGAATTGTTGATTTGGTTGAAAAGGTTGGTTTGATGTTTGGAATGATGGTCTTGAAGCAAAGGTTTTCCCTTGAAAACCGGGAGGTGCATTATTGAATGTTGGATTTGGTTTTTGAGCTTGAAAATTGGGATTTTGTTGTGGTTTTGATTGAAAATTGGGATTTTGAACATTGTGAGAATTGTAGGAAAAGTTTGGATGGTTCCTCAACCCCGGGTGGTATTGATTGTTATTGAAAGCTCTTTGTGCCGGAGTGGACTCCCACAAACCGTTTACTTGTTCCATCCCGCTTCCATCTCCTCCTATCAAGTGACACTCATTGGGTGAGTGCCCTTGATCTCCACAAAAATCACAATAATAAACTTGTTGACGGCTCGAACACGAATTATTTGAAGTGTGGCTTTGGCTCTTGTTAACACTTAGTAGTGCAACTTGTTGCTTCAATTCATCGATTAATCCCTTAACCTCTAGATTACTAGCCGTCTCAACACTTGACTTCCCTTTCCTCTTATGTCTATCATGACTCCAATGGAAAGTCCTAGAAGCCATTTCTTCAATCAATCCCTTGGCCGTTTTGTGGTCTATCTTGTCTAGTGCTCCTTTCCCGGAACCGGAATCGAGGTTCATCTTCATTTCATTGTTGAGTCCTTCATAGAAATTATTTATGAGTTCGTCCTCTCCGATTTCATGGTGTGGGCACAATCTTTGCAATGCTTTGTACCTTTCCCAAGCCTCATAAAGTGTCTCATCTTCTAGTTGTGTAAAACCTTGGAGCTCACTCTTAATCCTTGCGGTTCTTTGTGGTGGAAAATATTTGTTGAGAAAGGCTTTAGAGACATCATCCCAAGTCCTTAACAACTCCGGTTCACAACTCTTAAGCCACTCTTTATCACTTCCTCTCAAAGAGTGCGGAAAGAGTCTTAAGCGGAGAGCATCATCACTAACACCATAAGCTTTATACATTTCACAACTATCAAGAAAGTCATTTATGTGCTCATTGGGGTTTTCGGTGGCTCCTCCTCCAAATTGGTTTCCTTGGACTAGTTGTAACAAAGTCGCTTTTAATTCAAAATTGTTGGCTTGAATTGGAGGCTTGATAATGCTCGGGTTTACAACCGTCTTAGGGGCCAACCGGTCTCTCATAGCAACGGGCTCGGGTTCTACCATTGTATCTTCCTCCGGAATGTGGAAAGGATTCTTGAAAGGTAAAGGTTGAGAACTCTCTCCGAATGAAGTTACTTCCTCAATTGGAATTTCGATCAATCCCCTTCTTCTCAAAGCGTTTAGTCTCCTTGCCGTAGCTTCGATCTCCTTGTTTATCGGGAATAGAGGCGGTAGACGACGTGATCGTCTGCTCATACAAGAAACCTACACACTCGATTCAAAGGATTAGTAACAAAAGGTGACTTAGGCTAAACTAAGATTAAACAAAAAGATATCAATCCGTTACTCCCCGACAACGGCGCCAAAAACTTGATAGCTTTAAAGATAGCCTCGCAAGTGTACGAATAATCGTAGCAAATATCGAGGGTCGGTCCACGGGGAGTAGTTTGTTGAGTACCTCTTGTTCTACCTTTATGTTTAGCTAAGTCTAGCAATAATTGAGTTTGTTTAAGACTAAGGAACTATACTAATAACTTAAAGTAAACAAAAACTAAGGAAAGCAAACTAGATTAAGAATAAAACAATTTACTCAAATTAAGAAGGGACTAGGAGGTGATTCAACCATTTCACATGTGACTTCCTTTAATGGCTATTCGTTTGGTTGCTTTAGGTGACCGGTTTGAGTGGAGACTCCTCTAATTCGTACCAAGACTCCCTCTCGGGCTCACTAGGTATCACTAGAATTGCCGCCCCACAGGGCCGGTCCGAAACATTTGAAGGCCCTGGGCGAAATTGTAAAATTGGGCCCTAACTTTTAAAAATATTATTTAAGTAATTCATGTATAATTATCTTATACAGTTTAATAAATGAAACAAATGATTCAGAAAAAATTTTGAATTAGATGATATTGATTCTTGAAAAATCTTAAGAAATTAGAAGAAACAATGATATTTAATTTGGAGAATTACATAGGATATATATTATAATTCAACATTTTAATCGTCAAAAAATTGCAAAATATCGAAATTCTTGTAAATCTTAGATATTGGTTTTATTAGAGGAGTCCACTAAATAAATAATTTGGACAAATTAAAAGCGTAATTTGCTCAAAATCTCATAAGCATAGAAAATAATTTGTAACTCAATTGACCCACTAAAATATACTTCGTTTATAAGAAAACATTAATTGTATAGGCCTATCAACATAGTATATTCAAAAAAAATATAGAAATGGTGGAAATGGTTGTGAATTCTAAAAATAAAATATTAAAAATGGAGAAAACAAGCTTTAATGAGAACATAGTTTATTCAAAAAAATATAGAAATGGTGGAAATGGTTGTGAATTCTAATAATAAAATATTAAAAATGGAGAAAACAAGTTTTAATGGGGATAGAACACATGACCTCTTGAGTTAGAGTAAGTTGAAATACCACTAGACTCTTTACCTTATTTAGACTTTTACATGTAATAAATTTTATTTTAGAAATAACAAGCATCTAATTTCACATTAATGGGCCCCTGTCGGACTTGGGCCCTTGTCAAATGCCAACCTAAACACCCATCAGGGCCGGCCCTGCCGCCCCATACCCCCTCTCGGGTTCATGAGATGGACTACTCCGGACTCCTAGGATCAAGACGACTAAGGTTGGCCAAACCCCAACCCCCTCTTTCCTAGGCCAAAGGGTCAAAACAAGTCAAATCCCGGTCTTCCCACTTCCTCTCTCGAGGATCGCTTTCTAACCGAATACCAAGGGTACCCAACCCAAATTCCCCCTCTCGGGTTCAATCTAGGTCGACAACTAGCCTAACTAGGGTGGTCAACTCCTAATCCTAATCAAATCTCATTGATGGTCAAGGGTTAAAGAGTCTCCCAATTCAAAATCCCCAAGTCAAACATTAATCAAGTGAAACCCCTTGATAAACCTCAACCCCTTCACCTACTACAACCCAACATAACACCCATTTTAAGAAGTCAACATGCTTAAGGTCAAATCACCCCCTAGAAGAGGGTCTACTCACTAGTCATAACTAAGGAACTCAAATTCATAACAAAAGATGACACTTTGTGATTAAACATGATGAAGGATAAATTCTTACTATTAAACATGCAAAAACCAACTACAACAATGATCTAAGGCAAAATAAATCAAAACAAACAATAATCAATCACAAAGGAAGAAACTTTGTGAACAAGCTAAGTGCAAAATTCAAACTCTTAAATCAACTAAAATGTAAACAAATGACAAAATGAAGAAAGAGATAAGAAATATACCAACTAGGAAGAACAAGGAAGAACAATGAATCAAAAGAACAAAGGAAGCTTGATAACTATTGAAAATGATTAAGGGTTTGTTGCAAATTACAAAGGAAAATGAGTTTCTCTTATTAAAAGCTTGAACTAGAGGTAGGTTGTACAGTAAAAAGAGAAGGAAAAGTGCTTATATACTAGGTTACAAAAAGGCAAACGACCCAAAATATTGTCGTTCAAGTAAACAAAGATCCGCGCAAAAACATAGCTGGGCACGGCAAGAACGGCACGACACGGCACGGAGGGCACGACTCCTTCGTCCCTGGAGAGGAACGGCACGGCAGAGAACCGCACGGCACGGCTAGGAGAGCACGACTCCTTCGTCCCTGGAGAGGAACGACACGGTTCTTACGGTGCCTTCAGTTAGCTTCCTTATTTCTCTGTTTTGGGCTATCCATAGGTTTGTGTTGGGCCTTAGGTTGTCAAATGGGTCCATGGGTTGCTTCTTTTTCAGGTGGGTGCTTGTCGGCCCTAGTCGTATCCCTACAAAAATCGACAAATACAACCAAAACCCGAAACAAGCTCCCCAAAAGGCAAGTTGAGCGTTATATGCAAATTAAGCACGGAAGTACACAGAAAAAGCAAGAAAACGGGCTACGAGAAAGAGTTTTTAGGTATGGAAAACGCGTAGATAACGGAGTTATCAAGCTAATACACATTGCTCTAAAGAAATTTAGAATCATAACGAATTAATTTTCAAAAAAAATTATACTAAGGTAAAACTCAAGGTATTTTGTGGAGTAAATGGTGAATATGCAACTCCAATTATACGCAAAAGATGTAGCTTACATTTTTAGAGGTCCATATTTTTGCAATTGACTATAGTGTCGAAATCTACTGTGTTTTTCTTATACTTAATCGTGAGACGGGAAATAGGATAGTGTATTTCATGGTGCGTGATATATGGTATTGAAAATAAGAAGTAGAGTAATTGGATAACTGTTTATAATTTTATAATCTATATTTTAACGAACACCGAACTATATATCATTTGTCTGTTATCAAAGTGAAGTTGGTATAGTTGACCCTTAAAACAAGAAACATGCTGGCTTTATTCCCCTAACTCTTCGATGTAGGAAATATTGTTACTTCTAATTAAAATCTAAAAAGATAATAATAAGTAGTTTAAAATATTTGGAATTTTATTTTATAATTAACTATACTCCCTAACATTTTTCATTAAAAGATCTTCCACTTCTCTTTTATGTCTATCATTTGTGGATAATATAACATGTAACCCACGTTCTTCTCTACCTCCACATCCAATGTGGAAGATCATACTTATAAAATAGGACGGAGTATTATCTATTATAAAAAATTTCAATACCCTATTTTTTTCTTTCTTTATTCCCCTAATATTTCGATATGGGATACATTGGTACTTTTAATTAAGATCTAAAAAATAATAGATTTTTAAATTGTTTTATACCCTACGTACTTTCTTTATTCCCCTAACTTTTCGTTGATGCTATATATGAAACATCTTATAAATACTTAAGCCCCTTACTTTTGTTTTGGTTCAATAAACCCCTTAATTTTGTGGACTTACATTCTAATAACTTTTCTAAACTCATTTATGATGAGTTAGATTACTATAATTTGGTCAGGAAAAATGAACAAAAATTATGGAGAAGGGAAATAGAATAGGGAATTGTATAGTGTATAGTATACGGAATTGAAAATAAGAAGTAGAGTAATTTGCTAATTGTTAATGGTAATTTTGATCCAATTCTAAATTTTGGTAATATTTATATTGACGAACAACAAGACTATATGTCATTTGCTTTTGTCAAATTGAAATTATATAATTGGTCCTTAAACTGAAGCAACATGACTTTATTCCCTTAACTTTTCAATGTGGAATAAATTGCTACTTCTAATTAAAATCTTAGAAAATTTAAATAGGTAGTTTAAAAAAGTTGAAACTTTATTTTATAATTTACTCAACTGTCAAATACTATCTAATCTAAAATTGTTTAATATCTTATTTCTTTTATTTATTTATCTAATTTTTCAATGTGAGATATATTGATACTTCTAGTTAAAATTTTAACAATATCAAATTTTTAAATTGTTTTATACCCTATTTTTTTCCCTTAACATTTCCATCTGAGATATATTGCCACTTCTAACTAAAATATGAATAAATAAATTATTATCTATACACAAAATACCCTTTTATTTGTTTGATCTCTTGAAGGCAACAATTTTCTCCTTGGAATATGCTCGTACAATAATCTTCGATTGAGAGTGATGATAGAATTTGTATTCAATATTAAATAATATTCCATGATTCCATGGATGCTTATCATCATGAGACTAATGAAGTACTCTACAGTTCTACACTATGTTGTTTAATTCGTAACAATGAAATTGATTGAATAAGACAATTAAAAGAGTTAAGTCTCCTCAGAGACGACCTCTTAATAAGTTTATTGAGAGGCTATTTAATACTTTTAAGAAAAATTGGTATTAAAGATAACAAAATAGGTATGTACGAATCATGATTGAAAATAAAATAGATACGTTTACTATGTAAATAGGTACGAAATTATTATATTACGATCAATAATAAAAGTGCACAAAAAACAAATAAATGGGTACGAAAAATGCTCTCAATAATTGAAGGAGAGACCGTCTCTCCCAAGTTTTAGTGTAATTGAAAAGTTAAGAGGCGGTAAGTAGACAAACTAACAACAATTAAATTTCTGCATATACTTCGTAAAATTTGCGAGTCATGATGAATGAACAGGTTCTTATAAAATTAGTTTCTCCATATGACCAAGGATTAAAAAATGAAATTTCAATGAGACATTGATCGGAAATTAAAGAAGGGTTTAATTTCACATTTTGAAAAAGTTAAGGGGTCAATTATTGTAATTTCACAATCCACTAAAGTAAAGTGGTCTAATACAACTTTTCCACCCGTATTTTTTAATTAACTCTACTGCTTAATATTATCTACTTTAAGAAAAAATTCAATGTGGGATATATTGCTTATCCTAATTAAAATTTCAAAGCTATTTTATACCCTATTTCTTTCTTTATTCTCCTAATTTTTCGATGTGGGATATATTGTCACTCATACTTATAATTTAAAAAACATTTAAATTCTAAAAATTTTGTATACCCTATTTTTTTCTTTATTTCCCTAACTTTTCGATGTGGGTTATCTATTACTACGTCTAATTAAAATTTACAAAAAAAAAAAAAGTGTTCTAAAAAAGTATATCTGTTTTATATTCTTTTTTTCCTTAATTTTTCGATGTTGGATACACTCTACTCCTAACTTAAATTTATAAAATATTAAAAATATAAAATTATGTTACCCTATTTTCTTTCTTAATTTTCCTAATTTTTCGATGTGGGATATATTCCTATTTCTAGTTAAAATATAAAACTTTAAATAATTTAAATAATTAGTTTAAAATAACTCCTAATATTACACACCACCTTTAAATGGTCCATACGATCAAGTTTTAGTGATTGAAGACACGGAAAAGCCATCAAGTTACCGTTGATGCGAGATATATTCCTACTTTTAATTAAAATCTAAAACCTTACAAAATTTAAATAAGTAGTTTATAATAGCCTTTAATTTTTTCAAGGTGGGATGTATTACCACTTTTAGTTATAATTTTAAAAATTTTAAAAATATTAAAATTCTATAATTTTTTAATGTGAGATTTAAAGCCACTTCTAATTATAATTCAACTATTAATCAAATTCTAAAATATTTTTATAACCTATTTTTTTGTTTATTCCCCTAACTTTTTGATGTGGAATATATATTACTATTTCTAATTAAAATCTACAAACAATTTAAAAAAATAAGTGTTTTAAAAAAGTATATATGTTTTATTTTCTTTGTTTCCCTAATTTTTCGATGTTGGATACAACCTACTCCTAACTTAAATTTATAAAATATTAAAAATGTAAAATCGTGTTACCCTATTTTCTTTCTTTATTCTCCTAATTTTTCGATGTGGGATATATTCCTATTTCTAGTTAAAAATATAAAACCTTAAAAAATCTAAATAATTATTTTAAAATAGCTCAATTTTAAAAAGTAGTTTATAATAGCCTTTAATTTTTTCGATGTGGGATGTATTACCACTTTTAATTATAATTTTAAAAATTAAAAAATATTCAAAATTAATGTGGAATTTAAAGCCACTTCTAATTATAATTCAACAATTAATCAAATTCTAAAATTGTTTTATACCCTGTTGTTTTTTTTATTCCCCTAACTTTTCGATGTGGGATATATATTACTACTTTTAACTAAAATCTACAAAAAAAGTGTTTTAAAAAAATATATATGTTTTATTTTCTTTGTTTCCCTAATTTTTCGATGTTGGATACACTCTACTCCTAACTTAAATTTATAAAATTTAAAAAATGTAAAATTACATTACCCTATTTTCTTTATTTATTCTCTTAATTTTTCGATGTATGATATATTGCTATTTCTAGTTAAAATGGAAAACCTTATAAAATTTAAATAGTTAGTTTAAAATAGCTCCTAATATATCTCTTAATTTTTTCGATGTATGATATATTACTATTTCTAGTTAAAATAGAAAACCTTACAAAATTTAAATAAGTAGTTTATAATAGACCTTAATTTTTTCGATGTGGGATGTATTACCGCTTTTAATTATAATTTTAAAAATTAAAAAATATTCAAATTCTATAATTTTTTAAAGTGGGATTTAAAGTCACTTCTAATTATAATTCAACAATTAATCAAATTCTAAAATTGTTTTATACCCTATTTTTTTCTTTATTCCCCTAACTTTTCGATATGGGTTATATATTACTACTTCCCTAATTTTTCAATGTTGGATATACTCTACTCCTAACTTAAATTTATAAAATATTAAAAATGTAAAATTGTGTTACCCCTATTTAATTTTTCGATGTGGGATATATTGCTATTTCTAGTTAAAATAGAAAATCTTAAAAAATTTAAATAATTAGTTGAAATTTGCTCCAAATATTACACACCACATTTAAATGGTCCATACGACCAAGTTTTAATGATTGAAGACATGGAAAAGTCATCAAGTTACCATTGATGCGGGATACATTCCTACTTTTAATTAAAATTTAAAACCTTACAAAATTTAAATAAGTAGTTTATAATAGCCTAATTTTTTCGACGTGGGTTGTATTGCCACTTTTAATTATATATTTTTGCTTTTGCAGAAAAGCAAAGGATATTTTATATCATAAAATAGGATTGAGAAATACAAGACCCTAAACTGATTCTACAGGGAGACCAGAGTAGTCCCCTCCTAAAAAAACCTTATACAAGGAAAAAAAATACCAGAAAAACAATACAGACTAGCTGTAATGTTAAAAAAACTAGAATAATGCAAGCTTGATAAAAGCCATAGAAACAATAATCAAAACGAGCATCCATGGACACTATAGTGCATCCTAATCTGGACTGAGTAGCAGACTTGATCCAAGAGAGCCTGAATTGGCCTATGAACATCCCTGAAAATTCGCTGGTTGCGTTCTTGCCAAAGGTGATAAATAGTGCTTAGTAAAGCACATCTCCTACGCTTCTTTATCCAGCTAAGTCAACGATTGTGGGTATGATACCATTGAAGAATAGAACCCAGGTCAGTAGTATGAGTGTTGAAAGAAAACCTCAGCTGCACAGCCTCCCATAAAATCATAGAGTAAGTACACGAAAAAAAGAGATGAGTGTGGTTCTCAGAATCACTCACACGGAGAGGACAACGATTCACCCATAGCAGACCTCTCTTCAGATATTGGTCCACTGTTGAAAGTTTGTGCTGGATTGCAAGAGAACCTATAAAGCTGTACTTAGGAGGAACAACAGAGTCAAAAATAGTTTTATACCAGCCTACACGAGGGAAAGCAGCCCTGAGAATGTTATAAACACCATCAATATCGTATTTCCCTTGCCAAATTGAGTATGGGCAGCAGTAAAATCCTGAGCGAAAGGATTTTATCCTTAACAGTCAGTATGTTGTTCCAATACCAGGTAGTTGCAGTTGTCCTATGAGCATCCCAAATGGATGTGCCTCGAAGAATATAGGTATTAATCCACCGAGCCCATACGGAATCAAGATTAGTCTGAAGCTTCCAAATCCATTTCCCTAGCAAACTTTTATTCCAAACTCAAAATCTCACGGATATCAAAGCCTCCTTCACTACGAGGCTTACAAATAGCAGCCCAACTCTGGAAGGAAAACTTCCTACCCTCAGCATCAATCCCCTAAAGAAAGTCCTTACAAATTTTGTTCATCTGCTTAATCACATTCTTAGGTAACAAAACACTGGCCCCCCAAAAAGCACTAATGCCAAAAAGAACAGTTTTAATAAGTTGAATCTTACCGGCATAAGTAAGGTGTTGATTTGCCCATCCTTCAATCCTTTCCCGAATTTTAGTCAACAGAGGGACCACTTTTAATTATAATTATAATTTAAAAAATTAAAAAATATTAAAATTCTATAATTTTTTAATGTGGGATTTAAAGCCACATCTAATTATAATTCAACAATTAATCAAATTCTAAATTGTTTTATACCCTATTTTCTTTCTCTATTCTTCTAACTTTTCGATGTGGGATATATTGTTACTTATAGTCAAAAAATAAATAAATAAGTGTTTTAGAAAAGTTGGAAACTACCACGTCACTTGAAAAAAGCCTCAAATATATATTTATCTTGATTGATTGATTGATTGATTTTAATTTTGCGAAAATCAAGTCATATAATATTTTGGACTAACATTTTAGTCTTTTTTTAAATTCCGAACTATTACCCAATAAATTGTTAATTATTGTTGTTTATAGTAAATTATGTATTATTTATAGGGTATAATTATTATGTAATAGTTTCGGACAGACGATTTTCGAAATTATTATCAAATCATATAATATTTTGGAGCAAAATTTTTGTCTTTTTTAAAATTTCGAGCTATTACCCAATAAATTGTTAATTATTGTCGTCTATAGTCAATTATTTATTATTTATTGGGTATAAATTATTATGTAATAGTGTCGGACATATTCGAAATTATTATATTTTGTTATATACTATCCTCCGTTTTTATATAATGTTCCCATTTGTTGAATATATGAGTGTAGTATTTTAATAAAATGGGTACATTATATAAAAATGGAGGAAGTAATATTTAATTTCATGTTATAAACATTGATAGTATACACAGAAATTAATGTTTACGATTATTACGTAAGACTTTTAATATAAGTTCGTAAACATTATTTTGTACGTAAACAATTGAGTTTTAGGTAATTATTTCGCATTAAAATCATCATACAACATTGCGGATCACACCAGAGAAATTAAATTTAAAAAAAAACGTGTTGATGACGTGGTCCAACCAGAGTCTCCTAAATACGCTTGTAATTATATGAATAAGAAACTTCCGTCTTAATTTAGAAATTAAGGCGTTACAATGTGTGAACTCATTACTCATAGCTCTATTATTTCTTAGTTTGATACTTACGTACATAAAAAAGAGAGGAGTTGTTTTCAAAACACAAAATCACAAAATCAATCCATTTCACAAAATGCCTAACCTAATAATAATGGGCCACGAACATGTCAATGGAAATCTCGTGTCATTGCAAAAAAACAACACAAAGACCAAGGGAAGGTTTCACAGTTAAGTCGTACTTCTTATCTTAATCAAATCCACAAAAATCATAAAAATAGTTATGCAAGAATTATATTACGGCTGGTTTATGCACGTTTAACTCCAACATAATTCATGGCATCACACAATTGCCATTCTTATCTTTATCTTCTGCCTCTCATTTCTCCCAAGTCACAAACAAATGTCATTGCTTGGACTTTGCGAACACAAATTTTCATTTGTAAGAGACGTATTTATTGTAAGATTGGAGTGATCAAGTATTATTCATGTAGTTATACAATACAAAAATAGGGTGTTTAGAAAGTAGCAATCTGTTTTGCCTTATCTACCTGCATGAATAATATTTGATCCGTCGCAAGGAAAACTAACTGAGTTATTGGTTCGTGAATTGAAAAATTGTAATTCCTGAAAAGATCGTCTGTGAATTTATACCTTGATTAACTAGTTTAATAAGAGAATTTTTAATACAGAGTGATATTTGTAACACTCCGGCCAAATGTGGAATGATGGGTTATGTACTTGACCCACATTTTGATACAGATCTTTTTCAGCGCATTTTGTCTTCAACTATGGAAACTTTTTCAAGGAATCCTCTCTATCAAACACGTTTAACTGTAAAGTGGAGTATTTTTTTTATCAAGAATAACTAGAAAAGAAAGTACATTAGAGCACGTGCAATAGTGGTTTTTGCCTCGGGTTTGTCAAATAAGAACTTTATAAATAAAGTTCTTCTATTGGAGGTTATATTGGGGTTGTGAAACTAAAAACTTGGTTCTTAAATAAGAACCAAGTTTTTTGATAATTTCAAAAAAACTAAAATATTAATTTAGAGATGAAAAAATTAATAGTGGGTCATACTTACAAACTTAGCAAAAGTTCTTCTATTGCAACATAAAGTTCTTAAGTTTAGCATGTAATTCGTAGAATTGCAGTAACAATGTAAAGATCAGAAATACCGATTTGCAGCGACGAGGTAAGGAGCATCTGCCTTGAAAATATTTTGGCACGACCGTGGTCGCGATCAGCGAAGACCGGTAGTTCTCAAAGGTTTGACATTGCAACACCTAGACTCGCCCACTCGAGACTAGACACTATGAAACGATCTTTAAAACACTACCCAGCAGAAAGAGCTTTGAGAAGAGAGGAATATGAGAGACAGAGAGAGAAGTGTGTTGAGATGTATACTGTGAAGTGTTGGCTGAGGCTCTATTTATAGGGAAAAAAATAGTTGTTAAAGAACCAAAACAGACTCTTTAAACTCGGTCAACAACTGCACAAAATCGGGAGAAAGACTCTCTCCTACTAACAGTCATATTGATTGACTATTACACATGAACCTAGACAGTCCAAAAACACATACGAGCAAAAAGGGTAAAAGTGGGCCAAGGCCCACACCACAGGTGCTCTACCCAAACCCGAGCCAGATCCCGAGCCGACGCGTGCGCGTGTTGTTGGAGCTAGTATCCTCCATAGTTAGTGCGACAACATGAATAAATCTCTTAAAGGTTCACAGGGTATACTTTTTATTTTAATCAGTTGATTCACGTTTATCAATAACGGTTGGCTTGCTAGAAGTTTGACGTTATTGTCATACAGATGGCGGTAATCAACTGGTCCCTAAAAGTCACACCTAAAGGATGTATTCTGAGAGATATGATTAAATGAAAATATAATCATATTGATGCCTTATACGACTAAAAGGTTAGTCAATGTAATGATAATACGATTATTTAATACTGATTAAATAATATTGGCTGAGACGAATTAAATGTTAATTCGTAATTAAATATAAAATGTTATACGGATTATTTAATTAAGGTATATAATGTAATTATTTAATACCGATTAAATAATGTAATTAAATATAAATTGTTATATTTAATCAGCGATTTATAAAGATAAAACATTATATACAGAAGAGGATAACAACCGTTTCTATACAGATAAAAACAAGTTGTTGCACGATTGAACAAACCACGCGGCTCACTCAGTTTGGGCGTGTGACAGACGGTTGGGAGGAGTTTCGAGAGGACTCAAATACTGATTTGAGAAATCCTATCTTATGGTTAATAGCAAGGTGGTTAGTAGGAAGAATACTACTACTAATACAATACCTCACGGCTACCATAAGTAGAGACTCACGGCTGCACTACTACTCTACACGTCTGACAGCTCTCAACTCTCTCCTCTCACAATTGCTCATCTTACAATAAAATTACTTAGTAATTTTTCCTAGTTTCTAACTCAAGAAAAGACATTTCTCGGAGCATCTTGGGTGCAACAATTAGGAGGATATCTACTTGATATCTGTTCTTAGGCCTTATTGCGGGGACCAAAGGTTGATTCCTAATCCTTATCAGATGAATGTACATAACGCCTTCTTGCACGACGATTTAACTGAAGAATTTTATATGAAGCTTCCTCCGAGCTTCACTCGTGGTTACGAAGGGAATGTGTACCGTCTAAAAAATCCTTATACGGTCTCCGTCAAGCCCCACGCTGTTGGTTTTCTAAATTAGCTGGCGCTTTGCGTGGCTATGGTTTCTATATATCAATCTTATTCTCACTATTCTCTCTTTACTTACTCAAAGAATGAGGTACGCTTACATGTTTTGATTTATGTGGAAGATCTCGTTATTGCGGGTAATGATAGCTCAGCCATTCGTGATTTTAAGGGGTATTTAAATCGATGTTTTAAGATGAAAGATTTAGGCACCTTGAAATATTTTCTTGGAATTGAAGTGGCGCGAGGTGTTGACGGAATATTTCTTAACCAACGAAAATATGTCCTTGATATTGTTAGTAAGGTCGGACTCTTGGGTGCCAAACCCGCACCTACTCCAATGGTGACTGATCATCATCTTGCTACAAATAAAAGCACTTTTTTAAGTGACCCCGAGCGGTATCGCCGCATGGTTGGTCGTCTTGTTTATTTGGCAGTCACTCGACCTGACTTATACTACTCGGTACATGTGCTTTCCCAATTCCTACAACAACCGTGTGAGGCTCATATGGAAGCTGCCCTCCGTGTAGTACGCTATTTAAAGGAAAGTCCGAGTCAAGGAGTGTTGTTACGATCTGACTAACCGAGTGAGACCTACTCGGCCGAGTATACACTACTCGGCCGAGTTAGCTCTACTCGGCCGAGTGCCTTGTTCCAGCGGTTGACTTTCCGCGTCGGGATTTTAATAAAACCTAGTTATATTTTTAAACATAACCTCATTTTCTGCAACCCTAGAACAAAATAACTTCTCTCACCTGCCACCCTCCCCTATCAGACTTCCAGGGACGCCAACCATCTCACCTTCGGATATATCCAGTGCGAGACCTAACCCCTACGAACTGTGCAACGAGTTGCGGACATCGTTCGGGTCATGTCGGAGTCAAGCAGGAACCTTGGATGCGTAGGTTAGGTAGGTAACCCTACTCGGTCAAGTATTAATGTATAATCGTCTTGTATTGATTCATAGTTGTATACATATTGTATCTTACGAATGGTATAGAAACTGGAAATGATGCGGTGACGGTACTGAGTATTGAGATGGGAACATATGTGCGGAACCGTTGCGGGAAACGGCTCTCACTCCTACGATCGCTCTTCGTGGGACCCGCCACGGAGAGGATATGCACATTAAGGTTCTGGGTACCATTTGCCGTGTGGGGATGATGTGTGAGATGTCAGCGATGTCATTACGACGGTTGTGGCAGAGACGGATTCATGGTTCTAGTACTTGTTATATAACTTGTATTAAGATGATTGTAGTGAGAATGTATGTTTTATCTTCACAGGTTGCTTGTATTATTTGTACTGACGTGTGTGTATTTGTGTGGTTTCTATCTGTGTCTACGGTGATCCATCATGTACTTGTATGGTGAGCAGGACGGTAGGGAAAAAGGGATGCTTGTTGGACACTACTATTTAACGTGCTTATGTGTTGGAGGGACGTACTGACATGAGAAGTCTTCGTAGTTTTATGTATTTGTAGAGAATAATGTATCCTTACAATTGATTTATGTAACCATGTACTAAATACTAGTCTGTTCTTTAATGGTCTATTTGATATATGCTCATCGGAAAACCGAGATGGTGGCACCTCTGTTGACTAAGGAAGGTCTAGTAAAGCTCCTTGGAAATTCGGGCCTATAAAACCTAAAAAGTAAAAAATAAAAACTAAAAAATAAAAACTAAAAACGTAACAGAACCTTGAAAAAATAGTTATAAAAACTAATTGAAATTTGAAAAATTTACTGATTTTGATGAAATGACGTAAGGGTAGGGCCGGCCCAGAGGGCTGTTTACTGGGTCAGATGACAAGGGAACAAGTTTATAAGGGCCCCATTAAGCTAGAAATAAAAGTTTTAGTCTTTATCAAATAAAATTTATTACAAGTAAATATCAAAATAAGGGAGGTAGTCTAGTGGTTATGCATATAACTTTTTAATAGATGGTCTTGTGTTCTATTCCTCCCAACATGTTTTTTACGATTTTTTTTGTTTGGAATTCATATAGGCCCATCAATCTTTTAACCAATTAATAGAAAAAATAATTTTGGATTTTGTGTGAATTGTGTTCATAGCATAATTTGTGCAAATTATACATTTAATGGACTCATCTAGTAGAGTTATATCTAAATTTGAAAGAATTTCAATTTTTTTGCAGTTTTTACTACGATAAAAGGGTTGAATCATATCTTCAATTCTCCAAATCCAAAATCATTTTGTCTTCTAAATTTTTTAGGGTTCCTCAAGAATCAACTTCATCTTTAAAATTGGCAAAAAATAGTGTTCTTCGCAAACTTTTTAGGGGGCGTTTGTTTCGCGTACGGGTATGAGTTTTGAAACTCCATACTTGATACCTTATGTTTGTTTCAATTGTAATTGGTATAGGTTTGAAACTAAGTTAGAGTTCAAATATGTAAAATCCAATAATTTAAAAAATTATTTTAACGTATAAAATAATGAAAATAAATATTTTATAAAATAATTATATAAAATGATTTGTTTACAATATGTTTTAGTATTTAGTTTTCACATATTTGTTTATCGTAGTTTGATACCGATGGGTATGAATCTTATAGCCACCCCCCTCCTAGGGTATGGGAAACCCATACCTCATGGGTTTGAGGTATGGGTATGAAACCCTCAAATTTGTTAAACAAACACATGGTATGGGTTTGGAATGTTATAAATTTTTTGATTAAACCAAACACCCCCTTAGTTGTTTTGTTAATTGAATTGTAGTATTAGACAATCAGGGGCGGCTATGACCAAGTGTGGGCCGAGCGCGTGAACTGGGCCTCCATATTTTTGGGCCTTGTGTTCATATATATTAGTGTTTTTTGTAAATAACCCCCTTATATGTACATCTTTTGTAATAACCACCTTAATTCCTTCATAACTAGATTTCATGCCCGGGCGTTGCCCGAGTAATATCTTGACATGGTGTCAAAATAATTATCGTAACAGTTAATCTTTTAAAAAGTATAATAGGCATATATAGGTGTTAGTCCAGTGGTAACTGAGTTAAACCTTAAGCTTGTAGAAATCTAGGAGTTGAGAGGTCTCAGGTTCGATTACCAGCTGGGGCGATGACCACTTGGCCACATCTAACTTTTTGTTCAAAGTCTCAATTTCAGTTAGATGTTCATGATTTAGCTTTTGTGATTTGTCGAGAGATTGTTTTGTGTGACTCACTTCATCACTCAACATTGTTCCAACTTGTTCTAGTTGTTTGTTATCATGTTTACAAGAGGTGAGTTCTAACAACAGAGAGTCACGTTCCTTGGTAATTATGGAGACACGTTTGTTAAGGCTGTCCAGTTTCTTATCAAGATCTTATGCAACAGTGCAAGAGTCTGTGACTTGAAACTGTTCCAGTTTTTTTATGAGGATACGGTTCTGTTTTTGTAAACTCTTGATTTCATTTTGGACAGTAGTTGAAGAACTGGTCATGTCATTCTCATTTAGACTTTCTTTTAGACAAATGTTTTCTTTAGCAATGTTCTCAATTTCTTCTTGCATTGCTTCAAGTTTATCATTTTGAACACGACACTTATCTAACAAAGTGCATACTTTATCTTTTGAAAATGACCGAACCTTTTTCTTGAGTGAGTTTATCTCATTGTCTGAATCTGAGTTGAAATCTTTTGAATAGGCCATAAGACATACGACCTTTTCTTTGGAGGATTTTGGAACATTTTTTGAGGAATTTGACGAGATACATAACTTGGCATCTAATTCGTCCTCAAGGATTTCATCCTCTTCGGAATCAGATAAACCCCAAATAGCCTTCATGACTTTTGTTTTATAATCTTGTTTTGCAAAGTCACGTTTCTCCTTTGATTTAAATAGATCCCATTTTGGACATTCGTTGATTTGGTGACCCTTATCACCACATTTGAAACATCCAATATTGGAAGTCGATTTTCTCTTAGGAAACTGTCGTTTACTAGCATTTGCCTTAAACCTTAGAGAACCCCTACCATTTATCATACTTGCAATGTTTTTGGTAAACAATGCAAACTCATCATCTCCATCCTCCTCATCACTTGAGAGAGCATTGAGAGCGAGCCCTTTCCCTTTGGAACTTTCCTCAGATCGCTTCACGAGGGTTAGTTCGTGAGCCATGAGTGAGCCCATTAGTTCATTAAGGGGTAGATTAGAAAGATCTTTTGCTTCCTCTATAGCGGTAACCTTAGGTTGCCAATTTTCGGTTAGGCTACGAAGGATTTTACGAACTAGATCCTCGGGTTCGAAAACCCTCCCTAGATTTTTAAGCTCATTGACAATGCTAGAAAAACGAGAAGATAGATTATTTATGGATTCTTCCTTAGTCATGTTAAACATCTCGTACTGTTGCATGAAAAGATCTATTCGATACTTCTTTATTTGTGACGTTCCCTCATATGCAAGGCATATGGTGTCCCGAATTTCCTTGGCCGACGTGCAACCAGATATTTGATTAATCTCTTGTTTACCGATGCCATATTAAACAATGGACATGGCTTTAGAGTTCTTTTCGATATTTTTGTAATCTAACTCAACGTACATGTCCTCGCTTTTTGGTGAAGTTTTGCCATGGGCATCAGTAACAGTGATAGCGAGGGGGCCATTTTTTATTATTAACCAACATTCATAATCAGTACCCTTAACGTAGTGTTCCATGCGATGTTTCCACCAGGCATAGTTATCTCCCTTGAAGATGGAATACTTAGTGTGTTTATTCTCGTCCATAACTATAGGATCAACTATTTTGGTGCTTAACCAATATCAAGAGCACGAGGCTCTGATACCAATTGAAGAGTTAAGAACGATTGAATACCTAAGAGGGGGAGGGGGTGAATTAGGTGACCTTTTAAAAAAAATCTCGATTACTTGTATAAAGTGAAATACAAGTAACGGCTATTAAGTACTAACTTGAGAAACTTAATGAATAATAAGTTCACAAGAGGTACAGCAGGTCTAAGCAACAGTATGAATGACTGTTGCACAGCACTGGCAGCGAGATTAGAAAAAGATATGCGAAGGAGAAAAATAAGAGTAAACGAATAAACAAACGATGTTTTAAAAATTGGTTCAGCTCCTACTCCGGAGCCTACGTCCAACCGTTATTTTATTGCTTGTTTAGAAGTTACTCAACTTAACTAAACCCCTTACAATGAAAATAACTCGCCAACCTACTCCGGTTGCATTTGCTCAAAGCTACTCCGCTTCAAGACTTTGACTCAAACTTAAAGCTACTCCGATTCAAGAGTTTATGAAGTTCTATCTCTGGTTTAGACGATCAGAATCTCAGATGTTCACTTAAGAACGTGGAGATTTACATTTAAGAACTAAACACGAGAATCATGGAATAAACTCATTATGTCACAGTGCAGCTTACTGATACATGGAGATATTCAGACCCTTTGAAAACATTGAAGACTCTAAAAACAGAAATCGTTTTGCAAAACAAACTTAAAAGATAAACTTTGAAAGCACAAGTTTTGTTTGCAGAAACTCTCAATAAATATTTTGTAAAGCCTTAGCATTTAATGAGACTAAGTTGTTTCTTTTATAGTGCTCAAAACTTGGGTATTACCCAATGTGTACTTTTATCCATTGGATAATAGCAAAACCACTTGACAAGCAAAATGTGTTGTCTAGTTTTCATTGGCTTCTTATAAAGCAAATCAGATTTTTCTTTCACAATTGTCTCCTAACAAGATGCTTAAGTACTACTTGCATTTCAAATGTAAACAATTCAAAAGCTCTTAAGTACTACTTGTATTTCAAATGTAAACAATTCAAAAGTTTTTATTATTTTGCAAGTAAGGCATGTAACGAATAAAACGTGTTTTACTTCTCAATTCGTGCGAGCCAAAAGAGAAGACTATTTTTCCAGAAAATAGATTTTGACAATTATTTTTCAGAAAACTAAGACGACCATTTTGCAATTTTCTCGAAACGATTTTTTACGTCTTAAAAATCTCCATGCGATATTAGACGCAACAGTCTGTTGGACTGTTGCATGACTAAGCGGTCACTTGACTTTAACAAGAATGTTACACTTACTCTTACATTTGTGACATAGGTTACAAGGGGATTGTTCTTGACTTGTGTTGTTCTTGTTGATCATGTTTGAAACACAATGGATGCTATCTTATTGCTTTGTTCTTCAATCCACTTGTTTTGCTTTGAACACTTAAACATGCCACTTAAGAACAAACAATTAATATATATACAAAGACTTGTCATCATCAATTAAAATATTCCAACAAATTCCCCCTTTGATGATGACAAGCCTAAAACATGTGAGATTTTTCCCCCTAAACCTAAGGTCGGTATAGTCATCTAGCATTATTTGTTCACATATGATCAAGAGGTTAAAGATTAATATGTCTTAGACTAAGTAGTTCATTCCCAGCAACGAGCTAAGACATATTCACGGTGAACGTTAGCCTAAGAGTTACGAAACAACAACACATGTTATAACCACAATACTTCCCCCTCTTGACATCATCAAGGGGGGCCGATGCACCTGTTGCAAAAGTTTACAAAATATAGTTCACAAACGCATAGTAAAAATAACAAAATAACAGGTACAACAAAAGACAATGTACTTAGAAACCAAGTTTTTAAAGCCACGGGAAGGGGGTTTTTAATTGAGGGGTTAGTTGAGGTTTAGGGGGCAAAGCGTTTAAGGAGATCCTCATTCATAGTTTTGAGCTCTGCCATTGTATCTTTCAGATATGCCTAGACCTGGCAAACAGGCCGGGTCGTGTCGGGTTCGTGTTCGTGTCACCATTAAATGGGTCATGACCCCCTCAACCCTAACTCGACCCAATTAGATAAACGGGTTGCATGCATCAACCCTAACCCAACCCATTTATTTTTTCAATAACCCAACCCAACTTGTGTAACCCATAGAGGTTTTAACAGACCAATTTCAACCCATTAAACCCGTATAACCCATCCAACCCATATAAATATAATGCATTCAAAATTAAAATTTACAGCAAGAATAGACAATCTTCATATCTTATTTCAAATTCAAAATAACATAACCCGATTATACCCATTTAGATGGATATATCATAAACTATTTAAATTATTGGGTTATTCGTGTCGGGTTCGTGTCGCAAGGCCCCAACCCTAACTCGACCCATATAAGTTCGAGTCGTGTTCGTGTCAACCCAATTACGTAAACGGGTTGAAACACCTTGACCCGAACCCGCTAATTTCGTGTCGGGTTCGTGTCGTGTTTTCGGGTCGTGTCAATAATTGCCGCCTCTAGATATGCCACATCCTTAACCAGCTGCCCCATAGTTTCTGTTAGTTGATTCAGCTTCCCAAGAACTTCTCGTTGATCAACATTCTGCCCCACTGTTGCATGAGTTTTCTTCACCAAAACCCCATTAACCACAACCATGCTCATCCGTGACAACAACCCCGATGTCATCTCATCACTCAGCTGTGGAGAAGCTGAACTACCCTTCTTCACTACCCTCTCAGCAGAAAAAGTCAATGAAAGCCACATCCCATAAGGCACCACAATAGTGGTGTCGAAAATGCCATTCTGAAATTTGGTGGCTATCTCTTGGATTCGGTAAAACATAAGGAGGGGAAGGTTGATTGGATTGTATTTGAAAATGTGTTAAATAAGGAGCATGTCAAGAAGAGAACATTTCTCATGGCTATTGTTGCTAGGGACGAGGTTGCGGAAGATAAGATTAAATATGAAAAGGATTTGGGCAAGGAGTTCAAGGGCATAGATATTTGTGGGGCCATGGTCATTGTTGTGGGGTCGAAGGACTTTCATAACTTGAGCTAATGTGACTTCCTCCACCTCACCCTAATTTTTCTTTGAGTAGGTGGTAAGCCCGAAATTACACACATCCATGATTTTTTGTATCTTCTTCGACTGTATATGCAACAGGTCAGCAAACTGTGGCATATCTTCAATGCTTGATTGAGAATATCGATTGAATTGAGATGATTAAAAACATCATTCTTTCTCCATATTTTCTTTGCTTTCTTCCTCTCTTTCAGAGATTGAATTTTTCAACACTTCAAGACCAACATCATCACTTTCCTTTCCAATATATCCGACATCACCCCCATTTTTTTTTATTTCTCCTCACTTTCAACTTCTTTTGATTATCCCTCTTTTCATGATTTTTCTTTCTAAGTTCCCCTCTTAATTTCTCCGTTTCTTTCACATTTGATTCCCTATCGGTTTCATCTTTCATTACGCTAGAAGCACCTTCCTTTTCTTTCAAATTTCCAATTTTCTTTTCTTTTTGGCCGTGACAAGGACGACATCATCAGTGTTTGCAGCGGTTTTTAGGAGTCATCGTCCTTTTTGGTACGAGTTTTGGGTCAAAGGCATTTCTGAGATTTAGAAGCTCTTTGGAAATTTGGGTGCATGGGGGACAAGGGATAAATGAGGGAGGTTGCACTTTTGAGGTGATGAGTTAGTTTTGACTTGACAAGACATTAATTTTGAGTGGTTCAACAAGATTTAAAGTACACTACTTTTAGTTGTAATTTTATTTCGTATTACTTATACTACACATAATATTCACATAGTAATGAGTACTAGCTTTAGCATGCATTAAGTTATCTCCTTTAGTCAATCATGTAGGAGAAGCAAGTGGTTTTTCATTCGTTACATGTTGTCTCGTAAACCAATTTCCGACCGAAGTCTTTCGAATTGTTCTCTTTCCAACGGTTTTGTAAAAATATCCGCAAGTTGATCTTCGGTGCTACAAAAACTTAAGCATATATGGCCTTTTTCCACTTGATCACGTAAAAAATGATGTTGGATGTCTATGTGTTTGGTACGTGAGTGTTGTATTGGATTTTTTGAAATGTTGATGGCACTAGTGTTGTCACAAAAAATAGGGGTAGTTTCGAATATTAGACCATAGTCATATAATTGTTGTCTTACCCATAAGATTTGCGCACAACAAAGAGCGGCACTTACATACTCACTTTCAGCCGTGGACAATGCAAAGGTGTTTTGTTTGTTTGACGCCCATGAAATTATGCACGGTCCAAGGAACGTTGCAATTCCCGACGTGCTCTTTCTTTCCACGAGATCACCGGCATAGTCCGCATCCGAAAAACCTACAAGATCAAGTTCAAAATGAGTTGGATACCAAAGATGTACTCCTTGTGTTCCAACCAAATACCTAAAAATCCGTTTTACGGCTTTGAAGTTTGATTCTTTAGGATTTGCTTGGAAACGAGCACATACACAAACACTATATTGTATATCCGGACGACTTGCGGTTAAGTAGAGAAGTGAGTCAATCCCACCTCGATAAATCTTCTCACTTACACTCTTACCTTCTTCATCTTTGTCGAGTTTGACTTTGGACATCATGAGGGTAGGCATTGGTTTGGAGTCGGACAACCCGAACTTGTTTAACATTTCTTTTAAGTACTTTTTTGATGAATCATTGTTCCATGTTCATTTTGTTTGATTTGAAGACCAAGGAAAAATCATAGTTTTCCCATCATACTCATTTCAAATTCGGACGTCATCAAATCAGAAAAATACTTATAAAGAACGTTATTTGTTGCACCAAAAATAATATCATCGACATATACTTGTGCAAGCAACAGTTCAGTTCCTTGTGACTTAATAAACAACGTTTTATCAACCGAGCCTCGTGAGAAGCTGTTTTCTAGCAAAAACTTAGACAATCTGTCATACCAAGCTCGAGGAGCTTGCTTTAAACCGTAAAGTGCTTTGTCAAGTTTGAAAACATGGTTAGGAAATTCATTGTTTATAAATCCGGGTGGTTGTTCAACAAATACTTCCTCTTCAAGGTATCCATTTACAAATGCGGTTTTCACGTCCATTTGGAAGAGTTTGATACCTTGAAATGATGCAAAAGCTATGAGCATACGTATGGCTTCAAGTCTAGCTACCGGTGCAAAGGTTTCATCATAATCAATCCCTTCTTGTTGATTATACCCTTGCAAGTTGCACCACTAGTCTAGCCTTGTTACGTATGATTTCTCCAACATCATCAAACTTATTGCGAAAGACCCACCTTGTACCAATGACAGTACGTTAAGCAGGCCTTGGAACCAGATGCCATACCTTGTTACGCTCAAATTGCTCTAGTTCTTCTTGCATTGCTATGGTCCAGTATTCATCAGTCAAGGCTACTGTGACATTGTTTGGTTCAATTTTGGAAATGAATGCATGAAACGCACAGTAATTTTGGAGGGATGATCTGGTTTTTATTCCTGAATTTAGATCACTGGTTAGGTTTGATAGAGGATGTGAACTTTGGTGTTTCCAATTTTTGAGGACAAGTGGTTCGGGGGAGTTATTTGTTTCTGGTGCAACAGTAGATGCTGCTGTTGAATTTTGGGAATCGGTTGAGAGAGGACTTGGTTCTTCCTTTGTACAGTTTTGTTGTTGTTCCCTTTCCAGATTTCCCCCTGAGGAACTGGCTTCTTCTGTTGGTGAGGGAGTGTTAGTTCCCCCTGAATTTTGGCCGGTTTCCTCATGCAACGGTTGATCAGACTGTTGCTCGTCCTCTTCTAGCACTTGATCCATATCACGACGGATCATGCCAATCTCAAAGTCATCATCATATTCATCTTCTTCATCCTGATCATCAGAAACAAACAGACTTGATTCATCAAATATTACATGCACACTTTCCTCCATTTTCATAGTCCATTTGTTGTAGACTTTGTAGGCCTTACTATAACTAGAATAGCCAACAAAAACTCCTTCCTTACTACGGGCATCAAATTTACCAAGGTTGTCTTTGCCATTGTTGTGAACAAAGCATTTACCACCAAAACATTTTAAGTGAGAGATGTTAGGTTTTCTTCCTTGTAGTAATTCATAAGGTGATTTGTTATTTATCTTCCTAATCATGACTCGATTGTAGATAGAACAAGAAGTGTTTACGGCCTTAGCCAAAAAGTACCTAGGAACCTTAGAGCTTTGATCATAGTCCTAGCCATGTTTTCAAGAGTTTGATTCATTCGTTCCACAACCCCATTTTGTTGAGGGATTCTTGTGACCGAAAAATTGTGGCTAATACCATGATCATTACAATAAGTTTCAAATAATGAATTTTCAAATTCGGTTTCATGGTCAGATCTTAAAGCACCAAGTTCTAAACCAAATTTGTTTTGAACCATTTTAACCCAAATTAAGAATTCATTAAAAGCTTGATCCTTGGAACATAAAAATAACAACCACACATATCTTGAATAATTATCTACAATCACACAAATATAGCGACTACCACCCTTGCTAATAATAAACATGGGTCCACATAAGTCAATGTGAACAAGCTCAAGGACACGTGAAGTGCTTACACAATTTTTGGATTTAAAGGAGTTTTTAACTTGTTTTCCTTTGACACAATCATCACAAAGTGATTTAAACTTAAATTACATGTTAGGTATGCCATCAACTAAGTCAAGTTTCTTGAGGTTGTTAAGGGTTCTAGCATTAACATGACCTAATCATTTGTGCCAAAGCCATGGGTAATTTTTGTGAGCACCCATGCATGATAAAGTTTGACCCGACAATGAACAAAGATTAGTTATGTACACATTTTTTACCCGCTTCTCCTAAGGACTTAACTTTTTGGTTCTACCATCAAGAATTCTACAAACGCTAGCATGAAATTCAACGATATTACCTCGATCACATAATTGATATTTGCTAAGAAGTTGTGTTTCAAACCTTTGACAAGCAACACTTTGTCGACACATAGTGATTTTGACTTACCAACTTTTCAATACCAATGATTTTACCTCGTTTGTTGTTACCAAAAGTAAACATGCCACCATTGTAGGCTTCTAGCGAGAGGAATTAGTTTTCTTCTCCCGTCATGTGACAAGAGCATCCACTATCTAATTACTAATTGTTGCTGCCTCCCACTATTGCCTATAAGAAATCAAACAGTTAGTTTAGGAACCCAAACAAGCTTGGGTTCCTCCTTAACAACAACCTTGTTGACCTTTCATTTTTAGAAGCTTCCCTTTTTACCCATGCTTGTTTGGCTACTTTAGTGTTTTGTCTTAGGTCAAAGACTCTCTTTTTGCAACCATAAACCTCATGACCAGTGTTTCCACAATAGTTACAAACAATGTATTTAGGAAGACCAACATACTTTCTTCTTCGAAAATCAGTTTTGCTTGGGTCTTGATTTCGAATGCAACAGTATGTGCTACTGTTGCACTTGAAACCAAGTCCAACGTTCTTTTATCGATTTTCATAGTCTTGTGATTGCTTTAGAAGAAATTCTAAGACTCTCTGACTACCTTCCCATTTAAGATAGAAGGTTTTGGCCTTATCGATCTAACTTTTTGTTCAAAGTCTCAATTTCATTTAGATGTTCATGATTTAGCTTTTGTGATTTGTCGAGAGATTGTTTTGTGTGACTCACTTCATCACTCAACATTGTTCCAACTTGTTCTAGTTGTTTGTTATCATGTTTACAAGAGGTGAGTTCTAACAACAGAGAGTCATGTTCCTTGGTAATTATGGAGACACGTTTGTTAAGGCTGTCCAGTTTCTTATCAAGATCTGATGCAACAGTGCAAGAGTCTGTGACTTGAAACTGTTCCAGTTTTTTATGAGAATATGGTTCTGTTTTTGTAAACTCTTGATTTCATTTTCGACAGTAGTTGAAGAACTGGTCATGTCATTCTCATTTAGACTTTCTTTTAGACAAATGTTTTCTTCAGCAATGTTCTCAATTTTTTCTTGCATTGCTTCAAGTTTATCATTTTGAACACGACACTTATCTATGAATTGATCTAACAAAGTGCATACTTTATCTTTTGAAAATGACCGAACCTTTTTCTTGAGTAAGTTTACCTCACTGTCTGAATCTGAGTTGAAATCTTTTGAATAGGCCATAAGACATACGACCTTTTCTTTGGAGGATTTTGGAACATTTTTTGAGGAATTTGACGAGATACATAACTTGGCATCTAATTCGTCCTCAAGGATTTCATCCTCTTCGGAATCAGATAAACCCCAAATAGCCTTCATGACTTTTGTTTTATAATCTTGTTTTGCAAAGTCACGTTTCTCCTTTGATTTAAATAGATCACATTTTGGACATTCTTTGATTTGGTGACCCTTATCACCACATTTGAAACATCCAATATTGGAAGTCGATTTTCTCTTAGGAAACTGTCGTTTACTAGCATTTGCCTTAAACCTTTGAGAACCCCTACCATTTATCATACTTGCAATGTTTTTGGTAAACAATGCAAACTCATCATCTCCATCCTCCTCATCACTTGAGAGAGCATTGAGAGCGAGCCCTTTCCCTTTGGAACTTTCCTCAGATCGCTTCACGAGGGTTAGTTCGTGAGCCATGAGTGAGCCCATTAGTTCATTAAGGGGTAGATTAGATAGATCCTTTGCTTCCTCTATAGCGGTAACCTTAGGTTGCCATTTTTCGGTTAGGCTACGAAGGATTTTACGAACTAGATCCTCGGGTTCGAAAACCCTCCCTAGATTTTTAAGCTCATTGACAATGCTAGAAAAACGAGAAGATAGACTATTTATGGATTCTTCCTTAGTCATGTTAAACATCTCGTACTGTTGCATGAGAAGATCTATTCGATACTTCTTTATTTGTGACGTTCCCTCATATGCAAGGCATAGGGTGTCCCAAATTTCCTTGGCCGACGTGCAACCAGATATTTGATTAATCTCTTGTTTACCGATGCCATATTAAAGAATGGACATGGCTTTAGAGTTCTTTTCGACCTTTTTGTAATCTGACTCAACGTACATGTCCTCGCTTTTTGGTGAAGTTTTGCCATGGGCATCAGTAACAGTGATAGCGAGGGGGCCATTTTTTATTATTCACCAACATTCATAATCAGTACCCTTAACGTAGTGTTCCATGCGATGTTTCCACCAGGCATAGTTATCTCCCTTGAAGATGGAATACTTAGTGTGTTTATTCTCGTCCATAACTATAGGATCAACTCTTTTGGTGCTTAACCAATATCAAGAGCACGAGGCTCTGATACCAATTGAAGAGTTAAGAACGATTGAACACCTAAAAGGGGGAGGGGGTGAATTAGGTGACCTTTTAAAAAATTTCTCGATTACTTGTATAAAGTGAAATACAAGTAACGGCTATTAAGTACTAACTTGAGAAACTTAATGAATAATAAGTTCACAAGAGGTACAGCAGGTCTAAGCAACAGTATGAATGACTGTTGCACAGCACTGGCAGCGAGATTAGAAAAAGATATGCGAAGGAGAAAAATAAGCGTAAACGAATAAACAAACGATGTTTTAAAAATTGGTTCAGCTCCTACTCCGGAGCCTACGTCCAACCGTTATTTTATTGCTTGTTTAGAAGTTACTCAACTTAACTAAACCCCTTACAATGAAAATAACTCGCCAACCTACTCCGGTTGCATTTGCTCAAAGCTACTCCGCTTCAAGACTTTGACTCAAACTTAAAGCTACTCCGCTTCAAGAGTTTATGAAGTTCTATCTCTGGTTTACACGATCAGAATCTCAGATGTTCACTTAAGAACGTGGAGATTTACATTTAAGATCTAAACACGAGAATCATGGAACAAACTCATTATGCCACAGTGCAGCTTACTGATACATGGAGATATTCAGACCCTTTGAAAACGTTGAAGACTCTAAAAACAGAAATCGTTTTGCAAAACAAACTTAAAAGATAAACTTTGAAAGCACAAGTTTTGTTTGCAGAAACTCTCAATAAATATTTTGTAAAGCCTTAGCATTTAATGAGACTAAGTGGTTTCTTTTATAGTGCTCAAAACTTGGGTATTACCCAATGTGTACTTTTATCCATTGGATAATAGCAAAACCACTTGATAAGCAAAATGTGTTGTCTAGTTTTCATTGGCTTCTTATAAACCAAATCAGATTTTTCTTTCACAATTGTCTCCTAACAAGATTCTTAAGTACTACTTGCATTTCCAATGTAAACAATTCAAAAGCTCTTAAGTACTACTTGTATTTCAAATGTAAACAATTCAAAAGCTTTTATTATTTTGCAAGTAAGGCATGTAACGAATAAAACGTGTTTTACGTCTCAATTCGTGCGAGCCAAAAGAGAAGACAATTTTTCCAGAAAATAGATTTTGACAATTATTTTTCCAGAAAACTAAGACGACCATTTTGCAATTTTCTCGAAACGATTTTTTACGTCTTAAAAATCTCCATGCGATATTTGACGCAACAGTCTGTTGGACTGTTGCATGACTAAGCGGTCACTTGACTTTAACAAGAATGTTACACCTACTCTTACATTTGTGACTTAGGTTACAAGGGAATTGTTCTTGACTTGTGTTGTTCTTAGCTTCTTGATCAAGTTTGAAACACAATACATGCTATCTTATTGCTTTGTTCTTCAATCCACTTGTTTTGCTTTGAACACTTAAACATGCCACTTAAGAACAAACAATTAATATATACAAAGACTTGTCATCATCAATTAAAATGTTCCAACAATAGCGCGTATTCTTATCTTAGTAGCTCGTATACTTTTTACATTAGCTCGTATTCTTATCCTAATAGCTCGTATTGTTATCTTATTAGCCCGTATTCTTCTTACATTAACTCGTATTCTTTTTATATTAGCCCGTATTATTATATGCTCATATTTGTAAGTTCGTGATCCTCTTATATGCTCGTATGTGTTTTTTTACACTAGCTCGAATTCTTATCTTAATAGCTCGTATTTTTTTTATATTAGCTCGTATTCTAAGTTTAATAGCTCTATTAGCTCGCATTCTTACGTTAATAGCTCGCGTTCTTATGTGCTCATATTTTTTAGTTCCTGATTCTCTTAAGTTCTTATTTCTTTTTCATTGGCTCGTATTTCTTATATATTCGTATTTTGTAGCTCGTATTCTTTTAATTATATCTCGTAATCCTAAGTGCTTATTATATCATGAAATTTGACGTCTTGCAAATCTTGTTCTATTTTTTTGCCCGAGAAGTGTTTCAATTAGCTCGTGTTTTGGTATTTTGTTTACATTAACTCGTATTCTCATCTTAATAGGTCTTATTCTTATTATGTGTTCGTATATTTAAGTTCGTGATCCTTTTAATCTCGTATTCGTATTCATTTGTGCTCATATTTTGAAGCTCGTCTTATCTTAATAGCTCGTATTGTTTTTTCATTACCTCGTATTCATTTGTGCTCATATTTTAAAGCTCGTCTTATCTTAATAGCTCGTATTGTTTTTACATTAGCTCGTATTCATAGCTTAATAGTTCGTATTCTTTTTATATTAGCTCGTATTCTTAGGTTAATAGCTCGCATTCTTTCGTGCTCGTATTTTTTAGTCCGTGATTCTCTTAAACTTTTTTTTTTACATTAGCTCATATTCTTATGTGTTCGTATTCTGTAGCTCGTATTTTTTTAATTATACCTCGTAAACTTAAGTGCTTAATATATTCATCAATACATCTATTTATTTTTTTAATTAAGTAAGAGAAGAGAAACAACAAATTATACCATAACTCTACGATAGCCAAAACTCTTAGTTTACAATCAATTATTTTATTAATTATTTTATTAATTAATTCAATAATTATTCAACTTATATTTTTATTTATATACTAAAGTTATTTATCCAAACTAATAGCCAATGAAATTGCTCTAAAACAATAGCCAATGAAATCAATTATTTTATTAACTAATTCAATAATTATCCAACTGATATTTTATTACTATTTAATTATCTTTTTATTTATATACTTCATTTATTTAACCAAAGTAATAGCTAATTTAATCTCTCTAAAAACAATAATTATCCAACTCATATTTTATTACTATTTAATTATCTTTTTATTTATATACTTAATTCATTTAACTAAAGTAATAACCAATGAAATTGCTCTAAAACAATAGCCAATGAAATCGCTCAAAAATTTCCTCTTTTAATTATATACTAGATTTCATGCCCGGGCGTTGCCCGGGTAATATCTTAACAGAGTTTTAAAGTAATTAGCATGACGTTAACCTTAACAAAAAAGCATAAGCATATAACATAGTTTTAAAGTAATTCAATTGGTTCGACACTATAATATCTTCGGCGCACTTGTTTTTTTTATATAGTGTATAACTTTCTCACATTTTGACACACTCACTTCTCTCCTCAACATCTCTTAAGTGGTTTCGTTTTAAGAAAGTCTATTTTGCATATGATGTTTGATGTTTGATGTTTGACAATTTGATTATTCAAAGTTGCTAATCTTTAGTTTCATAATATTCTAGTTGATACAAAAAATTAACTTGATCTTAATTGAGTTTTAAACTAAACTATTGTGACACCACATGGTTCAAAAATTATTTGAAGGACAATGACCCGTAATAACTTAAAATGAACAGCTTGTCTTATTTGTAACGGTCACACGGTTGTGATTTTTCACAACCCTCTCCCACTTCCTTTCACTTGCATCCCTATTTGACCCCTTGTTTCATGTCAAAAGCCGGAATGATCGTAAATGATTTTATAATCTTATAACCAATTTTTCGCAGCATAAGAGATTGTTGCCAATGCTAGTAAGTTGTTAATGTCACTCCACCATTTTATCATATTATTTATACGACAACCTTCTCACCAAAATGAATCCTCTCCATTCCTTTTCTCACTATTTTCCCTCATAAATATTTTCGGAGTCTGACTATATTATATTCCCTTCTATTTGTCTTTTTCAATTTCAATATTAGAGAATCCTTACTCGGCGATTTGTATTTTCTTTTTTTCAACACCGTCAACTTATTATTGCACCACAATATACACATACGAAACATAGCATTCACGATATCTGCCTTAATTTGCGAATACAAAATCTTCAATTACTTCATATATATACCTTTATATATATATATTTGACTTAGTTCATTTTAACTTTCATGGCTATAGTTATGTAATAACATTCGTGTCAACTCATCACCCTAAGAGTTACATTACTTTACACCATAGCAATTTCATTATCCATTAAAATTCTATCTATAGTCTTTACAATTCAAACTATTGTAATATATTATTCACTTTTACCCTCATACTAATATTATTATTCTTATTAGGTATGTTTAAGCTCATAGATGTAATATATAATTGCCTTAATATAATTCTTAACATAAATTTATATTTCCACCGTCCCAGTATCAAGTTGTTGAGTTCCCTTTATTACTTAATTACTTATGTACGTATTTTTAATTACTTGTGTTGTTCATTAATTGACAGTTTAAATCTCGAGGATTGCATAATTTCTATTTATATTAACTTAGCCAAAAAACCTTTAGTGGCTTTAGTTACAAACACGGATAAAAATCAATCAACCACGTAAGTAATAATGGAGTATTTAATAACATCTAAAAATTTGTAAAAGTAAGATGATAATTCAATTATTCAAAAAATATAAATAAGAGCACTATAATAACATTGAGCAACATTACATGTGTAAATGTGGATATACAATAAAGAGTCTTTTTTAATTTTCTATAGATGTCACAGACCCAAATATTATCTACTTTAATAATGAAATTCTATAATCTATTCATAAAAATTCATAAATTTACTTTACTCTGTATGACACTCTCCCGTAAATTTTCTTAACATAGCTAAATATTTTAAAAATAATATTTGTATATTGTAGACGTGGATAATATGGAGATAATAAAATTTGATCTCGTCAATACGATTTACCGTCATATTCACCTGCATAAATCGTCTTATTTTACAAAAGTCAACCACCAGCAATGACACTAATGATATAGTAACTGCGTCTTGTAGGCTAGAATTTCCTTGGGAACTTGAGGAAGATCTAAGTGGATATACCTAGACTAAATTTATCAATGGCGGCCCTTCTTTTCCATAGTTGTTTTCAAAATGAAACGAAAACCAATAATTACGTAAACGTATCACGTGTGTATAATTATAATGTAAATAACAAAATAAGAAATAAGAATCAAAAGAATGAGTAGCATTAATTAATCGTTAATAATTGGGAAATTAAAATTAAGAATAATAATAATCAAAAGAAAGAGAAATTAATTTGTGTACCATGATTCGTGATGATGGGCACCATAATATATATATATATATATATATATATATATATATATATATATATATATATATATATATATATATATATATATATATAGCTGTGAGAAAGAGAGCAATAACTATAATTATAATTATGATAGGACTCTTGCAACATTATCGTATATAATTATACATACAATTCAAGTAAAGATAGAATTCTCTAAGACTTGTAACGTATTATATTTAAACGTAAACAAGCTAGCAAGAACGTACGTAAATTAATTAATTCAAGCAGGCTAGTAAGCACGTACGTAAAATAATAATAAAATAACAAAACATTAGTTTGTAGTATGTTGAACGTAGTAATAATAATAATTAAATAATAATAAAATAATACTAATAACATGTAGTTTGGTCACACACACGTTATGATAGTATTAATTAATAATAGTAACATAAGAGTATAACAGTAGAAGTTGTAGTAGGAATATTAGTAATGCTAATAATTATTAGTAATAAAGAATAGACATTAGTAGTATTCGTGTTTGATTCACTTTCTCAATCCATGCATGACGTTGTAGGGCTCAAGTTAATTTATCCATACTGATTTAGATTGTAAATAACATATTTTTTTTACTTTGCCATCAAATATTACGAATACAACAATCTCTTTTAATCGATAGAGAAACTTTTAAAGCGATTACAACAATCTCTTTTTTTTCAAAGGTACGGTAATTTTCAAGACTATAATAAGTTAATAACCTCTTATATCCCTAGTAGCTAGGCTTCTTATAGTCATTTCAAGCGTGGCGAATTGGCGACCGTTGTCCTGAAAAAAATTTCCGTAGCAAAAACATACCGTAGTTAGTATACATATGTGTAAAAACGATAAAGAAAACAAATATATAAGATGGAAACAATATAAAGAAATTAAAATCAAAGCAAAAACATTGGAAAGACGAATAAATACTGATGCAAATATATATACTCCCTAATATAATAGGTGACGTGTTTGAGTCGCACTTGTCTTCTTTTATTTTATAATTCTAACCAGTTGTAAATTCTATCTATTAGCTACTTATTTTATTATTATTAGTTGTAAAGTATATCTAAGTACTTAATTACTTAATAATTAATTTATGGTTGGTCAATTCTCAAATTTTAATCATCTAAGATAATAGTCAATTAAATAAATAATTTTCCAATTCTCATAATTATAATTAATAAAATAATTCACAAAACTTGAACCAATCACATCGCTCGAAAAGTTCCTCTTTTAAGTATATATATTGATATTGATTAGATTTAATGCCGGTGCGATGCACTGGCCTATATGTAATATTTTATCATACATAATGTAGAATCGAAAAAAGTTTAAGGTATGCTCCATACTTTAAAACTCTTGGAAAAGAAATTTAACCTTTTTTACATGTTTGATATATTGACCACTTAGCAAAAAAAAAAAATATAACTAAACTTGACCTCATTAATGGATTCTACTTAATAATGACGGAGTTCTTAAGAGAAATTCAACCCTAATTATTGGAGGAGGAGGGATTATCTGTGATGAGTCTATTAGTGGAGTCAGATTTTAACCTTAAGGAATGCGAAAATTTTTAATTGAGATGAACTTTGTAATGGTTAATTAAGAGAAACCCTGAAAATGTTGGAAGATTTTAATAAAATTTTTGAAATTTTTAAAGTCGGCGAGCACCAAGGTTAATTAAGAGGTATAAATATACACATAAGAGGTTTGTAAGAATCAACTTGACTACTTTTAACTTAGAGAAGTTGTGCTTAAGTTCAATTGTCTCTTAAAATTTGACCAGTCAAAACTCGACCCGACATATTTCTTTAGGGTTATAAATCCGGTTTTGTACCCACGAATCATATGATCCCAACCCGAAATAACCCGTTATTTTACGGTCGTGACCCAACCCAAATGATTCGACACGTTGGGTCAAAGGCAAATCATTTTTCTTAAATATTAATATTTAAATATTATATTTGAAACAATAGTTAAAAAAATATCATTTTGATTATTAAAAATTACAAACACAACTAAAATTATAATATTTATAAAACTTAATAATAAAATAATTATTATTTAAAAAACTTTATTTTAATAATTAGGTCAATATAATTAATGTAAATGTTGAATATGATTAAAATATTAAATTTAAATATGTTTTACGTTTTTAAAAATTATTTTTTAAAATAAGAAAATTGTTTAAAAGAGACGTTAAAAAATATTTCTTGGCCCGTATTCTAACCTAAACCGACCCCTGACCTGTATAACTCGGCCCGTATCTGACCCGATCCACATTTGACCCAACCCATATTTTGACCCGACTGTACAACCTGACCCGAAACCCGACATGTCAGACCCATTTTACCGATTCACTTTAAATTGATATTATTATCTCTTATTCCCATCATAAATCTAGGGGTGAGCAAAACCGTATACCCGGAATAATTTTGTATACGGTTTTCGGGTACCCATTTTACCGATTCACTTTAAATTGATATCATTATCTACGGTTTTAAAAATCGCAAAAATCATTAAACGGATCCAATACGGTTTAACCGTATATACGGTTTTCGGGTACCCGGAATAATCGTGTATACGGAATCCGTATATACGGATCCGGTTTGGTTAGAGACTAATTTTTATTTATTGAGATAAGTTAGTAAAGTAAGTCATAAAAATATATTAAGAGTGGGAGTTGAAAGCTAAACTTTACGGGTTTTTTTTTATTTTTTATATAAAAATTTCAAACCGTGTCAAAATCAGTATATACGGTTTCATTTTTACCTAACCCGGATACGGTATGGTTTTGTGAAAACCGTATCGTATATACGGATTTCCATATCGTATATACTGAAATCCGTATAATTCAAATCGTATATTGTATCGTATCCGCATTACAAAACCGTATCGAAAATATTTGCTCACACCTACATAAATCTATCAACAAACTACTAATCTATACAATAAAAAAAGGGATATTCAACATGGTACCCTCAATTTTTTTGACTTTCTACATGGTACCCCTACACTTTTTAAAACATACAAGGTACCCTAATTGTTATCATTTTCACTACGTGTACCCCTAAACTTTATTTTCCGTCAATTAAACTCATTTTTAAGCTTTAAGTGATAACTTGAACGCGTAAGCAAGCTTGTCATTTACTATCACATGACATAAGGACTCGATTAGTCTTAATATCCATCTCGATCCTAATATTTATAGATATATATGGGCTAAAAAAATGTTGACGGAAAAATTATTGATTTTTGACAAATTACCACGTCCAAAGAATGAATATTAATTCTAATAGAGTCCTTATGTCATGGGATGATAAATGTCAAGTTTGGTTATGCGCCTAAGTAATCATTTAATGCCCAAAATTGAGTTTAATTAACGGAAAATAAAGTTTAGGGGTACACGTAGTGATAATGACCACAATTAGGGGTACCTTGTATGTTTTAAAAAGTGTAGGGGTACCATGTAGAAAATCAAAAAATTGAGGGGTACCATGTAGAATATCCCATAAAAAAAAATACATTGTGACATATGTACACCTTTACGGGTTCTAAGGTTATTGACCCCCATTAAAAAAATAGAAATAAATTCTATTACGCTTCGGGACGGTTTATTTTTACGGAAAAATCATTCATTTACTATCAATATAAAAATTAGCTGTCTTTTTATATAATGAGATAGTTTCATGGTATAAAATTGTCTTATAGTATAATTTGCGATTAAAATTATGAATAAGTGTATGAAAAAACATTAACTTCTTGGAGAACGTCTCATGGTGTAAAACTGTCTCTTACAATATAACTTACAATATAATGGAAAGGCTTAATTGTTTTAAGTGTACGCAAAATTTGTATTACCATGTCGGTAATTGTCCTATTTTCATTGTTAATTAAGATCGAAATTTGACCCTCTAAGAGTTTTAGCCCTTATTTCATAATTATGACTTCATTTGTTTTCAAGTTTAGCTAAAGTATTGATCGTAGTTATTTATGTATGTAGAAAAACTTCTAGAATCATACTTTCATTAAAGATGGTTAATTTCTAAACAGAGTAACTTGCTCCAAATTTATTCATTTATTTTAGTTGCTTAATTAAATATTTTTAAAAATTTAACGATTTAATGTGTTGTTAAAAAAAATTAATACATTTGGTATAAATAATAAACTTGATAATGAAACTGTATAATTTTACTCTGGAGTATTACATAGTTCTATCATTCGTGTTTTTATGATGGACAAAAGCATATATGAGGGATCTACAAGCACTACTACAGAAAGCCTTAAGGACATCGGACTTTTATGGACAAGGACATCGGATTAGCAACCGATGTAGAGTTCACTGATGTCCATTATGGGTGTCAAGGACATCGGTTGTGCAACCGATGTCCATTTGGTAATGCACATCGGATGTTTCAAAAGTCTGATGTCCATCATCCTTATGCACATCAGACTTTAGCTAACATCTGATGTCCATATGTTATTGCACATCGGATGTTTAATAAATCTGATGTCCTTCATTCTTATGCATATCATTCTGTAGCTCACATCTGATGTCCTTCATATGTATGCACATCGGAGGTGTAATATGTCTGATGTCCTTAATATGTATGCACATCGGAGGTTTAATATGTCTGATGTCCTTCATATGTATGCACATCATTTTTTTGCTATAATCTGATGTCCATTTATGTTTTGTACATCGGTTGTTGACCGAAGCCCATGTGCATTACAAGTTAATATACATCATACTATTGAATAAACCGCTGTCCTTGATGTTGCCTTTTTTTTTAAAAAAAAAGCTGATATTGATGGTAATTTGTACCACCAGTATACATTATTCAGATGCCAGCCATTTAGACTGGCGTATCAAAACAAATTATAGGTCACCATCAACCAAACAAACACAAATTCATAGCAAAGCGCGACAAAGTCGTTCGTCTTTCATTAAACAAATTCAAAGCAAAGGTCGGTCGTCTTTCATATACATTATCCAAATTCATCAACTAACCAAACAGCTTACAATGAGCTTCCAAAAAGACGATACCATTTATAATAAACGTAAATGAGCTTACAATGTGACCAAACTTGTCCCAGATGAATCCTAAGCTATGCGCGTCCCTGTGTTGATCAGCTCTGAAGCCTGCGCTTCTGACTCCATTCTTGCTCAGTTCCCTACGCACTATTACCAAACCAGATTTCCCAAACCAGATTTCCCTGCCACTCTGCCCACATCTGCAAACACAGTAGCAAGCATCAGACCCCTTGTAGCACATACCAGACCAGCGTCTGGCCCATACTCCAACGCCACTGCTGCTATTCTGCACAAAAGCTCTACTGCTCCGCTGCTACTGATGCAATAATGCATCATACCCAGGAATCCAGTACAGAAGAAGCAGCCCTGTGCATACAGATTCCTGCACACAGAAGAGTGCATAACCAGACTGCAACACAGCTGCTCTACTGCACCTACTCCCAACTGAAACTTATTCCCTAAAATCATATACTTACATTCTGATTTCATTGCAACAATCATTAGCCAACAATAGTACAGATCAAGACCTGCACCATTGCCACCTCTGTTAACCACCTATGATGTTGCTACATATGCCCAGCATCACTTGCATTAGTACTTCTTTTGCGTGATAGACGAACCACGTCCAATGGGGCCGGGTAATTTTATGCAGCATATTAGATACAAAGTATCAGGTACATACAAAATCTTGAGACAATTATACCTTGATGTTGAAACCTGCTTTTGCGCTAGTCTCAAAGAACATTGCCCCTGATTCACGAGCCTTGCTATCTCCTTCGTCTATTGAGACTTGCCTGTTCAATGTCAATAAATAGAACCGTAATTGAATAAGATTTTAAAACTGCCATTAATCTATTCCCTGCATCACTACCAAAAGAAGTAGTGTACAGACCTTGTGAATGCATCGTCATATGAAGAATGCACTACCTCAGATTTAATACCTGCACTACCACGGCCTGTGCATCAAAAGATGCACTGCTCATTCAAAACAGCCAGCAAAGGTGTAGACCGCACTCCTGCCAGTCCCTTCCAGTTCTACTACCCTACAAGACCGCCTTACAGACCACTGCAGACCCAAACTATCTTGAAATCTGGCCAGTGAGCAGCATCAGCCCAACATTACATCAGTTCAAATAGCCATATTCATCCATAGCTCCTACACTACCCATGGTAGTACGCTGCATTTCAGTGCAGAAGGTTACCAAACTACAACTTTTATCACCTTTAGGTAGCATATAGTCTAAAATCAACAATATGAAAGTGCTTATAATTTAAGTGATGAAAAGCATGACAGTGCGTACAATAAAAATGAGGGAAAGTATGAGAAAGAACAAGTATGTCCATAAAAACATAAGGGAAGCAGAAACTTGAGCTAGGTCATGAGGATATTTCACAAATGAAGCACTAATTATGTAACATTAGGTTGGTTAAACAACTAGCATGTAATATATTGTCAAAGCGATAATCGATGCACCGGTACCGAATAGGTTTTAGTTTACTTCAGATTAAGGAAAGCGTCAAAATCATTTACTTTCACCTATGGACTCGAGTTTACGAAACAAATGAGTATCCAGGAAATTCTTCTCTTTCATACCATGGAAAACAGAACAACAAAAGACTAAAATAAATAAAATTATAGTTGAAAGAAATTGTCATAATGTAAGACTCACCAGAGGCTGCATACGTTTCTTTCCAATCGGATACTGATACGGATTTGGTGTTGACATAGAAAATGCAGTGAACCACAGAATAAATCCTGACAAAAGATCAAGAAGTGAATCCAGAGTAGATTCAATGATTGCTAACTAACCACTTTGGATTGATGCATAGACTTTCGCAACAAAGAGAACCATATTGGTTACATTTGATATCCTGATGGCGAATGTCTCACTTTTGGCCAAGTTTTCTTGTTCTTCCTACAACAAAAACGTAGAAACAAGCCTACTTAGAACAGGCTTTAAGCATATGCACCACGAAAAGCCTCATTATTCCGAGGTTTTAAAATTATGATAGAATAAAGCAAATTGGCTCATTAAACTCTTTACGCATCTTCTATCAGGAAGTAGCAGAGTGTTAATGCATATCACGAAGCAAATTTCACTATTGGTCATCCGTAAAAGCCCCCATATGAATTTAATAAAGGAGTAAGGCTGCATACAACCAACCTCTCTGATCCGGGAACAAACCCACGCTCCGCCAAGGCGTCCATTTCACTGAAACCCTCCAACATTTCTACTTGTTGTTGGTTATACTCTGCCACATCATCTTCTTGACCTATGAGCTAAAATTATCTATAATAGATACAAAATCATTAACTTAAAGCTCAAATGATTCCCACAATAATTCATCCTCCGATGTCCAAACAACTACAACAATATTAATTCTTTGTTAGGATAAATAACTTAAAAAGGGAGGGGAGGAGGTGGAGAAGGACCTTTAACAGAATCTTGAAAGAACATGATAGGGTTTTACAGATTCGAAAAGATACATCACCTGTGGATTTGACAAATTATAAACTATCAGAGTTGGAGTACGTATTTGTTAACCCCAATTGAAAATTGGTAAACTTGTTAAATTAATTGTGTAGATTGAATTCCCCAATCTGGAGGAGCTAGAGTTGATGGAGCTCTATGATGAAGTAATGGTGTTGTGGGACAGGCATGTATTAATGGCAAAGGGAAACAATATTCCTATCTTAAAGAAACTAGTTGTTGGGAAAATTAAGTTACCATCCATCGTCTTTCATGGTTTGTCTTGCCTCGAAGTTGAACCCATACGTGATGCCAAATTCGTATTATCATCATCAGAAAATTAAGGATGCGTAGGGGCATATTCCCAGTTTCCAAAACTGGAAGAACTAATCATTCAACGTTGTCCTGAGTCTGTAAGACAGTTGTTCGAGAATGATGGTTCCGCGGCTATGTTGAAATTTTGTGGCCAGCTGAGGCGTTTGACACTCGTATCTACATTGAGCATGGGACTCGTATGCCTAAATCCACTCAAAAGTCTACTCTTTCTCCATATAGAGGACACAAAATGGGAATGTCTAACCTCAGCCAATGGGGGTTTGTCACTCCAAGAGCTTGAAATTATGCACTGTGAAAACTTAAAGGTGATGATTAAAGTAGCTGACAATGATAACAACGATGTTTTCCCTCGCCTTAAGAAGTTATCGTTGGAGAATTTGAGTTCTTTTAGCAAGTTTTATTCCATTCGGGATAGCCCACTTCACTTCCGATCACTTGAAATTCTATTGCTACAGCCTTAATGTCCCCCAGACCCTCTACCACTAATCGCTTATCAGGTCCCTTATCCCCCAATTTAAACCCTAAACCCTAAACCCCCAATTTAAACCCTAAACCCTAAACCCCCAATTTAAACCCTAAACCCTAAACCACAATCAATTTACTTCTTGAATCAAATATAAACAAGCCGGAACAAAACAAAACAAATACTAGTACACAATACAGAAAAATAATCAATTTAACTAAGAAAATTACCTAATAAATGAAAGAAGAAGGTATGAAGGAATGAACTGATGAATGACGAACTGAAGGAAGGAATGAACTGAATAAATGACGAACGACGATCGATGGGGATGAAGGACAAATAGCACTGATGAGGGTTTTGATGAAGAGTACGTATGTAGAAGCTAGTCACGATTCTCACGAAGGAATTTGAGGGTTTTTTTAATTTCATAAACTAAGATATGATGGAATAATAATATACACTGAGGGTTTTATTGTTTGCGCGCTTTTCACAACAATAATTAACATCGGTTTATTTAAATAATTGATGTCCTTGACCAAATAATGTACATGGGTTGTTATTTAGTCTGATGTGCATTAAAATCAATACTTATGGACATGGGTTTGAAATAGAAACTGATGTCCTTTACTTTATAAGGACATCAGATTTTTGTAATAAACTGATGTGCAAATTAATTACATCAGATTTTTCCAAAATATGATGTCCATTAACCGATGTCCTTAAGGGTTTCTGTAGTAGTGAAGAGGTAAAGCTTTGCAAACATAACTGCTTCTTTATTGACATATCTTTAACTATTACCATTACCAATATAGATAAACATAATGAGAAATGAAACAAACTATCTTCCGCTAATTAATAGTCTTCTTCAATATCAATTAGGGTTCCCGCTAGGGTTTGCTCTTGGGAGGGGTTCCGTTCCTAGGATTGCCTAGGGTTTTGTTCCTTGATTTGTTCAAGGTTTTGTCGCGTCTGTCTCATCTTTCTTTTCCAATCATTGATAGTTTTTTTCTTTTTTCTCTTTCCATATCTTTTCAAGGGTTTCTGGTGGGTTGTTTTTTTTACCCTATGACGACATCAAACCAAAACCCTAGATTCAATCTTAATATTCCTGTTGATGAAGTGCACCCAGACAAATCTGAAGATAACCTGGCTGTGGTGGTGAACTGGGTGGCGGATGACGAGGATGAGGAAAGCGTAGAGAGCGGTTGTATTGTTGGGAAGCTATAGACGGAGCGGAACGTTAACCTTAATAATCTCATCGAAACATCGATCTCGGTATGGAAACCTCGTGGTAAAGTGATAGGGGAAATTATTGATAAGAAGCGGAAAATTATCACGTTCGCTTTCTCTTCGGAGGAGGATAAACGTAAAGTTCTCTCGGAACAGCCGTGGCACTTCGAGCGGCACCTTCTGATCCTTTCCGATTTAGGCGGTGATGCAATCCCAACTGAGGTACCTCTCTTTTTTTACCCTACGTGGATTCGTACTTATGATCTACCGGTTGTGGGTCGACAAAACATGGAGAATGTGATTAACATGGGCAACGCTTTAGGTAACTATGTCGACATTGATAACACAGTAAACCCATCTATTAATCGGTCTATGAGGATTAGGGTTATATTGGATGTTCGCAAACCGTTAATTGATTATCTATCTATGCGAGGGAAGGGGGAAAGGAGTGGAAGGTTAGGGTGAGTTATGAGCATCTGTCATTATTTTGTTATGTTTGTGGGAAAGTAGGGCATGGGGAAAAGGATTGCGGGGAATGAAGAGAACCTATTGGGGAAGGTAGGAGGTATGGGGAGTGGTTGAAGGCCTCGTCGTGGAAGGTGGTGCGTAAGGAAGAGGGCTCGGAGGAGACACAGGGGAGGGTTTGTAAGAAGCTGGTGTTTCAGGGGACGGGGGGAGAAGAGGAGGAGAAGGAAATTGGCAGAATGGTGGAGTTATTACGAGGGGCCTCTATCTCGAAGAAGGATAGGAGTGATGAGGGTGTGGAGTCCTCAAATGAGTCGATTAGGGCACAAAATACACCTATAGGGACTCAGGAGGGGCAAAGCCAAAAAAAGGAGGTGGGGAGGGGAGAGACTAGCACCAATTTACGTCGAGGTGTGAAAATATGGAAAGGAGTTCGAAAAACAGGAGGGGTAGGGCTGAATAGGGGGGTCGGGAGGCTGAAGTAGGGAGAAAACGTAAGGGGCAAGAGATGTCGAGGGAAGAAGGGACAGGAGACACAAGTGGCCATTGGGAACATAAGAAGCGAAAGGCGGAGGGAAGTGTTGAGGTGTGTACTAACATGGAAGTAGCGGTGACTAGCGCTGACCAGCACCGCAAACAACAATGAAAATACTAAGCTGGAACTGTCAAGGGTTGGGCAATCCCTTGACGGTTGGGTCCCTCCGGGATAGGTGTTGGAGGGAACGCCCAAATTTTGTCTTCTTGATGGAGACAAAAATGAGAGCATCGGAGCTAGAAAAGATACGTAACAATTGTGGTTTTGATCATCGTATTTGTGTAAGTAGTCAAGGGAGATCTGGTGGTTTAGGGATGTGGTGGAATGACGTGGATGCTCATTTACTCTCTTATGATGAGCACCATATCATGCTTGAGGTTAGGGATGAGATGGGGAGACCGAAATGGAGAGCAGTTGGGGTCTATGGCTGGCCAGAAGCGAATGAAAAACATAAAAGATGGGATCTTATGCGGAGAATTTTCACAAGCGGGTCGATTCCATATATTCTGTTCGGGGATTTTAATGAGATTGTTTGTGTCAGTGAGAAGGAAGGGGGAGCTAGGAGGCCGGAGGCTCCTATGGACGCGTTCCGGAGAGCTATTGATGACTGTCATCTATGTGACTTGGGGTACACTGGTAGCAAGTTTACGTGGCAGCGGGGGTGTGATGTTGACACGATGATTCGGGAGAGATTGGATAGGGCCCTAGCCATGACGGACAGGTTGCACATGTTCCCGAATATGGCTGTCCACCATTTTCCAATTTATGCTTCTGATCATGCGCCAATACTTATTTATCAGAATCAATCCAACCCTAGAGGAAGGGTCACGCGGGGGTTCAAGTTCGAACCGTTTTGGGCTAAAGAGGCTGAATGTGAGGGGGTTGTTAAGGATTCATGGGATAGTAATATGGGAGCTGTTGTTCCGAGCAAATTTGCTATGTGTGCGGCTGACTTGTCGAGATGGGCGAAAGATCGGTTAGGGGATATAAAGCGGAGGATACAAGAAAGGTAGGCTGATCTTTATTACTGGCAGAAACAACCTCCTTCTTCTGATATGATTAACAAGTGTCGAGATATTGTTCGAGATGTTCACCAACTCCGTAGACAACTGAAAACATATTGGTACACTAGGGCTCGCAAGTGTGAATTACGGGATGGGGACAAAAATACAAGCTACTTTCATCATAAGGCTATGCAGCGAAAGAAGCAAAATTTCATCGAAGGCATTGAGGACGAAAATGGCGATTGGTGCACGAGTGAAGGTGATGTGGCTCAGGTTCTTGGGAACTATTTTGAGGGGCTTTTTTCAACCAGTAATCCGGCCTAGTTTGATTGTGTTTTAAATTGTATCCCTGCGACAATAACGGAGGACATGAATGTGAGGTTGGACAAACCCGTTTCGGATGATGAAACTTATTTGGTATGCACCCAACTAAGGCTCCCGGACCCGATGGGATGCATGCTCTTTTCTACCAAAAATATTGGCACATAGTGGGCAGAGATGTTTGCGGTTTTGTCAGAAACTGGTGGGAAAGAAGTGGAAGCTTTGGTGATATTAAATATGACGAATGTGGTGTTAATACCGAAATGTCAATCTCCTCGGAAGGTTACCGAGTTCCGCCCTATCAGTCTGTGTAATGTGTTATATAAAACTATTTCCAAAGTCCTTGCTAATCGTCTCAAACCGTTCCTTAATGAAATTATATCGGAGAATCAAAGTGCTTTCACTCCCGGTCGATTGATTACGGACAATGCTCTTATTGCCTTCGAGCTTTTTCATTCTATGAAGCGGGGAGGTGAGGGTAAACATGGGAGTATTGCTCTTAAGCTGGATATGAGCAGATTATGACAGAGTGGAGTGAGTCTTTCTTGACGAGATTATGCGAAAGATGGGTTTCTCATCCAACTGGCGTCATAAGGTGATGACTTGTGTGTCGACGGTTTCCCATTCGATTCTTATTAATGGGAGGGCCTCGGGGACTCTTAGACCGAACCGGGGATTACGGCAAGGTGATCCCATCTCGCCATATTTATTCCTTCTCCGTGCTGATGCGTTTTCTCATTTAATTAATGATGCGGTGTGTAAGGGGAGGATTCATGGAGCGCGGGTGTGTCGTGGTGCACCACGTATTTCTCACCTCTTTTTTGCTGATGATAATATTCTTTTTGCTAGAGCCAATGTGCGTGAATGCTCCACTATTGCTGAAATTATCAGTACCTATGAAAGAGCACCCGGTCAGAAAATAAATCTTTCCAAGTCGGAAGTGGTTTTTAGCAAGAAGGTTTCATCGACCGTTAATGAGGAATTACTGGGCACTCTGGGAGTTCGCGAAGTTGACCGTCACGAGAAATATTTGGGGCTTCCTACAATTATTGGCAAGTCAAAAAAGACCATCTTTTCTATTCTCAAGGAGCGGATTTGGAAGAAAGTTCAAGGCTGGAAGGAGAAATTATTGTCTAGACCGGGGAAGGATATCCTTATTAAAGCGGTGGTCCAAGCGATACCTACCTACATGATGAGCATTTTCTCTATTCCGGAGGGGATGATTGATGAAATCCACACTATCATGGCGCGCTTTTGGGGGGGTTCGACGGAGACTAAAAGAAAGATTCATTGGTGGAGGTGGGAGAAATTGTGTGCGCCTAAAGGGGAGGGTGGAATGGGCTTCCGGGACCTTAAAGTGTTCAACCAAGCTCTTTTGGCTAAACAAATATGGCGAATGGAATCGAATCCAGAGGCGTTGGTAAGTCGGGTTTTTAAGGCTCGATATTTTTAACACTCGTCTGTTTTAGGAGCTAATAGAGGTTACGACCCGAGTTATGTGTGGCGAACTCTGTGGGGGGCAAAGTCTGTATTATTAGATGGCTTATGTTGGCGCATTGGTGACAGGCAGTCGGTGAAAGTTTGGGAACATAGATGGTTGCCAGGTGACCATGGGGGAACATTTCTGACTCCTAATTTGGAAGCAAACCCGGAAATGTGGGTGAAGGAGTTAATTGACGAGAACAGGAGGTGTTGGAAGGAGGAGAGGTTGCGTGAGTTATTTTTACCGGACAAAATGAATCGAATTCTAAGCATTCCGTTGAGTAATAATCCATCATCAGATTCTCTCTATTGGTGGCCTACAAGGGATGGGGAGTATTCGGTTAAATCCGGGTATTGGTTGGGGAGGTGCGAAAGAGTCAGGGAGCAGGGGAATGTAGTTCAGGGCGTCGGTCAGGAGGTTTGGAGGGGTATTTGGAATCTGAAAGTGCCACCAAAGCTCATTCATTTTCTTTGGAGGGCGTGCACCGGGATGCTAGCGGTTAAGGAGATCCTTTTTTAGCGGCATTGTAGTGCTGACGCGTTGTGCTCGATATGTGGGACTGAGGTGGAGTCAGTCCACCACGCTCTGTTTGGCTGTAATCGAACTCGAAGATTTTGGAGAGCGAGTGGGCAGGAGGAGGTCTTAAGCAATGTGGTTGTTCTGTCCTTTGCGAATTGGCTCATCACCGCTCTGCGCCTTATCGATAAACGGGATTGGAACTGCTTCCTCGCAACTCTATGGGCTATGTGGTCGATCCGAAATAATATGCTCTTCGAGGAAGAGGCAAAGAACCCAGATGTTATTATAATGGGCTTAATGCGTATGGTTGATGACTACAACAATCTCTCCACGGAACACTGTCCCGCCCCCTCACACTGAAACAATTCTACCGGGTCAGAGAGAATGAAGTGTACCCGAAGATGGTGTCTTGAAGCTCAATACCGATGCTGCCCTTTTTAATGATAACACAGTAGGGCTTGGTGTACTGGGAAGGAACTCTCGGGGCGAGGTGGTCGTGGCGGCAAGCAAGCATTTCCGGGCGTGCTGGGCAGTGGATGTCGCAGAAGCGAAAGCTGTGGGATATGGCCTCGAAGTGGCAGCAAGGCTGGGCCATCGGTGTGTGGCTGTGGAATCCGATTCGATTAATGTGGTCCGTGCGATTGCTAATAGTGTCTCTTCCCGTAGTATTTTCAGTCTTTGCGTTAGTGATGTTTGTTCTCTTATTCCTAGTTTCGATTTTCGTGGTATGTTTCATGTAAGACGAGGTGGTAATACTGTTGCTCACTCGGTGGCTAGACTTTGTATGGAGGTTGGGGAGGAGCGCGTGCTGGTGTCCGATTTTCTGGAGTCTGTCACTAGTTTGGCGGAGCTCGACCTAATATAATCGATCTCGTTTTACCCTAAAAAAATAGTCTTCTTCATTAACTATGTAATGATAAGGGTTAATGAAACAAATATGTAATAATAAGAGGTCAAAAATTTCAGGATAACTAAAAAGTAAATAATGATAACATACCAAAGTAAAGGGAGATTTGTGCACCAGTAACTCCATGCGCCTGTAAATTCAAAAGAAACCTTTTAATAACAAATTGTGATGTGAACATATCAATCCTGAAAATATATAAAAACCAAATGTATAAAAATAAAAATATCAAAAACCGAAAATGAATTAACACAACCCATTAACATTTTGGTTGACATATGACAACATCGTAGTATCGCACAATCCAACTCTTCTCCAATTGATGAACACTTCATAAACATAAAAAAGCAGTTAGTAAGCACTTATGGCAGTATAATGACCAAGATTATAATGGAAACACAATTAAGTGGAAATAGTAGATTAGTTGAAAGAGGAAGCTAACGTTGAACAACTGTGGTGTAAATATATCTCTCTTTATATAGCTTTGGAAGCAGGTTAAATTATATTGACTTTCTTAACTCCTAACCTTTTCAAATGTGACGTTTAGTCGTTTACTATTTGCTGAGAAACTCTTATCTTCTAGTCGTATTATTTTAGGCAAATATAATTCGTAAAATTTGGACTCTATAGAATAAAATATGTATTGTGTTCTAACTATAATTCTTACAATACGGATTAGATTTTGATGTCATTAATATTATATTAGTAATGGTTTTCCTTTTTTCATTTAGATAAAATTTGCATTATTTATTAGTATTAGCTGTAACTAATAACATCGCCTGAAAAAAAGCGGCCAATAAAATCATTCGAAAAAGCTTCCTTCAATAATATAGATAGATATTGATTGATTGAAATATTACCCCCCAAACTTGAATTACGATCATAATTTTTATAAAAGCCGTCTAATTAAAACATTCCGACTTTATCTTAACTAATGTACCTAACCTACCCTTACTAATTAATTCCGTTCAGTGTATCCAGTTACCCACCCCATGCGTCATGCCGCTCCTACTTCACTATCATTTCCTGGAGAAAACAATCAACATTGAAACAAATCCAGAACTCCAGGACATAACCGTCTCTCTTGAGATTAAGATTTCAATAATTCAATCCTTTTCGTTATCTAAAAAGTTCACAAAAAACAACCAAACTAAGGGTTGAAGGGTTGAACTCAACAGTTGTATGGCTATCAAGTACATTAATAACTCGATTTAACGAAAGGTGATCCTTATTGAGCATTTTTTCCTGTACAATTTGTTTCATCAAACCAATAAAATACACTTTATTTGTTCTGAACCACTATCAAAACTATTCGCCACAAAATTTGTTTCATCAAGCAGAGATTGATTGCTTCCCGCGCTAACCATCTTCTCTTTATTTTTCATCCCTTTTTAATTTCATTCCTTTAATTTCCATTCTTGTACGCCTCTGATGCGTGCAAGCCACTCTCTTTCTCTTTTTGTTTCTCTCTTCTTTTTTGATTGTTTTCTCCAGGAAAGGAATCAATGATAGTGGAGTAGGAGGGGGCATGGGTGGGTACTGGGTAGGGTGAATGTAATTAACTAGTTTTAAACCCGTACAAATTGCACGGATTTGTTATTTAAGGTATTGTTGTAAAATTGTTTAATAATGGAAAGAATTGTTTTTTTATTGAAGTCATATTTTATGTTGTTAATCCGTATGATAATTTAATTTGCAATAACTAAAGTTGTACCTATCGAGTATATCTAAAATATGACAATAATAAAACTATAATTTATATAATCATATATCAAAACACAACAAAGATATTCAAATTTGAATTGGAAAAAAACACTAATGAAATGTTACATAGTACAATCATAAGTAGATTGTACTATAACTTTTCGAAAATTTCTTTATACACTACGTTATTTGTTCTGCTGAACATGTGTTTATCATTATTTTAAAGCAGAATGCACGTACAATCCCAAAGTTTGTTCATGTAATATCATAAAGCACATAAACTTCAAATGTGTTATTATACTAAATGGTCCTTCAGTGCGACATTTGAAGTATATACAAAAATAAATTATACTTTAGACTATCAGTATATTAACTAATTATCTTTTTCCAAAGTTAATTGTCTTTCGAAATTAAAGTCATATTTAACTTTTTAGATTTAAATCCAAAATTACATTTTCAATTAACGTAAATGATGCATTATGGTCAGTTTCTTAAGTAGTTGTTATAGTGTGATACGTCATCTTACTTAACCAAATTTGGGTTTTTACTTTGTTATTTTACTTAGGTGGTTTCATACAAACTCGACTTATATGTGAGGCAAAAATATTTGGATGAAAAATGACTTTTAAAATTGGACAGGTATTAATAAAATCACAAACCCGTACAAATGTTTAAAACTGTTTTTAATTCAATCTAACTTATACACCCCGAATTTTGTTCCTTTACTTTTGCATTTTGTATGTTCCTCTTCTCATTTAATTTTGTATTTTTTGTCATCACTCAATAAAGATATCTTAATTCTTAATTTGTTTTAAAACATTACTCAAATTTATATATTTACTATACGTGATTTCTTAACCCTGTTTCTTTAATTTTATTTAATTAATATTGTAATTTCTTTCCTCAATAATTGTGATTGTAAATTTGGAAGTAGATCTGTAAACACGTTCTGTTTTTGCATTTTTATCATCCACTTTGATTAATTTTTTAATACGAAGATATATTAGTTATCTATTGCCTTAGTACAGGGTAATTTTTTTGCTGTAATTATGAATTTGGATTACAAAAAATTCTTTATATGATTGTTTAATATCAAATCATGTGATTATATATTTGTAATTTTACTTATTGCTTCAAGTTGTACTGCATAATTAACATAATTGCTTTTAAATTTATAAAAAAAATTGTTAAACATGGGTGGGACCCTTTACTTGAAAAAATAAAAGAAAGTAAAAAAATATGCAATTAACCACAGGCTGACACGTCAGAATTGTGGTTGTTGCTTTAATAAAGAAGATTAGTTTCTTAAAAAAAAGGTAATTAATTAGTAAGGGTAGTTTAGGTATATTACTTAAGTTAAAGTCGGAATGTTCTAATTAGACGGGTTTTATAAAAATTATGATCGTAATTCAAGTTTGGGGGGTAATATTTCAATTATGAAGGAATTAAGGTGGTTATTACAAAAAATGTACATATAAGGAGGTTATTTGTAAAAAAATGAACATACGAGGGGTTATTTACAAAAAACTCTATAAATTATGACAAATTAGTGATATACTCGTATACCCTAATAATCTCGATGCACATTAACAAAAATGTGATAACACATTGGTAAATACATGTTTTAATTGCCCAAGTCACCCGAGTTCGAGCCTTGCATAACCATTTTTATTTATTTCAACAAATATTTTTAAAGAATTGGGGCCCTATTTTATAATTTTGAATAGGGCCTCAAAATACTCAGGACTGGCCCTGCGTAAGGGTGTCAAACTCGAAGTTTAGAAAGTATAAACTCGGACCACAAATCCTCCATAAAATTTCGGTTTATACACTTCTCGTACAAAACCGCCATAAATAAAAATCGGTATCCGTCCGCGTAAAATAGTTGTTGATCATTTTCTGCTAAATTAATTAAGAAAATTATATATGATACAGTTGGTCTTGTTTCAGACCAACACTTTTGGTATGAAGTTTCAGACGGATTATATGTCACCATTTTACAGTTAAATGTTACCATAATTAACATACAAGTTATCATAAGCTGTAATATTGGTCACACTATTATGATTACATTTAACTATAAAATGATAAAATATGTTTGGTCTGAAGCTTCAACCAAAAGTATTGGTCTAAAATTCTTTTGTGCTCGTAAAGATGACAACAATTTTAGGAAGAAAAGGACGTGGTTGATATCTCAGTATCCAGCAGAAGTAGTTGTGTGACACTTTAATTAGCAGCATTAGGTAAGTGTATGTAGTGACTTTTTGGGTGAGACAACCGACTACTCGTTTAGCCGAAATTCCTATGACTCGTACTAACTTATACATCGTTTTAGTTCGTTTTTTGTATATCACGTTTTTCTTCTGCTGCTTTTATTTCGGCTTCCGTCAACACGTGTATCAAGAAATCAGCCTAAGTTAATCTATGTGTCACTATTAAGTGCATGAAATCACCCGAGAACAACGTGCATGAAATCAGCCGTGAATCCGTGATACTATGATTTGTGGAAGTTTTTGCTAAAATGGGGTCGGAAACCAAACTATTTACCAAAATGGGGCTCGTTTCAAACTATTTACCAAAAATGGTTCCACGTCATCAATTTCGATTTTGTTTTTTTTTTTTGAAATTCATAACATGTCGCTGTCCCAGACAGCGACATGATGCTTGCAAGATTCGAGCTTCGCCAAGCTACCTTCGTCATGTCCGTTCTCCTTACTCCGAGCACCAAATAATGAAATACGACCACCATTCTCATCTTCGCACTTCCCTTATCGTATTCGGATTGTTGTTTGAGTTATTTGCTCCATAATTTACGCAAAAAAAAGGCCCGTAACATCGCCGTTCACAAACATTTTGAGTCAGACTTGCCCAGAAATGTACAACTCTCAGAGACAAGAATTCCTAGACTTAAAACTCCCAAGGTAAAAACATTCATGGAGGCTAATAAGCTCAAAAGTTCAGCAAAAAATGAGCAACTTGATTAATTATCAGCACAATTGACTATTTTAGAGATTCAAAAAAATAGAGTATAGTATAATGTGTAATTGTGTACTATACTATTCCGTGCTGCGCCTTTTCGTTCCCAAAGCAATTTTCGAAATCGAAAATGTTTGTGAACGGCGATGTTACGGGCCTTTTTTTGCGTAAATTATGGAGCAAATAACTCAAACAACAAACCGAATACGATAAGGGAAGTGCGAAGATGAGAATGGTGGTCGTATTTTATTATTTGGTGCTCGGAGTAAGGAGAACGGACATGACGAAGGTAGCTTGGCGAAGCTCGAATCTTGCAAGTATCATGTCGCTGTCTGGGACAGCGATATGTTATGAATTTCAAAAAGAAAAAAAAAATAAATCGAAATTGATGACGTGGAACCACTTTTGGTAAATAGTTTGAAACGAGCCCCATTTTGATAAATAGTTTGGTTTCCGACCCCATTTTAGCAAAAGCTTCTGATTTGTGCGGCGCGCTATTATTTCTTAAAGCCCCAAACTCTAAACCATCAACACTCAATTTCGTTTTTTTCTTTTTTTAAAAAAGAAGGGACCGTCAATATTAATTAGGGCAACTAGCTTCGACAGTTCGACGTGTACTCTTATTAAACCCTATATCCATTATCCGTTGTACTCTTTGCACTTTTAATAAGTTTTTGAATTCAAATTACACCTCACCAATGGACAAAAGTATTGGCACCAATTAGGTAAAGGAAAGAATTGAGAGTAATAGTTGGCTTACCTGGTATACGAGGTTTGTAGGCTATTTCGTGTGTCCGAGAGTTTACCCAATACACACTGAAAGTAGAGGTTGTGGGTTCCATCATAAAAACAATCCCGGCAAAAAGATTAGGTTTATTCAAATTAAGAAAAAAAATTGTACATTTATACTAGAGCTGATCAAATGGCCCAGGCCCGACGGCCCGACCCGGCCCAGCCCGATTTTTTCTCGGGTTTGGGCCTAATAGTTTGGCCCAAAAAGCCCGTGGCCCGGCCCAAAAGAAGCCCGATATAAATATAGGGTCGGGTTTGGGCCAACCTAAAGGCCCGCTTTTTGGCCCGGCCCGACCCGAAATTATTTTTTCAAATAGAAAAAAATTCAAAATTTGGAATCGTATATCACAACATATTAATAATCTAATATCACTAATGCATCGAATTATCAATTTTGCGGATATCTTTATATTTTTATCGTACACCTTTAGTTAATACTATTCATTTTTTGTCAACTCATAATTTATGTATGGTACTATGGATGGTTCTCCTACCAAAAGAGTCGAAGTCAAATACCTAAGACTTGAAAATTTTATTTCGTTGCTAATAGTTTCTTCACATATCAATTTTGTTGATTGTTTCGTATTATATTATTTTGGCCCGTTTTGGCCCATTTTGGCCCGAGGCCCGTTATAGCCCGAAAAATTGTGGGCTTGGGCCAAGAAAATTGGCCCATCGTTTTGGCCCGGCCCGGCCCGGCCCGTGTATTTGGGCCGTTTATTTAGCACGAGCCCGACCCAAACCCGACCCGGCCCGGCCCATGATCAGGTCTAATTTATACGTAATGGATTAAGTAAAATAAAAGATCGAAAAACCGTATACACAATGTTTAATTTTAAGTAAATTATTGTATATGTAGGCCTATCTTAAAAAATGCAATTAATAATCCATGTACTTGATTGCATATTATTTATTTTTTTTATGAAGATGAGATGGACTATGTTAAAAATGATTTTGATTTTTCCACAATGTAACAATCGAAATCATTTTTTATTGGTAGGAAAAAGTAAGGAGTATATATATAAGACCTAATAGCAAATAGTAAGAATTAGGTTAATATAATATTATACTCCGAATGAAATAGTGAAAAATAATAGGGTAAAATAAAAGGGATATTTGAGACAATTAAATACTAAAAATAAAATTAAAAACTAACAAAAATAACTCGAAGATAAAAGAAATTCACAACGGACTATTATACATTTATAATCGCATGTATAGATACCTAAACGAACTCAAGTGAAGTATTGTGAACACTCTTTAGCATAGAGCTTGATAGTGGGTCTGACCAGGCCAGGTTGACAACTAGCCTAGCCCGGTGATCCCAAGTCCGTTACCAGCCCACACGAGGGAGGCGGTCGGGTTGGGCAACCTCATGTTTGACTAAGTTTGGACCGTTTGATCGAGTTGGTTAGAGTAGGTCGTGATATTTTTTTTAAACAAGCCAAGCAAGTTAGACCTTTTAAAAATTCAGACCCATACACGATCCATTAGAATCCGACCCTAAGAGTTGGGGTTGGATACTGTCATCCCTAATTACAAGGTTTGTCCTTGAACTTGGTCTTCCACATGATTTTTTTTTTTTTTTTTTTTTTTTCTTCCACTTGGTCTTCCACATGGTTTTACTTAAGATCAGTAGCACATAGCAATCTAACACACGAAATTCACATAAGATACGAGTCATACGAGTGTACGACGAGCCATATCATGCATTATTGAAGTCAATTACTTGCTTTGTCAACTACACAATACACATGCCAAAACAAAAACCACAATTTATTATTAAATGACGCACTATCAAGTTGTCGTCGACATATATATATATCATTTACATCACTTCATTGATAGTCCCACTAATCTCACCATCTCCACCTCTCTATCTATATATACTTAATTTAATACCCCTCTCATTTCCCACTCCAAACTTCTCCCGTTCACTTATTTTTCTCATATAATCCCGCTTCTGTTGAACAAAAATATAATAATTAAAAATGTATTCATTGACTCCAATAGATCTCTTCTTTTCCTTCTCATTTCTCATCTTCGTTTCCTCATTTCTTTACACAAAACTGTTTACTAAATCATCACCAACCGATACCTGTTACAATAATAAGCCAGCCACATACCCGATGATCGGGTGCTTGATGGCGTTCAACCAAAACAAAAGACGGCTTTTAGAATGGTACACAGAGTTACTAGCCGCGTCCCCGACTCAAACCATAGAAGTGAGTCGATTGGGAGCGAGAAAGACGGTTGTAACAGCGAACCCTGAGAATGTAGAGTATATTCTTAAGACAAAGTTTAGTAACTTTCCAAAAGGGCAGCCATTTGCTGAGCTTGTTGGGGATCTTCTCGGCCGCGGTATTTTTAACGTAGACGGAGAATTATGGGCTTCGCAACGAAAGTTAGCGAGCCATGAGTTTACAACCAAGTCATTAAGAGAGTTTGTTGTCAAAACTCTGGAAGATGAAGTTGAAGGAAGACTCTTTCCTTTGCTTCAATCTGCTGCTAACGAAAATACTGTCATCGACTTACAGGTTTGTCTCTTATCTCATTCTCCATATCCACTTTAATTCCGTCACAAATTTTTGACGGGATATATATAGTAACATTATAAATAAAATTTATGTTAATTTGTTGCGCTTGTAGTTTGTAGTAGTTGAGTACGACTAGTAGATGTTAGGGTAAATCCGTCTATCGTTGTTTTAAATCGGATCTAAGATTTATAGTTGGAGTGAAAAAGGATTTGTAAATAGTAAATTATGACAGTGTTTCTCTATTTTCTATTCTTTTCAGATTAGATACGGAGTATATAGAGAACATTAGAACGTGTCTTACCTCCAAAAGATTCTAATTTTAGTATATTCTATCAATCTCGAAGGCTTCAAATCTACAACAAATTTTAAAGTGAGATAATCTATATGTGGTATTGAAAACCTAAGTAGTCCATTTATTACTTTAAACACAAATTATTATGGGTTTTTCTATGGGCTACTTTTGTACTTTTTTAAATTCTACATGATATTCCTCACTTTTTAAAAATATCAGGGATATCCCTAAATTTAATGAAAACATCTTAAAATACACAAATGTCTCTAATTCGACTCTTTTAAATATTTAGTTTTTACATTTTTAATTGATTTTTCGACAATAATTTGTCAAGTCATTAACATAAATGTAGTTTACTCAATCGTAAACATATTTTCATTACAAAACCTTACTGATTAAAAACATAATTTTTAGTAGATTGGGTATTTTAGGAACATTTTGCTAACTTTGAAGGTATCGGTGATGTTTTCAAAATTGCAAGGATACCACGTAGAATTCAAAAAAATACATGGGTACCACGTAGAAAAACCCAATTATTATTGTGTGGCAACTTATCATGAATAACTATTAGTTTTAGGTTTTGTATATTAAAACTGGACGCAATCTATTAGTGTGGTCGTCAACATCATGAATAACTACTATGGGTAAATTACTCAATTAGGGATTAGACAAATATTTAGGGATTATTAGTGGACCGTGATTAGATGTTTAATTAGAGTAATTTATTAATAATACATATATAATGGTCCCGCCACGTTAAGTAAGATTGTTGTGTTTTGGGATCACATGCATCATGATTCATGCATGCCCAATTCTATTTTTAATTGCATTCCTGACTCAGACATGAATCTGAGTTTAATTGCATTTTTAATTGTTAAATACTTTTTCGCCCCGCTCACTCGGATTCCGGCTGATGGACCGACATCGGGAATATTTTTAATGAGTAATTTAATCATTTGATCATCAATTAAGTACAACCACAGATAATTTCCTAATTATTACCTTAGCTTCTCCTTCGTTGATCTTTATGGCCAAAATAAAACGTAAATAAATAACATTTTGTCATCTAATTTTGACGTAAATTAAAAAATAGAAAGGAAAATTGTGTAGTGCATGACATATAGACAGACGTGTGGTAGCTGTTAGTATATCATATAAAGAAGGGTCTAATTAACACATGACGACTAAGGAGGATGTGAAAGTTGCCTAATATTGAATTGAATGCACAACTTATCATTTTTTTATGGGCATGATTTCGGTGTTCAACGCGATGCGTAATGTGACGTATTATTCGTACAATCATACGGAGTATAACTCTCGAATGGATTGCAAAAAATATTATTCCAAGATATCCTAATTAAAAAATAGATTAGGATTGACTTAAGTCGATTTGAGTCACAAATCGACCCAATTTAAAATAAATTGATCCAACAATCCACTTAATACATGGCATGTTGTAATTGATTCCAAACATTTAAGAAAAAAATAAATAAAAAGAAAATAAAAAAAAAGTGGTTGTTTGGGAGGGTTTATGACTTCCTGCTTGGAGGGTTTGAGTCGGACAAGGTCAATAAGGGAGATTAAGACCTAATATGCAATTGACTCGATTAAATTGACTTGTTGTTTGGGAATGGTCTAATCATTCATTTATCTTTAGTACTTCCTCCAATTTTTTCCAATTGATACATTTGCTTTTTGTACACTATTCATATGTTAACCTTCAACTTCAATTTTCTCCCAATACATAAGAAAAAATTTATTTATGTGAAGTCTTGTTTAATTCGTCTTTACGAGTACATTAAAAATATATAACTTTTATAATTTTTACAAATACGCATGTAGCTAAAGATATTAAGCACGCAAAACGTGCGTCGATAAACGTGAAAAAGTAAATGTATTAATTAGAGTTGAATGGAGGTGGAGTTGAATGGATTTTCATTTGGTATTGCAGTGGTTATGTCATATTAAAAAAAATTAGAAATATATATCGAAAAGTAATAATTAACAATAAGATTATTTAATTGTAAGTTAAATAGATTTTCCTATAATTAAATCAATCACAAGTGAGTTATATTCTGCTTTGCAATTAATTCATCTGTTGTAAAATGCAGGAAGTGCTTAAAAGATTGACCTACGACACAATATGCAAAGTCTCTCTGGGCACAGACCCAAACTGCTTAGACCTCTCGGTTCCAGTTCCACCACTCATCGCGGCCTTCGAGACCGCGGCCGAGATATCCGCCCGTCGATCGACCAGCCCAATCTACCTCATCTGGAAGCTCAAACGAGCTCTCAACATTGGCTCCGAAGCAAAACTCAGGAACTCCATAAAGACAATCCACACCCTCGTCACCAACATTATCCAAGAGAAGCAAAAAACATTCTCAAAAACCGTCTTCAATGATCAATCTGCGAGCAGCCACGACCTCTTATCCCGCTTCCTGGCCTCTGGTTATGACGGCGAGCTGGCTAGAGATATGGTTATTAGTTTCCTCATGGCAGGCCGCGATACTACTGCAGCTGCCATGACTTGGTTATTCTGGCTTATTTCAAGTACAAACACTTCAGCCCGGGATTCTATCCGGTCTGAACTTGGTACTATTAAGAGTTCGGGTCAGTTGGGGTACGAGGTCGTAAAGCGTGATATGGGATATCTACAAGCTTGTTTGTGTGAGACTATGAGGTTGTACCCTCCGGTTGCATGGGACTCAAAGCATGCTGCAAACGACGACGTTTTACCAGACGGGACTAGTGTTCAGAAAGGCGATCGTGTCACGTACTTTCCGTATGGAATGGGGAGGATGGAAAAGATATGGGGCAGTGATTGGTCTAGGTTTGATCCTGGTCGCTGGTTCGAGAAAACACGAAATGATGATGATGATGATGACAGTAGTCGCGGAGTTTTGAAAATGGTTAATCCGTATGTGTTCCCTGTTTTTCAGGCTGGGCCGAGAGTTTGTCTAGGGAAAGAAATGGCCTTCATACAAATGAAGTATGTTGTGGCTTCGGTGATTAGCCGGTTTGATTTTGAACCGGTTAGTTTGGAAACGCCGGTTTTTGTGCCATTGTTGACGTCTCATATGTATGGGGGTTTAAGGGTCAGGGTCAAGGAAATCGGGTCTGCGTAATGGGCGTGGTCGAACTAGCCGACTAAGTACATGGTGAAGTTGTAAACTGTAAAAGCATATGCCAATCCTTTTATGAATTTCAGATGAACATAGTTTTGATGAAGATTACGCAAATTTGGAGCGTTTTTGCGAGCACAATCGGTCTTGATTGCCTCGTTTGGGTGCACGAATTTTGCACAAATATGAAGCCTTGTATTATGTATGCTCAAGAGTATATGGAGAGTTTACTAGTTCCTCTATCTCACTTGTATCGTTTCATTTGAGTTTGCATAATATTCGAGTTAATTTTTCAATTACGTCTTCTTCATCGATCTGGATATAAAAATATTTGTACATCAATCTATAATTATACAACAAAAGATAAATGATTAAAATGAACAATATTACCTCTTCAATCGCAGCCGCGGTTGTCAAATTATTTGCTCCGATGGCCTCTTAGCGAACAGGTTTAGGCAATCAGCTCGTTAAAAAATGGACTGATTGTTATCACTACGCAACTTTTTTTCTTCCGGGATTGTCTGTAACATTTTGAGGTAACTGTGCAAAGCACAGGTTAGACATGGGCGGGCCTGGTTCCTCTTACTTTGTCGTACGAGAGTCATTTTGTCTCAGCTATCAGGACAGTTGGACTGTCAGTTAAGGATTAAGGAAGGCATACGCATTCTTAAATGCGAGTCAGACACAGGTATGTTCCAAAACCGGAGTAACGGAAAGATGGGCAACTCCTGACATAAAAAGTTCGGGTGCACCTTTAAGTACCAAATGACCAAAATTATACATTTCCAACGTCTATCCTGTAAAATGGAGGCCCCTTTCCCAGAATGAAAACATATCATGTTGTACAAGTGTTTGTGACAGTGAAAAAGCGTAAACTGGGGTTATGTGGTATTGATATGGTCTGCAAACCACGGGAGACCAGCCTGAGCGCATTGCTGTGCATCAGGAACAGGAACGATGGGTCCTAAGAAAATGCGCCACAAATCTAGTATTATTGTCACTAGCATGGCTGCTCCCAGTGCATCTACTGCAACTCTTGCTAAGTCCCATTTGTCTCCGGGTTTCTCGTCAATTCTGAAATTCGCAAAAACAGTCAAGAGAAGTTAAAAAAATGTAGAAATTACGAGCAGCTTGATCAATGTTTCTAGGGTTGTTGCTTGTACTTACCTCAGAAACATGGGGAAGCTTACAACAAAGTAAATTGCATAAAACAAGCATCCAACTTTGTACATGGCTTCTCGATCAACAAATTCATAGTACGGAAACTGCACAAGTTGTTAGACTAACTGTCATCATTTGAATGAAAGATACTTTACATTGTTCAGATGATTTGCCTTGTAAAGTATACAGAAATGCAGGTGAGGAACATCATATGAAGATATTCAAGAACTACTGGAGCTTATCCACCACAACAATTATCTGATATCAATGAAAATGGAAACTTGAAATATGTAGGCTCAGGGAAGAGTCTGCTTACATTGGCAATTGCTATTGTCTCCAAGTATGCAATAAAATAGGAGAGTGCTAATATCCACGCACCCTCCATAAACCAACGAACTTTTTCAGGTACATCAGCGAGCGCATATCGCAATCTGCGAAGTGTCATGTTTGAGGCAACGTGGTAGAAGAGGAAACAAACGTGAGTTAGCAGGAAAGTTGTATGTGGTACCTACAAAAGTGAAAGGATAAATAATTAAGATCATGAAAACAATTGAAGGCGCAGTACAAAGTACAAAGTACTACTGAAAACCAGTAAGAGTGTAAGACTACTGTCAATCAGTAAGCAGCCAATTCAGGATGACTAACATCATTCATCTTCCAAGATGGGAAGGTATAGGAAGCTCCAAGTACTTTGAAAAAGTAGTGAGTCCAAAAGTAATTCCCGACGTAACTGAAAAGTATGATCCAGAGACTAGCCTGCCAAAAGAGCATAAATCATTCAATATGCTAACTCTATGACAAGTTGAGAACCCGTCAAAGACAAGTTTAAAATGGGTATATACAACAACAACAACAACAACATCAGAGCCTTAATCCCAAAATGTTTTGGGGTCGGCTAACATGAATCATCCTTTGGAACCGTCATGAGTGAACTCTCATCTAACAAAAAAAAAAAAAAAAAACGGAAGTGGAGTGAAGCAAAAAAATGAAAGGCAAATGGGTTTTATAGATTTTAAATTGAACTTATCACATGTATAAAAACCCAAAAATAAATCAAGAATAAAGTTTAAAGTGATTTTGAGAAACGAAGTAAAATTTAATATAAGAGTTTTGAGGGGAGAAGTGTAACAGAACCAAAGCGAAAAAAAAATTTTTAGAAAACTTAATAAAAACATCAAAAGCTAGAGGTCCACATGTATCATATCCCTCCATAGTGCCCTCTCCATCACCATCCCCTCCTGAAACCCGAGAAATCTCATATCGTGCTCAATCACTCTTCTCCAAGTTTGTTTAGGTCTCACTCTACCCCTTGCAACCTTTTCTGCACCCCAGGTCTCCAACCTTGTAACCGGTGCGTCCAACCTTCTGAAATGGGTATATAATTGAAGAAATTTGTTTTCAAAATCAATGTCACGGGCTCATGGCGCACGGTCATTGCAAATTTGATACTCCAACAATACAATCCACAGCGCATATGAAAGGACAGTAGTTCTACGCATATGTGGAAGTCGGAGAAAAATCAGACAAATGTGCAAATTGACGGATGAAACGCATCAAAACAAATTTTTAGATGCTGCAATTGATATCCAACAGACCAGTAGTACTCAACGACAATGTATCTGACTATTGGCAGGTGATTGAAAAACCTAAACTGTGGACGATAATTCATATTACCAGGAAATCCAGGAGGGGAGTTGTGCATAGGTACATCAGATAATAAGGCAATGCTAAGAAAACAACATACCTTGACCCAATAACGATCCTTCAACGGAACGCCTTTATCAGCCTGCCACAGTAACATTATAAAGTCTAAGAAAGTAGGCTTACGATCAGAACTTAAGTAAACGCTAACCAGATAGCTGCGTTAATATGGAGGGTTTTTTACAGGCCCGTTGATGGAATAATAGTTATCACGTTCTTAAGATCGATAATAGATGGCTTTTGGAAAACAAGTGATCAAAGGACCAAGAGTTTTGGCCTCAATAATCACGTAATTTAGCAATGATGATCAACAATTAGGCTTTATTTAACCCATTACGTAATTAACTTGGTGCCACAATCCGAGGAATCAGCATACACCAGGACATTATACATTCCTTCCATTTTCCATGCCACCGAAAATTCAATCTTATTTTGGATTACAGGCATAACGGACTACACTCACGATCTATCAAGGTTATGAAGGTTAATGTAATCACATTCTGAAGCAGTACAGGGCTACAGGCCGCGTTCATGCCACAACATGTGAGATCAAGTGTAATAAAATACAGACGACTTCAAATCCTTACCTTCCCAACAAAAAACATGGGTATCAGAAACGATGGTACAGCCGAAATCAAAGCCACCAGCAAATACTCCAGCTCTCTGAAATTCTGCCCAACATCACAATTCACAATACATCCGAATCATTTTCAATTATCCACATCCAAATAATTAATCAGTAGATCTTTCTTAAAACCGTCTTCATTTATGATCTCTCACAACCCTCCTTTCATTTAAATCGATTATGAGTGTCGTCTTAACATTCAACCCCATGTTTGACTACTAAAATTAAAGGCACATACATTGATTGACTCCCATACTAATCCATTAAAAACCCAACATTTTTTTCTACCTAAATCACACCCCATAACCGCGAATATTAATAAAAGGTAAACAAATGAACAGGACAAACCTCGTATAATTTAAAAGGAACAACAATGCCAAGGCAAAGAGTAAGCCAAAAGGGAGTGTAAAGAAGGAAGAACAATTCAGCCCATCGTTTGCTCGGATTTTGAGCTAACCACATGCTGGTTGTACCCCCGTTTTTACTACGTTTACCTGCCCAATTTCAAATATCTTGTTTTTATTACTGTCAGATTCATCTGTTGTTACTGTAAATTCTGTAACTGAACAGTAATTAACCAAAATAAAGGAACACAACAAATAAAATGCAGAAATTCAAGGGCCAAATAATAAATAATAAATAATAAATAATAAATAAAATAAAAATATATAGTAAATACCGGCGGGCATAGGAATCGGTGTCCGGATCTTGGGGCTCATTTTACTCTCACTCAGTTTGAGATTTGCTATTTTGAGTTTGACAGTGTTTCAATAGCTCAAACTCAAAATGGTGAACTTCTGACTGAGACAACACTTGATCTCTTGACTTTTGTCTTGATTATCCACCCACTAATTGTCCACTACTGTGTTTTTTTTCTTTTTAAATTTTTTTGCCAAATAGTTTTTCTTACTACGAATATATTCATTTTAAAATGAAACGAGATAAATAATATTTCTTCATTCCAATCAATTATATACATTTCATTTTTTGGCACTATTTATAAGTTGAGTGAATATTCGAGACAACTTTTCAGATAGATTCAATTTGAGGAGGAAAAGTAAGATACAAGACTTGATTTGTCTAGGTTTAGAAAAACGATATAATATGAAAAAATAATGTAATGTATATGAAAGAGAAGTTCGTAGTGAAAAAATAATTTCGTTCATTATTTGCAATCTACCGATTGTCCACCTAGGTAGCACCAAAACCGACACAGACACGGACACGACACAGACACGGGACACAGTATTCCATGAAAAGTAGGACACGGGACACGACATTTAAATATAATAAAATATATATATTATGGTTATAAATAACGTACAATTTTATTTTTATCATGTATTTGAAGCTAAATCTAAACAAGTAAAAGTAACATTTGACTTTTATTATAACTAATTCTCATTTTTCCACCCAAATTCATCTTTTAATCGTCATCTTTAAAATTTTATTACTCGTCTAAACTATAATATGTTTAGCCATGTGTCCAACAAGTGTCGGGTGTCCGAGTGTCGGACGCGGGACGGCTAATTAGGAGAAGTGTATGTGCTACCTAGTTGTCCACTACTATGTTTTTTCTTTTTTAGTGATCGATTTTTCTTACGACGGATATATTCATCTTAATAATAAAACGAGTCAAATAATACATCACTTGCATAGATGAGACAAATCTTTTATTTACTAATGTATCAATACATTCTATTTTCTAATATATCTTGTAAATATTTCCATATTTAGGTTAGTAGTGGGTGAGACGGATCAACTTGTCTTTAATGAAAATTTATATTTGTTTTTGTTTTTGTTTCTTTGGCTAATCTAAACTAATCTCACTGTTGTGAAGTTTTGCAATAATACTTATCATCTAATTATGATAATAGCCCGTAAAGGTGGAGTCTAGTGGTTAAAACTTAGGTGGAATTCCCGGAGACGCAGGTTCAAGCATGCCCAAGAGCAAAATCTTGGAGCATTCTTGGCCCGAGTCCAGTCTTAAATAGACTTCGAACCTGTCACCCTAGGTGGCTTACCAGTGCACACCAAAGGCAAACCCTAGAACCTGCTTTGTCAATTTTCCGCTAAGTTTCTTGCGGAATCTCCTCTTAGCTGAATCTAGGGATGTCATTCGGGCGGGGCGGTGCTGGATATAGCATATAGGTTCCTCCATACCCGTACCCATCAAGAAAACCTCGTACCCATCCCCGCCCCACCACCCATGGCGGGTACAAGTTTCCAAAACCATCCCCGCACCACCTACCCATTAACTCGTTATACCATAAATTTTTCCGATCTTTTTTCGTATAAGTTGGTTTAATCACTATTAATTTCTATTTTTAGGAATTTCTTTATATGATTTTAGTTAGTTACCAAAGTAGTTGGAAAATACTTTATAAAATAGTTCTTTTTAACATTACGTCTTAATTATAAAAAAAAAAATTGTAAAATTATCGTCATAATGGTATTAATTTTTGTAATAATTAGCGGGTAGGCGGGTATGAAGTGGGTAACACGCAAAAACCATCCACGTCCCACTACCCATGGCGGTACAATTTTCGTACCCGTCCCCGCCTCACCACCCGCCAAAGCTCTACCCATCCCCACCCCAATTGGGGCGGGTGCGGGGCGATATCCACTTGTACCCGCCCCAATGACATCCCTAGCTGAATCCTTGGGTCTTAGACATATCGTTCTTTGAGCCATTTAAATAAGATTAGACGTTTGGAATCCTGGATGTCTCCTTTGACTGTCTTTCTCTTCTTCAACAGCTAGCGGGCATGGAGAAACCATCTTTAAATATAAAAGGAGTACTTTCTGACATTAGGTTGTACTTGTCGGTTTTTCATTGTGTTTTTATTAGTTTTATACCAAGGAACCTTAACAAGGTTGCTCACAACCTTTCAAAGGTATTTGCTTAGTCTTGGTTTTTTACGCCTATCAAAACAAAATGCAAAAAAACGGTTATTTATTGAGCTATTGAGTAAACACCTTTTCGCGTATATTTAAACTATTGTTGATTCAAGAGGTTTATAACACCGGTTATGCATTTATAAACATTGAAATGCAGAGATAACTATTATTAGTACTCCTGGCCAAACCACCTAAATTGGTTGCACATATTAGTGACTAGGTTTTGTCCACCTAATTTGGGTTTGAATTGCAGTACTTGAGTATGATTTAGAATATATAGAGTAGACACATACGGAGTATGTGACAAACAGATAGATTTGGATTAAGCTCTATTTGTTAAAATTAAATGAAAAGGTAGGTGTATAATAAAACTAATAAGATTAATGATTGAATTTTGAATTTTTTTAACATTTATCAAGTTGACACATATTAATGATAAAAAACTAATTTTAGCCCCATGCAAAAATGCACGGGCTCGTTTTAATAATATTGTTATTTTAAATAGTTCTATTAATAATGCAAATTTATTTTTGACGATGGCTATATGCTATAACTGATTAAGATTTTTGTAATATCATTGACATTGAATTTTTTTTTTTGACGTTATTGTTATTTTAATTTATTCTTATTGCTATTTTAATTTAGTACTGTCATGAAAATTGTACTTGAAATTTCGATCGTGTTTTTATCATTTTCTTTATTTTGTTACATTTTTATATCAATTAGTGTAATTTTGGTTAGTATTTATTATAATTATGTATTATTTATTATAATATTGATTGTTAGTCATAAATCATTATTTAATAATTATGTTAATATATAATATATAAGTTAGACGTTATAAATATAATCGTCTACGTATAAATTATTGTTTACGAAATAAATAAGAATTAGTAACTAATGAAACGCAAACATTTATTCGACAATTAACTTAGTAAACAACAATACGGGTCCCACCATAATTGAGTTAAAAAAAAAAGATAAAATGATGGATTAATGACGTAGATTCACCGGAATTCATTAAATGTTTCTGTATTAATATAGATAAGATTGTGATCTAATTATCACGCAGATAATGTGTATTTCTAATTATTTAAATTCATGATTTATATAAAAATGTTCGTAATGTTTCTGAATCTACGATTTTAGGCATTTATTTGGAATACGTAGAATATTGGGCGGTTATGGTGCAGAAAAATAATCAAATATTATGCAGGACCCACCTGGGTGAATTAAAAAAAAATATTAATTTTTGTAATATCATTGACATTGAAATTATTTTTTTGACGTTATTGTTATTTTAATTTATTCTTATTGCTATTTTAATTTTGTACTGTCATGAAAATTGTACTTGAAATTTCGATCGTGTTTTTATCATTTTCTTTATTTTGTTACATTTTTATTTCAATTAGTGTAATTTTGGTTAGTATTTATTATAATTATGTATTATTTATTATAATATTGATTGTTAGTCATAAATCATTATTTAATAATTATGTATAAATCGACATGGGCAATATATTTTAATATATAATATATAAGTTAGACGTTATAAATATAATCGTCTACGTATAAATTATTGTTTACGAAATAAATAAGAATTAGTACGTAATAATAACACAATTAATGAAACGCAAACATTTATTCGACAATTAATTTAGTAAACAACAATACGGGTCCCACCATAATTGAGTTAAAAAAAAGATAAAATGATGGATTAATGACGTAGATTCACCGGAATTCATTAAATGTTTCTGTATTAATATAGATAAGATTGTGATCTAATTATCACGCAGATAATGTGTATCATTATATATATAAAAGAAGAATGGTTTTCCGCCTACGTGGCGCAGTCATATCGCAGCATCGGGTATTTCGAGGCCTCACATTCAACCTCAGCATTTTCACTTTTTATAGACCAATCAGATTCTGCCACCTCATAATAAGTTAATAATTTAATAATAATTTAATAATTTAATAATCATTTATTTATTATTAAATAAAAAAACTAAATCAAAATAAAATCTTTCCATATTTGACTCATTCTCATTTTAGCAGAATATAATCATCATAATTTTCATAATCATTCTACCCTAATTTCCGACGCTGAAGTCTGCAACGCACCAAATTCCTTCAGTTCATCACTTCATCCTTCTGAAATTTGAAACTTCACCACTTCAACCCCTCCATCGGCTTCATGGCTCCAATTTCTACTAGCGAACTTTAATTAAGGTATTTCTCTTAAGTCTTATATTCTTATTATTAGTCATCAATTTTATTTAAAATATCATCTTTCCTTCAATTTTGGTAATATTGTTTATATAGGGTTTAAGAATTATTATATCAAAGGGTATTAAAACAAAAAGAAAAAAACCCTTATTCGAGCTTTTCCCACCGTGCGAATTTCGTCTTCAACAATACAGAGTTCATCTTCTTCAATACACAATTCATCTTCTTCAATAGAAAACTCAGGTAATTTGTTTTATGTTTGGATTAATTGAATTTTTAATTGCGTTTTATTTGATTCAATTAGGTTTATTAGGGTTGTGAATTGTTAATTTGCTTTGGATTTGGGATTTAGGGTTTCGTAACCTTGAAATTTCTTCGATTCTCGAACTAATTTTTCAATTTCAGATGAAATCAGCCGTCAATCGTGGTTAGTTGGCTTTTAATTTAAACTGTCATCAGTTTATTGTAATGATGTTGTATAGTTTATCGTATTTTTTTTAATGATTTCATATTATAAGGTATAGCCAGGAAGCAATCTTACATCTCAATAGCAATTCCTTCTGCAATTTCATTAATTTGTGCAAGACTTTCGCGCAATCCAGCGTCAATTCATTAATAATTATAGTTTTCTTTTTCCGCACGCGAGTACCTGATCGGCTAAGCATTAACAAAGCTGCTATGTTCTTAATCAGTTTCAGTATGCACGGCGATCAGTTCAAGGTACGTCAGAAAACAAAGCTCAATCAACGACACGATCGTCCAAAGGACGTAGCAATCGAAGCGGAGTAAAGTACCAATGTGGGCGGCGTTAGAATTCAAAGGATCGAAGAAAGCTGCATATTCGTCTGTCGAAGGGTAGTACTGGCGCACTGTATATTACAAAGTGTAATCATGGACCCCCAACGTTCATCTCCGCCGCCAGCTATCCACTTCTCGACCTCAAAAGTTACAGTAATTCATTTTTTTTCAGTTTTTAATCTTGATTAATTTAAATTATTTGTGTAATCATGGATGTGATTATAAATTAGTAATGAATTTTTGTATGTTGATTAACAGGAGGACACTTCTCGTGCAATTCTAAGAAGTCGAATGTAACTTACCAAAGAAAGGGCTGATCAATGACTTGGAGAATATCGACATTGTATTTCACATAGGAGACATATGTTACGCGAATGGGTACCTGTCGCAGTGGGATCAGTTTACTGCTCAGATTGAACCCATTGCCTCTAAAGTTCCCTACATGCTTGCCAGGTTAACGACGTTCTTCTGATCCTTGACGATATATTCTGTAGTCTGTACCCATTCTGCTACTCATATCCTGACAGGATCCCGTGTTTGTCTATACAGTGGAAACCACGAGCGAGACTGGCCAGGATCAGGTTCCTTCTATGGGAGCGAAGATTCGGGAGGAGAATGTGGTGTGCCTGCTCAAACAATGTTCTACACTCCTGCTGAAAACCGAGCAAAGTTCTGGTATGGCATCTGCTCAAAAATTTTAAAAAAATTGTATAGCAGCAAAGTAATTGACCCCCACGGCCCGACTACAGGTATGCAACAGATTACGGAATGTTCAGATTCTGCATAGCCCACACAGAAGAAGGCTGGAGAGAAGGGACCGAGCAGTATAAGTTCATCGAACACTGTCTTGCATCAGTGGACCGACAAAAGCAGCCATGGCTAATCTTTCTTGCTCATCGTGTACTTGGCTATTCGTCTAATCAGTATTATGCTAACGAAGGAACGACAGAGGAGCCTATGGGAAGGGAAAGCCTTCAAAAGCTATGGCAGAAGTACAAAGTTGACGTTGCCATTTACGGTCATGTCCACAATTATGAAAGAACGTGTCCTATTTATCAGGTAACGACTACTCTAGCCTGAGACGGAAGTTATTGCCATTTTATCACCGTCTACTGAAATCCCCCCCTGACTGCGGCTAATACAGAATACCTGCACAAGAAAAGAGAAAGATCACTACGAAGGACCCTTGAACGGTACCATTCATATCGTAGCAGGAGGAGCAGGAGCAAGTCTTACAGAGTTTACCAGTGTACACCCCAATTGGAGCCTGTTCAGAGACTTTGATTATGGCTTTACGAAACTCACAGCATTCGACCATTCAAACTTGCTGTTCGAGTACAAGAAGAGCAGAGACGGTAAAGTTTACGACTCCTTCAGAATATCGAGGGATTACAGGGACATCTTGGCTTGCGCGATTGACAGTTGCTATTGGTTAAAGTTTGTAGAAAATGGGCAGGTTGTTATTGCATAGTCCGGACACCATGGCCGTCTTAAAATAAATGGAGGTTCGGTTCTCCAAAAAAAATAAGGACAGTGTGTTGCGTGGACAGGCATTTTCCTGAAATGCAAGTTTTATGTTTTTCAACAGTTTTTTCCGCTTTTGTTTTTATTTATAAAAAAAAGTTCATATAAAAGGCGAGACCAAATATTACTCTATAATTGCAAATAAAGAATTATTGTCTAACTAATTTTAACATATTAACAACACTATTATTCCGATTTTTTATATGTTTTAAACATTTATTTACATAGAACTAAAAATTATTCAACCATGTATTTCCATGCAATTTGCACGGGTTCTAAGTTTGAAAGAAGACAGTTTCCTTTAGCAGTTTGTTTCGCCATGACTATCAACAAAAGTCAAGGTCAATCTCTATCCCGTGTTGGACTTTATCTTCCAAGACCAGTCTTTACCCATGGCCAACTGTACGTTGCTATATACAGGGCCACGAGTAAGAAAGGTCTAAAAGTGTTACTTCTTGATGAAGAAGGAGGGATGACTAATACAACAACAAATGTTGTTTACAAGGAGGTTTTCGAGAAACTGTAATTTTCGTGTTGGGTTATTGAATTTTAATATACCCATTTAATTTATATTTGTACCTGATCAGTTATTTTGTTCATCGTATTTGCCCGTCAAATTATGTTCCGTAAGTAATTCATCAAAAGACAGTAACTTTCCAAACTACTCATTATTAGTTATTTAATCTTTTTTTATTCGTCTATTGTTTTTTCTTATATAGCTTATTCATTAATGTTATCATAAGTACTCCAAATATTATCATCATTACTAATAGTTATTCGAATATCAGTGCATCAGGAAATTCACCTTTTCACCGAATATATCTTATATTCAAACATCCCGTTAAAAAACAATTCGTTAGAATAAACACAATTGTTATATATTGAAATAAATATACCGACGCCGTCTTTAAAAATAAGTGTACACAACCCCGTGATTTTTCACGGGTGTTACACTAGTCTCTTATAAAGTGCGAGCAACGTTAGGACATGTGGCGATGGTGGATTATAAGATGAAATATTTTTATGATTGATTTTGTCAAATATTTGGGAACAAACATTAAAAAGATCTAATTTCAACTTTATTTTTTTCCTAAATTAGTATATACAAGTACCTTATTATTTAGATTTGTTTAAGATATTATTTTGTGAAACTGTTTCACAGTCTACGCTTTGTAGTTTATCATCATTATTATCATTATTACTATAAAAGCAAAATGTATAACTGCATACGTGGCGCGCTAATATTCCACCGTTCACTCTTTCGCTCGCTCACATTCACTCTCACAGAAATCAGTTTCGTAGACCAATGAGAACCCTTAATTTATGCCAAGTCATATATTTTTATGTATTATATTATTATTATTATTATTATTATTATTATTATTATTATTATTATAATCATTCCAAGATTCCCTAAATATTATACCGAGATTCCCTAAATATTATAAATATTATAATATTATTATTTATTTATTATTTTTATAAACAACATTCATATTGTTTGAGCCGTGTAAGCATAAAAATGAGTTGCTAATATTGAATATTGACTAATATTGATTGATAGTAAAAGATTGTAATCTCGGATTTTCCATAAAAAATTAGTTGCTAATATTCAGTGTATAATCTTTGGCTAATAATGATTAGCCATAGATATATTATTATTATTATTATTTTTATTATTATTATAATCATACCGATATTCCCTAAATATTATAATATTATTATTTATTTATTATTATTATAAACAACATTCATATTGCTTGAGCCGTGTAAGCATAAAAATGAGTTGCTAATATTGAATATTGACTAATATTGATTGATAGTAAAAGATTGTAATCTCGGAATTTTCCATAAAAAATTAGTTGCTAATATTCAGTGTATAATCTTTGGCTAATAATGATTACAAAGCTCAAGAAATAAAAACACACATCTTTCCAAATATTAGCAACTCGATTGACTGCTTGATGTAAACTAATTTTCCATAATAAATATGCAGTGTATAATCTTTGCCAATATTAATATACATATTAATATTCCATAAATATAAATATTAATATACATATTTTTTTTGGTTCAACGAAGCGCGCACTTAGTCGCATTACAATAGGGGAGGGGGATTCGATCCTGGGACCTATTGTCCATAATACCTCTGTCTTAACCACTAGACTAAGACATCCTCGGTAATATTAATATACATATTAATATTCCATAAACTAATTTTGTCTCACTAATTTTCCATAAAAATTTAGTTGCTAATATTCAGTGTATAATCTTTGGCTAATAATGATTACACGGCTCAAGAAATAAAAACACACATCTTTCCAAATATTAGCAACTCGGTTGACTGCTTGATATAAACTAATTTTCCATAATAATAAATATGCAGTCTATAATCTTTGTCAATATTAATTAATATACATATTAATAATTAATAATCATTATTACGATAATCATGCTTTATTTTTCTTTTAGACAGTCAACATTAAATTTTGTATAGGTGACAGCTTTATAATCATATTATAATTCAATGGGTAACATAACATTATGTTATTTAGTCTGTAAATACACAGTTTTTAATATTTTAGATAAAATATTTATAGTCGTGTGCACCTCAATGTTCAATTAGTTCGCGTCTGGTGTATGTTTTTCAAGAGTCAGGTTAATTGGCAGGTCAGATCGGGGTTAGATCGAGTTATAGACCTACATGTGGCCATGTGGGGAGTATTAGAACCGTGCTAAATTTTAGTTGTCGTCATTGACATGTTCTTAACTATTGATTCACTTTGAAAAAGAGTAATATACTATTTTCATATTAATTAACTATCGACAACTCCGTATTAATTCATTAACTTCGAATCTGAGAATACAATTCAATATAACAAATAATGAATCACTGCAGATATAGCACGAGTCTGTTCTAAATAAAAAAGAAGTATTTGTATTAACTCAAGGTTCATGATGGCCAAGATAGCCAGACAAAATCCATAAACGAGTATTATTGCAATACCGTATTGGATCTACTTTGTATAGTGTATACCGTGTCTTTAATCACGGTTTCATTTTTTTTCTTCTTTAAAATTATTGTATTCGAGTTTGTCTATGGTCGGGTTTAATAATTATACTTAATTTCGGAATACCGTATTCCGTTTATTTAAGTTAAATAATTTAATTAAATTTCAGATTAAAGTTATTTGAAACCAGTTTTTTAAAATGTATTTTGCTAAAAATTAATAATTTTCCATTTCCGATGTATATATTACGCTTTCTCAAGTGATAAGGCAAACGTCTAATATTTAACGATTTTTTAAAAATAAATCACGTATTACTTTGTCGTATTATCGACTTTTTACTTCTATTAAAAGAACTCAAAGTTCTATAACTACTTCACACTTAATTGACAATATTTTTATAAAACCTACTCTTTTAATAACGCATAAAATTGTATCTACCATTTTTATAACTTTTTGCTATATTTAATTTTCAATAAATTTTCTAAATATAGTTTAATATATGATTATTTATATATTTTTTTATCTACTTTGGAAATTTGTTATTAGATTATCTAAGTACGGTAATTGATCATATATTCATATGCTTTACAAAGTTGAAATTAACAACCCCGTGATTTTCACGGGTGTTACACTAGTTTCTAATTATTTAAATTCATGATTTATATAAAAATGTTCGTAATGTTTCTGAATCTACGATTTTAGGCATTTATTTGGAATACGTAGAATATTGGGCGGTTATGGTGCAGAAAAATAATCAAATATTATGTAGGACCCACCTGGGTGAATTAAAAAAATATTAATAAAATAAAGCTTGGATGAATGACGTGGCGCAACCACATCTTGATAAATGATTCAGTATTTATATAGATAAGATGCACATATTTAGAGAGAATGCAATTTAAAAAACGAAATTATTTTTTTACATACGGGTTTTACTCTTTCACATACATATTTTTCATAAAATTTTCATATCATACCTTTTTTTTTTCTTAAAACTAATCAAATTAACTTTTAGATATACTTTTCTTTTCTCCAAAAACGAAATTAAATGTCCTAAAATCTTAAATAATGAATTATAATTATCTAAAAAATGCACATGTTTAGAAAGAATGCAATATCTCTTATTGCAAATTAATTTTCTATAACAACGTTATTGTGTCAATGATATCCACTTCCAGTTGGTCGGAGCGACATTGGTAGAGCAATGTTGTCTAACGGCCGGATTGACCGGAGCAAGTTGAAAAACGGAGGTGTGGTTGGTGGTGAAGAGAGACGAGGGAATACAAAATACGAGAAGGTTTTTAATTTATAAAAGACATTTGTGAAAAAGTAAATTTATATGTGAAAAAACACGTCCCTTTAAAAATATCGCCTTTGGATTTTATGATGGATCAAACCAGGCTTTGGATTTTGTGGTGAATCAAGTTTAACTCTAAAAATTTTAAACTTTTAAATATGACTAGGGGAGTAAAAATAGATCGGTAATCCAATAAGTAAGCGGATATGGTATGTTTGACCGCCATTTTTATTAGGGTGTTGCTCAATTATGAATGGGTTTTACTCTATCATAGACATGATTGACCATTATACCCCTAATTTTTCACAACATTTATAATTTTATTTCACGATCTCACTCCAGCTATCAACCCCAGGAGCCGTCGTGCAACACCCTTCCTCACCACACACCCCTCTGCGCGCCGCCGACCTATATTTTCTGAAGATGAAGAGTCAATTTCTCGACGAACATTAAGACCCTATACCAATCCTCATAATAAAGTTGACATTATTGGTCTTCATCCGCTATTGCAATTGATTATGAATACATTCGACACACAACCTAAATGTTAAGGAACAACAGATCGAAGACCAAATAACAAATTGAGATTCTATGTTCCCATTAAAAGCACATCAAACATTGTCTACAAAGTTCTTTTAATCTTGAGCATTGTGGCAATATCGAGATAAAGCACTGTCAAAATAAATCGTTGAACTGTCAAAGTCGGTCATTAATCATTAACCATCCTACAAATTTAATACTATTGTGACAGGATTTAATCCAAATAACAATCGAAAAAAGAAGAATAAGGAAGTAAATGAACAAAACATAAAACGATTTAAACAAACCCTAATTTAATTAGTCTAAATCATTTTTTTTAATTTCATCTAATATAATTCACAAAGGCAGAAATTAGAATTATTACTTGATCGATACGAGCATTAGCTCCAAAAACGTGTGATTTTGACGGATTTAAAAATTTAATTAATTTTGTGAGGGAAAAAATTAGAGATAATTTTTTTAATGCAAAAAGATATAGAATGGAAAAATAATAAAAAATAAAGTTAATAATTGAGTAAAAGTTGTACATAAATGAACAATTACGTTTAATTAAGGTCCGGCTCAAAATATAAAATACAACTCTTTTTAAGATAAAAAATAGAAAATAGAAAAATAATAAAAGAAGTAGTTCAGAAGAACAAAAGTCGTACATAAATGAACCATTACGTTTTATTATTGTCCGGCTCAAAATATAAAATACAAAATCTCGTGTCTCAATAATCATCGCCATAAAAGGGCGAGTGAAGTGGCACTCGAAGTATCTAGTTTACCGTTGTACGACCTCACACGGCCACACTCCTCGCTTCTCTTTAGTTCTCTTCCACACAATCACTCCCTTTCCTCCCATGGCGGTCCTCAGCCGCTTCTCTTGCACCATTACAACACCTTCTTTCCGTCAATTTCCACCTTCCTTAACTCGATCACTCCACACTGCCGCCGCCGTCTCCGCCGCCGCTGGTCAGCTACAATTCGATCACGACAGCGTCGACGAAAGATTAAGTCATCCAATACCCGCGGTATCGAATTCGGAAGGTTCTAGACCTTGTAGAGGTGTACAGTGGGTTTTTATTGGGAATCCCGATGCTAAGAAGCACGTTTATGCTGAAATGATGGCTAGAATTCTTCATGTTCCTCATATTTCTATTACTACACTCCTTCGTCAAGATCTTAACCCTAATTCTACTCTCTATAAGCAGGTTTTGTTCCTCTCTTCGTATCGCTCTTTATTACCGAGTACTTCATTTGTTCATTTTGATTGTTTACAGTTTCTGCTCCATTTTGATTGTCTAATTGTATTATCATCTCCTGTTGTTGTCGCCGCCGCTGCTCGCATTAATTGATTATGAGAGTATATGTGTGATTCTGAAGGAATGGAGTTTTATTGGAGTGATTTTAATCTATTGTCAGAGTCAATTTTGTTACGGTAATTATAGAGAAGTAACTCTTTGAGTGACCGTCTCACATTAAGATAGTACCGTAAGAAATATAGCATGTTTCATGAATTTGTGCCTCGGAATGTTTTGTGTGGCGCGACAGGTATCGTAGTGACGTAGTAAAGTTGCTAATTGATGAATGTGCCTGAAATTTAGGAGAAATTGTTTGTAGAGCCCCCTTTTCGAAGGTTTCATTTCTGTAGAACAATGGTAGATGATGCCGTTTTTTATCAGTTAAAAAGGCAGTATTGAAATAGTAGGCTGTATAATATACTACTCCCTACATCCCATTCTCTTGTTGCCCTTTGGTTTTGGCACGAAAACCAATGAAAGGGGAGAAGACCAATTATTAAATGACATGTGGAACAAATTGAGTGTGAATGACCAAATTGTTCGTCAAATGCATTCCTAAAATAGCATGGATAACAATTGAATGAGACACCCAAAATGGAATAGGATAACAAATGAACGGAACAAAGGGAGTATATAAGTAGGGGTAAGCAAAAAGTGTGTGATACGGCGTTGTGATAAGAAAATGGATATATGATAGTACATAATTTTTGTAAATTGTAACTAACAGTATCGGGCACCTGGTAGGTTATTTAGAATTAAGACCTATCGGTTATGGACTGTTAATAAAACTGTATAGGCAAACCAAAATCGAAGTGCATGAAAACTGAATCTGGGTATACGAAAGTTGTATATTCAGCTTTTCTTGCAAGGTATGCGGTTTGTTGACCCCTACAACTAGGACTAGGAGTGCATAAGGATAAAAGTAAGGGAAACTCGATAGCTGACTGGGAAAATGGGAAAAAAAAGTACTCTGTAACTTGTTATTGCTACTACGTGTTATCTAAAAAAACATATGAAAAGAAACTATATTGAGACTTTGAAAATTGATATAAGGAGAATAGTTAATTTATGAGTTGTCTCATATTGGCTATTGCTAGTAGTGTTGAATAAAATGAGGATGAAAGGCTCAATGGGAAATAACTTATATATCTTGTCTAGGTTTAATACCTCCTGAAAAAATGTACTACGCATTTCCATAATTATGATTGCCATGATGCTCACACGCCTCACATTTATGTTGATCTTGTAGTATTTGGTTATGCGATGACTTTTTTAACTTGTGTCTTTGTTTGTTTGCTTGTTAAGTTAGATTGCTGAAGCAGTTAACTACAAGAAGATTGTTCCCGAGACCATCATTTTTGGTTTGCTGTCAAATAGACTTGAAGATGGACATTACAGAGGTGAAACTGGGTTTATTTTGGATGGCATTCCTCGAACACGTCTCCAAGCTGTAAGGCACCTTTTTTCACCTGTATGTCTGTGTACTAGCCTACTAGCTACAGTAGTAACTGTCTCAACAGTCCACTCCAACAGTTGAAGAAGAAAAATACATAGAGAACTAGAAGAAAGACGCCCTTAAACTTAGGTTTTGTTCTGAAAAATCAGGGTAAAGTGCTACGTATATTGATATCATATCAAATAAGAGTTGTTATCATGGTCCTTTCTTCATTTTGAAAAGCTTGTTGTAATATATTGAAATAGCCTGCTGTTCATTTATGGCATTTATCAGCTAATTACTAAATAGGTGCATGAAACGTGATCATGTCTGCTGCCTTAATATTTTTTCAAATGGATACCTAAGGATGGATCATGGAGCTATTTATTATTAATATTCTAGTACCTTCTGTAGTCTCGTCCTCATCAATGATCTATTTAGGCCGGTCTTTTCTCCATAGGCGTTCGGTACAAACTAATTTTAACGGAAAAGTAGCAAACTATTACCTATTATAACTCGCCTTTTCAAACAACCGCCTAATATTTGTTTTCCTGGTATGTTGGCTACCAGTTTGGTACTAACTCGTTAATTTCGGCCATCTAATGAACATACTCAGATACTCCTGTTGCAATTGTGAATGATAATCTTTTCCTATTTTGCCGTTCTTCTATTTTTGTTATCCCTTGAAACTGTCTCCCCTTTCCATATGAAACAGATTCCTCGGCTTTGCCATAGTTGTTCAGACGCTACCAAGTCACCCCCCTCCTCTTCCTCTACTGCTCAAGTAATTTACATATCACCGTTAACAAAGTCAAATGTTATGGTGAACATTTACCAGGTGACATGAATTACATGCAGCAGAGTTGAGAGAGGTAAGATTGAAGGGGAGATAGTGGGAAAGGGGATGAGCGTCTAAATGAGGGAGGAAGAGGAATGAGAGAAATGGTGAGTGTGGGGGTATATAATAAAAAGGCAAAACACGTTTAATTTGCCGGAAACCATGAGTTGGTATAAAATTGGCTACCAAGTACGAACATACCTAATTAGGTAGCTGGAAAAAAGTTATAATTCAGCGGTGGTTTGAAAAGCAGACTCTTAGGTAGTACTTTTGAATTTTCCATGTTTTATTATGTTCGTTTGGTTGTTGGAAGAAGTAGATGGACTATTCTGATTTCTGATTCTGATGGAGAATGATCCATTTATTGCAGGAAATCCTTGACCAATTTGTTGACGTTGACCTTGTCGTGAATTTCAAACGCTGTGATCACTTCCAGGCAGGGAGGTCAACTGCTGATTCTTCTGCATCGTGTGAAACAACCAAGTCTGGGTTTTCAATTAGTAACAAGACTGCTGAAGATGTTAAGCCAAATATCACCACATTCTACAGAGAGCAGGTACTTTAATTTGTTTTGTTTGCAACTCCTGAAAATTAGCCTGTTAACTGTTTTTGGTTGCGACTCTTGAAATACTACCCAAATATTTGTGAACTGCTTCTGGAATTGATATACATTTCGCCGATTTGGGTATGCCAGCATGATTCAGTGGGGATCATTGTTCGATTGGTGATTGTGTTATGTGCTATCAAGGTCAAACGATGTCGACTTTTGATTTTTTTTTTTTACAGTAGGTACCTTTAGGGCATCATGAGATGCATAATCTACTTCCTTTTCTATCATACTTGATAGAAAAAAAACTTCGCCTACTGGCAAAGATGTGAGTTATTAAGTACTGCCTTGTGGCTCCTTTGACGCCCAAAAACAAATTTATATATAAAAAAATCTCCTCGTGGTAAAATGAGAAAATATGTGCCGATAGGGCACACGCTACAAAACACCTACAACAATTCTAAAATGATAATATTTAGATATTTTGATGAATTATACATACAAGTTCAATGTTGTATCTCTGTAAATACGTGAGAAATTGATGGTTAAAATTGAAGTACATCATTTCACCACCATATACAAATATACAAATGTGGACAGTAAATTTCGGGACTGCAGTAGACGGTAGTGTATGTTAAATAAACTTCCAGTTAAAGAATATGTTTTTCGTACAGAAGAAATTGGTGGAGGAATACTACCAGAACCAAAAGAAGCTTATGGACTTCCATGTCGGAGATACACCTGGAGAAACATGGAAAGGACTCTTAGCTGCATTGCATCTGCCGCACACTACTTCTGGTCATCCTTCGTGGAGACTAGCTATGGGTTTCAGAGTACCTTGAAAGTTTGCGAACGTACTTCATTCAGTGGAATGATTCAGTTTAGATTGAGGATTGGCTCATTGAACCCTGAACCATTATTGCAACTGCTTTGTAAATATGCTTTGTACTCGTAAAGTAAGAGGATAAGATCTAGCTACTGTTACGTGATGGAGGAATTTGAGATGGTTAATTCGTAGTGTTAGCAATTACTCGAGGGAAATTAAACAAATTTCCTACCACTGTGGCGCGGGTTCCTGTATAAAATTGTTGCTCAAAACTATAACAGGGGCGCCCCATGAATCCGGAGCCCCTGTTTCAAACATTATGTGGAGGCCTTACGATGATGACCACCTCGTATTTTTATTCTTATTGTTAGCAATTCGAATTTTTGAGTATTACTGAAAATATAAAATTATTTGCGTCAATGTTTTTAATTTTAATCATATCATTTTGTTTTTTATAGACAAATATTCTCTCTATTTCTTCCAATTAACGTATTTGAAATTTTATTTTTAGGAGTAAAGTAATTTGAAAATAAGGCTACAATAAAAGAAAATACTTCGTATTGAGTACGTAAGTGCATCATCCATGATTTTAGATGTCCCAATTTACATGAAATCAGGTCATTTTTAATATCATTCTTATTTAAGCACAAATTCTCATTGTAGACGGAGGGTATCCGTCACAAGGAGAAGACGGATACCATTTTGTCTCACAAAATGTTCATTTAGAGGAGAGAGGGAAGCACATGGGGTGCCTCACTTTGTCCCTCTAGGGTTGTAATGTTTTTAAATATTTAAGCACAAAGTTATCAAGTCGCATACGGTAAAATGGTATATTTGCTTTTAAATATTGAAGAGGATGCTTGATGCGAGCTAACTTTTAAATTTACGAATGCAAAACAAGAGATTGAAAAAAAGAATGAAACTAAAATAAGTAATTAAATCTAACTAATCAAAAAAGAAAAAAAGGAGTAATTAGTTGACTGATTGATGTATAAACTAAACATTGTCTCAACTTTAAATCTTTCTGGTCCTTCTATTCCCACCTAATTTTAATCTAACTCTATAAAAGCAATAACTTTTAAATGATTCTGATTGACTATAACAACTCACCGATGTTTGATCAAATTCCAAAGCATCTCCATCTTCTTCTACTTTTTCTTCTTCAATTTTGGATTTTGGAAAGTCGAGATACAAATCAAGGCGCCTTATTTATTTATGTGGAAATTAAAATTATAAGTTGATAAAAAGTACTTCCTCCATTTTTTTTATTTTCTTCCCATTTTTCTTATTTGGCAAATTACCTAGTTTCTTCCCATTTCTTTTCTTTCCTATTTTAGACAACCAAATTACAACTTTATCATTTTTTTATGGATAATTTGTGAGAAACTACCTTACATTTATGTCCATTTGTGAACAACTACCTTACTTTTTGTTTTTGGTTAAAAACTACCTTTCATTTTAATTTTTTTGTTAAAAACTACCTAAAAAAAGTTTTGACGCCAATTTCTTTTTATTATTGGTTCATATGTGTGATATCTCTAAATTTTCATTCTTATTTTGTCGTTAAACTTGATATCCAAGCTTATCTTTCTTATCTAAAGTTCTAAACGAAAGGGAATTCTTGCCATTAGCTTCAATTTCTTTCTTTAAGCATGTGGAATAATTGGTCCGGATGATGAACATGGGCTAAATCGTATGAACTCTATGCTATTCGTGAATAAGAATGAAAATTTAGAGAACTCACACGCGTGAAATCCAACTCATAAATAGAAATTGGCCTCAGAAAATTTTTTTAGGTAGTTTTTAACAAAAAATTAAAATAAAAGGTAGTTTTTAACCAAAAACAAAAAGTAAGGTAGTTGTTCACAAATGGACATAAATGTAAGGTAGTTTCTCACAAATACCCTCTTTTCAATACACTTATAAATGGAGGAAGTATGAAGTAACTTTTATAATCTAGCAGAAATTCAAAGAATGAAGATTGCGAGATAATGGAAAGAAATTGAGAATACAAATTTTGGCAAAATGAGGAAGGTCAGAGAGGGGGATAGTTGATTAGTAGATAGTTTTTGTTATACGTATTTATTGTGTATATAATCTGTATTTTATACAGTCGATTGATATAAGCACGATACGTAAATTTTTACACTAAAACAACGATTATCGACTATTTTTTAATATATTAAATAATATTATTTAACCCGTCATAATATTGGGATGTATATCGGCATCACAAGTTTGTGAGTCTCGACGACACGTCAGAAAAATTCGATTTTATATTACTATCTTCTCGTATCTACGAAAGGTGCACAAGAATTTGAAGGCATAAAGTGGGAAACACAACATTCAAAGTCCAAACCAAACCCCTGTCCAATTAGTTCTCCATCGTGCTTTTTAGTCGTGGTGTGCTGCATCTTCCCTTCTACTCCATCATTTATTTTGAAGGTCGTGAAAATGGCGGGCAACTTGGAAGATGTACACTCTATTGATCTCATGACTGAGCTTCTTCGCCGCATGAAATGCTCTTCTAAACCTGACAAACGCCTCATTCTTGTTGGTAATTTTCTTTTTTTTTGTTCTTTTAACCATGTTTCAGATCCAAAGTTTCCATCTTTTTTTCGTTTTTCATTTCAAAGTTCCAATCTTTGATGTGCCCTTTTGATTGTTGATTTGCTAAATTTGGTGGGTTTAGGAGATAATTGTATTTTGGGTCTTGCATTGTATATATGGTGGTGAATTTTGTGCTATTGACTTGTTTGTTTATCGATTTATCTGCGTTGTTGATTTTTTTTGGCGATTAGCAGTGTTTATGGGGGTGAGTTTGACGAAAATCTGGGTCAAGTTTAGTGATTTGAGGTAGATTGGGTTTGTTTTGACTGATTAAATGAGTTTCAGGGTTGATGGAATTGGGGAATTTGGAGGGAATTGAATTGAAGGAGAGTAAGAGATGTAGAATCCGTTGAAGGACTCAATGTGGTGAGAAACGGATTTGGAGGGATTCATTTTCGCTCTCCCTAGGCATATATGAGCGCAATTTATGTCGCCATTGACAAATTATAGATGTAGACAACCTAGTGGGTTAACATTTTGTTGTATCACGGCCAAAGAATGGAAGATGTGGTAATACAATTGGTTTTCAGTTTTGTATTCTCCGAGGATGTGTATATTTAAGGCTTGTTTGGATAGCAAGGTAAGATGGAAAGAGAGAGGAGGGGAATAGAGTGAGAAGAAAGGGAAGGAAAAGAGTAATGAAGTGTGAGTATTCGTATACAATTTCCCTCCAAATCATTCCTATGGTGGAGGGATTTTGATTTGCTTTGGAGGAGGGAAATGGCTCTCTCCAAATCCCTCTCCCGTCATTTGCCTTCACCCTCATTTGCTAACCTAATAAGGGATTTCATATCCCATGCTCCCCCTCCCCTTCCTTTCCGTCCAAATCCTCAAATCCAATAAATCCCGTAGTGTAGAGAGAGACCAGGGTTGTTTAAATTCATGCATTGGTCAGCCGTGGCCGCTCTTGGATGGTTTGTGTTTTATAGTATTGACATTTCCTTTCTAAAATTCCCTATGGGTTTTCTCGTGAGGAAAAAAAATCCTTGAATTTATTACCTTAGCATGGCTGTTAAGAGATTGTATGGACCTTAGATTCATTAGTTTTAGGAAGTCAGATTCGTAAAGTTTGCTTTCAGATATAACTGATGAACTGTTTGATTTTGTTTTTACCAATTTATCGTCATAATTTTCTGCAGGACCCCCTGGATCGGGTAAGGGAACCCAGTCTCCGATTATCAAGGATGAGTACTGCTTATGTCATTTGGCTACTGGTGACATGCTGAGAGCTGCAGTTGCAGCTAAAACTCCTCTTGGGGTCAAGGCTAAAGAAGCCATGGACAAGGTAAATGATGCTGCTAACATGTTACTACTGCCGTTCATGCTTTGATAGTTTGATTTGATCTCATATACCTTGCTCGAGTATATGTATAATAAGAGCGCACAACCGTGAAGATATGTCATACATAATTTTGCACTATGACATTACTCACTCTTTCATAACTTGTTGCGCTGGTCTAGGAAGGAAGAAGGAAGGAAAGTGATGATCTTTCACATTGTGCTTTTATTGGCAATTCTAATAGCTTATGTTAAATAATTGGAGACAAAACAGATACTGACGCTTGAATTTGTCAGGGTGAACTTGTTTCTGATGACTTGGTTGTCGGGATCATTGATGAAGCATTGACGAAACCGTCGTGCCAAAAAGGGTTTATTCTTGATGGATTTCCAAGGACTGTGGTACAGGCACAGAAGGTTTGTTTATTTTATTTAATTTATTTCCTGTAAGGTGGTCATATCTCATGTGGATAAGCTCACACTTTGAATTTTGTCGACATTCGTTATTGGTTTCTTAAATATTACAATGTTTATGTGTTTTCGGTGTAGCTTGATGAGATGCTTGATAAGCGGGGAGTGAAGGTTGATAAAGTGTTGAACTTTGCTATTGACGACTCCATTTTGGAGGAGAGAATCACAGGTCGCTGGATTCATCCTTCAAGCGGTCGATCCTACCACACAAAATTTGCGCCTCCAAAAGTTGTTGGAGTAGATGATGTAAGACATTTGATGATTTCTTCAATATGCTAATCTGTTGATTTTGTCCTCATGCAACCTGTGTAACATAATGGAGAAAATAGAGGGGTAAGCACGTAGCAACAATTAGAGAAGAGGGAAGGGATAAATAAGCAACATTTCTTGTAAAATGACGATGGGTGTGCTTGAGGACAGAAATGGGTGGCGTTTGTTGTAAGTATCATGTTTTCATTAGCACGAAAGAGCCCAAAAATATACTTCCTCCTATTCAACCTAATCTTCCCTCTTTCCTTATTCGTGATAATCACGTTTTCTTCCTTCTTTCCTTCTTTGGTAAGCTTTTTGTGGCCCAAATTCAATTTTCTTATTTCTTCAGTAAAAAGAAAGGGGAAGAATAGGCTGAATAGGAGGGAGTACTTAATTAGGATTAATGAAATCTTTGAACCTTATTGTGAGACGTCCTAACGAAGAATGTATGAAGACTGTGAACCTTATTGAAACACATAGTGAGTATTTCCGTTTCATTTTTGTAAAGTCAGTAGATACACTTTTAATGGGATGGAGGCCCAAGAATTGTATTCTTAATACTCCACATTTTACATTTTTCTGCTTTCATTAGGTGACTGGAGAGCCTCTGATCCAGCGCAAAGATGATACTGCAGAAGTACTTAAGTCAAGGCTAGTGGCCTTCCATCGACAAACTGAACCCGTATGTGCTCTTCCTTCATCAAACCTGCTCAAAAATTTAAATGAACAGAAATGCAGCATTTGCACTTTATTTGGAACTATATTTGTATGTTCACACTTTATCTGGCCTCCGATCCCCTGATTCATCTGTTTAGATTTATTCTATACCGGTCTTTTACATATGCAGTTCTTGCGCAGAGTGGTGAATGTGTAGGAAGAGTTGCTCTGTGTCCCTCTACCACTCTACACTAGAAAGCAAATCTTATATTTCCATTGAAAAAATGATCTTTGTCTCATGTTTTATCTCAATATTCTCGAAATCTCTAGAGTCTAGACAGGCGGAAATGGAGTTTTTTAGAGTTTTTTTTTGGATTAATGGATAAGAATACTCTGAACTATGGGTGCCCTGCTCAAAATACTTCAAACTTTATTTTAACTATTAATATAACCAACTAATGCTCTAATTCGCAACTAATGCTCTAATTCGCTTTTATTATAATATATGACCTGCTATCTGCTAAATAAGTGAAGAAATTTCTAACCATTCTTTAACCCGTCTTTCTCTTTTTACTTCTCTGTTAATCTATTCACCTAATCACACCATTAAAACATGATACAATAAGTTAACAAAACAACAAATTCTATTCAAAGCAAATGAGGGCATTAGTTGGTTATATTGGTAGTTAAAATAAAGTTTAGAGTATTTTGAGCAGTTCACTCATAGTTTGGAGTATTCTTATCAATTAATCCTTTTTTTTAAAGTTTATAATTGGCTAAAAATCTATTCTCCTAGGGTTCTATTATTCTCCAAAACCAAATGGATGATTGGATGATTCTAGAGGACTTGGGGACGACTTGACGTGAATTATCCTGTTTGAGCGATGTTTTTTCCTCCGATCTATCAGCCATTCTGATTGGCAATTGGCCATGTATCCGGAGCGCTAATCACTGAAAAAATATGCATGTTTCCTTGGTTGCAGGTTATTGATTACTACACCAAGAAAAGGGTTGTATCGAACATTCATGCTGAGAAATCCCCAAATGATGTTACTGATGAAGTGCAGAAGGCATTGTCTTCGTAACTAGATTCGATCCTTTAGATTAGAATATATATGAACAGTTTCCATGATTTTGATGATATTCTGTTGTTAGATTTGTGGGGGATTATTTCGCCCTAATCTGCACTTTGCATACCTGTTCACCCTGGAAACACCTCTTGTTGAGCTCCTTCACTGCGGAAATAAAAACCTCAAATTCAAACTTTTATTTCATCAAATTATCACAACACCTTTTCAGTATAAGAAATCTAATTTCGGTTTTATACTCACTTTTATCGGGCCACCTCCGGTAGAATTGTGTTTATTTATAGTTTTTTCCTTTGTCAACGATTAAGAGATCGATAGTAAATTTATCTTTCTTTTTGTTGGTCTTTGAGTTTTCCCTTCTCTTTTTTCAAAATTGACATTTTTTAAACATTTTCTCAAATTTGCACTAAAATCCATCTTCGTTGAGAAATGTTTTTTTATTCGCGAATATTAAGTCATCAATTATCTTTTCTGTTGTCCAGAAATAACTTTTTAAACAAGTGAAACAATATTGACAGTTGTTGCATAACCCCTTATATTTTCCGCTTTGTTATACATATCGTGTATGTGTATGTATGCTAACTTTTTTTTTTTTGTTTTTTATTTTTTATTTTTTATTTTTTTTGATAAGGTAAGGAAACTAGGTTGATGCTCTTAAATAGGACCAACCTATCTCATCCTTTCGAATGAGTAAGGTAAGTTTGGCTTCAACCCCGAGTTGGACATGAATGTCAAACAGAAGCCATAAAATCAGCAACCTTAACCTTGTATGCTAACTTTTGTTGTTTGCTTCTTTTACTGATCTTCCATAACAAACGTGAACTCGAAAAATCGATCTAAATTCTAAACTATGTAACTGAACAAATCAAATATTCAAAATGAATAACACGAATTCAGCATTATATAGATTCAATGCAAAAATTTGAGCACAAGGATGATAAATAACCGTAGATTGTAGTAAATCAGGATCAAAATCTGAGAAACTAAGTAAAAATGATCCTAACATAGTTTAACCTTACACCTCCCCTTTGTCCAAAAGATTTAGTTACTACCTACGAAAATTGTTACTGCAACTGTAACTTAAAAACATAGATAAGAAAAGGGGTTAATACACTTAGTAAATAGTAACCTAAGTGGGTAAATTATGTAGGAGTAATTAGTTAGAGTGGTCGGAAACAGAGTTGCTCTGTTTTCCATTTGTTGTCGTCGTTGTCGTCTTCAGTCTGTGTTTCAACTCTAATAGAAGCTTCTTATTCTCTTGATTCAACACCTCGGCTTTCTTCCGCAGCTTCTCGTTTTCCTTCATTATGTAACAATTCTCAATGTACAATTCTGCGTTCAACCTTTCCATTTCTGCACCAAATGAAAACTGTTACTATAACAAAAGAATAATATAAGACGGTTTTAACTTAAGACGGTTTTCAGCAAAACTTACTGATAATCACAAATGTGAAGAAATGGGGAAATGAATGAGTGAAATGAGTGTAAGTTGAGAAAATGAATAGATTTTATAGTGGTAAGACGGGTAACTGATCATTTGGGAGAAGGTTAATGATGGCAAAAAACGGTAAAAAAAGAAGAGAAAAATGATGAACAATGATATGTTTGTGCGTCTCCACAACAATCATGGCAGCTCTACTTGTAGAGTTGTACACAGGCCAGTAATTAAGGCGATATTCGTGACAAGCTTTTAAGGTGTAGATAGGGAAAAAAAGCAAGTTATTTGTAATTTTCTAAACATTTTTACTTTTATCTTACCTAACGATATGAACGATATATAACTTATTATAAGTTTGTCACGGATATATCTGTCACTAATCGATTAAGGCGGAGATATAGGGGACAGTGCAAGGCAGGGCAGTGTGAGCGTATCTTGTGTGTTTGGTTGCATGTCATGATGTATTATTATTATTATCATTAAGTTTATACAATGATGACTCTTTTACTGACCCCCTTCTTAAATTAGCTGCATGGTTTACCCTTCTTATCGTCGTCGTCATCATCATTAACTCTTTCAATTACTCCCTCCTCCCGACCTCCCCTCTCCTTTCTTAGATCATGTTTTATCATTACACTAGCATACATTATGGGCCGAATTATTTTTCTGACTTCACACTAACCCTAAGACGAAAGTCCGTCTTAATTAGGGTGTAACCAAACCGATTTGAGTTCGAGCACGGGTGGGTTCGGAATCGGCTCAAGATCTTGACCTTGAACTCAGAATCAGCTCGGAATTTTTCCGAGCTTAAAAAATCAAAGCTCTGAATCAGCTCAGATTAGGCTCGAGCTCTATTCGAGCTCGGTTAAATCATTTTTTTCTTTACTTTCTTGAACTTATAAGTCAAAATAAAAATAAAAATATTTTAATACAAATGCAAATATAAAATACTTATTGTATATAAGAAACATATGATTATAAATGTTAAAATAACATTTTATTAGGAACAAAAATAATTACAAAATGACAAAATAACTAAAAATAATAGATAAAACGAGTTTAACCGAACTTCCGATTTCGAGCTTTACTAAGCTCGGAATCGGCTCGGATTTGGTGCACCCCGACTCAAAATCGTCTCGGAATTAGTTTTGACCGATTTCGAGCCGAGCTTTGATCGAGCTGATTCCGAGGGCTCTACGAGCCGACTCAAATCATTTACAGCCCTAGTCTTAATAATAAAACGGGAAAAATATCAACTTATATAGTTTTATAAGACAAATCTTTTGTTATTTTTCAATGACTTAACCTATTTTAAACTTAAAACAAACCGTCTTAAATGGAATTTTGCCGATTTATTATTGGAATTGTTATTCATTATCAACAAAATTACTCGCTTCGATTTTTTTTATATTCTCTCATTTCTATTTTTGTGGTCATACTTAAAATTGAACCGATATCTGTGTATTGAACAATTTTTATTTTATGTTATATTATTATACATTTTGTCTAACTTTACAATTTTTTGTTTCATAAAACTCAAAATCTTTATTGTTAACATTTTTTTACGCACCCCCTTCATCAAGTCTTAGAAACGACTATGTTCTCCGTTTTTACGCTTTTAGGATACAAGCTCACTTACTTATGCGCTGGTCTCATACAACTAATTTTATAAGCCCGTTGCAAATGACCTAACATATAAAACAAGTTGATCAAATAAAATGCAAGGGATCAAATTGACCGAAACGGAAGAAGTAACATCTTAAAAATGACTCGATCTTAATATGATCCGGAAGAACTTGTTTGTCTATGTAGCCTCAAATTGAACACTAAAACTTGAGAGAGACGATTTTTCAATAAATTATTACACCATTCTTTTGTACCCTTTTATTTGTATTTCGTGACCCTTTTGTCATTGATCGTACCAAAGTAATTTCGTTAATTATTTACATAATAATTGTACACATTTTATCTTTAATAATGATTTTTACCTATTATATTAGTTTTAGTACCATTTTTTTTAAAATTTGTACAATAGTCTCTCAATAAACTTATTGGGTACGATCTTTCAGAGTTTCAAGAGACCTAACTGCAAATTGAATCCCACGACACATGACCTGGTTTGACGTGCTTCAAGGTGTAATCTTATCTATATAATTACAGAAACACTTAGGAAGCCTTCGTTGAGCCACGTCATCCACACATGTTTTTTTTTCTTTTTTTTTTTTTAATCTATCAGGTGGGACCCGCAATTTCTTTGATGAATTTCTTACGCGATAACTGCCTGATATTCGATATTGCATGCTTGACCATAGTTTTAGAAATATTACGCAACATTTGTAATATACTTTCGTAAATATTAAATAATGGATACACAAATATAGTTTATATAATATGAAATTAAATATTATAAAATAATACAGCTTTAGGTCATTTGTATTACATTAACTTTGATATTATATACTCAAAAACTAAAATATAATAATTTCGAATAATGTCCTACTAAAACTATTACATAACAATTTATATTTAATAAATAATTACAATACACAATATAATAATTAAGACCCGTGAATTTTTACAATCGAAAAAAATTGAGTAAAGTTAAATAATAATGACACGATAAAAAAATGGGATATTGAAATTGCAAAAGAAAAATACCATAATAGATATACTTAACATTCACAAAAATAAGAGTAATTACGGGTTTTGTAGGACAATCATATCTTTTACCCTAGGTAAGTTGAAACCAGCGGCTTTCAAACCATCTCTAAAGAATTCGACATGTTGACAACTCTGATTTATGAGTGAGTTGTGACGATGAAAAATGCATATATAATGAAGAAAATTTAGAGATTTTTGTATTAACATTTACTTATCATTGTATATTATTATTCCGTTTTGATATTTCAAATTTATATAGATCATTGAGTTTTGATATACTTTGAATATAAACTATGTTGTTAATATTACAATATTTTTAGTATGTCGGTCATATGAAATTATATTACAAATCGAAAATCTTAAATATGACTAATCATTATTTTAAACATTATTCATAAATAATAATAATTGAAACTACAATTGCACAGGATTAAAACTAGTATGTCTTCAACCTAAAATAGTTCCCTTCTACGTGAATTTTTTTTTTACCAATGATCTAGTAAAACATTATTACTACATTTCCCAAATTAATTATTAAGAAAAAAACATGTTATTAGCTACTACTCGTAGTATTTAATTGGTGTAACTATAAGAGTAAATTAATAATTACTTCCACTTATATATCACTTTTCTAAAAAAACTCGTTTTCAATTTTTTTATTAAATTATCCCTCAAAATGTTATCGGGTTATAAATTGCACCCAAATAGTCGTTTTGGTAACGGAATCCGTCCAAATTTAAATTTTTGTTTAAAATTTTAATTTTATAACCAAAATACCTTGTCTTTTCCCTCCTGCGGCCTCCCTGCGTCTCTTTCTCTTCCCTTCTTATGGTTTTCCTCCTTCCTTCTTCCCCTCCTTCTTCTTCTTCTACGTTTACTGCGCGTTTTGTTTTTCCTTTTCTTCTGCGGTTTCTCCTTCTCCTTCCTCCTTCTTCCTCCTCCCTCCTCCTTCCCCTTCCCCTTCCCCTTCCCCTTCCTTCTTCTTCTTCTGCGTTTTCTTCTTCTTCCTCCTTCTCCTTCTTCCTCCTTCCTCCTTCTCCTTCTTAATTATTACATACCCATTCGATTTTTAATTGTTTAAAAAAATAAGATTAATGAAAAAAAGAAGAAGAAATTAGAAGAAGCAGCAGCAGCAACATTAATGGCGGGGAAGAAGAAAGAAAAGAGCAAAAAAGAAAAGAATACAAGGGTATTTTCATCAAAAAATAAGACTTGAAGAATATATAAGGGTATTTTCGTCAAAAAATAAGACTTTTCGCGGGAAATTCAAATTGGGGAGACCATTTTGAGGGACAAATTTAATAAAAAGTTTTAAAAAAACGAGTGTTTTTAGAAAAGTGGTATATAATAGTACAGCTTTTTTTCGAGAAATTTTTACTCTTACGAAATCTCCTAATAAAAAAAGAAGTGGCGAAGTGTATAAAACATAGCAAAATGTTTGGGGGTAAATTTGAAAGAAGATTCGTGGGAGTTTCCAGCCACTTTCTTTGCAACTTCCCTATTATTTACCATAGCTTTCAATTTCCATGCATATATAAAAACGCATATACTCACATTTGGTTGACACTTCGAAAAATTCTACCAATTTTCATAGTTTCTTACTTTCTTAAACCACTTTTCATAGTTTTTCTATGTGCTATGTATAGCCAATTAACAACTTTTCATGATTTTCGACCTAAATTTATTTGAATTCCTTAGTCGACCGAATTCCCTTTGGCGCCACAAGTCCAACAATCCATTGCATGTCATTGCAGGCTACTGATACTGATACTGATACTGATACGGTGATAGCCATGGTAGCTTTTGTAATTATAGCATGCCTAGCATATATTGCCTTAGAGCATTTCCATGACGCCTGCTTTGAGTCGCCATTTCGACCAAAATACCTCGGGAAGAAGAAGTACTTGCTGAAATTTGTAGTTCGGCTTCTGTATAGGGTCGTCTTACTTAGTCTTGTGTATCGTGTTGTAAGGATGTTTCCTTTCGGAGGAGTACTCCTTTTCTATGTTATACTTGTAAGCGCGATACAATGTTATGAGTGTCGTATGTGTGACGATGAATTACGTGACATTAGGAGAAAGGAAAGTGCGCGAAGAAGACGAAATCGTGCGAGAACATCTCCCACTGTACAGTTGATGTGTATTTGCTAAATGAGAGCATTGTTTAGCGTAAACTGAGTAAATTGATTGATGCTGATATCTACAACGGTATAAAAAAGTGTAAAAAATGGAGATGCGGGGTATCGATCCCCGTACCTCTCGCATGCTAAGCGAGCGCTCTACCATCTGAGCTACATCCCCTTTGACAGACTATCATAAACTTAAAGCTTAATATTGGATTATTCTATCATCATCTTCTCTGGCTCACCTGTCTCATAAGTCATAAGCTTCAATGATTTATCACCAACTGAAACTATAAATTTGTCGCAATCACAATCGTAAATGCAAGGGTTTGTAGAGCATTTGGGTAATATCGATCATCTTGATTTCGTGGTTAGTTATTACGCAGCAATGCAGCATCCAACCCTTTGACAACCTTGAACTGATTATGGATAACCCTTTCTGTTAGCATTAGCTTTGTATTTGTAGTATACTTAGATTTATCTGTCCTTTCCCAACAAAGTAACAACAAAGATCCACGATGACCACTGATATTGTTGAGTCGGAGCGAGTCTATAGAAATTGTTTGCTAGTTTTATGAAATTCACTTATAGATCCTCGGCGAGTGATTTCAGATAGAGAGCAAACATATCGGCTCCATCTTGTACTATTGTCCTTCACTTTCCTTAGTCATCCTATAATAAGCGATAACTGGGTTGTATTCCAGAAAAAAAAAGTTGTGATGTTTCAATGAAGCGCAAAACAAATCATCTTCAATGTAAGCATCACATTGATGGGTTTGTTGACATACATTAGCTATTAGCTTGAATGCTTGTCGGTATAGTTTCTGGGATGTTTGGGACTCTTAAGCATCGACGACCACCTTGGAATCAACTTCAGAGATCTCCTGAAAGAAGGCCTTGAAATGCTTGTAAGAGTACATTACATCGTCGACTGCACACATCTCTCGTATGCTGTGCATGGATAACTGGGGTGCCCCAACATCAACTGTACGAATCCCTACACCACTTGCCACGATGGGTCCAATTGTCGAACCACAAGCTGTGTCGTTTCGTACCACAAAATCCTGCAATTGGCAATATCTATCAGTTTAAATGTTTCAGGTAAAAGAGCGTAAATCATATAAGAAATTAGGACTTCAAAGTTCAAACAGCAGAATTTGTCTCATCGGATCGAGTCACTTGTCAAACGGGGTTGGTGGGTTGGGTTCAAGCATATGGGTGCGGTCACAATACAAGTTTGGTTGTGCGGGTCATGGGCCAGATTAGAGCCCGAATACGGGCTAATGAGGATCTATCCAAACAAAAAGGAAATGAAGATCTAATTGGTAATCACTTCTATATGGAGTTACGCACATATAGTCCAATAGAAGGAAAGAAAAAGCGTAAGAACATGCCTGCACAGGAAGCTCGTGTTTTTCTCCAATCTCCCTAAATATAAATGAGGTTACAGCATTTGTTGCATAACGTTGATTTGCATTGTGTTTGATGACCAATCCTCCATGCATTTTGGGCTGATGATTCTCCTCATGCTTGTCCTGATGATAGATTTTGAGGTTAAAAACATATTCATTGATTGATGACTAGTAAAGAAGTTATCCTAGTGCCGTAAAGAGTAGGATGCGCACCATGTAGTTAGGATGTAACGCATGAGCCATATCAGCAGAAACAAAAAAACTCTTCTGCACTGCTTTCTTGAGAATCTGAAAGAGTAAAAATCAGAATGGACGAAATCAGTTTAGTACAAATTTCAGCACTGCTCATTCTATCTATCATGGTTCCAAGAAGTATTTAAATTAAATGAGACGAACATAGAGATACTATTTGGACCTACTTCCATTGATAAATATATAATGGGTGCCGAATTGACAATGCAAATGCATCTTTAGACAGTACTAAACATTATATCAGTGAATAAATCATCAAACAATTGAAGTAGCGGTATGTCAATAGGATAGATGATCTCCTAGAAGATAGGGCAATGGTATTTTACTATCTTTTAGCCATTTAATCATATATTTCTCTGCACAAATTCCATTGTTTCACATCATGGCGCACTAGACCAATAATAAGCACAGCCAAATAGAGGAAAGGGTGAACTTTCACAGAACATATCAGTTCACAACGTACAATAAAATGGTATTTTATATCAATAATCACCTTAAAATCTGAGCTGAAAGCATGTGTAATTCGCGACATGGCATCCACTATGACAGGAGATCCTGCTCCCTGAGCTGAATTAGATCCAACTTCCTCATGATCAAAGAGTGCCACCACTCTAACACCGACTTCATCATCAAGACTTCCCTCAGAGGTCGTCGAATCTATTAATGCCTGGAAACAACAAAGTTTAGCTAGTTAGTTCAAAGAGGGATAAATTAAGTAATCATCACAATGTTTCCTCATGCCTCAAAGACAAGGGCTAATAGGACATAATATCAGCATCACAGAAGAATGTTAACCAAATCAAATCAAACTCAGAAACGCATGAAGTAAAAATTGAACTTAAATTATATGGTTTCCAACTTTCCGTGCACTTTAAGTTGGGGACCTTGGAGTGTTTTCAGATCAAACTACTTTTTAGAGGATAAGATTCTAAAAGCAATAAAATTACTCCAGAAATAGGGGATCAAGGCCCAATGCATAAGCAAAAGCAAGGGAAGGAAACCATAGTGTAAAAATCTTCATAGAAACATAAAAATAGTTGTTTCTTGCTCCCCGAGGGTAGAAGGGTAACCCAGTGCAAATGTATTGGTTGACCCCCGTCTAAACTAATCTTACATACTATAACTACCATACGCATTCCCAGCCGTATTGATATGCATTAGTGCATTACTCATACTACTACTAGTTTGATTGGACCATCAAAATCAAAACTCTTTGTCACCCTCTGACATCGTATTCATCCTAGAAGGGTCACTATACACTATACAGGCTTCAGTGCCACAGATCTGCTTCGCAAATGCTGGGTATTGTCTTCTTCTAGCAAGTTACATTGAGTGAACATTCCCAGGTCGCAAAACATATATTCGTCTGAAACAAAAGAATTTACGGCCATCTGCAGGGCATTTTCTGAACATTGTGAGTTGTGACTCAAACAAATACACCAACCATTTAACCCCCCCACCAGAAGAAATTCTCTGCATAACTTTGAAGAAATGATAAATGACAATGTTTTTAATGGTACAAGAGAACAAGACACTGTATGTGTAATTCTAGGGTTTAAACTTGCTTTCGCAGTTCTTTCACGAATACACAACAAAATTTCAAAAACCCATATAAAAGCATTAAAATTTATATGGTCTGATCATAAGCAAGGTGAAGACAATCATTTTTGTGGTTTCATAATGCAAAGTGAAAGACAAAGGATCTGCATTCCAAATGCAATTTAAAGAAGTTGGGCAGCTCAAAGCCTCAAATTATGTGATTCAGAGAGATTTCAGAAGCCAAACCTTCAAAGAACAAAATGAACTGCATAAATTATCAAGCCTTCCAGAGAACACAAACTCCTTCAGCGCACCGGCTATTATGCTGGGTTGGGTATCACATGCTTGCAACTCAAAATCACAAATATCACCAGGTTCACAACCAGCATCTTCTGCAAGCAGCTGGTTGAATAAGATTATCAATAAGGTGAGAACACAGAGGAAGAAATGGATAACTGCCTATGAATGTGTTTGGACTTTGGACTCCTATAACAATGGTTGAAGCAAAAGTACACCTAATAGCATATAGAAGTGAATATCCAAACCTTAAGCAAAAGGGAATGGTGTTTCTGGTCCTTTGGCTTTGACTTTTCAGTCGAATTTTCATGTTCAGCTACATCCTTTTCACTAACAACCTTGTTGAGCTCATCCTGAAATATACTAACAACGTCATCAACACTATTAAAACAGACATGCTTTGAAAAAGAATGCCATAATGTTGTTGTCAGAAGGAGACATGGTATGAGAGGTATCTACATAATACTAAAAGAAGGCTAAAGAGCTAGATATCCTCTCTTTAGATAACAGACATGCTTTGCAAAAGAACGTCATAATGTTGTCAGAAGGAGAAATGGTATAAAAGGTATCTACATAATACTAAAAGAAGGCTAAAGAACTAAAAATCCTCTCTTTAGAAGCGGTTGCAAAGTCAAGTATTTAATTAGATAAATAATTGTTGCTATAATGCTATATTCAATTAAAATATAAGGTCTCAGTTTCCATTCAAATAACCTTAAAAACAGCTTCGCACGCTAATTCTCACAAACTACGTACAAAGTAAGAGGGCCTAAGACAATTGACGGTAAGGTACTTTGCATTATAAATTACTGGATATGCGATAAGCTAAAAGTAGCGATTCATCAACAGGGGGAGCTGACAAAAAAACATTGTCAAAGGAGTGGATACATTAACTGATGAGTCCTAGGTAAGATTTCCTAGAAATATAACTAATTCCAAGTCTTTGCATTCCAAAGACCAAACCAACTTTTGAGTTTTAATCACTTGCACAGTTATACTTAGTTTTACACAATTCAGTATTTCAGTTATATATTTATTCATTAGGCCATTACCAATTTATTTTCTCTACACGTCAAATAAAATACCCACTAAACAAGTTATTTTAGTGAAACACACAAGGATAATCAGGAAATAAGCAATGACTGTAATGGGGAAGAGTTCACTTTCCACGCGTAACACCAGTTGTACACTGCCTTCATTGTTGAATATCTTGAAACGAAGTATGTGAGTTTCAGTGTGAAATAAAGAAGTTAGCTTAATGTGTTGTGTTTGTTGTTTTCTGGTGCACTTGGAAAAGAACATAATTCATGAATGATTTAAGGCGAAAATTGTTCTGTTGACTTTGTTTGGGGGACGATTATCTTTCTTGCATATTCTTGTCCACGCAGCTGTCTTTAGAGGGAACTTAAGAGCATGTACAATGGGAGTTCTCCCAGTGCTCTCCAAGATGGTCGCAATTTTTTTAGAGCGATAAGGACTACTGTTTGCCAACAATAAGGTCGTCTTTTATGTTTTTGTGTGCTCACCAGAGAATAAAATGGAGAAAAGCTCTCTTGAAGCTATCTCTCCACTTAAAGTACATTATTAACATGCAAGGACGTGAGAGGGGAAAAATTCCAACTTTTCTTTGTGAATGTAAAAAAGCTGGGATCAAATTTGAAATGAAGAGCTTTGTTATCATGGGTGTAAAATTATTAGGTTTTCTCCAGTGAGTGAGAATGTAAATAGAGAGCAAAATAGGTGCTCATAATCTTTTACCATTGTACTTGCTCAAGTAACTCATCCAAAGACAATGGGCACTAGTGTAAAACTGTAAATTCATGTGTTGATCAATGAAGATTCTTCGCCCTCCCTAGTTTATTTATTTAAATGGAGGTTATTACAGGGAAAAAAAATACCCCGTAACACAATTTCACTTATCTTTTAAATTATTTATCTCCCATCTCAATGCCTTTCATACACTCTCAAGTCTCAACATCTACATCTATCAAAAAAGGTTTGCTTAAACATCTTAGGATGTGAAGAGGGAGTAGTGCAGTTGTGTAAAATATATTAGGTAGGTAGCTAGTAGAGTTTCCTTCACGCAATTCGGCTATTTACTTTGACTCAATTTGATGAAATAAGAAAGATTATACTGGAATAGTGGAATATAGAAAGATCGGCCCGACTTAGTTGAGTAAAATGGAAAGAAAAAGTATGATTTTGAATGTTTTACTAATGTTTATGTACGAAAAAAAACATTTGTATTCAAAATTCTATTTATATTCTTACTATCTTTTTTCTTTTGAGTCATTCCATGAAAATGGTGAAAGGGAATAAATAGAAGACAAATTAGGGTCATAACTCATAACTAAGAGCAAATAGGGTAGCTAGTGGCTAACAAACCGGACGTAAAGTATAGGTGTTATGTGGAAACAATTGCTCTAGGTCTTTTCAGAACTAGTTATTTACTCATTTGGCAGATGATAAAACCATAAATCATCATGCAATTTTCAGGTAAATTTCGTGAACGAATGTAAATGAACACATGAATCATAAAAACATAAAGGCAAACACATGTACCTTAACTGAAGTGGCCAATACTGGGGCAAGATGACTTTGTGTATTTGGCTTAAAACCGTCGGAATTCCTAATAATGTAGAAATATTGTAAGATTTTTAAGTATAATGATAATTGACAAAAGGAATGCTATGGATGAGCATGTAACCTATCCAGGTGAATTGCTAATGTAGGTATTCGCATTATAGGGTCTTGAATCCTGACGAGTCGGTGAGAGTAAGAGCTGACACCATTTTGAACTTGTTTAACAACTATGCGTCCAGCAACAGCCAAATCTCGATCAAACCATGTATGCCATAATCCTCCTCCATAGGTCTGAACACCGACCTCTAGAAAGCCTCCTTTAGATACCTAAGCCAAGAATGTTAAACGTGTTTTATAAAGCACATATCTTCTTAAATAACACAGTACGCTCAGTCGAGCCCCGTTTTAGGGCGTTAACACTCGACCTCATTCTTCTCCTCTCACTAACGCTCGAGCCCCATCCATTCTATGGGTGTATGCAATCAAGCCTATCTACTCTCCTCTCACTATCGATCGAGTCCCATTTCGCGTAAACACCCTCTCCTCATCTTCATACTTCAGACGAGCCCCCTCTCTCTTACGGTCGAGCCTTTTTCCTACGGGTCCTTTGCAGTCGAGTCTCAACGCTCTCTCCTTTTAGGAGATCCACTTGACCTTTCCTCATCCTTTCTCTTTCCGATACATTCACAGACTTTCACACCGCGCACTCCTGACGTGAAGTCAGTGACGAGGTCCCTAAATCAGGGTCAGTTATAAGTCTCGTGATGCTGGATTAAGAAGAACATTGAAAGGCATTCCAGAGATCACCTTCTTCCGTGAAAAAAGCATTCTGAGCTACGATCAAACTCCATCATTGTTTTTTGAAATCCTGAAATATTCTTATATATGTATATCCTTTGTCCTTTTTCCACACGCACCTATCTCTATTAACTATTTACAAAGAGTTTACCTTCGACACTGGCTTCAGCTTCAAACAAGGACTATCCGTATGAGCACCAATTATGTAGAATCCATTACCAGCAACATACCTATACCATTTCCACAAATATTAGACATTCTTTCTCCCAATCACAATTCACAAACAACTACATAATTCAAATATACAACCGTATCATTCCATTCAGTCAAAGAGGATCTAAGCCAACCTTATTGCAAGTATCAAATGGGCAAATTACAAGTACCACATTTACTTATTGTAAAACCGCCTTCTTAGTTCTTACCCTTACTCTATCGTTTACAATCACAATAACCCATCTCATTCAGTATTATATATCCCGAGTTCTCAATCCAATCCATTCACAACAACCGAAACACTGTCAAAGTACAAGTACCACATTTACTTATCGTAAAACCGGCTTCTAGTTACCAAAATTATCAGACTGGACACACAAAAACTTGGTAACTACATTTATCTCTACAACAATAAGCTGTTTCACAACAAGTTTTTGTCCAAAGCGAAAACCAAAAATTGAACTTACAAGAAACTTAATTAAAGGGATGAAATCAGAAAACAAGTGAAAAACATACTTTTTACCAACGGTAAACGCAACAATAGTGGAATAATTCCTAGTAAAGAAATATTTCTTTCCAATTTCCAAACCCCAATCATCTTTTTCCGAAATCTGCACGAACCCAGCTTCCTTCAACCGCCTTTTTGATTCATCTATCATTTTTAATCACAATCAATTAATTGTCTCATAATCAAACATCAAAATAAACAAATAAAGCTGTTTACTTGACAATTAACTCACTTTTCAAAAATCGCAAATACTTGTCTAAGGCGGTTTTACACAAATTTATCGTTACGCTACTTTTGAACCCCGTTTGTTGTATAAAACCGTCTCACGCAAGACTAACTGATTAAAAAAAAGAGTAATATGAATTAGAAGATAGTAAAAGAATATGCAGGAATAAAAGAGAAAGAGAAATTACCAACAGCATGGAAAGCAGTTGGTGAAGCGTTTAGAAAGTCAATGAGATCGGAAGCAACTGTAGTTGCATCATCCTTCTGCTGTTGTTTCGCCATTTTTGAGACTGCTGCTGTTTTCTTTCGCTTATTTTTTTTTCTGGGTTGTATAACTTGTGTTTCAGGGCTTGAGCCGTTTACGCCCGCAGACCAAAATAACTGGGAAGTAGGGACGGCGGGCTATTGGATCTCGGATCTTGTTTAGATCCAAGAATTCACTCTAATGGGTCGAATCGGGATTGCTATTTTGAATTTTTGAATCCCGTTTGTTGTATAAAATCGTTTTAAAAAAGCAGATTAATTATGTTGGTGAGAATTCGAATGACTTCCAATAAAATAATTTATTAGAATCCCTCCCCCACAATCCATAATTAAAAAAATCAAATTTAAATTGAACAATACGACAATTAAAGCAAATAAAGTTAGTGTAATTTATAGATAAATTGAAATAATTTATTGTTTAATATGAAAATTAAGATTGATTTGAAAATTTTATTGAGATTGAATGTGATTAATGTATTGGGTAAGAATAGAGAGAAATTTTGACTCTTTACTTAAAGGAAGAGTAAGGCGTGGAAATATTATGAGAAAAAGTCTATGATAAAGTAAAATATGTACATGAAAGAGTAATTACGTAATTTAATTATTTGTATCCGTAAAATATTCTTTCCAACCCAATACAATATTACGTAATAACACACATAAGTGGGAGAACTCAAGTCAATATTAGCAATTTATGTAAACACAATCACTTGAACTCTTGAAATTATTATTTTACTAGTGTAACACCCGTGAAAAATCACGGGGTTGCATACACTTACTTCTAAAGATAACATATATAAATTTTATTTATTATTTAGATAAATAAGTTATTTATTCGAACATTTGTACTTTTAAAAAAAAAAATAATAATATAATATCAGTGTATATATTAAATATATATATATATATATATATATATATATATATATATATATATATATATATATATATATATATATATATATATATACGGAAATTATAACATTCAAGTTTGAGAACTTTAAGCTATGTAAGTACACATAATATTAATAAGAGTAACAATTGTAAGACATGTTTAAAATGAAACAATTAAGACATAGTTAAAAAAGGAAATTATAACATATAAATTTAAGTAATTTAAGATATTTAAATTATATGTAAAAACCAAAACTAAAATAATTAAGTTTTATATATTACAAAAAATGAAAATAATATAAAAATCGATTCTAACAAATCTTTTCATAATGAATACGTAAATAAAACAAATAAAAGATATAATAATTTTGTGATATACTCGTAGCATAATACCGACTAACTACCTATAAGAGAATAGAATAATATTCTCCTCATTGATATTGTATACCAAGAAGACTCGGCATCCTCTATCAGCTATCTAAACACAATCACCTGAACTCTTGAAATTATTATATTATTCGTTATAGTGTAACATGAATCTTCACATTAAGCCAGTTCATTTTAATACAAAAATATTTAGTATTCGTCTCAGTAAAGGTAAACTCACTCTTTTTGCCTTTTGAATGTAGTAGAATACTTAGTATCCGTCTCATTAATTCTACTACGAGAGACGAATGGTGTTGGGACCCTGAAAAAGACGGTCTTTATTCGGTGAAATCTGCCTACTCACAACTCTCTAATGACGGAGACACTGACGTGGGAGCCTCGGCGAGTTCGAATGAGTCATGGTTGTGGAACAAAATCTGGAAATTACCGGTTCTGCCCCGCATAAAGTTGTTCTTCTGGCAACTTTGTCGCGATGCCTTGCCTACTAAAAGCAATATTTCGGTCCGAATGAAATTGACGGATGAGACTTGTCCTTGTTGCCATAACCATGTGGAGACTTGTCTCCATTTGGTTAGGGATTGTGGGTGGGTTCAAGGGGTATGGGAAGAGTTGGAGGTGGACATTGGGGAAGCACGGGATGGGGAGAGAGTGAGGGATTGGGCAAAGCACATCCTTAAGGGGCTGGGGGAAGAGGGGAGTGCGCGCTTCTTGGTGGGATGTTGGGCTATTTGGGAAAGGCGTAACAATGTGGTTTTTGAAGATGGCGTTTGGAGTGAGGGGCTTGTATGCAGGAGAGTGCGCGAGATGCTGGCGGAGATGAGGGAGGCGGGGACAGAGGGGAACAGGGAAGGGAGTCAGGTAGGACAGCAGCCTAGTGCGAGAGGATGGTCGAAACCGATACACGGCAATTGGAAGCTTAATGTGGACGCAGGGGTAAAGGATGGGGAAGGGACATGCAAGGGGATTGTTTGTCATGGTGAGGAGGGAGAACTGAAGTGAGCTGTTACTATCAACGAGGATGTAGAGATGGACCCAACTATGGCGGAAGCGGTGGCTGTGCTAGAAGGATTGGAGGAGGCGAGGACAAGGGAGCTTAAGAGGATTGAAGTGGAAAGCGATTGCCTCACGGTGGTGACGGACCTTAACAACAGGAAGCACGGCCGAAGTGATATTTGTTTGGTTTATGACGAGATTTTTTCCGTTCTCAAGTTTTTTGATTTTGTTTCGTTTAGCTTTATCCGTAGAAACTTTAATCAGGTAGCGCATGAGGTTGCCCATCTTAGGCCTCGAGTCTTGGGTAAACGCTTTTGGGAGAATGATTTCCCGAACATTATTTGTACCCGTGCTTTTTCTGATCTTATAGAAGTCGAGTAAACCCTTTGGGTTTTATTAAAAAAAAATTATTTAATCAGCAGGTTTTGTTTGTGTTATTTAATATACTAAATGGGTGGTCTTTTAATAAAACTGGGTTGTCTTAGTATCAGACAGTTGCACACAACAAATGATGTTTAATATAGAACATCTTTACTAAATTTAACCAAATTTCAACAGATTATCTACGTTTTGGTTTTATGTAGGATATGTAATATACAACTTTATTGTTAAATTATTTTACGTCTTAATGAACAAAATATATGACAGCTCATGTATACCAACATGTGTGATAAATCATTCCAAATAAATTTATCCGTAAATAATTAATCTGTTTATATTTGATATTATTAACTACTCCCTCCGAGTCGGAGTGTTGGTTCATGTTTCCCTTTTGATGCGAGTTTAGTGATGGTTCTCTTTCCCTTTTTGGTAACTTTTCTGTGGTTCAAAATCAATTAAATGTGGGGTAAGGTGTTTTGGGTGGTCTAAAATCATTTTCTCATTTTTTGTGTAAAAAGCAAAGGGAACCAACACTCTGCCTCGGAGGGAGTAATACATTCATCTAAAGTTCTAAAAACAAATCTCCATAAATAATTAATTCTTTTATTTTTAATATTATTAATCATATTCATCTAAAATACTAAAAACGGACCCGTGAAATTCACGGGTTACAACCTAGTACTATTCTAATGCAGAAGTCAAAAAGCTAACATGGCATCACAAATTTTCATTTTAGTATTCACCGTTTCGCCCGGATATTACTTTTTTAAAATTAATTTAATTCTTTTAATTATGGATATTTTTCAAAATCAATATGTCAAATGATAAAATTGTGGAGATTATGTATACTAAATTGAGTTAGAGCATGTTTGGTCTAGATTGTTAAAAATGAGTTTTTGTTTTTAAAATAGTTTTCAAGAATCATAAACACCAAATTGTTGCTTCTATTTTTATGGGCATAAAGAAGGTATTTGAGTTTTTGCGAAATTATTTTTAACTTTTAAATAAATGTTGTGTTTGGTCAAAAAGTGTTTTAAAGCTCAAAAACACTTTGAAAAATTAGGCCTAATATTAAACTAATCCTAATATTCTAAAGTCTCAAAACACTATAAGAGAATCACAAGAAATGAAATACAAATGCAACTAAGTTATCTCCATGACTTCATCCTTCACCATTCAGAAAAATGAAGAGCACATTTAAGAATCAATATTTATCTATATTATTAAAGGAAGCTTTTTTCGAACGTTATGATTGGTTGAATAATATAATAAGAGGTTTCGAAATAAGGATAGAAAAAGATAAAATTTGCAATTGTATTAAGAAATTAAAATAATAAAGTTTGAAAGAAGACATAAGGAATCTATCTATCTATCTATATTTATCTATCTATATTATTAAAGGAAGCTTTTTTCGAGCGTTGTGATTGGTTGAATAATATAATAAGAGATTTTGAAATAGGATAAAAATAAAAATCTTTGAGGTAACATGTATATATACTCAATTTTGATTGTTATTGGGTGAGGGCTGACTTTACAATAAATGTGTATTTTTTTTTAATGAGTAGCGGTACATATGTCTTGAGGCATGAGGTAAGTGTCTTGGGGTATGGTTACTCTCTGATGTTGAAAAGTGATTTTAGTAATACAAGTACTGTAAGCGGGCTGCGGATTTGCAGGAGACAATTTATAATTGATTTTGATGGTTAAGTGGGTGAGAATAGTACTCGACGAGTAGGACTATCTCTAATAAGAGTGTGATTTAGGTGATAGAAAAATATATTCATATGTGGGGATGAGTTGTTTAGGGATATTGATATGATTAAGGTTGATTCTGATGGGTTTTGTTGGTTAGTCGGGTGGAAGGGTTGAAAATGGGAAAACGTAGGTGACTTGAGATATTTATTGGAGAGGGTAAGCAAATAAATTTTATTTGAAAAAATGTATAATATGAAAATAAGAATCAACAAATAGTATAAATATAGACTAAAAATGTTTAAAGTATCATGTGTATAAACTCAATTTTATTTATTTTTTAGACACAAAATTAAACAATCAAATGTTATACTTTCTTCAATCCATTGAATACTCTCTTTACTGGGGAATAAATTTTAATATGGAATGACTTAATTGTGTTTTTTGTGTTGGTATTCTTTGAAATATTTAGGGGTGTGTATAACAAGATGTCGTAGTTGTGGAGTTTTAGTTGCAATTATATCATTGTAAATATAAGAAATAGAAGAAGATATTTATGTCAATTATTTGACCAAGTACGAAAGGAAAACATTGGATTAAATTGTACAAAAATGAAATGTTGGAACATTGGATAAAAATGAAGGGAGTATATGTCATGTCAATATTATTTTTATTAACTTTTAATTGAGTTTTTTTCCTTTATGAAAATGATTATCACACATTTACTTTCAATATTATATATCGTTTCAGTTGTATTGTTTGGAACAGTTCATTCTTTCACCATTTCTCTCATACCTTACTTGCCAACTAAATAAAGATATTCTACTTCTTCCCAATATTTACATGACGTTAAGTAAGTAAATGACTGAAATCTAAAGGAATAGTATATCAAACATTAAATGCACGATAAGTGTTTTACAACTAAAATAAGTAGTACAAAACACTATAATTACAACTTATTTTAGTATCCGTGCAACGCACGGGAAAAAAAAAACTAGTTATGTTAGGACTTTTAGCTGCATTCCTGTTGACATATGTCACTTAACTGCCGATATGCTTACTGCAGATATTGCTATGTGCGTGGTACACATGTGGAAAAAAAAGGCACTACAACAAAGACAACTCTACCGTTACAGATGTTTATAGGATTATTATATTAGAAGGTATCACATCTTTTACCTTTAAGGGGATTCATTTTAAAAAGAAAACTACTTATTTAATATAGTAAATAAGTAATTGCTTAATAAAATTGGATTGTTTTAGTGTAAGACGGTCGCAAATAATAAATGTTGTGCACTATATGAGCATCTTTAGTAAATTAAATCAAATTTACGTTTTTAACCCAAGTATCCTTCTACTACCTCCGTTTCAACGGGTTCTTTATGTTTGCTTTAATTGTACGATCTATAATACACGAATTTTATTGTATGACTATTTTACATATTTTAAAAATAGTCCAATATGTGATTACAAGTGTACTAATTTTATTGTAAGTTTCGATCATCCCAGCGAACAAAATATATGATAGCTCATGAGTACTGACATTTGTGATAAACTAGTCTTAAACCCGTGCAAATTGCACGGGTTGACATTTTATGTTATGTTTTATAGGATATCTGTTCTCTTTTAAGTTGAATACAAAGTGATATGTAAATGCTTTAAATTTTAGTATAGTAATATTAGCGATACTTTTACATTAATAAGTAAGATAGTACTACACTATTATAACTTCTCAAATATTACTTTATATAATTATATATATATACTATAGTTTATGTTGAAAATTGACCCGTTAAATGACTCGTGTCTTAAAAAAAACTCCGCTAAATGTCAGCTGTAAAAATATTGAAAATTGACCTACTAATTTATCCGTAAATAATTTGTTTGTTATTAACTATATTCATCTAAAATTCTAAAAAACAGACCAGTAAATTTTAAGGGTTACAACTTAGTGTGGATATAAATTGGATCTATATGACTACAAATTCTACTTTACGGAGGTCGTACGTTCAACCAACGAAAGAATGACCGTATTTTACTAAATAGTGACCGTTTTTTTGGTTAAAAAAATAAACTATTTTTTCATAGTAATCGGTGCTTATAAAAAAAATGGTAACTTTTTACCAAAAAAGTGGTGACATTTGGCAAAAAGAAAAAACACGGGATGAGCCGTTGCCAAGATAACTACTCATATAAGATATTTTAAGAAATGGATTTTAATTTGGATCATTAGATAGAAGATCCATTTAATTTAATTTTAATAAAATTAGTTTTAAATTAAATAAATAATTTAGTCGTTAGAGACGTTGGAATGGTTGAACTTGGGATGTTCGCCTATGTTTGTTAGATTGTCCTCTTTTTCGACAGCGGTAAAAAGATGTAATTATGTAGTGTTTTGGCTTTTGGAGCCATAGTTACATCCGAAGTTGTTCAACAACAAAGCAAGTAACCAACTCATAAACCTAATAAAACTTGGTTTGACTAGAGATACGATTGGTGACAAACGCATGCTGGTGAAATAAGGTCACAAGCAACTTCGTCCAAGTCATGAGCAGTACTAACAACTCCCATAGGCTAATGAAACAAACGAGTTACACTTGCGCCACAAAAACGTAGAAATAAAAGATGAAGAACAAGCCGAACAAGCTTACCTGGGTGAAGAAGAATAGTTATGGTTGTACTATTGACTTTCGAAGTAAAACAATTACCCCCTCTCCATCCTAATCAATTGTTTCCTAATTTTATTTTGGGTGTCTCCGTCGTTGTTTACCAAACCCAAAAATAAGCAAATAACCGAGACAAAGGAGAGGAAAAACGAATAGTCATCTTCACCTTTAAAAGCGAGTTAATTTCAAGAATATAAATGAAAGAGAGATTTGATGAATTTAAAGTAAGAAGGTGTTTGGTTCACGTGAAAAAGGTATGAGGTATGAATTCATACCATGTGTTTGGTTGACAAATGTAGAAAATGTCTCGTACCCAGGGAGGTAGGTTGGTATGAGATTGATAGCATGGAAATAAATTAAATTAAGTCAAAATGTTAAAAATAAATAGTGGCATAATATAAATCAAATATTCTATATACTTAATTATTTAATTAAATTTTTTTTTCATAATTTTATAGTACTAACATTTTTGATTTAAAATATTTTTTTTACCGATTTTAACTTTTAATTAAACTCCAAACTCATACCACCCAGAATCAAAACAAACACATGGTATGAGAAATCAAGTTTCAACCCAATACCACACTGGTGTGAGAAATCAAGTTTCAACCCAATACCACACGAGTATGATTCCCGATTCAAAAACCAAAACCCATATTTGAACCAAACCTCCCCTAAAATAACACCGAACCGATATAGTTATTACAACCTTCTCATCTTCAATTTTTCTATAAAACTTGTACGTAAAATTTGGATGTATACCCGTAACCCGAAGAGATTGCAACCCATAATCATTCTGTAATATAAAGGCTGGGTGATCTAACAAGAGAGGATGGTTGTTTGTATATGAAATGTTTTCTTTTAACAAGTTCAGTATGTTTTTCCACAGCAAATCAAAAGAACGAGAATCGTTTAATCCTCAACCTACATCAGGCTCCCCGGCCAGTACAAACACGTTTGACAACACATGAGGATGAACAATAATGAACTCCCCCTGGATAATACAACTTCTACTGTTTTTTCTTTTTAGGTCTACGCTTTCGTGGTTTTTTTGGAGCATCAGAATTGGAGCTGATGTTGCTACTCTGACTCGCTTGAGCATTTGGAATTCCCTCATCATTGGAGTGTCTAAAAGTATTGGAATTGGAATTGGAATTTCTGTTATAATTTTGACTTACTTGTCGATTCTGAAATCCTTGGCCATTTGTCAGTCTATAGGTGTCAGAATTGAAACCCCTATTGCCACTGTGACCAGCTTGACCATGTCGAAGTCCTCCGTCTTTCAAATTTCTGTTAAAATCCGAAGTGGGTCTCCTGTTGCTACTCTGACCAACGTGAGCATGTTGAAATCCACCATTATTTGACCGTGCAGGAAATTCAGGGTCAGAATTTCTGCTGCTACTCGGACCAGCTTGAGAATGTCGAAATCCGCTGGTACTTGAGTGTGATATTTTACGGTTCTTTGATGTGTTCCTGGAAGTTGAGCAATCAAATCTTTGTGACGATGACTTTGGAGGGCGAGGTGGTGGCATTAAAGATCGAGCTGAAGTCTGCTTCTACATGAACAGATGATACCACGGGTGAGCTAATGAGGAGACACCGGAATCGTCCAGGTAAAAGTAGGTTTGGAAAAGTACCTGAATCATCCCATCATTGGGCATTTGGTACATCGCCACAGCTTTAGCAGGGGCAGAAGAAGACTGTTCCCTGGAGCAAAATAACGGAGGAAATTTGATTAGTTGTAGCAATATGATGCAGCAACATAGCAACACGGAACACTTTTTGTGGCAAAGAGACTCTTCAAGAACTTACAGCTAGCTATAGCAAAACTGATCCAAACAGAATACTCAAATCCACACACGAATTAGGCCAAATTAGACCCAAAGATAACAAACTAAATTAGCTCCGTTTGAAACTACCCTGCCCAGAATGACCAAATCTAAAACCGCACGAGGCCAGCAATTTGAAATTAGATTCACAACAAACAAAAAATAAGCTAAAGGCCTCGCCCAGAACAACCGGATAAACATGATCCCGGACAGTTGACCTAGAAATGACACATCTTGAGACGACTCGACTAGAATGAACCGTTAATGCGTCGACCGAGAATACTGTAAAATGTTATTTCCAGTACTGTAGTATTAGTGAATGCCTAATGTCGTTTTAAGTTTCACCTAGCAGCTCAACAAGAGAATGACATATTTTCAGGCAAATAGAAAGCCAGCAGATAAAACAATCTGAGAAATACAAGCCAACCTTGCACTTAAATCTGTTAATTCATCATCTGCATCAGCTTCATCACTTGAGGAACCGGAAACAAAAAAGTCATCATCGGTGAGGTCTGTCGGTCCATCATCCTCACTACCAGTCTCTACAAAACACCAAACAAATGATTTTAGCTCAATGATGACAAATAAGATTGAATTAATCCCCTTTAAGCTGTCACATATGCATAGACAATATACTAGAGTATAAGATATTATAACAAGACTTAGGAAAATGGCAAGCCCGTCAATTATTAATTAACTTAGCCTCCTTCAGAGATCCAAATTAATCCAATCCAAGTGTTCCACTGCTGACTCAGTATATATTAGCTTAACCAACCACCAATAATTCCCACGACAACCTTATACATCCAAAATATAATTCAAAAAGTAGTGAAACATAGGATCGTATTGTTGGATACATCTATACACCTTTATCGCCATAGGCGGTAAGTAGCCTTTGAGGAACTAAACTAAGCCCGGGTAACTCTCAATATATTCAACAAAACAAAACAAGTTCTCAGGTTTGACTTTCTCCTGCTAGAGCACTCCTACAAAATGCAACAAAGAATAGTATGTTAGGTCCCAGGAAATCCAAAAGGCAAAATTACCTTCTAAGTCCTTTCCACTGGCTGCAGCAGCAATTATGTTAGCTTTAATCTGCAGGCGCAAGCGATTTCTGTTGTCCACCAACTCTTGATCATCGCCGCAAAATAAAGGCACATACTTTTCGGCCTTTGGAAAAAACTGCATTCAAACAGCTCATAAATCTCACACAAACAAGAGATTTGCATTCAAGATAGCTACTGAAGGGAAAAAGAAACTAGTACGCTGTCCCTCAATACCTACAAAGTAATTGCACACAATAATAGCTACTTTACAGTTTACAGTTAGCTTACCCGAACATACTCCAGATCTTTTTTTAGTTGGACTAGTTCTTCCACAATCTTTTTCTCTTCTTCCTCGTTCAATGAAACACGTTGCTGTTTTTCCGTCCGTCTTATTCTTCTTTCTATCTTCCTCCTCTCTAAGAAAAACAAAGCATAGTCCATAAGCTATATGTGATTAATTGGAGACAATATACAACTTGCAAAAAGCAGGATAAGTAAGTTAGGAAATGACATTACCAAAAAATTTGATCTTTCTATCACGGAGAAAGATCTTACGCTCTTCAGCCAGGCGATTCTGTTCCAACTGTTGGTTCTTGAGCTCTTCTAATTTCTTCTCTTGAGCTTCTCTTAGTTCGGCAGGAAGATCCTTTAATATAAGTGGAAAAGATATAAAGAGAGAATAACAGCCAAGCAAGCTAATACTAAAAAAATAAGATATACATCAACAATTGCATAGCTTGCATTTGGAACTAGCAATCAACCCACGAATAAAGCAAAATACAAATGACAATCACAAAAGATGGAGAAATACCACAACTTCTCACTGCAAAAACGGCCTTGTCTTAACAATTTGACATAAAAAAGCCGATGAGTATAACTACCAAAATATATGGAAATTCAATAACATCTACGTCCTCTCTTCAACTCAATATTCCTCATTTGCTTTTTTCTGCATATACGGTATACCAATGCACGTATGGAAACGTTAAGTGTTGTTATACATTATAAAAATTATAAATTTGATAACTTCCATCATATTCATGAAAACAAATAAAACAAGATCCTGCATGATTATATTTTTTTTACCTCTAGTCGAGAATTGTGAAGATTTTCATTTGTCAATAGTGTCAGAAAAGCAAATGGGAGATTTGGAGTTGAATGGAGGGGGTATAGCAGCAAGAACTAAGGACTTATAATGTTAACATTCGGAGTTCATAATTGAAAAAATAGTTAAATGGTTTAACATTTCTCACCATTAGGAACTTTTCAAGGCTCCTTAATGGTTTAGAGAAACTTCTATTTTGAGACATCCAGAGTCTAGGGTAAAGCTTCAACAAAATATCGTTCCTTAACTTGGATATAGCAAAAGAAAAATATCTCAACCAAAAAAACGCCTAGGGGGGAGTTTCTAAATGGGTATACGACGCTATTTGTGTGGTGAAAATGAAATCCATGGATCATCTTTTGTTGTTTCGCACTTAGGTCATATCATTGTGGAATATAACTTTATCTTTGTGCTGGACTTGCATTGGAGAGTTGGAGTCAACTTCATAAGACTGAACGTTCCTTCTACTTCAAAGAAAATGGTGAAAGAGAATTGGATGTGAAAAGTGTGTAAGACCGTTTCCTTCACTATTTAGTGTACTTAGAAACAAACTATAGTGGAGTTCCGACGACACTACTTCTACAAGTCAACAAGTGGTACAGTTCGAGTCAAGTGCTCCATTCAACTGCTCTTACACGAACTTAACGTTTGCTCTCTTTATCGATACTAGCTCAAGAGCTTGATCTCATCACACTCCTTTTGTATAGGTACCCCAACCCCCGTTCATCTCTTTTTCAGTTTTTGATCCTGAATAATCAGCATACTCTAGTTTTACTAACATAAACAATACATCCTCTATAATATAGTCTGATCCTGAGACACTACCCTAAAAATTACTGTATTTAGCACGTTAACTCCGTCTAAACGTTAAAACGGCTCATAACAAGCTAAGACAACTGTAACTATGCGACCACCATGGAGCATCCATTTCCATGGACGATTCTCCTTCAAAACCAGCATTCCACATCTCTATCAATTCCACAAAAAATTTCAACACACTCCCTCACTAAATTTGGATAAAGAACTAATTCCTGGATAGCTAAAGCAAACATGCCATTTGGTTACTCAATTCTACCAAAAACCAACACCATTAAACCCGCTTTCGCCGGCTTTCGATACTTTGCTTTCTACTCTAATGAATCAAGCAATACAAGTATACAACAACAAAGCAAAAAAAAAATATATATATATACCCTTTGGAGCAAACGTTGAGTAGAACGAATTTGATTCTTAAGAGAAGCAGCTTTTGATTTCTTCTTGTTAATACCACCATTGTTATTATTACCAGTATTCTTATGAACAGCTCCAGCAACAACACCAAGCTTTGATTTATAACTGGTGTTGCTCTTGTTATTGGGTTTTTGCCTGCTTCCTCGCAATGGAAGCTTCCCCATATTCAAACTAACAATCTTTCAAGCAAAAAGCAGCAAAAAAAAAAAAAAAGTAAACAATTGATGTCAATTTTCTAGGGTTTTGGAGATAATTGTTCCGATTAATTCATTTCTGGGTGAAAAGAGGGGTGCGAAAAGGGGAACATCGTCATGTTAGAATTAGGTAACATACCCAACCCTAAAGACTAGAGAGGTTCGGTTGCTTGCTCCAACTCCACATGGCCCATTGGGCCGATATATTCAAACTTGGGCTCCAGATAATACTCGCCCGATTAGGATGCCAATGGCTAAAGATCATCAACATTTTTCCATGGGATGAGCATACGTTCAAGACCGGATTGGACTGAACATGGGACGAAAAATCGACTAAAAAAATTGTGTGGAAGATCGAACCTAAAATTTTCCGTTTCTGTATAGGATTAAACTGAACTAGGTTGTAACCCGTAAAATTTACGGGTCTGTTTTTTAAACTTTAGATGAATATAGTTAATAATATTGGAGATAAGCAAATTAATTATTTACTGTGGCCTGTTTTTAACTTTAGATGAATACCGTAATTAATAATATCAAAGAAAGCTGATTAATTATATACATATAAATAAATTTTGAATTATTTATGACACATGTCGGTATGACGGTATATATGAGCTATCATATAGTTGTTCATTAAGATGATCAAGACTTACAATAGAATTTGTATACTTTTAGTTACTCATTGCACCATTTTTAAAATATGTAACCCATATATAAAATAAAGTTTTATATTACATATCGTACAATAAAAGCAAAACGTAAATAATCTGATGAGACGTGAGTAGTAAATGTATAGTTGGGTTAAAAAAAACGTATTTTTAATTATATTTATTAAAAATGTTCATATAATAAATAACAGTTATTGCGCGCGACATCTTACACGAAGACATTCCAAAATTATTAAATGACCACTCATTTACTATTTACTATATTAAATAAATACTCCGTAGTTGTTAAAATGTTTCGCATTCACGTGAATAGTCAGATGTCTTACAATAAATCGAAAATGTAGTGTAATAAATCACGACGCTCACATAAGTATATATACCGATGAAGAGTAATTATTCCGACCCATATTTAATAACGATTAAACCATAAAAAAATGTAGTCTAAAAAATTCTTGTAGGTATTCCGACCCGTAATTATTCCGACCCATATGTAAATCGAAAATGTAGTCTAAAAAATACTTGTAGGTATTTTTTTGTTCGGTGATTATGGATTGGTAACTCTAGGATTTAGGCCGTGCTACGGAATTAATCTTCAGCCAAAACTGTCATTATTTATTGTTTCAATATATGGAATGAAATTTTCTGATTCAATAGATTTAGTCCGTGAAATCTTGGAATAGTTATTATACCATTATACCATATCTTGAATCTTATTGGACAATAGCTCTAGGATGAATCTAATTGGATAATAGCTCTATGATGCTTTACAACGCGACACGTAAGACAAAGCTTTTTTCTAGTGATGCCACGTCAGCAGCTTGGCTTCTGCATTAGATAAATATATGATAGTCAGATGTCTTACAATAAATCGAAAATGTAGTGTAATAAATCACGACGCTCACATAAGTATATATTCCGATGAAGAGTAATTATTCCGACCCATATTTAATAACGATTAAACCATAAAAAAATGTAGTCTAAAAAATTCTTGTAGGTATTCCGACCCGTAATTATTCCGACCCATATGTAAATCGAAAATGTAGTCTAAAAAATACTTGTAGGTATTTTTTTGTTCGGTGATTATGGATTGGTAACTCTAGGATTTAGGCCGTGCTACGGAATTAATCTTCAGCCAAAACTGTCATTATTTATTGTTTCAATATATGGAATGAAATCTTCTGATTCAATAGATTTAGTCCGTGAAATCTTGGAATAGTTATTATACCATTATACCATATCTTGAATCTTATTGGACAATAGCTCTAGGATGAATCTAATTGGATAATAGCTCTATGATGCTTTACAACGCGACACGTAAGACAAAGCTTTTTTCTAGTGATGCCACGTCAGCAGCTTGGCTTCTGCATTAGATAAATATATGATTGTTTGCTTCGATCTTATACCAAATTGACCAAGTTAAATTTCCCGGTATTATTGTTTATGATTAAAAAAATTTGATTTTATTAAGTTAAAAGAATTTGTTGCATTAGATCAAAGTTGATTTAGTTAATTCCGAATATTGAGTTTATAATAACTTTTGAGCTAATGTATCAAATTCTTCTACAAATTTCTCAAAATTTAGTTATTAAAATCACAAATTTCGGTCCACTTATTTTGGACTAGACTAGACTGAAAATTGTACTTTTACATGACAAGGACCAATGGTTAGATCTAGAAAAATTCTTTAAGGATACGATCCAAACAAAATGATCTAACCAATTCATTTTTTTCGTTATGGTGTCCTATTATTCTTCTTATTATTATTATTATTAAGAAGAGTACAGTTGCTGAGCTGAAGTTAATAGATCAAAAATAAATCAAATGAGTTGAATTAAACTAATCAAACTTAATTTTACTAAATTATCCTTGACTAAATTAAAATAAATTAATTTAATGTTTGAGAACCTTGAATTGGAACTATATTCTGTAATCGAGACATTTCAATTGGAAACCCCTATAATTTTGAATTAGAATTGACTTGATCCGTTATCAATTTCAAGCTTGTTAAAATTTGGATTTTCAAATACTTGCCATATAATATAGTAGACATTTAAATTTCATCAGTTCATTTTATTTTGCGACGCAAATTTTATCACAATATTATTATTTATGATATTTTTTCCGATCGCAAATAGTTTCCTAGACAATATTTAATTTTCTCAAATATACAAAATTCACTTACCTCAACACATAATTGTCTCGCTCGAGTTCAATTCCAATTAGAGTCGTGTCTTTTCCAAACACAATTTTGTAATTTAACATGAAACTGAATTCAAATATTTAAATTTTTACAATTAAAATTATAAAAATAAAATAATTATGTGTTCCGAAATACTACTTAAAGGAAAAAGAATTGAAACCTCAAACATAAAAAGACGTGGAAAATAATGTCGGCTTCTAATTGCAACAAGTTTTTTTTTCTACTAGTGATTAAGATTCGTTCATATTATTGTTTTCTCAATAGCATGAGCAGATCTATTTAGGTGTCTAGGACAATGAGTTAAAAGAAAATTTCCCACCAAATTTATTTGTTGGAGCACCAACTAGCCTTAAAATTAAAACTAACAAATATTTTAAATAAGACATAGTGAAATGCTAATTAAGCAATAATGAAATATTTCTCAACTATACATACAAGTGGATGCTATTATTTAGGCCCTGTTCTTTTGGACTGAAATTTAAATGAACTGAACTGAACTAAAAGGATCTGGACTGAACTTATAGGAACTGAACTGAACTTATAGGAAATGAACTTAACTGAACTTATAGGAACTGAACTGAACTGAACTTATAGGAACTGAACTGAACTTATAGGAACTGAACTGAACTTAACTTAACTTAACTTATAGGATCTGAACTGAACTTATAAAATCCGAACTTAATTAACTTTATTTTAATTTAAGTTAACTATTATTATTATTATTGTTGTTGTTGTTGTTGTTGTTGTTGTTATTATTATTATTATTATTATTATTATTATTATCCAATAGATGATATTGATAAAAAATTAGTCTAAAACACAAGGTAGTTTAAAATATTTTCAACTTTATATATAATGGTTTGTTCATAGTTCATACATTATACTACAATTACATTACGATAAAAATAATTCAGTATTACAATTTTTTCTAGCCATTTATTTTCTCTAACAATGATGATAAAGAAATTGATTAATGGGAGAGTGACAATTGGTGAGGGTGAGGGCGTCGTATGATGAGTTGTTGTTTTTTGGCATTAGTGAGGATGATAGTTTGACATTAATTAGAGAGTAAAAGACGGGTAAATTATTAATGAGTTGTTTTTTTTATAGATGACGTGTATCGAATAATTAAAGCGAAATGTTTGTATCGGTTGTTAAAAATAATACTCCGTATATAAATTTTCTTAATTGAGTCTATATGAACTGAACTTATAGGAACTGAACTGAACTGAACTGATAGGAACTGAACTGAACTTATAGGAACTGAACTGAACTGAACTGATAGGAACTGAACTGAACTTATAGGAACTAAACTGAACTGAACTGAACTTATAGGATCTGAACTGAACTTATAGAAACTGAACTGAATTGAACTGAACTTATAGGATCTGAAGTGAACTTAAGTTAAGTGACTTGAAATCCAAAAGAACATGCCCTTATACGTTTAGAACATATGAATACAAAGGCTTTAAGTTAAATTTTGTGTTGCACTATACATGTATCTATCATCTATTCACGTAGTTTGATTTTCGAATCACGATTTCTCATTTTATATGGAACACCAGTTCTAACTCTTCTAAGCTTAAAACATGCAAAATATTCCACATAAAACAATGAACAAAAACTTTATAACATCAATGCAAATAGAATGATATTTTAACCCATTCTGTTTTTAAGGCAATTACTCCCTAACAAAAATTAGTAAGTCTTGTTTGCGACGGGTCACCATTTGTGACGGATATTTTATGAGATAAAATGGATACAAAATGAGTTAGTGGAGAAAGGGACCACATGAATAGTGTTGGAGAGAGAGAAAAAAAAGTGGGTATTTTGTGAGAGAAAACGATATCCGTCACAAGTTTGCGACGGATAGTGCCGTTGCAAATAAGAATTTGTGAAAAAAAATGGTCTCGATTCATTCCATATATGCACAACAAACTGCTATAACTTTAACTCCCTCTACGACTGTTTAAACCAAAAAATATCCCAACATCACATTATACAACAATGAGAGCACAACAAAGCAATTTTAAATCCTAAACCAGGTAAGATATTATGTGATAATAAAGACAAAACGTTTGCCTTTTTTTAGTCAATTTGTCATTTAATTTAGCACTCGTTTGGTTGCCCCTATAAAAATGGGTGAATTGGGAAATCCCATGATTTAGAAAAAATGAAGTTGTTTGGTTACTTCAAATCATGGGATTTTCTTTTTCCTAGGAATTCCCAACTCCTCCATTATGGAGGAATTTGATTACCTAGGGCCCCTAGGTAATTGGAAATTCCTGTGTTAATTCAATTCCAGGATGTCAACCAAACGAATTTTAGGCAATTCACGTGAATTGGCCAATTCACGTGTTTTGGAAAATCATGGGAAATTAATTCCCGTATGGCAACCAAACGAGGCCTTAATATATACTGTATTTGACTAGTCGTAAACCGTGGAATATATTGCCACCATTTGTTATGCGGTGTTTGTATTTGGTAAACAACAAATTGATAAATTTCAGTATATTCAATGTTTTTAGTATATTTGACCCACCAAACTTCTCATCAATGTGTTCGGCAAATAGCGTATTTAAAATGGTAAATCAAGTTTCAATCTAAGTAGTATTTTTTTTTAGTATGCGTCTAGTAAACACTTTTACAAAATATCCTAATTGAAACATATTATTCAAACTTACCATTTCATTCTGTCATCTTTAATCTGTTTCACTAATTTACTTCTGTTAATTATAAGCTACCAATCTCCGCACATTCACATGGAGTCTAAAACGTCACCAATTTGAGAAGATCAATTTTTTTCCATTAACAGCAAAAAAATGGAACTAGTCCCACTTAAAAAAGTTGAAAAAAATATCCCAATATTACATAAGAAGATGACGACATGAAAGAGATCTCCCCTAACCGAAGAAATCTATGTCACCATCTGACCGTCCAGATGTAAACCGATCTACAGCGACCAATCATGAAGATATAGCCACGCACCCTATTGGTCCACGTTATGAACCCTTTCATACTTCTCCAACCCTACCACTACTGACCAACTATTGTAGTAAACACACTACCAACCAAATTCGACCCACGAGATTTTCATGCCTACATGTCCTCTCCTCCTCTAGGTAGCACGGACACTTCTCGTAATGAGCCGTACCGTGTCCGACACCGTGTCCGACACCGACACTCCACGGACACACGTCGAAACGTGTCCAAAACCTAAACTGCCGTGTCTAACTTTCTACATTTATTTAGGCACGTGTCCGACGCGTGTCCATGGTATTTGAGCCGTGTCCGTCGCGTGTCCACGTTATTTGGTTATCATTTCCGTTGAATGATATTCTTCAGACGAGAAATGCGCTATCGAAAGAGATTAATTAAAATATTGATTTGGATGAGGAATGAAAATAAATTTATTATCAATGGCAAGTTTTACTTTCACTCATTTAAAATTAATATCAAATAATTTTACAAAAATAAAATCAAACATTTATAACTATAAAATGTATATTTTATTAAATTTAAATGCCGTGTCCCGTGTCCTAAATTTCATGGCATGCCGTGTCCCGTGTCCGTGTCGTGTTCGTGTCCGTGTCCGTGTCCGTTTTGGTGCTACCTAGCTCCTCCTTTTAAGACTTTAACGTATTTATCGGACGAGCTCTTCTAACACCGATATATCCGTCTTATATTTAAAATACAAATTTTCATTTGTGACGGTGGTATTTATGACGGAAACCGTTTTTTTTTCCAGAAATACCCATTTGTTCTCTCTCCGACACTATTCATGTGGTCCCCTTTCTCCACTAACTCATTTTGTATCCATTTTATCTCACAAAATATCCGTCACAAACAAGACTTATTATATTTAAAATGTATCATACACGTTTTATTTGTTTAGATAAATACGGAGTAGTTGTTTGTATTGGTAAGCAATATATTGACCAATTTTTAACATATTTAAGGGCTTTTTTAGCATCTTTGATTAGTTAATATGTTAATTTCATAGTGTTTGGTACCGATCAAGCATATTGGTTAGCACTTCGCATATTCTGAACTAGGAAATTTTACTAAATTTTACAAAAAAAAAATTGGCAATCAATCTACTGATCGTAATCTGCTAGTTACCAAACACTCAAATTAATTCTGTTAATTACAACATACGAAGTATTATTCAAATCTTTTGTTAAAGTCTATCGTGTATAACATGCCGTGAGTCGTGACAAAATATCCGCGGTTTACTAGACAGGGCCAGGGAGTAATATTTTGCTAGGATTTAGATTTATGATTTATCTTATTTATAGGAGTAAAAGTTATTTATTAATCCGTTTTAAATGTTAAACTGATAATATCCGTCTTAAATAAAAATATGTTTTGTCGTACAAGATTTATCAACACTCTATGTCTTCTTATTGGTGAATGGTTGGGGGCTTCATTCCCCAACACTATTATTCGTCCATGTCTTTTGTTTTTCTGCTTTCTGTAGGTAGTACTATTTGTGGTCGTATAAATGTATAATATCTCAAAATAGTAAATCTTGCTTGCGACGGGTCATTATTTATGACGGATATTTTTTGAGGTAAAATGGATATAAAATGAGTTAGTAGAGAAAGGGGACCACAGGAATAGTGTTGCAGAGAGAGAAAAAGTGGGTATTTTGTGAGAGAAAACGGTATCCGTCACAAGCTTGCGACGGATAGTGCCGTTGCAAATAAGAATTTGTGATCCCAAAATAAGGTGGGATGGAGGACTTGTTTGATAATGTATAACTTTTGAAATTCAAACGGTTTTTTAATGACGATTGACAAAATTTGTGGCTTAAACTTCATTACAATGATTTTTTAGGTTGAATTTGGTAGATTGAATGATGAGGGTTTGCATATGTATAAGTGACTAAGTGAGTATGTTATCATTTGAGTGAGGACAAAGACGATTTTTTATATTTAATTATGAAAGAATTGTGTCAAAATTTGAAGTATATATGTATCTAATTGAATATTGAAGAATGTCAAAACCTTGAAATTTTTTTAAACATATAGGACATGATAAATAGTATGATTATATTGAATGTAGCCATTTTCATTGACTACAAATTTGGAAGATTTGGTCTAATATCATGAAAAAGGGGGTAAATAGTTGTGCAAGAAAGCAATTCTAATAGCGTATCGAAGAGTCGTGTAGTTAAGTGTAATTAAGTCTTATCAAGTTAAAGAGTCATGTAATCAGTTTGCTTGTCCCTTCTGTTCGTTTCCCTTTCCCTTCAGTTACTTTGTGTTTACAACACTACTGCCTACTGTAACTACACTATAAAAGAACGGGAAGTATAATGAGAAGGCATGGGTTGTTACCATTTTGTGTTTAACATGGTATCAGTGAATCAAACACCATCAAAATCATCTCAGAAAATCAAACACAATTAAAATCATTAACCTAAAACCAACCCTAGCCGTCGTGATGACGATCGGTGAAGTTTCAAATACCAAAATTGAAACGTCTTCTCCTTACTATCTTGGTCCTCAGGATAAGCCTGGCGATTATATTACTCCAATCCGTCTCACCAATGAAAATTTTGATGCCTGGTCACACGATGTTCGGATTGCGTTAAAATCTCGTCGCAAATATGCTTTTGTTAATGGTAGTATCACCACCCCGCAAGCCCCCTGCACGGACGATGATTGGGAAACGATACACTCGATGCTCGTTTCATGGCTGTCAAACACAATCACACCAGAGGTTCGCTCAATGTTACCGAAATTCGACAATGCCAAAAAGCTCTGGGATGCTCTTCACGAGCGTTTCAGTATCGTCGATGGTTCCCGAATTCAACAAATTATCGCTGGCCTCCGGGACTGCCAACAGACCGAAGGTATGACGATTACTATGTATTACGGTAAACTTTGTCAATTATGGGATGACCTTGATAAGCTACAACCTATCATTGAATGTCACTGCTGTAAAAGTTGTACTAGTGCGAAACAACATGTTGAGCGTTGCGAATCCGAAAGATTACACCAATTTCTTTTGGGTTTGCTTCCGATGCCGTATGCTTCCCTTCGTTCTGTAATTTTGGCTCAGATGCCTCTGCCTACTGTGGCTAGGGCTTACCATATGATGTGTCAAGAGGAGCGGGTCCGAAATATTGGTAAGACCTCTGACTCACATCCTGATGTTGCTAGTTTTTTGGTTCGAACTCCCAATCGGCCCTCTGGAAAACAACTGTCACAAATGACGCGAACTGAGCGTCAAAGTCTTCGTTGCAATCACTGTAATAGGGACGGACATGACAGGAGTATGTGTTTTGACCTACTTGGCGAAACACCGGATTGGTATTATGAATTGAAGAGAAATAAACGTGGTTCTGGCCGCAATTCAGGAGGACGTGGCAGGGGAGAGGTTCGTGGCAACGGAATGTCGAAATCGCGGGATGAAGGTGGTGACAATGTTCAGACAGAATCTAGTAATTCTGTCATTTCTAAACCCGCAACTTCCGAATCCGCACCAACTACCTCTGCCTCAATGGTAAATGTGTATGGCACGCCCACTCACGATCATTCCGGTAAGTGGTTAATTGATACGGGGTGTTCACATCACGTTACCGGTAATTTTGCGCTGCTTTCTGATATCAAAAATATTCCGAGTCGTGTTGTTGGTTTACCCGATGGTACGAAAATCCATGCTTCTGTTATGGGACGTGTGTGTGTAACTGACACTATTACTCTCACTTCTGTTTTATATGTGCCCAGATTGACGTGTAATCTTGTCTCTGCCTCACAACTTTGTGATGCCTTGAAGTGCGAAATTGTAACGAATGCTTCGTGTTGTCTAATACAGGACCCGAGTACGAAGGAGGTGATTGGTGAAGGTGAAAGGCTAGATGGACTATACTATCTTCGACCAAGATTGGCAAAATTGCATGCTGTTGCTGACAAATTATCAACCTTTAGTTTATGGCATAATAGATTGGGACATCCGTCCGAACACATTGTGAAATTGCTTCCATTTCTTCGTACTACCAAACACTCTTTATCCCAGCCTTGTGAGGTTTGTCATCGGGCTAAACATATTCGGAGTAATTTTCCGTTAAGTAATAATAATAGCTTGCATGCTTTTGAATTAATACACTGCGACTTGTGGGGTCCGTATGACACTCCCTCTACTACGGGTGCTAGGTATTTTTTGACTTTGGTCGATGATTTTTCTCGTGGGGTGTGGATTTATCTATTAACGAACAAGACAGATGTTATGGACAAATTTATGCTTTTTATTGCAATGACTAAAAGACAATTTTCCGCCGAGATAAAAATTGTGAGGAGTGATAACGGTACTGAATTTCATGTTTTAAAACCCGTTTTTGCCAAACATGGCATCCTCTTCCAGTCGTCTTGTGTCGGTACTCCTCAACAAAATGGGAGGGTAGAGAGGAAACATCAACATATTTTAAACGTCGCACGAGCTTTACGATTCCAAAGTGGCCTACCCATCAAATTTTGGGGAGAATGTGCCCTAGCCGCTGCCTATGTCATTAACCGTACCCCATCTCGACTTCTCAATGGTGTGACTCCTTATGAATTAATATATAAGAAAAGCCCGAATTTCCAAGCCTTACGTGTCTTTGGTTCATTGTGCTTTGCTCACAACCAACGAACCAAGGGGGATAAGTTTGCAAGCCGTAGTCGAAAATGTGTCTTTATGGGATATCCGTCCGGACAAAAAGGGTGGTACTTATACGACCTTGAACGGGGAGATTTTTTTGTGTCACGGGATGTAAAATTCTATGAGGCCCAATTCCCATTTATTACAACCGAGCCCTCTCTTACAGCTGAGCCCAACTTTGTTTTACCAGGGGCCCACGATTCAAATACCAATATTGGGCCCAATGATCTTATTATTGATTGGGATATGGTTGACCACAATGATATTGTCGAAGAGCCTGATGCCAGTACATCTACGGATCATCATATTCCGGATGCTCCCGAAACCGTGCAGCCCACTCGCAACTCTAACATAGAGAGCTCCAACCCGCCTAATGTAATGGGTCGTGGGCAACGTACCCGTGTTCCTTCCAAAAATTTGCGGGATTATATTCTCGATTTTTCGAGTGACGATGATGATGAAGATAGTCCATCTAACGCCTCTCATCTTCACATACCACCCACCTCCTCAGGTACTTCCTATCCCCTTGCTCATTATTTAACTTGTCGTAAGTTTTCTCCTCCGCACCGCTCCTTCTTGGCAGCTCTCACAGCTCACACGGAACCACGAAATTACAAGGCCGCTGTGCAAAGTAGTTCTTGGCGGAAAGCTATGGAGGATGAAATACAAGCACTAATTGCTAATAAGACATGGGTTTTAGAACCCCTGCCACCGGGTAAGAAAGCTCTCGGTAGCAAATGGCTATACAAAATAAAATACAAGTCCGACTCGACAATTGAACGCTCTAAGGCTCGTTTGGTGGTCTTTGGTAATCACCAAACCGAAGGGGTGGACTATGCCGAAACCTTTGCCCCCGTTGCTAAAATGACGACAGTCCGTACTTTCCTATCTGTTGCTTCCGCAAAAAACTGGCACTTACACCAGATGGATGTACATAATGCGTTTCTCCATGGTGATTTAAAGGAGGAAGTATATATGCGTCTGCCTCCCGGGTTTCAAGCACCCGGCCCGGGACTTGTGTGTCGCCTAAAGAAGTCGTTGTATGGTCTCAAGCAAGCGCCACGGTGCTGGTTTGCCAAACTTGGATCCGCTCTACAACGGTATGGATTTTTACAAAGCTATTATGATTACTCGTTGTTTACCTATGTGAAGGGCTCGGTTCGGTTGAACGTTCTCGTCTATGTAGACGATTTGATCGTTTCAGGCAACGACTTCCCTTCCCTAGTTGCCTTCAAAGAATATTTGAGTAAATGCTTTCACATGAAAGACCTAGGTGACCTGAAATATTTTCTCGGTCTTGAAGTGGCCCGTAATTCTGATGGCATTTTCTTGTGCCAACGAAAATATACCCTTGATATTCTGAGTGAAGTCGGCCTTCTCGGATGTAAACCCGCGGCAACTCCTCTTGAACAACATCATCAACTCGGGTGTAGCAAGAGCAAACTTCTTACTAATCCGGATTCATATAGGCGTCTTGTTGGTCGACTGGTTTATCTTGCCGTGACTCGACCCGATCTCTCATATACGGTTCATATTTTGTCTCAATTTATGAGTGCCCCACGAGAAGACCATTGGAATGCTGCGTTGCGTACGGTTCGGTACTTGAAGGGTACCCCGGGCCAAGGGATTCTCTTGTCCTCTAAATCCAGCTTGAAACTATCTGGATGGTGTGATGCGGATTGGGCCAAATGCCCTGAGTCGAGACGTTCCTTGTCCGGTTGGCTCGTTTTTTTCGGGTCTTCCCCCGTGTCTTGGAAGACCAAGAAGCAACCTACTGTATCATTATCCTCGGTTGAGGCGGAGTATCGTGCTCTTCGTGCCATAACTGGTGAGATTAAGTGGCTTAAGGGCTTGTTGGAAGATTTGGGTGTAGTACACCCTCAACCAGTAGACATTTATAGCGACAGTAAATCGGCCTTGCACATAGCTCAGAACCCGGTGTTTCACGAACGGACAAAGCACATAGAGATTGACTGTCACTTTGTACGAGATGCGATTCGTGACGGTTTCATTGTTCCTTCTCATGTGTCTACCACGACACAATTAGCAGATGTTCTTACAAAAGCTCTCGGTATCTCACAGTTTACGACATTGGTCCGCAAGTTGGGTACATTCAATCCGTATGCTCCAACTTGAAGGGGGGTAATAGCGTATCAAAGAGTCGTGTAGTTAAGTGTAATTAAGTCTTATCAAGTTAAAGAGTCATGTAATCAGTTTGCTTGTCCCTTCTGTTCGTTTCCCTTTCCCTTCAGTTACTTTGTGTTTACAACACTACTGCCTACTGTAACTACACTATAAAAGAACGGGAAGTATAATGAGAAGGCATGGGTTGTTACCATTTTGTGTTTAACAAATTCTCTCAACCTTTTTCGTCAATTAAGAGAAGAGACTCAAACATTGCCTTTGAGGTGGTTCTTGAAGATACTTAGTTTTGATTACTTTTGGAACTAGCCAGTAGCCGCCAGTTGTACAAACATTGCCTTTGAGGGGGGTAAATTGTCTTATTTACCATTTTAATAAAATACTAACATTTTTTTTATATATTAAATAAATAATTTTTCATGTCCTTATATATCATTATATAAAGATTTTAGACAATTTGTTAATCTAAACTGTCAATTACCAAACACCTCTAAAATTATTCTGCTAAATAAATCTGTTAGTTAAATCCACTAAATCATTCTGCTAGTCAAATTTTTGAAATCTACTTCTGTTAATATGAATCCGTTGTTTACCAAATAGAGCCTTTGTTTTCAGGCCCGGCCCAAGGGATGAGCAACCCGTGCGGGCGCACAGGGCCCCCAAAAATTTGAGGCCCAAATCTACTTCCAGTGTACAAATTATTTACAAAATGATGCATATAGGATCAATATAGTAGCAGTAGCATAGCGGTAGACCCAGTACTTTACAACCCTCGGTGTCACGCGTTCGATTCAAGGATTGCAGCATTTTTTTAATTTTGTGTTGTAAATTAAGGGGCCCATTTTTTACTTTTTAACTTTGCCTTGGTCTTATCTCCTCAGCGTCCTCACTTGGTTATTATTTAATCCATTTTGGATACAACCGTCTTAAATGAGAATTTGTGTTTTATCTAATTTGTGTTATTTCATGTTAAGGTTTTTCTATTCAAACCTTGTTAGGTGTTAAAATTTTCAACCATTCTAGCATGCACAATTTTCATGTACAACGAAAAACGGAAGTATCGATCCGTCTTAAGTATATATAACACGCCGAATTGTGTATATATGTTATTTTCGAAACAATTCACATTTATTTTACTTAATATATTTGAAGTTTTAATCTTAGAACGGATATATTCATCTTAAAAGAGACTAGTCGGTTTCACATGTTAAATATTCTTTTAGGTAAGAAATATCATTTATTTATTATTGATACTAACAAAATGAACGGGTTGTATATAAAATGACTCTCACTAGTATAATGAGATCTTCTTCCTCAATAATTACTATAACAATTTTTTGTATTACTTTTCTAGCACACAATTAAAATTTCTTATTTCAATGTTAATATTTTAGTTAAGCAATTAAATAATAATATCATCGTTTCCTTTATTATCTCTATTTTATTAGACAATTAATATAAAAAATGATGCCTTTTAAATAGCGAAAAAAATTCTATCATAGGGGCCTATTATAAAACCTCGCACAAGGCCCCCGAATTCAGAGGGACGGCCCTGTTTGTTTTCAAACAATGTAATATGAAACTAAGTTTCCAACTATTTTGAATAAAAAAGAACCTTTAAAAAGGCAACACCATTTGTGTAAAGAGTGCAGCATGTCTTTGATGTAACGATTTTAAAATAAATTAACGTTAAAGTTACATTTTATTTACCTAAATAATCACATTATTGGGAACACCCTTAAACGAGTAGTTAAGTAGAATAAGAATCAATTTACAATATTCCAACATCTTTAAGTAAACTTTTGTAGATCACATGTCATTACATGGGGAGTTATGTGATTTGTGTGGTCAAAATTTATCTATTTTTTTCTTAATCTTTTTAATAAAAGCAATATAAAATTACTGACGGAGTAATGAGAATATAATTTTTTTTTCTTACTCTTTGTAACAAGACAAATATAAAATTACTAACGGAGCAATGAGAATATAAACTAAGACATAATTTTACAATAACAATTATGTAAAAAAATTTACGTGAATTTTCTTGTTTCTTACACACACTAGTGTAACACCCGTGACAAATCACGGGGTTGTGTACTTTTTTTAAAAGCAGACGACATAGTATAGTTATTATATAACTAAAATTGTTCATAAGTACACCTTGAAGTTTTCATTTTACCAGAATCGTTTAATATTTTGTGAGTATCTTGAAGTTGTTAAACTTATTGAAAAATAATGGTGAGTTAATGTCACTGTTGCTATTTCAAATGATGTAAAATGACGGACATTAAAATACGTTCTTACACTAACAGAGTCCTGGCAAATGAAGATCTCTCATTCATAATGAAGTTATGTCTTCACCATTTTATTTCTAATGTAACGCCCGTGAAAAAATCACGGGTTGTGTACTTTTATTTTAAAAGAAGACGACAAATTATATTTAATATATAACCAAAAATTTTATTTATTGAAGATGTATCCTTAAAATAAAAACGAAAAAAATTTAATATATATAGGGTCAAGATCCCGTGCGAACTCCCTTAGGGTGCGAACCATTCGTACAGTTCACACTGTAAGAAAGTTCGCACGGGATCTTGATTTTATATATATTGATAATATGAGTAATAATTGTAAGACGGGATAAAAATGAAACTATTAATACATAGTTAAAAAAAGAAACTATAAAATTCAGATTTGAGAACTTTAAGATATATATGTAAATTAATTAAAGAAACAAAATTAAGATAATTATCTTCTATATGTTAAGAACATTTGTCATCGCCATTTTAGAAATTGAAAACTTTATGTGGAAAATATTCAACAGATTTTTGGGTATTGTTTTACCGGATTCAATTTGGAAGATGAATGAAGAGGAAGTGAAGGACATTTAATATTCAACATATGTTTTACTCATCATTTTTCGAGATGTATATGGAGACTAAAAGAGATTAATGGCTCTTGCAATTTTCGAGCAACGTTGAGAAAATCACTTGGATTTTGAAAGACAATTTGATGAGGTGTTTTAATTGGTAGATTAAAGTATATCTTGTTTTTGTAATTATATAATTATGGTTTTAGGTTGTGTTTTAATTGGCAGTTTAGTTGAGTCGTTTATTGGTTACCGTAGTTTATCTATTTCGGTTTTTCTAATGCGTGCCTTAGAGGCACACATTAATATTTAGTTTGGCATAGATTAAGCCTTATCCATAATTAAGATATTATTTTATCTCACTAATATTTCTCTTTTCCCAATATTACCATTTTTTCTACAAAACTTTATCATGGATAAATCTACGTAGTTATAAATCAATTTATCATTTATCCCAAATCAATTTTTCTGTTTCTATAAAATATGCGGTCATCTTTACACATTTGTTAATATTTTGTTAACCGCTCACAATTTTGATCAAAATTGTTGTGTTTTGTTTTGAATACAAAAAACAATTGTGAGCCATAATAAATTGTCGAATGTGAATTAGGATCATGTTATTATCTAATAACCATAGATAAATGATCAACTAAGTGGAATAATAAATTGTTGCGTTCAATATTTTTTGTTGGCCATGTCAAGTTGTTTTTTCATATTATTTGGCTATTTGTTTAAGTAGTTTTGTATAAACTTCATTACTAATTCTCCCGTTTTAAAAACATAAGATCGTCCAAAATTTGTGAATTTGTACTTTTTATATAAAGGAGTAGAGAAAATTTAGAAATTATATCATATTCGCCGAATTTTAAGTTTTTGTATCTTAGTAATTTAGATTTGACATTTATTTAGAAATTGTTCAAAGTGGTTAAAATTTTATTAGTACGTCAAATTGTGCAAGACAATGGAAATGTGTGAGATTGTAAATAAACGAGAAAACGTTAAACTCCAAGATTGCTGAAATCATATATAAGAGGTGAAAAAGATTAATTGAGATAAAATAAGATGTAGGAAAGAAAAAGAATAAAAGATAAATAAGGTAAAAAAGAGAAATTTAAGTAATTATATGGTTGAAATATTAATTAATAAGCTGATATTCAATGGAACTAACATGACTGTTATTATTCACGTTATTGGCCGAAAAAAAACCGAAATTATGAGGTTGAATGAGAGAGTTCTATTAATCTAATTCTGAAACCTGGTTGTTTTATTAAGCCCTGGTTAGATCTAGGAATTCCGACATTATTTTTTGTTAAATTAGAATCTCGTATGGGGACCACATGCAAATACTAAGTTCCTAAACATGTTCCAACAAGTCCATTTCAGACCATTTGAAATGGAACTAGTTTCTATAATTATTTTACTTTACTTTTTTATTTTAATTAATGTTTATTCTTAATCAAACCTAACCCTTATTAAACCTACCTATAAAGATAGTCTTAGAAGACCGGGTATGATATTGCGAAATAGTTGTATAAGAAATTTACTGAAAATAATTTAAAAACAGAATATTTGTTTGACCGACATCATGAGAATTGTAAATGTAAACGGGTAAGAAGGGCATTTTTCTGAATAAAAGAAAAGAAAAGAAAAACCTAAAATGACAATGATATAATGACCCAAAAAAATGCCACGTTTGGCATTTCCACCAATGGTGTTCCCTAGAGTTGCATCTACACTTCCCACAAATGTCGTACAATCTTCACACGTGTCTGTCTCCTTCACCTTCTTATTAATACTTTTACATTCTCCTCTTATCACTCTTACCCCTTACCTTATCTTTGGTGCTCTCTTATTCCCTACCATCATCATCATCATCATCATCATCATCATCATCAAACAAATCATTATTCACACCACAAACACAACCAACCAACCCTAAAAGAATACAACCCTAACCAAACCAAAATGGATGGAAATGGTGGATGTTGCATAGCTAGATGGACCGACGGAGGCCACGTCGTTTCCGGGTCTAAGATGGATATGATAATGCTTAAATTCCGACCCATCGCGCCGAAACCGGTCTCCTCAAACGGAACACCGGCTGCGACGTCGGATAGTAGTAACAACAGCCCACGTGATGGTCCCCATGCAAAAGGGTCCACCCGTGGACGGAGAAAGAATAACAACAACAACAACAATAGTAAGAAAGTCGGGCGAAAGAGGAAGTCGAATTCTCCTGAGAATCGAACCACGGAGACCGAGATGGAGACGGTAGGATCGGGTGTAACCCTACTACCGTTGTTTCCCGAAGCACCGGATCTGAGCCCAACAAAGCAACAACAAGAATACCAACCCCACCATCACAACAACAACAACAACAACAATAACGTAAACGTACCTATGTGGGTTAACTTTAACGAGGGTTATAATACCAATAATACCCTTGGGTACGAGAATAATTACGGAAAGAGTAATGGGTATGGCTGGTAAAAAAGGACACGTGGTGAGATGTAGGAGATGTGGATTGCTAGGTTGGTGACATGTGGAGGGTTATCAAGTATTGTGGATTTGCATGCAATATTGACATCATCGTACTACTTAGTTACTACGAGTACTACTTCGTATTTGTTTTCGGTAATCACTTTTTATTATCGCTTAAGATTTCTCTTAAATGTTTTATTTCAATATGATCCAGAGTACATATTAGCTAGATCGTCTATGAATTGTAAATATTTTAGATTTTTAGTCGTTTCATATATGGATCTACCTCATTATCGCTTCTTCATATATGTACCGGCTTTATTTTATCGAACATGTCCTAGCCTAACTAAACTAATCTCCCTAGATTGTAACGTCCTTTTTTATAGCTCATGTCAATATGTCATGCTTCATTTGACACTAGCAACGGCAACAAGGGAACAAAGATATTTTTTTGTCTTAAGTTTTAATTTGATTTGAATATGATCTCTAAAAAATCAGATTATTATAAAATTTCAAGATTTTAAAGCACAGCTGGCTTCGTATTAATTCAATGATACGTGACTGTTTATTCCATAACATGACAATTTTCACAAATTCTCGTTTGTGACGTTTATGCTTCCCTTTCTCTACTAACTCATTTTATATCCATTTTATCTCACAAAATATCCGTTACAAATTGTGACCCGTCACAACCAAGACTTACTAAACAATTTTATGTCACCACATTCACATTAACCTATATATATAAATTTATTTTGTATTTTAAATATAAATACTCCATTTACTCCATCTACTTGTACTCTTGGTGCTAGTAAAAATAAATAAACTTCTTAAATAATGAGTTATTTACCTAGATAAAACAAACATCTGGCTTCTTTTTAGATATTATTTTAACCGTTTTAAGTTGAACGGATATATTCATCTCTCTTTAAGGAGATTTTTTGTAATCATCTAAGGGTAACATTATTGGTCAGACCGATCAAAGTCTTAAGACTCTGCCACATCAGCTTTCCACTAACTTTTATTATTTCTTTATTGTTCAGACTCACCTCAGACTTACCCAAAATTTTATACATTATCCGTAGACTCACCTCAGACTCTACTTTTCCATTTCACTTTTTCTTTTTACATACTTATTAAAATCTTCTAGTTTGTAGTTAAACATTATTAATCAAAATCATAAACTTAATTATCATTATATAGCACGCTAAAACGATTAGTACATAAACTTGCATAAAAACGTAAACCACGCACAAACTATACTAATTATAAACTTAATAATTAAAACATAGCATATTAAACATAATTAAACATGACATAATCTTCTAGTTAGCGCCTGGAGCCCAAATGTGCACAGAAGTAGCCAATGGTGTTTGAAGAAATTATTTGCGCAGAAGTTTTAGCGTGAGAGAAATGGCTGAGGGAGATTAAAGATGTTGCTTTATAGAAAATTAGGCTTTAAAACAAAAAAGAAAACTAAAAATAAGTGGGGTCAAGACCCACCAAAGTCTTAAGGAGAGTCTTGGATTTTCAAGACTCGACTTAAGACTTTCTGACTCGAGTAGATTATTGGTAAAATTGAGAGAGTCTGATCTTTGTCAAGACCCCCAATAATGTTATCCTAAGTCCTCATCTCTTTCTTAATAAGACATCTAGGTTGGGTGATGTCCATATGTAGATTTTCAATTTAATGATTTTTTATTTAATAAATTTATATTTTTGAGACCGTGTTAAGTGGAATGATATTACTGGTATTTTACTCCGTAAATGTTATTATGATGACGCATAAAATATTGGTATAAGGTAGTACTTAAATAAATGGAAACGACCTCACTTGTTGAGCAGTGTTATCAACGTTAACCTTCTTTTCTCGTACCGGCATCAATTAAAATATTGTGGTTCCCTAACGTTCTTCTCTTGTATCCGCATCAATTAAATATCCGTATGTCTCTCTTGCTCGCAAGTTTATAACGGGTTAAATTCTCCCCACTCATGGATATAAGACAAAACTTGAAATGCTTTGTCTTTTTCTATTCAAGTGGGTAATATTTGACCCGTCGCAAGGCAAAACTTCAAAACATTGAAAATCTGAAATGCATTGTCTTTTTCTATCTAAGTGGGTAATATTTGACCCTTGGATATATTCGTGACAAATGATAATTTTTGTTAAAATATTGTTCGCTTTTCTGGGTACAAATGGTTGAAAGTAGGAGGGTAAACTCTGAGATTAGTTTTATGGATAGAGGAGAAGGTTAGAGCCGTAGAGATAAGACCCAAATTGTAAAAGAAAAGTTATATGGTTGACGAAAAATTCTTAAATCCTCTGGCAGATCGAATTGTATTTCTTCTCGAGTATTCTCTTAAAATATTCTTCAGGGTCAGAAGAAGAACGTGAAAAACCTAATCACTATGATTCACAAACATTATATTTCTGCTTGGAGTAATGTTTCCATTCATTAATGTCTTAATTTCTAGTAAAATACATACCTCAATCCCTACATTAAAATTCACATAAATTGTAAAAATGTGTTTGGTTGACACGTTAGATTTGATTTTCTATGAGTTTTCAATGACTATGAAGAAGGTAACCAAAAATCACGATTAACGAGGTTCTGAAATTACCGTAAATAAAGTGAGCAACCGAAAGAGAGACCTAAGACCATCCCCAAGCAAGGTGGATGAGGAGGTCAATAAGTAATTGGGTCAAGTTAATTAAGGATTAGTAACTTAATCAGCATGACCCATTATAAAATAGGGTCAATTGGTGACCTCTTTTCTTAGTATTGATCCACCTATTGACCCACTTATTGACCTAGTAGTTGTTTAATGGTGATTGGTTAGAAATGTGAAGAGTTTAAAATATAGTAATAATAATAGATAAAGTAAGAGAGATGAATTTTTTAGTGGGTTAAAAAATGTGGAAAATAATTAAAAATGTTGGAAAATGAAAAATAATTGGGTTGATGACCTAGGTGGTGACCTTTTTGCTTGGGAGAGTAAAAATGGGTCAAGATAAATTAAGTGTAATTAAGAGTAAAAATATGTATTGACCTAGTTAGGGTGACCCTTGCTTGGGGATGGTCTAAGTGTTAATTCCCAAGGTTCGAAGGAGGTCGCGAGTTTGTTGGGTCATCCTAATTACGTAATTAAGACACTAATTTTGGTGACCTTGAAGTGAGTTGGTGACCTTTGGTGACTTATGACGTGTCAAAGTGTTATTTGGAAGTAATAATAATTACTCGCTTATATGTTTCACTTTTCTAAAATTACTCCCTTCTATTTTTTTTTTTAAAAATTACTCTCTTAAGTGGATTTCAGGTAAAAAAATGCTACATATCAAGTATTACGGTTAAAAAGTTATTGAATGGATAAAATTGCACTTCAGTGTATTTATCCATTTCATGAAATACCTAACCCCCTCCCCTCCTCTCCCCTCACCTTTATTCATTCTTCAGCCACCACTCTCACTAAATCAACCCACCGAACACCACTTCTAAACCCGTCTTCACTGCGTTGTCTACCTCTAAAATGGACTTATCTTTTTGGAAAAGGACGTCAACTGAACCAATACAAACCCAAACCCAAACCCGACCCAGTAAACCTAACTTTATATATTGTCTCCCACCTTAACCACCATCACCAAACCTTCCCCATCGCCACCACCACCACCAACACCATCAACAATAACAACTCTACAACCACTTGCTCCAACAACACTATTCGGGTGGCCCACCAGCATCCGGGTTAGGCCCAAAACTGAGTTATCTAAGGCCCATTAGAGGGATACTGGAGTACCAAAACCCGCCTCAATCCTTCCCCTTTACACCTTCCCAGACCTTGAATTCCTCAATCGTTGCGTTCTTCCACATTTTCATGTGAAGCTTATATGGTATATTTTGTTTATTTAGCAAATTAATCTCAAATAATTTTAACCCTATTTCAAATTCAATATCAATTCAATACAATATCAATTTTGATAAAGATAGATAATATCAGTTTCAATACAACAATATAATTATTCCAAAAATGAGTTGAAAATGATTGGGTTGATGTCCTTAGGTCGTGACCTTCTGCTTTAGAGGGCGAAAGTGAGTTAAAAGTGGGTCTAGATAATTAACGTAAGATTATAAGCTAAAATGTTGGCGACCCAAATAACATAACCTTCTATTTGAGGATGGTCTTAAACACCAAAACCCGAGTAACATGAAAATGAAACGGAAATCAACAGTTACGTTGGTTGGAGTATTGTTAATGGGAGGAACAATCTTTTAACAATATTATTAGTAGTAGTTGACTAGTTGCTACATGCCTCTATGGCTATATTGCTCTACACATTCTACACTGTAGAGGGATGCAAGAGACTAAACACTGATAACATAAGGTACATACAGATGAAGAGTTACAGTAAGTAGGTACACTTGTTTCCTTTCCCCAGGAAAGTTAAAAACTGGGAATGTAGTATTGAAACAACAATAGACTTATCACTGATGCTATACTATACACTATACTATGTGATTTTCTGTATCGAGATTTGCTGGAATCGTCTACGTGTCAATAATACACTGGTTTTCAATTACCATGTGCTTGATGTTGCTGCTGGAATATCTTGCACAGTTGCGATAGCACGGTTCTTAGCTCAGAGCCTCAGACTACTTGTCTACTGGTCATGATTTCACGACTGTTTCAACTTTCAATTAGCCTTGTATTTGGAACAAATTCTCATCTGTGACGCCGGTATCCGAATTTGTGACGGATACCGTTTTCTCTCATAATATTCCCATAAAATGCGAGTGAGAAAGTAAATAAAGGGTGTCCTACCTTATCTCCTCTATTTTTTTGTGAGAGGTCACAAGCAAGACTGGCTGTATATTTGGTGTGTATGGTATAAGGCCTTATGGTGCGAATTTTGATTTTTTTTTATCCCGGGCCCGTTTCAGTCTTAAAAATGGGAATAATAACTTTCAAAATCGGTTATTTTTAGTCGTTTTTGAACCCGAATTTTTTTTACCTAAATATTTGTAGATAGGCTGAAAATATCCTATATTTTCTCTATTCATATCCAAACTACACATTTTTCTCTCTAATCCATTCATATTCAATCAACAATCACACATTTAAATTAATAAAAAATAGCGTACACACTTCTAATTGTACTTTTAGGCCCTGCTATTCTTTCATTTTTTTTCTTGGGTGTATTCGGTAAGTTTTATTTACGTTCAATCAATTAGGTTCAATTAATTTCTTCACAAAATTAACTTTTAATTCAACAAAATTCACTTCACCCTAATTTCACTCAGTTTAGTTCAATTAAGCTTTACACAAATTAATTCAATTCAGCTCGTTTCAACCGAAAAGAATAGGACCTTAAGACTCCCTCATATTCCATTATATTGTTACCCTTTGAGTTGGGCGCATCAAGGATTAAGATAAGAAGTAAAATAAGTGTAAAAAACTGGGTGCGGTTTGGTGATAGGAGAAAGGGTTGGATAATTATGAATTAAATAAGAAATTGTGGACCACAAACATTTAAAAAAAAAAGAATAAAATAAGAGTAAAAGAGTTGGGCGGGGTTTGATAATAGGATGGAGAACTGAATAAAATAAGAATAAAAGTTTCCAAAATAGAAATGAGAAAAAAACCTGAATAATCCGTTTTAAGAAATAGGGAAAAATATGTGGAATTGGAAAGTATATACTCCCTCTTATTCAAAATTAGGGCTGTTCAAAAAGAGATCCGGACCGGCAAACCCGACCGACCCGAACCGTTCGGTCCGGTCCGTTCCGGACCGAATACATACCGGTCCGGTCTCCGGGTCCCCAAAAATATGGTGACCGGTCTCCGGTCCGGTCCAGTACGGTCCACATAAGAAAAAAAACAATTTACCTTGTAAAGTAGTACCGGTCCGGTCCAAACCCGGAAAAAACCGGACCTAAAGGGAGTCGGTCCGGTCCGGTCCGGGTCCCCTCCCAACCGGTCCGGTCCGCGGTCTTGGGGATGGTGAGGGTCCGGTCCACAGGTTTGTCCAGTCCGGTCTGGTCCGGTCCGGTTTTGGACCGGTGAACACCCCTATTCAAAATAGCCTCCTTATTTTCTTTTCCGTCTATTTAAATACCTTCCATATTTACCTTTTTGGCAAAGCCCTATTTTTATTTTAATCACCTCACCCCACAACAATACCCACAATACTCATATTTGATCCTTATTTTAATCACTTATCTCATAACAATACCCCACAATATCTTCCTTCTTTCCAATCACCTAACCCCACTACAATAGTAAGTCTTGCTTGCGACGGGTCGTTATTTGTAACGGATATTTTATGAGATAAAATGGGTAGAAAATGAGTTAGTGGAAAAATGGGACCACATAAATAGTGTCGGAGAGAGAGAAAAAGTGGGTATTGCGTGAGAGGAAACGGTACCCGTCACAAGCTTGCGACGGATAGTGCCGTTGCAAATAAGAATTTGTGCCACTACAATACTTACCCCTTATTTAATTTATTTCCTTATTTTTGGTCCATTTTCTCAAAATCCAATGTTAGGTTGAATAGGAGGGAGTAAAACTTATCATCAAGACACAATGGTGCGCATTTCGTGGATAATAACCTTCAAAATCGGCTATTTTTAATCATTTTTAAACCCGGATTTTTCTCCAAAATAATTGTCTGTAGGCTCAAAATATCTTATTGGATGAATGGGTTTTGCAAAATACGGAGTAATACACTAAGTCATTATCATATGGCATCAAGACCCTATGCTGCGAATTTCGTGAATTTTTATCCCGTGACGTTTTCGGCCTAAAAAACGTGGATAATAACCTTCAAAATCGGCTATTTTTTTATCATTTCTAAACCCAAATTGTTTTTACCTAAATCCCTCTCTCTGCTCAAATTATTTTATAATAAATATTGGATGCATGCGTTTTTCGCAAAACAAAATAGAAATAAAGTATATAACTTATTTTGTCTATTTCAAACACGACCTTTAGAGTAATGTTACGACCTCTAGATGTGTCTATTTTAAACTGTGTGCCAGTTATAAAACATTGAGTCATTTTTATATGGTATCAAGGCTTTATGATGCGAATTTTGAGAATTTTTATCACATGACCTTCAAAATCGGTTATTTTTGGTCATTTTTTAAGCCGATTGTTTTTCCTGATTCCTTGTCTATAGACTGAAAATATACTATAATAAATTGGATGCATGAGTGATAACTTGATGAGTCCCAATTTAGTCATTATTTTCCTTGTTTTTCCTTTCATTTTGATCCCGTTTCATCCCCGTTTTGCGTACCATAGCTTGATTTTATGCATGTTGCCTCTATTCTGCGTAATAGGTTTCCATTTTGTAGGACTTGAGGCGGGGATGAAGAAACTGGAGCCAACGAGGCGGAATTGATGCAAAAAGAGGAGAAACAGTGAAGAAATGACAGATAGGAGTCCCCAGCCGGCAGCCCCTTGACCGTTGGCTCATTGAAGAAGAAAAAGAAAAGAGGAGTGAGCCCCTCAGCCGGTCGGCCGACAGCCGGTCCACCGACTGGGAACCCATCCTACACTTAGCCATTTTCAAGAAATTACGAAGAAAAACAGTAGCAAGGAATAGCCTCCTCAGCCGGTACCCAACCGGTAGCTGGTGGGCTGGCTGGGAGCCCTAGTGCATTCAAGGAATTGTGAGCAAAAACAGTAGCATGGGACAAGGTCCTCAGCCGGTCACCAACCGGCAACCGGCAGAGAGGGAAACGTATTCAAGACAAATTCCAGTAGCAAGGATCAGGGTCCTCACCCAGTCCCCGACCGGCAGCCGGTTGACCGACTGAGAGCCCCTCTTCAGTTTTTCGCGCACTATATAAACTCGCACTTAGAACAATTTTAGGAAGGCAACTTTTACACTTTCTTACACGCATTTCTAGGTTAATTTTCAAAGGTTTTTCAAGAGAGATATTTTACACGCTTGTCTAGGTTTTACTTTTACTCACATAATTACTCTTTAATTTTGTTAATCTTTTAGCTAATCTTTCATTAATCTTTCCTAGTTTCCTTCCAAGTATTCAATAGTTTAGATTTTAGTATTTTGGGTGTAATTTGGAGATTTTGAGAGAACTCTTTATCTTGTATCGAAGTTCCTTTCTTTTTCATAATTAATGGTACAGTCTTCCTTCCTTTATTTTGTTATCTCATTTGCTTACATTTCTTTTAATTGTATTTGTTGGGTTGTTTACCTTTGCATCATTCACCATGTTTAGCAACTCTCCTTTAATAGTTTACACGCTTCCTTCAACCATGAGTGAGTAGTTTACTTTCTAGGGTTAGGGGTGGCCTATGGTGGGTTATTGGTGATGAAACTTGCTTAGGGTTAGACTTGGACACTATCTTATGTTTGGTATTTATAGTATGCATGTTAGGTGTTTGATGAAATGCCTCAACGACAGTTGAGCATGATTCTTGGCTTTGTTTGTTTTTGGCGATAGTCTAGCGCTTACATAGGCATGTATGTATGTTGGTTGACTGTCTTCGTAGCGAGAGCTGGGATAGGGTTTGACCAATATCCAATCAGTAGAATCACCCCATCACATACTTAACACCTAATAAAATAATATACTTTATTACTAACTAATACAATTACGCAACTAATATATTATATCAATCATCATATATTTATCTAATGTAGAAGCCAAGCTGACGTGGCATCACATACATAAAACAAGCTCCGTCTTACGTGGCGCAATTTAAAGCCTCCTAACATATTACTAAACTGATTGTCCAATAAAAATTTTAAAATCCGTCAAACATGGTCAATATCCATGAATCATGCACAAAATTTGATAAAATCAGTAAATCATGTTCAATAAATTTGCTAAACTGAAAAGAATAATAATAATAACCTAAAGATTTGATTGAAATTAATTTCCAAAACAAAATTTTTAAAATTCCTGAATCATGGTCAATACACTAAACTAAAAAGAATAATAATAATTCTGTGAATCATGGTAAATTCCGTGAATCACGTTAATTTTATTTAAATTTTCTAAATTGAAAAAATCATAATCATAATAATAACTGAAAGATATGATGCACAATTAATTTCCTAAACAAAATTTCAAGATTCCGTGAATCCTTGAATTATGCACAATTAATTGACCTAATCTGAAAAAAATAATAACTGAATAATTTTAAATATGGATAGCTTATTGATTAATTATTAATTAAAGCCCACACACGATTTGTAAGATATGCATTTGACGTTTGACTTGAATTAGCTCTATCATTTTGTGATTATCATCATATTTTAAATATAAATATTTAGAAACAGCCAATATCATATATTTAGAAAATATTTCAAGATAAACAAATCGTGCTTTGTTTAGAAAATATATAAAGCTAAACAAACCCCTCATCATTCACCATTAACAAATATTAATGTATGCGTCTTAATTTATATTACTCGGTTTATATATTAATGTATGCGTCTTAATTTATGCGAGCGCATTTTAATTTTAATCAAACACGATTTTTCACATAACGCTATGTAATTTTTAAACTAAAAGTATTTATATTTATTTAATATTATTAACAATATTAATTTCATTTTATTAAAGTACTAAAATAATCAATTTCTTTATTTTTATATTAATTTCATATTTTAAAATTCTAAAATAATTAATTTCTTTATCTTTTAATTATTAAAAATATTAATTTCATATTATTAAAGTTCTAAAATAATTGATTTCATTCTCTTTATATTATTAAATATATTAATTTAAATTACTAAAACCAGACCCGTGAAGTTCACGGGTTACAACCTAGTTCAAATTAATGAATTAAACAATATATTACGCATGACGAGATCGTATTAAATGACTAGTTCAATTAAATAATCGAACATAGAAAATATTATCGAACTATTTGTAACCGTCACATTCTTGTACAATAAAATTATTTAACAACTTAATAATTAACAACATGAACAATATTTACTAACAATGATATTATTAACACAATAACAATATCAATAATATTAATAATAATAATAATAACATTAGCAATAATATTGAAGAGAGCGTCAAAGGCAAAGTCAAAAGGAAATCTTAATCTACCCACTGGGAATGCATTTGATCTCCTGGACACTGAGGAAGGAGAATACTATGATGCACCAATGGACACTGGTCAAGGTAATTCTTTCCCTGACAGTGGTTTCAGTTCTTCACCCTCCTCATCATCATTATGATCGTATCATCATGGAACATTAGGGGTTTTAATAAACCCACTAAACATAGTGAGGTACAAAATTTTATGAAAACTAATAATCTGGCCGTTCTTGGGTTGCTGGAAACTAGAGTAAAGAAAGCTAAAGTGAATAGGATTGCTAAATACAAAATTAGAGGATATCAAGTTTTTTGTAACTACAATATGCATAACAATGGAAGAATTTGGATCATGTGGGATCCTACCAGGGTTAAAGTTGATATACTTGAAGACCACAGCCAGGTTATCCACTGCCTTGTTAGGAATTTTCACATTGGTACTTCCTTTCACCTCTCTTATGTGTATGGTAGTAATAATGCTGGTCAAAGGAAAAGCTTATGGGACTCTCTGCTAAAATTTTCAAAGAATGCTCAAGAATGGGCTGTGCTTGGGGATTTTAATGTTGTGAGATATCCCTCAGAAAAGATAAGTAACACGCCTCCAGTACTTTCTGAACTTCTGGATTTTAACAAATGCATAATTGATAGTGATCTTGATGATATGAGTAGGTCAGGGAATGCTTTTACCTGGTTTAACAAGCAAGAAACTACAAGAGTCTACTCCAAACTTGATAGGATCCTCATCAATGCTAAGTGGAAACAATCCTTTCCTCAAACTACTGGATCATTTCCTGCACCAGGGATTTCTGATCATTGTCCTGCAATCATCAACTTCCATGATGCTCATCCTCCCAAAAAACAATTTAAGTTTCTCAACTGTTGATCTAATCACCCCCATTTCCTTCCAATAGTAACTAAAGCCTGGGACTTAAGAGTAGCTGGTAATAAAATGTTCAGATTAATGGCAAAGTTGAAGGAAGTCAAGAAGAATCTCAGAACTCTTCATCAAACTCACTTTTCCAACATAAGTGAGAGAGTGGCTGCCAAAAGAAAAAAGCTCTCACAGTGTTTCCATAACCTCCAGTTGCAGCCTCACTCCCAGGTTTTCATTGCTGGGGAAGCTGCTGCTGCTAAGCAATTCCATGATTTGAAAGAAACTAAACTGAAAATCCTGACCCAGCGAGCAAAGGTTCATCATTTAAATCATAATGACACAAATTCAAGGTTTTTCTTTAACAAGATTAAAGAAAGGCAACAAACTCAAATCATTGGTGAAATTAAAGGAAGAGATGGCTCCACTTATACTGGCTTGCAGAATGTAGGAGATGCTTTTGTGGACTACTACTCTCATCAGTTTGATACTGCTACTGCAGTACACCAGATCCCAACAAATATCATTTCCTCTGGGGCTACTGTGGACAATGATGATCATACTAGACTAACTCAACCCATTACCAGGGATGAAATTAAACGTGCTTTATTTGACATTGACCCTAATAAAAGCCCGGGACTGGATGGTTTCACTTCAGGCTTCTTTAAAGCAGCCTGGGATATTATAGGGACTGATTTCTGTGATGCAGTTGCAGAGTTCTTTGACAAAGCCTTCCTGCCAAAGCAAGCAAATATAACAGTGGTAACTCTTAGGCCCTGTTCTTTTGGACTGAAACTTAGCTGAACTGAACTGAACTGAACTTATAGGATCTGAACTGAACTGAACTGAACTGAACTTATAGGAACTTAACTGAACTGAACTTATAGGAACTGAACTGAACTGAACTGAACTTATAGGAACTGAACTGAACTGAACTTATAGAATCTGAACTGAACTTAACTTATAGAATCTGAACTGAACTTATAAAATTCGAACTTAATTAACTCTATTTTAATTTAAGTTAATTATTATTATTATTATTATTATTGTTGTTGTTGTTGTTGTTGTTGTTGTTGTTGTTGTTGTTGTTGTTGTTGTTGTTGTTGTTGTTGTTGTTGTTGTTGTTGTTGTTGTTGTTGTTGTTGTTGTTGTTGTTGTTGTTGTTGTTGTTGTTGTTGTTGTTGTTGTTGTTGTTGTTGTTGTTGTTGTTGTTGTTGTTGTTGTTGTTGTTGTTGTTGTTGTTGTTGTTGTTGTTGTTGTTGTTGTTGTTGTTGTTGTTGTTGTTGTTGTTGTTGTTGTTGTTGTTGTTGTTGTTGTTGTTGTTGTTGTTGTTGTTGTTGTTGTTGTTGTTGTTGTTGTTGTTGTTGTTGTTGTTGTTGTTGTTGTTGTTGTTGTTGTTGTTGTTGTTGTTGTTGTTGTTGTTGTTGTTGTTGTTGTTGTTGTTGTTGTTGTTGTTGTTGTTGTTGTTGTTGTTGTTGTTGTTGTTGTTGTTGTTGTTGTTGTTGTTGTTGTTGTTGTTGTTCTTCTTCTTCTTATTATTAATATTATTATTACTATTATCCAATAGATGATATTGATAAAAGAATTAGTCTAAACACACAAGGTAGTTTAAAATATTTTTAACTTTGTATATAATGGTTTGTTCATAGTTCATACATTATACTACAATTACATTAGATAAAAAATAATTCACTATTACAATTTTCTCTAACCATTTATTTTCTCTAACTATGGTGATGAAGAAACTGATTAATGGGAGAGTGACAATTGGTGGGGGTGAGGGCGTCGTATGTTGAGTAGTTGTTTTTTGGCATTAATGAGGATAGTTTGACCTTAATTAGAGAGTAAAAGACGGGTAAATTATTAATGAGTTATTTTTTTTATAGATGACGTGTATCGAATAATTAAAAGAAATGTTTGTATCGGTTGTTAAAAATAATACTCCGTATATAACTTTTCTTAATTGAGTTTATATGAGCTGAACTGAACTTATAGGAACTGAACTTATAGGAACTGAACTGAACTTATAGGAACTGAACTGAACTTATAGGAACTGAACTGAACTTATAGGAACTGAACTGAACTGAACTGAACTTATAGGATCTGAAATGAACTTAAGTTAAATGACTTGAAGTCCAAAAGAACAGAGCCTTATTCCCAAACTCTCAACTCCACAAACTGTAAAAGACTTCAGACCAATCTCTTGTTGTTCTGTCATTTACAAGACCATCTCTAAAATTCTCACCAATAGACTGAAGACTGTTATGCCTCAGCTTGTGGGGGCTGAACAGGCTGCTTTTGTGCAGAACAGAAACCTTTTTGAAAATGTTTTGCTTACACAAGGGTTACTTAAAGGCTACTCTAAGAAGCATATAACTCCTAGGTTCATGCTAAAAGTGGATATTAGTAAGGCCTTTGACACCCTACAATGGCCTTTCTTGAAAGATATGCTTGTCCAAATGAACTTTCCTGATAGATTCGTCTCTTGGATAATGAGCTGTGTGACAGACTCCTGGTTCACCCTGATCATTAATGGTTCTCATCAGGGCTTCTTCAAAGGGAGGAGTGGTGTTAGGCAGGGTGACCCCCTCTCCCCTTATCTGTTTGTGCTCAGTATGGAGGTTTTGTCTAGAAAGCTAAGAACTCTGTGTACTCTCCCTGAGGTGTCCTATCATCCTAAGTGCTCTAGGATGAATCTGACCCATCTTGTTTTTGCTGATGATCTAATGATCTTCACTAGAGGAGACTTGCCTTCTGTGTAGGCTGCAGTACATATCCTGCAGGAGTTTTCCAAATGGTCTGGTCTTTGCCCAAACTTGGACAAGACTGAGGCTTATATTGGTGGAGTTAACAATACTATAAAAAATTGCGTTTAGGAAGTATTGGTATCAAAGAAGGGAATTTCCCCTTTAGGTACTTGGGAGTGCCCATCAATCAAGCTAGACTTACCAAGGAAATGTACAACCCCCTCATAATAAAGGTTCAAAACATCAAAAGTAAGTTCAACACTAAGCATTTGTCTTATGCAGGCAGAGCATTGATCCTTAACACAATTCTCTTTGGGTTACTGAATTTCTGGAGTGCCAGTCTCCTCATTCCAAAAGCCACTTGTCAGCTCATAAATCAACTTAGCATGGACATCCTCTGGGGAAGATCTGATGATCATAAGAGAATGTTTTTCAAATCATGGAAAAGTACTTGTAAGCCATGGGATGAAGGAGGATTTAATATAAAAGACTTGAATGCTTGGAATCAAGCTTCTCTTCTCAAATAATGGTTGTGGCAGATTGACAATAATCAAGGGGCTATATGGATCAAATGGATGTCCACCTATTATTTGCATGACCATGATATTTGGAGTCTCCCTATGGAGAATCATTACCCTGCTTGCTTGAAAGGGATCCTCCAAGTCAGAAATGCAATCAGTATGAAGATGGGAGGTGTACAGGCTATTAGGAACTTAATTGCAGCTGGAACTAGTAAAGGTAGATACTCTGTCAGAGCTGTTTATGACAATATCAGAGATATAGGCCAAAAACTTCCTGTTTACAGAGCTATACAACAGTATGCTGGGATTTCTAAACATCGTGTTTGCCTCCTTATGGCAGTTCAACATAAACTGGCCACGATGGATAAAGTTCAAACACTACAAAACAATGATGTATTTGCGACGGACAGTTCCGTCGCAAACAATGTGAAATCCGTCGCAAAAGCATCATTTGCGACGGACAGTGTCTGTCGCATATTTTTGTCGTAAAATGAAAATTAGGGACGGAATTTTCCGTCGCAAAAAATTTGCGACGGATTGACCAAGGTTTGTGACGGAATGGCTTTAACCCTCTGGTCAAGGTCGGTCAACATTTGCGACGGAAATTCCGTCGTAAATGTCCTCTTTTGCGACGGAAGTTCCGTCGCAAATGTTGACTGACCTTGACCAAAAGGGTCAAAGTCAGTCAACATTTGCGACGGAATTCCGTCGCAAATCGTGACATTTCCGTCGCAAATTCCTGTAGTATTTTCCGGTTTCAGCTGTTTTTTCAGCTCCCCATTTCAATTAAATGGCTAATTTTACCCTTTTGTAAACTCTCCAAACCTGCATATTTCAGCAAAAACAACCCAGCAACAAAGAATTTGTCGGAGACAAGGTTTTTAAAAGGTCTTTTCATAACTAAAATGAAGGTTTTACATATGTTCATCCAACTAAAAACTAAACATAATCCGCGGTAGACCAACTAACCAATCTAACAAAATCTATCTAAAGGTGGTGTCAGTGGGCTGTGGGTTGACGAAATGGCTGGCAGCCCTAGCATTGTCGCCGTCGTCATCATCGAAGTCGCGTCTTGGCTGAGAAAAGCCTCCCGGGTTGCAGCTTTGAGTAGTGAACTCCCCCCGTTGACTTAAGAACTCTTCAATTGCCTTCAGCCTCTGAGATGTCTCGAGTTCACGTTCCCTTAGCTGAGCATTCTCTTGAAGAACCCTGCTGACGATACCTGCAATTAATAGTCAAACATGGTATTATATTCATTCAGTAAACGGTAAAATAATTGGTTAGTCTTAATCTTTAATATACTACAAAATACTAACCTGGGGTGTATGATGGGTTCCCATCACTTGAGTGACAACGACGTTCGTAAATAACTGGTGCTGCATTTCCCATACCAAGTATCAACCCTTTCTTGTTAAAACCGCTGTGTTCTTCGAAGTAGATCTCGTTGTCGTCGATCTCCTCCTCCGGTATCCCTTCACTTATCACTTTTGTCTTCCTTGAAAAAACCTTTCCCTACAAAACAAAAACAAATTTTGATTAGTATACGTTAATTAATTACTAAAGCAAATTACTAAAACATAAAGAAAAGTTTCTGATAACTTACAAAGAGTTCTTTCGATTTCGTTGAAAGCCATCCCTTCTTGGCATGCTTCTTGGTCTTCTCCAGCAAAACCAAGGCGGATGGTACATCCCTCCCATCTTGTCCAGCCTGCAATTTAAATTAGGGACGGTCCTTGTTAAAAAAACACTCAAGATTGTCAAAGTTTGCCAATTGTTAAAAAATTATTCAAGACGAGAAAAAGTGAAGTAAAAACTATGAAATTACCATTTCATCCATGATCTGGAGGGTGTTTCTACGCCCCATAATATGAGTACCTAAGGCCTTGGCTTTTTCGGTACTTCCAGACATCCGATTGGCGATGTTTTTTCCGGATGTGACTTGAAACTTTGGATCATTCTTTCTAGTCAGAATCTTTTCGAATATATCCGCCGGTATCCAAGATGGCCTTTCCTCCGCACTTTTTTTGGAAGCGTAGTGGATCTTTTTGCGTAGGCGGTCTTTCATCATGTTGGTCCAAGCCGCCTTCACCGCATCTCTATCGCGAGCATCAAAGGTAAAATGTTGTTGTTTCAAAAAATAATATAGTTAAAAAATAATGAAACGAAAATAGGTAATAAATACAGAAATATGTAATAGTTAATAAATACCTTAAACCAATCCCACCATTCTTTCTTAATCGCATCCGACGCAAGTGACCAGTTCGGCGCAAATTCCTTGTAGTTCGAAATAATGGTCAAGGTTACGAGATCGGAAACGTCTTTGTGACTGAACCTGAAAAAGAGTTAAATTTCAAAATTAAATAATCAACAAGTAATCATATTATAATCAATATATATATATATATATACAATCAATAAGTAAGCAAATGAGATACTTACCACATGCCGCCATCATAATCAGTCGGATCGAGGTGTATTCGACGTGTAGGCTGCTGAGGCTGAGGAAGAACAATCTCGTCCTCGTCACTACCTCCCGCTCGTCCCTCAGGCTGACGACTACCACTACCTCGTCGTCTTCCGCCCGGCATATTATCAAAATAATATAGCAACAATTAGAAAGAAATGCTTTAAATAATTAAAAACTTGAATAATAAAGGAAATAAGATGATTTCATTGATATTAAGCCATACGACATCTACAATAATATCAAGAAATACAAGATTATCCAATCTAATAGATAGCAGTCCTAATCATCATCATCACTTGAACAATTTATTTCTACATCCCTACAAAGAGAATCTATAATATCTTCATCTTCGTCCTCATCCTTATCCTCATCCTCATGTTGCTCCTCTGCCACAATTTGTATGTGTTCTGGTTCCTCCACAGTTTCATCTTCATCTTCTTCTTCTACTTCAATTGGTGACAGTATTGTTTCACCATTAGTAACATTTTCTTGAAAGAAAGATTCATCAACGGGAGCATCGACATGTGATCTAGCCTTGGTTTTGAATACCGCTGACCATTGACTTTGATCCTTTTTTATACCTGGATAAGGACTATAGTAAACTTGTTCCACTTGATATGCCAACACAAATGGGTCGTACTTTGCAATTTTTCTACTCCGGTTAACATCCACAAGCTTATATTCTTTATGTACTTGCATGCCTCTTTCGGAGTTATCTAGCCAACTACATTTGAACAAAATGACTTTGTAAGTGTTTTTTGGGCCTGTATAAGTCATCTCAACAATTTCGTCAAGGGTCCCATAGTAGTCAGCTCCTTCAGTGGAACTCACACAAACTCCATTGTTAATTGTGCACTTTTCCAAATCTTTTCATTGAATGAAAGCTCGAAATTTGTAGCCATTCATGGAATAGCGTTTCAATGTTCTGACTCATTTTTCATACAATATGGACATACATGCTCACCAGCAGTTGTCCAACCAGATAACATGCCATATGCAGGAAAGTCGTCTATCGTCCATAGGAGTGCGACTCTAAGATCAAAGTTTTGCTTCAATGAGACGTCATAGGTTAAGATCACCGTCTCCCATAATTGCTTCAACTCGTGAATAAGAGGCGCAAATAGACGTCAAGGTTTTTCTTTGGATTGTGGGGACCGGGAATAAGTAATGTTAAGAGCATAAACTGTTTTTTCATACAGAGCCAGGGTGGTAAATTGTATGGAGTAAGTATCACCGGCCAACATGAATATTGCTTCCCGAATTGACTAAACGGTGCGAAACCATCAGTGCAAAGTCCAAGACGGACATTCCTAGGCTCAGATGCAAAATCAGGATGCAGCCGAACAAACTGTTTCCAAGCCTCCCCGTCACTTGGATGAGACATTGTTCCACTAACACGAGGGTTTTCATAATGCCAACGCATTTCGCCCGCGATGTGCTTTGTGGCATAAAAGCGTTGTAAACGTGGTTCTAATGGAAAATAAGTTAAGAACTTTTCGGGAACTTATTTGCCATTTGCATTTTTCTCTAATTTGTACCTGTTCGTACCACATTTTTTGCACTTATCAAGTTGAGCGTCGTCCATCCAGAAAATCATACATCCTCCCGAACAGGCATCTATCTTTCCATGGGGAAGTTGAAGAGCTTTAAGAACTTTTTTGGTTTCGTAGTAGTTACGCGTCATTAAATTATTTTCAGGAATCATATCTCCGATATATGACGCAAAAACATCTACACATTTTTCAGCTAAGTTGAATTCACATTTTAAAGTGATCAACCTTGAAGCCGACTGTAGCAATGTCATACGACTTCCTACATAAAGAGGTTGTTCGGCATGTTTTAGCATTTGGAAAAAAAGCTAATACATTAGGATTTGGAGATTCATCGACCACGCGGCGTTAAGAGCATCTTCCCTAATTTGATCAATGCTATCGCGTAACGCATCTTCTACCATATCCCTATAAGGATTGTCGGAGTGCATTGATGAGCTTCCCTCTTCCTCAACGGAGAATTTCTCTCCGTGACACACCCAATCATAATAATTATCACAAAACCCTCTCAAACCAAGGTGTTTTCGTACTTCTTGTTCAACTAAATACTTTGTATTCTTGCACTTAGAACATGGACACATAATTTCTCTATTTCTAATGAATTCGTCTTGTTGCTTAACATAGTTAATGAATTCATTAACATCAATTACGAAATCCTGCCTTATTTTTTTCCTAGAATCCAACCTTTCATACATCCATTTTCTTTCTAATCTCTTCATAGTAAATCTACATATTTTAATAAACAATAACAACAACTAATTAACAACAACAACTACTAACAACAACTACATATATAACAACAACTAACAACAACAACTAGTTAACAACTATCTGGCTAATTAACAACTAATTAACAACATCAACTAACAACAACAACAACAACAACAACAACAACAACAACAACAACAAAAACAACTACCAACACCAACACCAACATCAACACCAACACCAACACCAACACCAACCTGCAAAAAAAAAACAATTTGATATATTGGTCTGGGGTCCTCATCTCTCCAACCTAAACCAATCTTCGAATCTTTCATACCATTAGTAAACACTCTTATATTTTCTTGATTGTAATGAGACAAAAATTGGGCAATACTTCCCTATTTTTCTCCAAATACATTATATAGAATGTATTTGGAGAACAATAAGGAAGTGTTGCACAATTTTTGTTTCATTACAATCAAGAAAATATAAGAGTGTTTACTACCTAAATGGCATAAAAGATTCAAAGACAGTCCCAAAACGGGGATTATTCAACAACTACACCTAATGTATGTGTAATTATTGAACGGGTACTATTCAAAAATATTCTAAACAAATCAACAACACTAACAATCAACAACACTGCAAATTTTATATCAAAAATCATTCGTCATAAACATCTTAACAACAATATGCGACGGATTTGGGACGAAATTAGCTACTAACCTAATATTACTAATCACCTAACAATTCTAACTAAACTAATCAAATAACAATTAAACTAAACTAACTATTGTTAATAACAATAAACAACAATAATACGGAATTTGCGACGGAAATAATTATAACTAATTGAGACGGTATATAAAAAAAGAAAGTTAGTATACATACATAAGGAGAAATGAGAGGAATGAGAAGGAAGAAGGAAGTAGCGGCGGCAAGGTGGCAGCGGTGAGGTGGTGGCGGCGGTGAGGTGGCAGCGGTGAGGTGGTGGCGGCGGTGAGGTGGCAGGGAGAAGAAAGGAGAAGGAGAGGAAGGAGGAGGAAGGAAGGAGAAGGAGGGAGGGCTCCGGTGAGGCGCCGGTGAGGTGGTCGGCGACGTCGGGGGTGGTGAGGTGGGGTGGGGTTTGGTTGTTGTCGTTCTCAAATCGCGTATTAGGTTTTAGGAAAATGAAATTGATTTGGGGAAAATGAATCCGGTGGTCTGTATATAAAGTATTTGCGATGGAAATTTGCAACGGAAATTCCGTCGAAAATCTGGTCCAGGTCAAAGTTTGACCAGATTTCCGTCGCAAATTTTGACTCTTGCGACGGAATTTCCGTCGCAAATCTGGTTCAACTTTGACCCTTGACCAAATTTTGGTCAAGCCTGGTCAATGATTTGCGACGGAATTTCCGTCGCAAAAGTCAATGTTTGCGACGGATTTTCCGTCGCAAACGTTCCCGCCATTTGACTTTCACTTCGCGGGTCTGGGAATTTTAGGTCCGTCGCCAAAAATATTTCCGTTCCAAATCTATTTTTGCGACGGAATTCCTGTCCGTCGCAAATAATCCGTCGCAAATCAAGCGTTTTTTTGTAGTGAAATGAGGGGCATTACTTTGGTAAACAGATGTTACCTCTGCAAAAACCATGCTGAAACTAGTACTCATCTTTATTGCCAATGTCCTTTCACTATCTCCTTGTTGCATAGTCTTGGGGCATGGATGAACATTGTTCTCCCCCAAGCCCCCCTGGAAGAGCTCCTATGTTGGATACATGGCAGAAAGAAAAAGAGACACTTGAAGCATCAATGGCTGAGTTGTGGATTGGGCTGCCTTGTATACATTATTTGGCAGGAAAGGAACCAAAGAGCATCTGGGACTGGAGAACGACCTATGGCAGCTCTATTCCATGATATACAACTAACAACTAAAGCAATACTACTGCACAAAGCAAACGAAGCATTCCATGAGAAAATTTTGGACATATTACATGTACAGGACTAGGCTCCAAATAGTTAATTGAATAGTGGATTTATACTTTTGTAAGCAAAACTCATGTAATCCTTTTTTTGGAATATATGTCCTTGCAATAATAATAATAATAATAATAATAATAATAATAATAAACATACCACTAATAATATTAATATTAACAATAATATTATTATTAACAATTAAAAAAACCATATTATACCCACGTGATACATACATTAATATATATATATATATATATATATATATATATATATATATATATATATATATATATATATATATATATATATATATATATATATATATATATATATATATATATATATTATAATGGGTTGAGATCCGGTGAGAACCATCTTACAATGAAAACCGGTGAGAACTCTTCCTTACAGAGTTTTTTTTAAAATATTAATGACATAATTGGATTCGGCATGGAATTTTATGGCCAGAGAACATATTTCTTGGTCTAGAAAATAAATATTAGTGGCGGAAAAATGATAGATACGAAAAAATAGATAGTGGGTGCATGCAAATAAATAAAACGTATCTCACCTCGATTTCCGTCACTAGTATTTATTTTCTAGACCAAAAAATATGTTCTCTAGCTATAAAATATCATGCCGAATCCAATTATGTTATTAATTTTTTCAAAAAAAGTCCGTAAGGTAGAGTTCTCACAAGGTTCTCATTGTACGGTGGTTCTCACCGGATCCCAAGTATATGGGTCGGGATCCGGTGAGAACCACCCTTATAATAAGAACCATGAGAACCCTCACTAAATCTCTACCATATCTCGCTTCGAATGTTTCGTTGGATCATTTACCATTAGTTTAACTTATTCAAATACACACTTTAGTATCAATAGAGAAATTTTTTTGATTTAATTAACAAAATACTCCCTCCTATTCCGAATAAATGTCACATTTGCCATTTTCGTCTATTCACCTAATTGTCACATATTCCATTTTGGGACATTGTTTATATTTATTTTATTCACTCTAACCCACAATAATACCCCACATTACCCCACAACACTACTTATTTTAATCACCTCTCCTCACAATAATAATCAATAATACATTCCCTCTCTCCAATCTTCCCACCCCACACATTACTTTACATTAAACAAATGAATTCCTTAATTCCCGTACCAAACCCAAAATGTGACAGTTATTGCGAATAGGAGGGAGTATATACTTAGTGTACGAAAATACAATTAGGCGTACTAAAACGGCTATAAATGCACGAAAACAACCACTACGTGCATGAAATTTTTTACATGCATGAAAATGATTACTAGGTGCATGAAATAAGAGGTTGTACGTGCATTAAAACGAGTTCTAGGTGCACGAAAAATGATAGATGCGTAAAAATCGGTAGTAGGTGGATGAAAATTAATAAAACATATCTCACCTTGATTTCCGTCACTAGTATATATTTTCTAGACCAAAAAATATGTTCTCTAGCCTTAAATTCCATGCCGAATCCAAATATGTCATTAATGTTTTTTAAAAAAGTCTGTAAGGTAGAGTTCTCATGGTTCTCATTATATTGGTGGTTCTCATAGGATCTCAATTATATATATATATATATACATATATATATAGAGGCCGGATCACGTGAGGCCGCCTATTACGGTGAGGCCGCCGAACCCTTACTATGTTACACATGATTTTCAATGTTCATTGGACTAATTTCAATGGGATAGAAATTGTGGGTCATTTATAACAATTTATTTGGCCCAAATATTTTCTCTATCTAAAAAAATTATCTATTTTGGTCTTTTTCTTATTTCGTGAAATTTGGGCTTAAAATATTTGTTTACTCACAAAATGATTAATTTCTTATTTTGTGAATCTTCGACCTTAATTTGTGAACTCGGGACCTTATTTCGTGAAACTTAGACTTAAAATGTTTGTTTGCTCACAAAATGGATAATTTCTTATTTCGTGAATTTCGGACCTTAATTTGTGAAACCAAAACCTTATTTTGTGAAACTTGGATTTAAAATATTTGTTTACTCACGAAATATATAATTTCTTATTTCGCGAATCTTGGACCTTAATTTGTGAAACCGAAACCTTATTTCGTGAAACTTTGAATTAAAATGTTTGTTCACTCGCAAAATGTTTAATTTCTTATTTCGTGAATCTTGAACCTTAATTAGTGAAACCGGGACCTTATTTCGTGAAACTTGGACTTAAAATGTTTGTTCACTCACAAAATGTTTAATTTCTTATTTCGTGAATCTTGGACCGTAATTCGTGAAACCGGGACCTTATTTCGTGAAACTTGGACTTAAAATGTTTGTTCACTCACAAAATGTTTAATTTCTTATTTCGTGAATCTTGGACCTTAATTCGTGAAACCGGGACCTTATTTTGTGAAACATGGATTTAAAATGTTTGTTTACTCACGAAATGTATAATTTCTTATTTCGTGAATCTTGGACCTTAATTTGTGAAACCGGAACCATATTTCGTGAAACTTGGACTTAAAATGTTTTTTCACTCACGAAATGTTTAATTTCTTATTTAATGAATATTGGATCTTAATTTGTGAAACCGAGACCTTATTTTGTGAAACTTGGACTTAAAATGTTTGTTTACTCACGAAATGTATTATTTCTTATTTCGTGAATCTTGGACCTTAATTTGTGAAACCGTGACCTTATTTCGTGAAACTTGGACTTAAAATGTTTGTTTATTCCCAAAATGTTTAATTTCTTATTTCGTGAATCTTGGACCTTAATTTGTGAAAACGGGACCTTATTTTGTGAAATGTGGATTTAAAATGTTTGTTTACTCACGAAATATATAATGCCTTATTTCGAGAATCTTGGACCTTAATTTGTGAAACCGGAACCATATTTCGTGAAACTTGGACTAAAAATGTTTGTTCACTCACGAAATGTTTAATTTCTTATTTCATGAATATTGGACCTTAATTTGTGAAATCGGGACGTTATTTCGTGAAACTTGGAATTAAAATATTTGTTTACTCACGAAATGTTTAATTTCTTATTTCGTGAATCTTGGACCTTAATTTGTGAAAGCGGAACCTAATTTCGCGAAGCTTGGACTTAAAATATTTGTTCCGCACAAAATATACTTATAATTTTTTATTTCGTGAATCTTGGACCTTAATTTGTGAAATCGGAACCTTATTTCGTGAAAATTGTACTTAAAATGTTTGTTTACTCACGAAATTTTTAATTTTTTATTTCGTAAATCTTGGACTTTAATTTATGAAACCGAAACCTTATTTCGTGAAATTTGGAGTTAAAAATGTTTGTTTACTCACGAATTGTTTAATTTCTTATTTCGTGAATCTTGAACCTTAATTCGTGAAACCCGGACCTTATTTCGTGAAACCCGGACCTTATTTCGTGAAACTTGGACTTAAAATGTTTGTTACTCTCAAAATCTTTAATTTCTTATTTCGTGAATCTTGGACTTAATTTGTGAAAGCGGGACCTTATTTCGTGAAACTTGGACTTAAAATGGTTTTTTACTTACAAAATGTTCAATTTCTTATTTCGTGAATTTTGAACCTTAATTTGTGAAACCGGAACCTTATTTCGTGAAACTTGGACTTAAAATGTTTGTTTAATCACGAAATGTATAATTTCTTATTTCGTGAATCTTGGACCTTAATTTGTGAAACTGGAACCTTATTTCGTGAAACTTGGACTTAAAATGTTTGTTCACTCACGAAATGTTTAATTTCTTATTTCGTGAATCTTGGACCTTAATTTGTGAAACCGGGACCTTATTTCGTGAAACTTGGAATTAAAGTGTTTGTTCACGCACGAAATGTTTAATTTCTTATTTCGTGAATCTTAAACCTTAATTTGTGAAACCGAAACCTTATTTCGTGAAACTTGGAATTAAAATGTTTGTTCACTCACGAAATGTTTAATTTCTTATTTCGTGAATCTTGGACTTAAAATGTCTGTTTTCTCACAAAATGTTTAATTTTTATTTCGTGAATCTTGGACCTTAATTTGTGAAACCAGGACCTTATTTTTTGAAACTCAGACTTTAAATGTTTGTTTACGTACGAAATGTATAATTTCTTTTTTCGTGAATCTTAAACCTTAATTTTTGAAACGAGAGCTTATTTCGTGAAATTTGGACTTAAAATGTTTGTTTACTCACAAAAATTTTAATATCTTATTTCGTGAATCTTAAACCTTAATTTGTGAAACCGGGACCTTATTTCGTGAAACTTGGACTTAAAATATTTGTTTACTCACAAAATGTTTAATTTCTTATTTCGTGAATCTTGGACCTTAATTTGTGAAACCGGGACCTTATTTTGTGAAATGTGGATTTAAAATGTTTGTTTACTCACGAAATATATAATGCCTTATTTCGAGAATCTTGGACCTTAATTTGTGAAACCGGAACCATATTTCGTGAAACTTGGACTTAAAATGTTTGTTCACACACGAAATGTTTAAGTTCTTATTTCATGAATATTGGACCTTAATTTGTGAAACCGGGACGTTATTTCGTGAAACTTGGAATTAAAATATTTGTTTACTCACGAAATGTTTAATTTCTTATTTCGTGAATCTTGGACCTTAATTTGTGAAAGCGGAACCTTATTTCGCGAAGCTTGGACTTAAAATATTTGTTCCGCACAAAATATACTTATAATTTTTTATTTCGTGAATCTTGGACTTTAATTTGTGAAACCGGGACCTTATTTCGTGAAAATTGTACTTAAAATGTTTGTTTACTCACGAAATTTTTAATTTTTTATTTCGTAAATCTTGGACTTTAATTTGTGAAACCGAAACCTTATTTCGTGAAACTTGGAGTTAAAATGTTTGTTTACTCACGAATTGTTTAATTTCTTATTTCGTGAATCTTGAACCTTAATTTGTGAAACCCGGACCTTATTTCGTGAAACTTGGACTTAAAATGTTTGTTTACTCTCAAAATCTTTAATTTCTTATTTCGTGAATCTTGGACCTTAATTTGTGAAATCGGGACCTTATTTCGTGAAACTTGGACTTAAAAGTTTTTTTACTTACAAAATGTTCAATTTCTTATTTCGTGAATTTTGAACCTTAATTTGTGAAACCGGAACCTTATTTCGTGAAACTTGGACTTAAAATGTTTGTTTAATCACGAAATGTATAATTTCTTATTTCGTGAATCTTGAACCTTAATTTGTGAAACCGGAACCTTATTTCGTGAAACTTGGACTTAAAATGTTTGTTCACTCACGAAATGTTTAATTTCTTATTTCGTGAATCTTGGACCTTAATTTGTGAAACCGGGACCTTATTTCGTGAAACTTGGAATTAAAGTGTTTGTTCACGCACGAAATGTTTAATTTCTTATTTCGTGAATCTTAAACCTTAATTTGTGAAACCGAAACCTTATTTCGTGAAACTTGGAATTAAAATGTTTGTTCACTCACGAAATGTTTAATTTCTTATTTCGTGAATCTTGGACTTAAAATGTCTGTTTTCTCACAAAATGTTTAATTTTTATTTCGTGAATCTTGGACCTTAATTTGTGAAACCAGGACCTTATTTTTTGAAACTCAGACTTAAAATGTTTGTTTACGTACGAAATGTATAAATTCTTTTTTCGTGAATCTTAAACCTTAATTTTTGAAACGAGAGCTTATTTCGTGAAATTTGGACTTAAAATGTTTGTTTACTCACAAAAATTTTAATATCTTATTTCGTGAATCTTAAACCTTAATTTGTGAAACCGGGACCTTATTTCGTGAAACTTGGACTTAAAATATTTGTTTACTCACAAAATGTTTAATTTCTTATTTCGTGAATCTTGAACCTTAATTTGTGAAACCGGACCTTATTTCGTGAAATTTGGACTTAAAATGTTTGTTTACGCACGAAATATATAATTTCTTATTTTTTTAAATCTTGGACCTTAAAATATATCCACCATTAACAACATAACTAATGAAATTCGTTTTTTTCTATTTCTCTAAGGATGAGTATTTATTGAATGTTTGACCGATCTGAAATCCGTATTGGACTTTTTATGTTGAATGCCTTTTTTTCTTGTCATTTTAAAGTGGTGCTCTGGAGTACACGTTTTCTTCTTTTAATAATTAGTCTTTGAGAGAAAGCATCGGGTTAATGTTTTACATCTCGTTCTGCATCTGATGACCAAACGGAACTACCCACTGACCAAAACTCCTGCACATATCACAATGCGCTTCTGTTCTGCATCTGATGACCCACGCCTACTGAACTCCTTCCCATACTAGTTAATCCCTGTGAAGACGGTGCTAACCAGGATGAATATAAGTTTGTCGAGCTTAACGAAAATGGCTGGTATAACACATATTTTAAATATGAATTAATAATAGATGACGTGGTTTGATCTAAACCACATGTTATTAATAATTTGAATGGTAGAGATCAGTCCAGCGGCCTTACCCTAAGAAGGGTGCCTCGCGTGATTCAATTTATATATATATATATATATATATATATTCACATTTTATCAAAAAAATAAAAATAATATGATATATTAATATCATACTAATAATCATATTATACCCACGTGATACATACATTACTCAAACAGCCCATCCACTTGTATCCGCCCCAATGACAACCCTAGTGTAGATGACGTATATCTCGTTGAGCCCGGAAACCACCATTTTCATCCTCAACTTTCGTGAAGGAACGCACCAAACTTCCCAAATGACCAGATAAATCTTCACTTTTCTCAACACCTGGAAGCCAACAAGCCCCTTGAACTATCGAGTGAAAACAAAGTGTATTTACGCCACAAAGACGTAGAAAGAAAAGGTGGAATATAGACCATGAAAATCTTTGTCCAAGGGAGAAACAACTCCTACAACCAGTGGCGGACCTAGACATTTAGTTCTTCGGGGGCACAAAAAAAAAATTGACGTGTTATGTAAACATATTTAAGACAATATTTTTATATTTGGAGTTTTTTCCTAATTAGTCATGATATTAGTAAAAGAATGAAAATATATTGGTGATAAACATCTTTTTTCTAATTTAAATTATAAGTATATGTTAAAAAAACATATTTTATTCATATTATAAAATACATTTTAGTACTACAATTAACCATGTATGTTACCCGGATTCGAACCTTGTATCTTATGGATAAAATTATACACTCCTACCAACTATGTCATGATAACCAACTGACTATTATAAGTACTTATAAATATTTATTTCGGAAATTTCATGGGGGCACCTCCCTCACCGGGCCCCCCTTGGATCCTCCCCTGCCTACAACCCACTCATAAGAGGCAAGTAAATCGTAGTCCAGAAAGTAAGGCGAGTAAAAAAAGACTAACATTGAGAAAAACCACTCGAGACTTCCCATGACCAATACAAAATCGGGAGGCTAGATAAAGATAGACACAACCCAACGCCGATATAAGGTCATTATAATTAGATTAAATGCCGATTTAAAATTATTAAGTTTGTGATCAATTATCAAGCAGTAGCTATCTTGTTGAACAGATGTATCCCGTGTTTCTTTGCAATAAAAAATGGTCATTATTAAATCAAAATTGGCTACTATGTATAAAAAGTGTTATTTTTATATTGGTAACACGTACGACGGTCGTAAGAGTAAATTTCCGATTATCACAACACTTCATTTTCATTTTCATTTTCATGTTAACTACAAGTAAGAGTGATATAGCCCAATCAAAACCTGATTTAACAAAAGTTTCGGTGGAAGTGATGGTAGCCAATCAAAATGAAAATGAAAATGAATAAAATCAAATTTAATTAGATCACGTGTAACAACATTATTTGATGTACACGTAATGGTAAAGCAGTAACACGAAGTCCGACCGCAAACGTGTCCCGACAGTTGTGCATTTTGTAAGGACACTATCCCTATTTCTATTGGTTCTTTACTCTTTGGCTCCCTTTTCCTCTTCCTTCTTTTTCATTCGTCATATTTTTCCTTCACTTGTCCCTTCAACCACTTACTTTCTTCACAAATTCTCGCTTGCAACGACAGTATCTGTGGACCAAGTAAAATCCATTCGAAGAAATAAAGACAAAGTTTTTGCGATTATCTATGCACTTTTATTTTTGTCTTATACGGAGTATAAACAAGTGCGTTTACTTAACCCGTCGCAAGCTTATGATGGATATAACAGTCACAAGTAGGGATGTCATTGGGGCGGGGCGGGGCGGTGCTGGATATAGGCTCCCCCATACCCGTACCCACCAAGAAAACCCCGTGCCCATCCCCGCCCTACCACCCATGGCGGGTACAAGTTTCCAAAACCATCCCCGCCCCACCCCCATGGCGGGTACAAGTTTCCAAAACCATCCCCGCCCCACCTATCCATTAGCCCACTATACCAAAAAAAATTCCGATTTTTTTTCGTACAAGTTGGTTTAATCACTATTAATTTCTATTTTCAGGAATTTGTTTATACGGAGTATAATCTTATCTATATTATAACAAAAACATTTAAACAACTCTCATTCACCCACCTCATCAAACCCAACATTCTTTTTTTAAAAAAAAAAAGATAAATGAGGGTCCCACATCAAAAAGTTTGGATTTTATTTCTCGAAAAGTTATTCATTTATGTTTGTACGTAAAATTTTACGTTTAAATTTATGTAAATTCACGGTTAATGTTGGAAAAGTTATTCGTTTATTTTGTACGTAAAATTTACAGTTAAATTTATATAAATTCACGGTTAATGTTAATAAACTAATACGGGATACTCTGTCGGAAAAATATGGATAAAATAGTTTTAGAGCGGATTCTTTAAAAAAATAGTTATCATACTGGAATTATACCTATTATATCTAACAAATATTCCGGCATAAAAATCTGCTATTTATAATTAAATTATCATATCGTTTGAATAATAATTAGATCTTAATTTGGTTATAAAATAACGAATATATCTCTTTACGAAAAATCAACATATTAAAAAATTATAAGATAAAAAAGTTTCCGCATTTAACAACCTTAAAAACATTTAAAAATAATAATTACGGAGTTTTAAAAGCTTATTGCTGAAAGTTTGAAAAAACGAAAATAGATTAAACTCATATTACATACAATATAATTTTTATTTCAAAAATTAATTTACAAACAATCTTATCTTATCTATATAAATTCTGAAACATTTATCAGCCTGTGGTTGCGCCACGTCATTCATCCAAGTTTTAATTTTTTTTTTAATTCACTCTGGTGGGTCCCGCACAATACTTTATGATTTCCCTGCACAATAACCGCCTAATATTTCTACGTATTCCAAATAAATGCCTAAAATCGTAGATTACGAAACATTACGAACATTTTTATATAAATCAATTAATTAGAAATAGACATTGTGATAATTAGACCACAATTTATTAAGATGTTTAAAATATTATAATCAATAACAATTTACATCGATAATAAACCGAACATACAACATTTTAAACATGATTTAAAATAACGTAATATTAATATACAATTAGGGAAAAAAATTATTAACTCCTCCACGAAAAATCACGTTATTATAATTTGGCGTACTCAGGTGGATCCCGCATAATATTTGATGATTTCCTGCACAATAACAGCTTAATATACTACTTTTTCTAAATAAATGCCAAAATCGTAGATTCTGAAACATTACGAACATTTTTATTTAAATCAAGAATGGCGTAATTTTGTATATATATTTAAAAAACTTATTTTGATTTTTGATGAATGGTTATATACTTCAAATCAAATATAAAAAATATTATAAACTCCTTTATGTAACTAATTATATACTTCATAAAAATCAACAAAAGCATAAAAGCATGCTGTATATATTATATGCATAAAATATATATACAAGCAAATTATTATTAAATATAAATAAATAATGTTGAGGAATTCCTAATGATATACAAAATATTGCAAATTATTCTTTGTTCATCCTTTAATAATTAATCCATATAATACACTAATAGATATACAAAAATTAGTAAGAATAAACTAAGTTTTACGACTTATAAAAAATTAGTAAGAATAAACTATACATCACTAATAGATATACAAAATATTGCAAATTATTCTTTGTTCATCCTTTAATAATTAATCCATATAATACACTAAAAAAATCGGCAACAAATCTGATAAATTTACTTCTCCTTCCCATCTATATTAACTTTGGAAACGAATATTTAAATAATTATTATTATAAAATACACAAAAAAATACGACAACTGATCTGCTAAATTTCATTTTCCTTCCAATCTATATTAAATACGTAAAAGAATATTTCTTTAATTATTAATCAACAACCAAAGAAATACACCTGGGAAAAACGGTAATTAATCTTTAAATAATCAATCAAAGAAATACACTCTGAAAAAAAAACGGCAAATAATATTTAAATAACCAATCAATAAAAGATAAGCAATCTTGAGTCAATCAAGTTATTGACGTGGAATATATATTGCGTAAAAAATTGTGTAAATCGCATACATGTACAAACCAAAAAAACAAAAATACTAGATTCTTTGAAATTTATATTTGAGTATAATACATGTCATATACTAGCTTAAGATACAAATGGAATATATTGTATCATACAGCTATTCTAGGTATAGAATGCAATATGATGAAATCCATAAAAAATATTGCAGCCGTATAAGATGTTGTATTCTTATCTTATACTTCCTCTATTTTTATATGATGTACCCATTTTATTAAAATATACCACCCATATATTCAACAAATGGGTACATCAAAGTAAAAGATATTGCAGCCGTAAAAGATACTATTCTACAATTGTATTCTTATCTTCAATATTGTACGTATGAAATATATTGTACCATACAGTTATTGTACGTATAGAATGCAATATGATTCATATATAACTATAGCAGAGAAATCATTGGACACATGTCAGTCATTGGTTAAATATTTTTTCGTCGATTAGTTATTTCGTTATTTATGGTAAAATTATTACTTAGTTTCAAATTAATATTAATTGTGATTATTATATTATATTATTATTATATTTTCTCTTTTTATAATTTTAGCTAATCATGTTATCTATATCCATTTATAATTTATTTCTCTTTTATGATTTGATTATGTAGAATTTCTATTTATTTGATTTTACTTGAGTACTTAAATATTTACGGAGTATTACTCGGTCAATAATCTCTTATTTGTAAAGAGGTACAAAACATTTGCTAATGTAATTTCAATAAACCAATCTTTTTTATACTTGCAAAAATTTAGAACTTAGATTTCATATTCAAGGTTTATAAATGATTATATATTTATACTAAGACATTAATTTTGTATGACTTATTTTTCAAGTTGTTTTCGACAATATTTTACAATAAGAAGACTTTGAAAAAGAATGGAAACATATTAAACGTTCTGCGACAATATTCTATTGAGATATTAATTTTGTATGACTTATTTTACGGCAAATAAATAGACCATACTATTACGGTATTTTCCAAGAAAACACATACTTTTCGTAAATAAAAACCGTACAAATTACACACAGTCCACCAATACGACAATATCAGTCCAAAACTATGACATGATGTATTTCCTTATTTACACCCTTTTACTTTTGCCCTCATTGTTTTGTTGTACTTTTTTCATACTATACTTGGTAAATGGGTCGAATCAAATCCTGTCAGACCAATTTGGGCCGGGTTAAGTTTAGTCCATCATTATTTCGGAATAATTCAGGTTGTGTCGGTCATTTAGGGTTTCAGATTTATTTTGATGTGTTGGTCGGTTTAAGTGGGTCGGGTCATTTTCAGGTTAATGATAAAAAGCGAAATCATAATTTTGGATCTGGGTGATTGCAGATCGGCCACTTCGGGTTGGATCAGTTATCAATCAAGATAATTTAGGTCATTTTGGGCCGGGACGAATTAATTCGAATTTTGGGTCAATGTCGGATCTTGGGTCAGCCTATTTTTGGATCTGTAACAACTATTGTTCTCAAATACTCTGAAATATGACAATAATAAAAGGATAAACTGTGATAGTCGAGTAACTGAAAATAGGAGCTTATAAATAAACCTAATCGCGAAAGGTCGTCGACGTTTTGCGAAAAATCGTCGACGAAATTCAGAAAAAATTTCTACCCTTTACCTCTCAAACCCCACCCAAATTCAAAACTCTCTAAACCCTCCCACCCACGACACCACCACCACCACCTCACGCACCACCACTACTCCGACCACCACCTTACAACCACCTCACGCACCACCGCCGAGGACCACCACTCCGACCACCACCTTTTTGTTAATTTTTTCAATTTCCTCTTGAATTTTTGTCTTTTTTGTTGTTATTGTTGTTGTTTGTGTTGTTATTGTTCTTATTAGTGTCGTATAATGTCGATTTAGTTGTTGTGTTTATTTTGTTTGATTTGGGAATGAAAACACAATTTTGGTAACGGATGTGGGGTAGGACGTGTGAAATGGCCGGCCAAGGGTGGATAGGACGTGGGAAATTGCCGTCCTTGGTTGGGTAGGACGTGTGAAATGGCCGGCCAAGTGTGGATAGGACGTGTAAAATAGTCGGCTAAGGGTGGATAGGACGTGAGAAATACACGGCCAATATGGTGATGGACGTGCATTTCCCACGTCCAGGGGGAAATAATGAATTTTGTTTGCATGTCATTTACACGTCCAACATGGGTTAAGACTTGTGAATCCCACGTTCATGACCATGAAGGACGTGTGGATTTCACGTCCGTCCTTGGTTTGGACGTGAAATTCACATGTCCTTCTATTGTTCGGTTTTTTTTTAACTGTATATTTTCAATTTTAATAGTTAAATGTTATTATTTATCATTAAGATTATTTAATTTTGTAAGTAATTGAATAAAAAGTTGTTAATTTTGTATTTAAATGGATAATTTATATTATTTAAATTTGTTTGAGAGAATAAATTTTAGAGAGATAAGGACAAAAGGGCAAGCTTGGTCTTTTTTATAAAAAACGTCGACGATTTATCGCAAAACGTCGACGACCTTTCGCAACCCCCTAAATAAAGATGAAAGGTGAGACCAAATATTACTCCAAACCTCAAATCACAAATAATGAATTGTGCCTGATTATTTTAACCTATTAACAACACTATTATTCTAATTTTTTATACATTTTAAACATTTATCTATATAGAACTACGAACTATTCAACTATGCATTTCCGTGCAATTATTAACTCCTCCACGAAAAATTACGTTATTATAATTTGGCGTACTCAGGTGGATCCCGCATAATATTTGATGATTTCCTGCACAATAACAGCTTAATATACTACTTTTTCTAAATAAATGCCAAAATCGTAGATTCTGAAACATTACGAACATTTTTATTTAAATCAATAATGGCGTAATTTTGTATATATATATTTAAAAAACTTATTTTGATTTTTGATGAATGGTTATATACTTCAAATCAAATATAAAAAATATTATAAACTCCTTTATGTAACTAATTATATACTTCATAAAAATCAACAAAAGCATAAAAGCATGCTGTATATATTATATGCATAAAATATATATACAAGCAAATTATTATTAAATATAAATAAATAATGTTATTAGAAACAAAAGTATTTAATTAGAAATTGTTTCAGTAAAGACAATGATTACGAAATATAAATTGATCTTTATTTTCCGAAAATATTTAAATTGTAAAAATTCTCTCAGATCTGGTACGATAGCCAATCATCACCGAGAATTAATTTGGAGCAAAACATTTCAGCAACTAACTACCAGCCGCTATTCCGTCGGGAAGGTGACAATGATATGCTACCGGAACATTCCGCTACAACTAATTCGTTAGACGGCAACACTATTCGTCATTTCAATCGATTGTCAATTCAAAAAATGGCCAGTATTTCGACGTCAAATGAAGGGCCAGCTTTCCGAATTTCAATATGGGTCAACCATCAACCTCAACCCTCCGAAAAAACATTATTGGCCAACAAATACAAACCCAAACAAATCTGAGAGGCATTAATGGGTAGTTTAAAAACAGTTATAGCAATAACCAGGAGGTTTACATAAGTGGGAGACATAAGTGGGAGGTTTACAGAAGTGGGGCAAATGGTGGAACATAGAAGTTACAATGTATATGCAGTACAAATAGAAATCACAATCAGTTGTGAAACTTTACACGCATCAAAATTTCACATTCCCACAAATCTCTTAACAACAATTCCAACAATTCAAACAAATACTAAAATAATTATGGCAGTTATTGAAAGTATTCCGCTTTCCAAAATTCGTCTATCAACAAAAAGAATAGAGCAAATAACAGTGAGGGTAACACGGCTTTGGTGCAAGAAATCAGATACCGTTCCAATACAAATACAAGGAGTAGAGCTTATTTTCGTGGACCAAAACGTACTTATCTAATTCAACAATTGAAATGTTTCAATATGCACATTTAATGTACTAATGAGTTCTTTCCAATTTTATCTTATGCAGGGAGATACAATTCAAGCAACAATTAAAAATAAGTTGGTGAAGTTATTTCTTGAGAGTCTAAACGAAGGAGACACATACAAAATAAGGAAGTTTAGCATTTCATCAAATCGAGTGGGGCTAGATATGGCATCAGATCTGTGGGGAATAAAACGCGTATTCACCCTAAAAATTGCAGGATTATAATGAAATATGCAATTGTGAATATCGTCATAAGATTAAAACATGAGAAAAGTAATACAACCTTTAGTCCTCGCGCAAAAGGCCTAAGAACAGGAATTAATGCAAATTCCCTCCTATAACTTGCACCCAAGACTTAGTCTGAGACGTGGCCGCGTGTGCTAGAAATCCTCTCCAATTGCCTTGCAATATAGGGAGAGCCCTTGAGGTTTTAGATGTGAGATCTGAGGTTTTGGGAGAAGAGTGCTCTCAAAACCCTAATTTTACTTGAGAATCATGTTACAGTGCAACAAGAGTAACTCATATAAGGAGAGTCCTCCTCCTTATATAGTTATTTCGGCCGAATTGGGGTTTGGGTAGGAGTGGGCTTTCCACTCTTACCTTATCCCAATGCGTGATTCGACCCAATTAGCTTTAATATATTTCGCGGGTTTAATTTATAAATCGTAACATGTTATCAGATATTAATACAGTCGATATATTAATAACGGTCTGATAAAATACGATATTGTATAATTACCTAAATTAATATAACTGTTTATATTAATACGCGAATATAATATTTAATTAAATATAACCGTTTATATTTAATTTACGAATTATTCTTGTAATCCGTATTAGCTAAAATTATTTAATCCGTATTAAATAGTAATTCTCAACATCTTATTGACTAATTTAATAGTCAATACCTCTGACTAACCGTTTAGTCATATCCGGCAAAATGTGACTGTATTTTCATACCTTCACATCTCTCAAACGTGTCCTATAGGTGTGACGTATAGGGACCAGTTGACCACCGCCATCCGTATGACAATAACGTCAAACTTATCTAGCAAGCCAACCGTTATTGATAAACGTGGATCAACTGGTAATAATACAGAAGTATGCCCTTGTGATCCTTAAAGAGATTTAATAAGTCATTGTACTTAATTGTCAAGGACACCAGCCCCAACAATCTCCCACTTGTCCGTACAAGGGTATGTTCAATGACGTTATCACACTACATGTGGAGGACACAATCTCCAACAAACTCCCACTTGTCCGTACAAGTGTAGGTGCGATAACCGAATCTCATATCCTTTTAAAATTTCTCCCACTCAATGTAAGACAATTTGCAAATCCGCATTCGCAAAGGTCGTATCTCACAAGCGATCTGTATCAAGAGTGGTTTCCCCGACTAGAGAGTAACTTAACTGATAAAACGAATCTGTATTCGAGCATGGCCATGCATTTCAGTTACTACTCCTCGAGTGGCCCTGAGAAATGATAAAATCCTGATAAGGGTTTGGATATTTCCCTCAACTCGAATCCTGCCGATATCGCCCAGCATGAAATAACCCAGAAAAAATCCTCTTGGCCCCTGTTACGGTGACCGTGGGAAAGAAACCAAAGTTACCCAAAATCTGTCTTAATCTCAAGAAACAGTTGAAAGTCAAAAGACTCGACTCTAAGGAACACTATGGAGGTCCTATCCACGACCCGGCACCCAATGTTATAAAACATTTAGGACTCCATAACGTTGTCACGGGGTGTCCTACGAGATATCCGTATAACTCGCCTTTGTGATTGGTCAGTCATCCACGTGACTTATGGCTCGTTGAACCCACCATCAACCAACGTCACAAAATGATTACCTGAGTTATCAGCTCAAGTGGGTAATCAAGGACCAAAACGATGTAATGTTAATCAGTTCACTTTGTGGTGTTCAAAATTGGCGTACAATTCCACATGAAAAACAAAACATTTTATATCATAACAATAAGGTTGAATAGAGTACACGAGAAAATGAATTATTACATGAATTCATAAAAGAGTACTACAACTTAGGAACACATCCAATTCCCATGGAATGAATGTGCCCTTCATGCTTATCACGTGGTAATGCTTTTGTGAGAGGATCAGCTATGTTGTCATCCGTAGCGATCTTTTCAATGAAAATCTCCTTTTGCTCCACGTAATCTCTGATTAGATGAGCTTTCCGTTGTACATGCCTAGCCTTGCTGCTAGACTTATGCTCCTTAGCTTGGAAGATGGCACCGCTATTGTCACAATAGACGGTGATTGGGTCATTCGAACTAGGCACTACTGATAGTCCTTGTAAGAATTGACGCATCCATATTGCTTCCTTAGCTGCTTCTGAGGCGGCATAGTACTCGGACTCAGTCGTAGAATCTGCTGTAACACTCTGTTTAGAACTTTTCCAGCTGACAGCAGCGCCATTAAGAGTAAAGACAAATCCAGACTGAGATTTCGAGTCATCTCGATCTGTTTGGAAGCTAGCATCTGCGTAACCCGTGGCGCAGAGCGTCGAGTCGCCTCCAAAAGTCAATCCCCAATCTTTAGTCCTCCGTAGGTACTTAAGAATGTTTTTCACGGCCATCCAGTGTTGTTCACCTGGATGAGCTTGGAATCGACTTGTCATACTCAATGCATATGCAACGTCTGGACGTGTGCATATCATGGCATACATGATCGATCCTATTGCCGAAGCATAAGGAATCCGACTCATGCGCTCTTTCTCTTCCACTGACTTAGCTTCTTGAGACTTGCTCAAGTGAAGCCCAGGAGTCATAGGAAGGAACCCCTTCTTGGAGTTCGTCATACTGAATCTCTCCAGAATCTTCTCTATATAAGATTCCTGACTGAGAGACAACATCCGTCGTGATCTATCCCTGTAGATACGGATGCCCAAAATTCTTTGTGCCTCTCCCAGATCTTTCATCTGGAAGTGGTTTTTCAACCATGCTTTAACCGAAGATAAGAGAGGTATGTCATTCCCAATCAAGAGTATGTCATCGACATACAGTACTAGGAATACAATCTTACTCCCACTCGACTTGATATAGAGACATGGTTCCTCGACTGATCGAATGAACCCATTCTCTTTTATCACTTGGTCGAAGCGATGATTCCAACTCCGCGATGCTTGCTTAAGTCCATAGATGGAACGCTTAAGCTTGCAAACTTTCTTAGGATGTGCTGAATCGATAAAACCCTCGGGTTGTACCATGTACAACTCTTCCTCCAAATAACCGTTTAAGAAGGCGGTTTTAACGTCCATTTGCCATATTTCATAGTCATGAAATGCGGCGATCGCTAAGATAATCCGAATGGAACGTAGCATGACTACGGGTGCAAAGATCTCATCGTAGTGCAAGCCTGGCACTTGGGTGAAACCTTTAGCAACTAGTCTAGCCTTATGGATATCTTGTTGTCCTTCCACGGCATGCTTTATCTTGTAAAGCCATTTGCATTGAAGGGGACGTACCTTTGCAGGTAGGTCCACAAGATCCCACACGTTGTTCTCATACATGGAGTCCATCTCGGATTGCATGGCTTCTAGCCATAGCTTTGAGTCAGAACTGGTCATGGCACCTTTATAGGTTGTGGGTTCATTACCCTCTAGGAGTAAGACGTCATCTGTATCGTGTTCCTCGACCATACCTATGTATCTGTCCGGTGGAATAGAGACTCTTCCCGACCTCCTAGGTTCCTCAGGGATATCTACCGCAACCTCGGTTGGAGGTACTGTTTCCTCCAATGGTTGCTCGGTAGTTGGTTCTTGAACCTCCGATAACTCGAAGGTTCTATTACTCGACTTGTTCTCGAGAAATTCTTTCTCTAAGAACGTCGCACTAGCCGCAACAAAAACACGTTGTTCGGTAGGCGAGTAGAAGTAATGACCAAACGTTCCCTTTGGGTAGCCTATAAAGTATGTCTTGACCGATCGCGGGCCGAGCTTATCCTCGTGTCTCCACTTGACATAAGCCTCGCAGCCCCAAACCCGAATAAAGGACAAGTTAGGGACCGTTCCCTTCCATAACTCAAATGGAGTCTTGTCAACAGCTTTAGACGGACTTCGGTTAAGTATTAGAGCGGCCGACAAAAGAGCATAGCCCCACAATGAATCAGGCACAACGGTGTGACTCATCATGGATCGAACCATATCAAGTAGAGTTCGATTTCTCCGTTCGGACACACCATTTAATTGTGGTGTTCCAGGTGGAGTCAACTGTAGTACGATCCCACAGTCTTTTAGGTGTTGATCAAACTCGCGTGAAAGATACTCACCACCACGATCCGAGCGTAGTGCTTTAATCTTTCTACCCAGCTGGTTCTGTACCCGATTCTGGTATTCTTTGAACTTGTCAAAGGATTCACTTTTGTGCTTCATTAAGTAGACATAGCCATATCTACTTAAATCATCCGTGAAAGTGATGAAATACCTATAGCCATCTCGTGCGTTGATCGACATAGGGCCACATACGTCCGTATGTATGAGTCCTAATAGGTCGGTAGCGCGCATTCCAACACCTTTGAAGGAAATACGAGTCATTTTGCCGATGAGACATGATTCACACGTGCCATATGATTCGAAATCAAAGGGCGAAATAGCTCCATTCTGTATGAGCTGTTTAACGCGTTTCTCATTTATGTGTCCCATACGACAATGCCATAAGTAAGTTTGATCTTTGTCACCTACCTTTATTCTTTTATTATTCACATGTAATATCTCGGTAGTTTGATCTAAAACATAAATTCCATTCATGGAAACTGCCTTGCCATAAATCATATTGTGCAAAGAGAAAATACAGCTATTATTCTCTATTACAAATGAAAATCCGAGTTTGTCAAGTGCAGAAACTGAAATAATGTTTTTGGATAAACTAGGAACATAATAACAGTTATACAAAAATAACTCGAATCCACTTGGAAGCTGGATTACGTATGTTCCCTTCGAGACTGCAGCCACACGTGCTCCATTCCCGACACGCAGGTCCACCTCACCCTTGATTAGGGGTTCTTGGTTTCGGAGGCCCTGCACATGATTACATAGATGAGAACCACAACCAGTATCAAGTACCCAAGTTCCGCAACTTGCGTGGTTAATCTCAATCATGTGAATAAAAGAAGAAGAAGACATACCAACAGGAGTAACACGGCCTGCCTTAATGTCCTCGCGATACACGGGGCAGGAGCGCCTCCAATGCCCAGTCTTGTGGCAATGGTGACATTCCATGCTTGTATCCTTGCTCTTTGTCTTGCCTTGTGAGTTACTCGACTCACCAGGCCCACTCTTAGCAAATCCTGGTTTCTTGAACCTGGGCTTACCTACTGCTAGGTCGCCCTGAGCTTTAGCCTTCCCTTTACCTTTCCCCTTACTGGAGATCATGAGAACATCCTGCTTAAGACTCCCACTCAACTTAAGATCCTTCTCAGTCTGTACGAGAAGGGAGTGGAGCTCATGGGGAGTCTTCTTCATGTCGTTCATGTAGTAGTTGGCCCTAAAGAGGGCGAACCCGTCATGAAGCGAATGAAGCATGCGATCAACGATAATGTTCTCACTGATCTTGCAGTTTAGGGACTCCAGTTTCTCGATATTCTCAATCATGTTGAGAATATGTGGGCTAACAGCTTGGCCCTTCTGGAGTTTCGCCTCAAAGAAGCGACAGGTATGCTCATAAGAAACGATTCTCGGAGCCTTGGAGAATTCGTTAGTGAGCGTGGTGAAAATCTTGTTTGCACCATGGGTTATGAAGCGTCTTTGCAAATTGGATTCCATTGCATAGATGAGTACGTTCTTTATCGCACCCGCTTCCATAACGAAATCGCTATGAGCGCGAATTTCGTTGGCTCTAGCTCCAGTTCCTGGGTTTGGCGGAATGGGCTCAGTTAAGAACTTGAGCTTTCCGTCAGCAATGGCAGCATTCCGTAGTGCTGCCTCCCAGTCAGAGAAGTTTGACCCATCATTCCTCAGTCTAGTTGACTGATTCATGGAGTCCATGAAGGCTTTTAGCCAGGATTCACGTGCTAGCTTGGCACTTGGCATTGGGTCTTCACCAGCCATTTTAGTTTTACAGCAGTTTTATTGAACGTGTTCTACACTGAAAAAGAAGATAAAACAAAACCAAATAAGCAACTTATTGTTGTGATTTAAGTCTATATTAAATGTGAATTTAAACTCGTAGACTCATGCATTTATATAATTGATCTCCCTCAAGAATTATATAAACGATCCCAAGACTCAATTTCCGTATATTGATAAGCCCACAGTTTGGCTAATTCCAATCGTTGGAACTCTTGGTCGATAGATTTCCGTAAATCCTATCTATTAGTCCATCTCAGTCACTGGAATATTATCGAGTGACCATGATGTTGAGATAAAATAAATCATCTGTTCCCACTTACCCGACGTAGAAGGGGTCATATTATGCCTACCGACGAAGAAGGGATTCATGGGAGGCTGATTTATAAAGACTAATCTCAATTTTTGGTTATACGAGGAAGACCCCATCAACTTTTATTTATCCATATATAAGTGAACTAAAAACTAGCAATTGCGTGAATGAATTAAATAAAGTGATGGCTTTTAAAAGACATGTGACATCTGTATTGTCACAGAAAACTAACGCGAGACCTCTACATGAGTCAGTTTTCAGGCATGATATAGGTGGTTTGGTTTTTAGGCGGAATATGATGCAAGCTATTATCGATGAAAGCGTAAAGATAAATGCAATAAACGTAAATAAAAGTCCTAGTGTGGCCTATCCTACCAAAATAAACATAAAACAACTTGGAATCCACTGTTGGACCCTAGAAGCTTGTCTTGATGTTCCATCTTGGTCCTTGCAGCGGGAGTGAGCATCCGGTCTCCGTCTTGTCTTTGGTCTTCACAAAATTACTAATTTAAATTACATGAGTAGACCTAGATACATTCTAATTTAAATACAAAAGTAATTACATGGCAAAAACCCAAAACGGAGATTCAAGATCTCAAAATTACAAGCAAGATCGTGTCCCATCATTACGGTGACACAATCTTCTAAGGCCACACTAAGTTACAACCGTTTGCAAAAATTAAATACGTTATTGAAAGCATTCAAAGCATTCACAAGACGATAAATAAAATGCATCAACTAAATAAAATTTATACATGACATAATACTGTTATTATGATAAATTTATACCAAACCACCTTTTAGGATTAAAATTAAGTGACTATACCGTTTTAATCACCAATTTTAATAAACATATAATCCATTATTTTAAACCGTTTTAAAACAATATGTATCAAACGAGGGTGAACCGTTTCACTAAATAATATACTATTTCCGTATACAGTATATTATTTTAAGCCATGTGAAAATAAGAAACAAGTTATTTTCGAAAATAAACACCCCGAAACGAGAGCACTCGATCGAGTAACAGGGGCACTCGATCGAGTGTCAGGGTCACTCGATCGAGTGCAGCAGTGCTCGATCGAGTGGCTCGTAAAAATCGCAAATCGCTGCACTTTTAAATCAAAACGAGTTTATAACTTGGATTTAAAACTTGTAAATCATATATAAACAACAACAAAAGATTCACATATTGCTAAAAATATCGATTAATTAACAACATGCAAATTATAATCGAAAACAAGATCGATTTCTCACAAAAATACACGCACGGCAGCCTGGTACGGGGGCACTCGATCGAGTGTCACAGGGACTCGATCGAGTGCCTAGGCAGATGCACGGTTTTCTCAAAATTTTGATTTTATGAAAGACACAATTGTAAAAATTTCATGGCCTAAGGCTCTGATACCACTTGTGGGGAATAAAACGCGTATTCACCCTAAAAATTGCAGGATTATAATGAAATATGCAATTGTGAATATCGTCATAAGATTAAAACATGAGAAAAGTAATACAACCTTTAGTCCTCGCGCAAAAGGCCTAAGAACAGGAATTAATGCAAATTCCCTCCTATAACTTGCACCCAAGACTTAGTCTGAGACGTGGCCGCGTGTGCTAGAAATCCTCTCCAATTGCCTTGCAATATAGGGAGAGCCCTTGAGGTTTTAGATGTGAGATCTGAGGTTTTGGGAGAAGAGTGCTCTCAAAACCCTAATTTTACTTGAGAATCATGTTACAGTGCAACAAGAGTAACTCATATAAGGAGAGTCCTCCTCCTTATATAGTTATTTCGGCCGAATTGGGGTTTGGGTAGGAGTGGGCTTTCCACTCTTACCTTATCCCAATGCGTGATTCGACCCAATTAGCTTTAATATATTTCGCGGGTTTAATTTATAAATCGTAACATGTTATCAGATATTAATACAGTCGATATATTAATAACGGTCTGATAAAATACGATATTGTATAATTACCTAAATTAATATAACTGTTTATATTAATACGCGAATATAATATTTAATTAAATATAACCGTTTATATTTAATTTACGAATTATTCTTGTAATCCGTATTAGCTAAAATTATTTAATCCGTATTAAATAGTAATTCTCAACATCTTATTGACTAATTTAATAGTCAATACCTCTGACTAACCGTTTAGTCATATCCGGCAAAATGTGACTGTATTTTCATACCTTCACATCTCTCAAACGTGTCCTATAGGTGTGACGTATAGGGACCAGTTGACCACCGCCATCCGTATGACAATAACGTCAAACTTATCTAGCAAGCCAACCGTTATTGATAAACGTGGATCAACTGGTAATAATACAGAAGTATGCCCTTGTGATCCTTAAAGAGATTTAATAAGTCATTGTACTTAATTGTCAAGGACACCAGCCCCAACAAGATCATCCATGTAAAATATGGTTTGAATACAGTACTAGGGTCATGATACCAATCAATAATACAGACCTACCACTGAGTGCAGAAATTTTATACACCTTTAAGGAGTTCTATTTTGGTGCTATGCCGGACCGACTTTATGTTGGTAGGAATAACTCTCTTATTTATTTAAAAACTATATTGAAATTGCTATAGAAATTGTCTAAACAACTATTATGTTCACTTTGCAGATGTGATTGGAAAACTGGAGCATGTCTACCCTACTGTGCAAAGCAACAACGGAAAAAACAGGAAGAAAATGATTCTAAAGGACAATGAGTAACACATTTACAATATATTTAACCTATCTAATAAAATCAATTTTTTAATGAAAGTATACTTACCATGCGTTTTTTTTTTCAGGAACCAACTACTATGTTGTACTCTATTTGGTGAGTATATGAATCAAGTTACAGAAATAGAGGAACGTTTCAAGGGCCAAACAAAACCAACGTTGGTATTATTACATATCAAGAGCGAGATCAGTTTATGAGGGTGAAGTAAGCATAACAACTACATGGGGAGCAACGTAAATTCTGGTCAATCCACACATGTATGCTTTTCGTTCATTTAACAAGAGGTAATTAGAATGTTACTCTTCATATTTTCTATGCTATTGTGTTGAATATATCTTCAAATATTATTTATATTATATTATATTTAGTTTTGAAATTGTTTTTATTGTTCATAATTCATATCACACAAACTGGAATTTGTTTTGCCTTACCAGTTTCGAAGAGGCTGGACTGGCAAATAACCAGTGTGGGAGGAAGCATATCATCCTCCAATCCTTGCAAGTGCAAATATCAAATCATTAGACGAAATAGTGAAACTAAGAAGAGGAGGGGCATATGTGACTATGGCAACATTTGTTGAACTAGATACATCTGGAATGGGTGGTATTACAATTCATTCAAAGAAGGTAGATCAAAAGTACAACAAAAAGAAGATGGGCTGATGTAGTTTATCATGAAATTTTTCAGAATTTAGAATCAAATTAGTTTGAGAAATTTTAATTTTATATTTATGTTTTGTTGAAAGATAATGTAATCGTTATTCATTTGAACAACTGTTTTGATTTTATAGTAATAGTTACATTTTTGGGTACTCAATTTAATGTGCTAAATTTTATTTAAAACATGCATTTTAACGTATTATCAATATAATAGAAATTGAATGCAAAATATTTACGTATTATTTACACTATTCGATAATATTAATTATCTACCACATTTTTTCTAAAAATATACCCGTGCAATTTGCACGGGTTTAAAACTAGTTTTAGTTATTTACCAAAGAAGTCGATAAATTATTTTATAAAATAGCTATTTTGACATTACATTTTAATTATAACAAAATAATATTTATAAAATTATCGTAATAATTGTATTAATTTTTATAATAATTGGCGGGTAGCCGGGTATGAGGTGGGTAAGACGCAAAAACCATCCCCGCCCCACTACCCATGGCGGGTACAATTTTCGTACCCGTCCCCGCCCCACCACCCGCCAAAACTATACTCATCCCCGCCCCTACTGGGGCGGGTGTGGGGCGGTATCCACTTGTACCCGCCTCAATGACATCCCTAGTCACAAAAGAGACTTATTGTACTTTTTTTTTCTATATTTTGCGCTATGGGGTAAGTGTGGGACTCCCTACACACAAATTCAAATTTGTGGCGACATTATCCGACAGGTTAAATAAAATGCATTTGAAAAGATAAAAATAAATCACTTATTATTCTCTATGTATTTTCATTTCTCTCTTATCTAATTAAGTGAGTGTACTTAATCTGTTACAATTTTATGACGAATATACCCGTCATAAGAGAGATCTATTTCACCCTTTATTGCATAACCTTGGAGTTGTCCAAATTTTAGATTTTTTGGGTTGTGTTTCATTTCTGATTGGATGATATTTTTTCAAATTTTGACTTGAATTTTTAGGGTTTTTTACTTGTAATTAATTGGACTTTTTCAAAGGTTTAGGAGAATGGTTCCAAATATGGAAATATGGAATTGTTTTGGTTGGGTTTTGAGTAAAGATTGTTTGAAAGACGATGACTTAGGATGAACTTTGTTAAAGTTATTTTCTTCATATTTATTAAATAATATTTTTTTGTATTTAACTTTACATTAAACTTATGTTTTATGCGCTAGTTTTAAAGACAAATTAAAAAAAAATATTAAAACAACCATTGCTTTACATGAAAAGTGGTAATCTGAGTTTTTTTTTTCCTGTATTATATGTGGTATACTGGCATGGGCGAACCCAGTAGGTAGCAAGAGGTAACAGCCACTACCCAAAATAAAAACAAATCAGTTTAGACGATGATATTTCGCTACCCCAAATGTGACGGTTAATAATAAGTACAACTGAAGGCATTACTGTAGCAATAAAAGTGATATAGCTCGGCGGTAAAACTTTAGTACCCCAAGCTATATCAAAAGTGATGGATTTTTTTGTAAATTTTTTTTAAACCGTGTAAAATAAGATATGTTGTCGAATTATAATGTGAAAATGTTAAAAATATTACGGAGCGATATATGACCAAATTGCATTGAAATTTATTTTTTACTCCATTAAAGAAGTCACCCTTCCATATATGACCAAATTGCATTGAAATTTATTTTCTACTCCATATGCAATTAAAAACCTCCTAATTTCAACATATATATGGAAATTTTTATTACTAATTCTCTCAAACTTTTATGAATCAAAGGAAAATAAAAAATATGGTACATAAATAAAGAGTATATATAATAATGACGAAAGAAAAGTTAAAAAGTCATTTTATTAATAAAGGAAATAATGGATAAATAAATAAGGTATATTATGAGAGGAGATCAATTACAAATTTTTTTTGTTTATACCTTCTATTTTTTTTTAATTTTTTTTAACTTACGTTGTATTATTTAATTTTCTTAAATTGGTAATCCATGTCACATTTTTTTTTTACCATGTCACATAAAAGTTGTCACGCCACAATTAAACTTGTCATGTCACATTTTTTAGGTTAGACTTTTAATACAATTTTATAGATTTGGGACAAAGTAAGAGAGTAAAGTAAATATCAAAACTTTATAGGTAAACTCTAATAATAATTACTAGTAGTAAACATCTATCAGAATCACGCAACAAATAGAGATTTATATGCAATTCCAAATATAGATTATTAAAATTCGATCATTCATCCAAAATCATAATCAAAACAATATCATTATACTTCATGCAAAATATTAACATTTCCTAATTCATTGAGAAATAAAATATAAACAGATCATTTAGAAGATAACATTTATCCAAAAAACATTGTGAGTTATAGAATAATATATCTGATGGAAATCAAAAAAATTGATTTAAAGGCTTGAAAGCATTGGAATTGGAACAACAAATAAGAGAATAATAATCGGTTTCTAACTAATTACTAATCGTGCATATTTTTATTATCAATATATTTATAACACTAATGATATAATAAAATTGACATATGTGCATCGTACTTTAACATTTTGACTAAGCAATTTGATTTCTAACCTGTTTGACAAAATAAAAATAGAACATAAGTGTTACAAAGGAGACCAACGTGTATGAAAGATTGAAAGACAATAATGTAACATGTCAATAACTTATTAAAGATTTTTGTTACCTTCCTATGTTTCAAATACACCATTGTAGAAAGAAAAAAAAATCGACAAAAATAAAAGAGTCATTCAAATCAAGAAAATATCTGTAAAGAAGATCCATAACTATTATTTTCAATGTCGTGCATTGTTATTTATATGTGAGTATGTCATCCCCCTGTAATATTAATGTAAACACAAAAATAATACTAATTGATAAGATTCTAATTGATTTAAAACATAATAAAAAGAGAATAATTAACTTAGTTCTCTGCGTATACTTTACCTAGAAATTTTTTGACTAAATAAAGTTGAAAATTCAACCTCTTGCAATATTAATATAAACACACACAAATAATACTAATAAGATTCTAAGTGATTCAAAACATAATATAATAAAAATAAGAAGCGAATAATTAATGTAGTTCTCTAGGTATACTTCACCTACCAATATTTTAACTAAAGATGAAAATTCATTCTCCTGCAATATTAAAACAAACACAGAAAATAATAACTAATAATATTCTAATTAATTCAAAACATAGTAAAAAAACGAAATAACTAATTTACTTTTCTATGTATACTTTAGTGCTAATTTTTTGAATAAAGTTGAAATTAGGGTTGTTATAATAGTTACATATGAAACTTTTTGCAACTAATTCTCTCAAAATTTTATGAATAGAACGAAGATAAAAAAAATATGGAATATACAAACTGGGTATATATTGTAAATGAAAAGAAAGTTAAAAGATCATTTCATTAAATACAGGAAATAATGGTTAATTAATAAAGGTAAATAAATAACAAAAATTATGAGAGGAGATTAATGATTATTTTTTTTGTGTTTAAAGCTTATATTTTTTAATTTCTTAACTTGTATTTTTTTTTTCTTAAATTGATAATCCATGTCACTTTTTTTTTTGCCATGTCACATTTAAAGTTATCATGTCAAATTTAATTTTGCCATGCCACACTTTTTAGGCTACCCTTTTAATTATATTTTATAGATAATTTTCTTAAGATTAACACTTTTTAAATAGCTTATTTTGGCACATGACGATAAAAAAATACTTAATTTAGCGTTTTAATTATATTGTATAAGTATACTATTTATACAATATATTTTTCAGTGATTACGTAGTAAATTTGTTAATTTTTATATTCCAAAATAACTATAATATTTTAGAATAGACGTTGAATAAATTCTATAAATTATTATAGCCAAAAGAAAGGTTAAAAGTTTATTAGAAGCTATTAAATTCACTTAATAATTTTACCTTTTAATATTTTTTTAGAGTGTGAAATATAATAATAATTAAAATGTTTTAGTTTTTAGATAAACTAGTTTTAAACCCGTGCAAAATTGCACGGTTATCCTTTTAAAAAAAAATATTACATAAATATTATTAACAAAACATAAACGATATAATTGGGCGGAATTTTAGTATTAATATTTGTAACATTGCTGATGAATTTTAGTCAGTTGACGAAAAAAATCTGACCACGGTAACTTTAAAATCGGAAAAAAAAACTAATACTTCTCATAAGTATACTAAAAAAATAGAACTAAGACGTTTGTTATTATAAACTGTTCAAAAGTTTTCCAAAATTAATTTCTTGGAATTAAAATATTTTGTTCTATAATTTTTTAGTTCATTTGTAGTTACGTTTTAGTATTTAAATTTCTTATTCTTATCAATTGGTGTAATTTATTATTAATATTATTTTATTCAAAATACTGCGATTTCTGAAACAACATTAATATTTTCGTACGTACGAAATATAAAACGTAATTATTTACGTACCAACATAAACATAGCGGTTTTTCAGAAATTAATTCATTTTCTTTGCTGCGAGACCCACATTTACTTTTTTTTTTTTAAAAAAAAATTTAAATGTAATGAGGTGGCTTCATGAGGATTGATTAAATGTTTTGCTATTTATATAGATAAGATACTTTGTAAATAGCTTATCTTTACACGCAAGTACGCAACGCTAAAAAAGTGACGGTAATAATTGACCTTTGAATTATATTTTATAGATAGATGTATATAATTTAATCATTATAGCAAAACAAAATAGTTGCATGATGTAAATTTAAAGTGATGTGTTTTTTTTATTTGGGGATTAACTTATTCTAACAATAAACACATAAATTTTAAATTTAACATGCATTTTGATTTATTAATTGCTGTTAAATTTATTAAAAATTAGGGGTCTAAACATTATTCGTTAGTATGCTATTTAAAAACTTGGTATGCATTAAATGCTTGTAAATTCATTAGCTTTTTTTATTTTTTATTTTTTAAATAATGATGTTTTGGTATTTAAAAACATGATATGAATTTAATGCTTGTAAATTTATTAGTTTTTTTTTATTTTTTCTTTTTTAAATAATGATGATGATGTGGCTTGCTAGAATTCCTCAAAAGTGAAATGGTGAAATGTGGTGCTTTGTCTAGCCTTTTTATATTATATATAGATGGTCTTTCATTGAGAATATGCTTCACTACTTAGGCTTTCCTCCTCTTTTCATAAAATGGGTGATGGGATGCATCGCCACCTCTTGGTTTTCATTGAAAATTAATGGGTCTGCTCATGGGTTTTTCCAAGGGAAAAGTGGCATTAGACAAGGAGATCCACTCTCACCTTACATCTTTGTTCTTAGTATGGAGATCTTCTCAAGATACATGAGGGTTCTTTGCTGTCAACCCCAAGTCTCATTTCACCCAAAATGTGCTAAGCTAGAACTAACACCCATCTCATATTTGCGGATGATCTCATGATTTTTACTCGTGGGGATGTCCCCTCTGTGACTGCAGTGGTAAAGACTCTGGATAACTTTGCTGATTGGAGTGGGCTTCATGTAAATATCGATAAAATTGAAATATACATGGGGGGCATTCATACTGATGTTCAGGATCAGATTATTGCAGCCACTGGATTCACTAAAGGCTCTTTCCCTTTTAGGTATCTTGGCTTACCTCTTAAGGATTCACGGAATACTCTTGCAGACTATGGCAATCTAATAACAAAAATTCAAGCTGCTATCCAACACTGGTCCACGAAGCTCCTTTCCTATGCAGGAAGAGCTCAGCTTCCGAACTCAGTTGTCTTTGGATTGGAGAACTATTGGTGTGCTAGTGGACTTCTTCCTCAAAATGTCATGAAAATTATCCAAAAAATGTGCAAGAACTTTTTCTGGGGTAACCCTGAAACTAGTAGGAAATTGGTCTTCAAAAGCTGGAAGAGTATATGCTCTCCAAGAACCGAGGGAGGTTTTGATGTTAAAGAAGCTCTTTCCTGGAACAAAGCATTGATTACTAAATGGCTTTGGAATTTGATCAACAATACAGACTGTCTATGGTGTAAGTGGATACATGCCTACCACTTACAGCATCAGGATGTCTGGGTCACTGAAAATAGAGCTTACTTCTCACACTGTTTTACTAGTATCCTTGCAGTGAAAAATGAGCTCCTTCACACTTTGGGGACGAAAGAAAATGCAATAGCAACTCTTACCAGTTGGGTTGAGAATGGTAAGTTTCAGATTCAGAGGGCCTATGACTGGTTTAGGCCTAAGAACAGGGTCATTCCTTGTCTAAAAATGGTTTATGGCAAGGCTATTCTGCCAAAGCAAGCTATCATTGCTTCCCTGGCTGTCCAGAAGTGTCTTGCCACTGTAGATAATGTTCAACGGAGAGGCATTTGTCTGGTGAATAGGTGTATGCTATGTAAGAATGCTGCTGAATCATATACACATTTGTTCTTCAAATGTCCATTTTCATCAGAAATATGGAGGAGCATTCTGAATTGGATGCAACTTAGTTCTAGTCATTTCAACTATATTGCTGATCTGAAATGGAGTGCAAATAAGAGGAGGAAGAAGCATTGGAAGCATGAATGGTACTTGAGTAGTTTGGTTGGGACAGTCTACGAGATATGGACTGAGCGTAATGCCAGAATTTTTGCAAGATCCATTGCAGCTATAGTACACAGAATTCAGTATACAGTCAGTGTTGCTTTAATGCACAAGTTTTCCATTGATACTTAGGCTAGTTTGCAGTAGAGTTGTTGGCCTGATTAAGGCTATAGTGGTTATCTTTGTAAAATGTATTCTTCTTCTTTTGCCCTTTAAAGGATGAATGAAAAGAATTATAACTTTTTACAAAAAAAAAAAAATTAGAGCTGAAAAATAAAATAAAGGCAAAATTGTTACTCCCTCTGTTCCAATGAGATGTTTACACTTACTTTATTTTCCCCTCACAAAATAAAGTAAGTGTAAACATCTCATTGGGACGAAGGGAGTACTTAAAAAATGAGTTTAAGTTAGTAGTAAGTCTTGCTTGCGACGGGTCACCATTTGTGACGGATATTTTGTGAGGTAAAATGGATACAAAATGAGTTAGTGGAGAAAGGGGACCACATGAATAGTGTTGGAGAGAGAGAAAAAGTGGGTATTTTGTGAGAGGAAACGGTATCCGTCACAAGCTTGCGACGGATAGTGACGTTGTAAATAAGAATTTGTGTTAAGTTACTACCGACCGTTCATTTGATTGTTTGTCATGCGTTTGTGTTTGTATTTGTATTTTTATATGTTCAGCACATTTTTTCGCGAATTTAATTCTAACCGAAAAAGTACTTGATATTTTCGCTACCCTAATTTTTTAATCCTAGGTTCGCCTCTGTTAATACTGGTATGATTGACATTTTATGTAAAAAAGTTATTTCAATTAAGATAAAATGAACTTTTATTTGGCCAAATAAGGAAAGTGAGTGTGAAGCAATGACGAAGCTATTAAATGTGTCACATAATAAGCACTAAAGTGGTTATGCGATAGTGGTTTATAGAGTGTAAGTATGGATTATCTTGTGAAAGGTTGTGAGTTCAACTCTTGGCAACCACGCTTTTAATGCAATTTTTTTCTACCGCTTTCTTAACTTAATTTGTCTACGTAATCGTCCATTCCTTAATTATATTTACATAATATTCTATATTTAGAAAATAGGGACTTGTTTTTTAATTGTTAAAAATTGTTTATTGCTTGTTCTTTAATGAATTTATAATTAGTAATCGCTTTCGTCCCATCTTAATAAACTTAATTTAAACCCGTTTTTAAGAGTTTATACAATTTAATTTGTAATTCAATAGCTAAAACAAAAGTAAATATTAACTTTGTATTAAACAAAAGTAATTATTAACTTGTACTCCGTATGTTATATATACTCCCTCTATTCCAGTCACTAATTTATCTATACTTCGTAAGAACGTAATAAATCTAAGAAAACATATGGAGTATTAGTTATCGACAATGCTATTCCAGTGGTGTTAACATTTACGATGAGTCAATAAATTAATTATACATCGACAAAAAAATCGGCCCTAGTCTTTATTTTATCCTAGCATGAATGCATCCCTTTACTATAAAAGGGATAGAATTTAAAGGGTTTTCATTGGTTCCTTTTTTTTAGGCATGAAAAAAATTTCTTTTCCTAATTGCCTATACCCACGTTCTAACTTCTAATGAGATTTAATTATTTGATTTCATTCTTCCCATAACACATATCCTAATTTCTAACCCCTATAATCATATATAATATACATTTCCTAAATATTATCAACACAATATAAACATAGAAAAAAATTACAAATTAAATAATTACAAACAAATAAAAAAATTTACAAATTGAATATAATTATAAAAATAAATAAAAACCTCATTCGTTAGTCGTTACTGATATTAAAAAAATAATGAGATAGATTTGAAAATATATATATACTCACGCCAAATTCTAAATCTAAAAAATGTTTTTTTTTTCTTTCACAAAAACTAAATTAAAATACACAACAAAAATATAACCATTTGACCTAACAATATTCATAAATCTGAACATAGTAAAAAATTATTTTAAGATCAAGTACGGAGGAATACCTTATAAATATTAAGAAGAACTAGCTTAAAATTTGCAAAAAAATTAAGTTAAAATAGTGTGAAAAGAATAGATAATATAAACGCAAGTGATAATTAAAGTGAAAAAAAAATTGTATTTCATCGAATCAATTGCAGAGTTTAGGAAGCTGAGAGGCTGAGTGAAAAAGAATATTGCCTCATGGAAGGTTCGTCGTGGTTATTTATAAAATAGGTTAAATAAATAGGGTTTCAATGCGTTAAGAGATTGTTGATTTCGATCGTTTGGCATAAACTTTGATTATTCACTAATTAAGTGACGTAGCAAACTTAATGATCTCATTATTCTACATTAAAATTTTTGGATAAGGACGACGTCTCAGTGAACACAATTTTTTAATTGAAATGAGCGTCTATGTCATAAATTTAAGGCAAGTTAAGTAATTATTCGAATAAAACAAAAGCATAAGACGTGTAAAAATGCAAATATTTGTCTTATATGGTCAAGTGATAGAATATTTGACACGCTTTAATGTTAAAACGAAATACGTTCATATTAATGGAAACTAACCGATCGATGAATTATTAAGAGTCAATTTTCTTCATACTTATTTAGACCTTGAAAAATATTTTGCTAGCGAATAAATTAACTAGAAATTTACATAAATTAACTTGAAAGCCCTTTTTTTAAAAACAAAAATTATTCCGGGTTGGGCTTTAAGTTCTCACGCGTTCTCATTTAAGACCGTCTTACTTAAGATCTCTCATAAGTCATATCCGAGTTAAATAAAGTTGAAAACTAATGAAATTTGTGATTATTTTGAATATCGTACGAAATAATTTAAAAAACCAAACTCTACATTTTCGAGTATTTGTTACCTTTCAGATTAGTTATACACTTGAACATATTCTGCATCTAATGACAATGATTAACAAATTAAATTTACATGTACGTCGAATCTTCGGTGATCGATTTATTTATATTTATATTATCACAACATTGATATTATCACAACATTGAACATTTAATCACACTCATTTTATAGGTTTATGTATTCAGTGATAAGATTGATGACATCTGTTATTACGATCCGTGCATTTTTTGCACGGGTTTAAAACTAGTGATAATATATGACGGAAAATCAACGGAAAAAAAAAAGAATGTTGAGTCACGACTCACAAGTTACTATGACCACAACTGATAAATAAATACGAAGTAAGAAAAATGAAACATCTATGTGAATTTGTTATTTTAGGAAATGTGAAACAATATAGAGATATGGAAAGATTGTATGAGAGAATTGTCATGGTCTAAAAGCTACAAAACATTTAACTTTACATGTGTGATAAAAATATCCGACTCAAATACTATATATGTGATAGATATCTTATCTACCTATGTAAATAGTATTTAACTAGCGTAACACCCGTGAAAATTCACGGGTTTTTTAATTTTAATTTTGACGGGAAATGATCAATTAAAGTTGTTAGATATACTAATAATATATGTGGTGTACATGTAAATAATTTAAAGAAAAATAAAAAAGTATATCTATAAGACTATAACATAAGATATATAAGAACATGTTGACATTAAAAGTTTGATATATAACTTGAAAAGCGTAAAATATAATTAAAAAATGTAAATTTATAACTTTCCAATAAAATGAGGTTTTAGTAATAGAATAGAAAAAGATATAAGGGGTGATTGGGTGAAAAAGATTGAGTGAGATAAATAAAATAAGATTTAGGAAAGAGAGTGAGTAAAAGATAAATAAGGTAAAAAAAGAAATTTAAGTAATTATATGGTTGAAATATTATTTAATAAGTTGATATTTAATGGAAGCTGACATGACTGTTATTATTCACGTTATTGGTCGAAAAAAACTGAAATTATGAGGTTGAATGAGAGAGCTTCGTTAGCCTAATTCTGAAACCCGGTTGCGCCACATCAGCAGTTTTACATTTTGCTTTTATATATATAATGATTCATCGTAAACTTGAAGTAATTAATTAGTGGTAATTCAATGTTCACACTATTCTCTTCTTGACATCTAGGTAGCGCCGAAACGGACACGAACACGAACACGGACACGGACACCGGACACGACACGATACGTGACACGACACGATACGTGACACGACATGTTATGAAATTTAGGACACATGACACGTTATTTAAATTTAATAAAATATACGTTTTATAGTGATAAATGTTTGATTTTATTTTTGTAAAAGTATTTGATATTAATTTTAAATAAGTGAAGATAAAACTTGTCTTGATAATAACTCATTTTCATTTCTCATCCGCACCAATATTCTAATTAATCTCTTTCGATAGCGCATTTCTCGTCTGAAAAACATCATTCACCCCAAATGATGATCAAATACAGTGGACACGCGATGGACATGGCTTAAATACCATTGACACGCGTCGAACACGTTCCCAAATAAATGTAGAAAGTTAGACACAGCTTTATAGGAGCCTGACGCGTTTCGACATGTGTCCATAGAGTGTCAATGTTGGACATGGTATCAAACACGGTACATCTCATTATGAGAAGTCTCTGTGTTATCTAGGTTTACATCAGACTATTCATTCATATCCATTATGGTACACCTATTCACTTGCAAATTTTCCTATTTTCCCTATTTTTCTTATTTGTATTAATTGTATAGTTGTAATAATTGTAAATTGTATAGTTATTATTTTACTAATAAGTCTCCCTTAAGACGGATATATCTGTTAAGTTCAGAGTTCAGACGGGTCAAGTAATATCTCGTTGTACGAACAAGACAAATGTGAAAAATTCTAGGAAGGAGCAAAAAAGTTGTTTTATTTATGCAAATGGGTCTTAAACTTAAGACGGATACTTCCGTCTTAAATGAGAATTGTGTTATTTTACGGGTACCCTTTCATATTTCTTTGTTTAATTAAGTGTATTAGGGCAAGCGTAAAATTTTGGGTGGGTTTTGAGAATTAAAGATTTAACTTAAGATTTTATAAGAGTGTTGACCCCATCTTTATGAAATGACAGCCGGTAAATGATTATTATGTGATAAAGTATTTTCGTTTTTTATCTAAAATATACTCTGTCCATACACTTATGATCTTCCCATTTCTCTATTATATGTGAGTATTATTTTAATAAAATGGGAAGATCATAGGTGTGTGGAGGGAGTACAAGGTTTGAAGCAAGTCTAAAGTACAACTAAATAAAATAATAATAATAATAAAAGTTAGTGAAAAAGTAATCTGATATAGCCTTCAAATTTTGGCATATCTGATCAATAATCAGACCATCCGCATTTGTGAAAAATTCACCAATTTTCTTTTTTCTTTTTTTTTTTTTTTTTGCAAGAAAAGTATAATCCTTCTTATTCATCCACCAAGGGGGAGAAAAACAAGGATACAATCAAAGCAAAAAGAAAAAACCCCTAAGCCTTTAACAAAAGGCTAAACAAAGCTATAGAGCATTGATAATTCTAAAATCTAACTTAGGAAAAGAACCATTGAGCAGGAAAGCACTAATGCTGAATTTGAGAGAAAATAATAATTGAGAGACGGATCTGGCAGTGCCTGCAAAAATCCTCCTATTACGCTCCATCCAGATCGTATAAATGGCACCAGATAAGCAACTGGCAAACCAGGCATTTTTCCAATGTCTGAAGCATCTTTTATTTTGAGCCCAAGCATATTCAGCAATGTAATGATTCGATCTTCCAACAAGGTTCATCCATTCCATTAGGCGAGTCCAGAAATCACGAGAAAAGGAACAGCGGAAGAAAATATGTGAATGAGATTCACAGGCTTGTTGACAGAGAGAGCACCTGTTGGGGATTGCAAATCCCCTCTTTTGCAAATTATCCACAGTAGCAAGCTTGCATTGAACCGCCAACGAAGCAATAAGACTATGTTTAGGAACAACGGTTTTGAAATGCAAAACTTTATGCCATGGAAGCAAAGGATGGCTGGGACGAAACCAGTGATAGGCATTAGAGACAACAAATTTACCATTCTTGATCCAGCTTTGCAAAAGATGAGCAGCAGCATCTTTGGAACCAACACGAAAAAGAATGGCATTTTTAACAGTCAAAATACTCCTGAAACTTTCTGCATAATGAGCTTTACATTCCAGATCCCAAATAGAATCATGAGGGAAGTGATAAGCTCTATTCCACCGAGACCAAAGGGAGGCAGAAGGTTGATCAAGCATCCATAGCCATTTAGAAATCAGTGCTTTATTCCACGATAAAAGCTCCTTTATACCAAAACCACCCTCTGTTTTGGGAGAACATATACTTGACCAACTCTTCAAAACTAGTTTCCTACTATCAGCAACTATGCCCCAAAAGAAGTTCTTACAAATTCTATTGATCTGCTTAATCACATGTTTGGGCAAAAGGCCACCAGCACACCAAAAATTCTCCATACCAAAGACTATAGAGTTCAAAAGTTGGGCTTTACCAGCATAAGATAAGAATTTTGAAGACCAGTGATGGACAGACCTTTGAATTTTGCTAATGAGAGAAGCATACAAGTCAATAGTAACTCTTGAGGTAGATAAAGGTAAACCCAAATACCTGAAAGGAAATGTGCCAGCAGAAAAACCAGTGTTCTGTAAGATATTGGCTTGCACAACAGAAGAGACACCGCCAAAGTAAATTTCAGTCTTCTCAGGATTAGGATGTAAACCAGACCAACCAGCAAAATTACTAAGAATAGACTGGACAACATCAACAGAATGGACATCCCCTCTAATGAAAACCATAAGATCATCTGCAAATATAAGGTGGGTGAGATTAAGCCTGGAACATTTTGGGTGATAAGAGACCATGGGTTTGTCAGTGATGTCCCTAAGATATCTCGACAAGATTTCCATACTGAGGACAAAAAGATAAGGGGATAAGGGATCCCCTTGCCTGATACCACTACTCCCTTTGAAGAAACCATGAGTAGAACCATTAAGCTTTATAGAAAACCAAGAGCTTGATATACATCCCATAATCCAAGTAATGAACTGGGCAGGGAAATTCAAAGCAGACAACATATTTTGGATGAAAGACCACTGCAAAGAGTCAAATGCTTTCCTTATATCAACTTTGATAAGGCATCGAGGAGAAATAAATTTCCTATTATATCCCTTAACCAAGGACTGAGAGAGCATAATGTTTTCATGAATATCCCGACCCTGTACAAACGCTGCTTGTTCAGGACCAATAAGATGAGGAAGAAGAGACTTGAGTCTTGTGGAGAGAAGTTTGCTAATGGTTTTATAAAAAGTGGTGCAACAAGAAATAGGGCGAAAATCTTGGACAGAATCACTCACAGTTTTCTTTGGAATAAGAGCAATGAGAGTTGAATTGGCCAATTTGCTCATCCTACCAGTATTGAAAAAAGACTGAACTGCCTTGCAATAGTCAGCACCCACAACCTGCCAACTTCTCTTAAAAAACTCAGCAGAGAATCCATCAGGACCTGGGCTCTTGTCCGAGCCTATAGAGAATAGAGCATGCTTGATTTCTGCTTCAGTAATTGGTTTAATGAGATTAAAATGATCCTCATCAGAAACACAATGACCCCTCTGAATGTAAGCACTATCAATAGGAGTAACAGGCTGATTAGTACCCAGCAACTGTTTATAGTAGGCAACAAAACTATCAGCAACTGCATGAAGCCCTTCTCTGATGTTGCCATTACTGTCCTTAATTTGTCCAATAATCTGCTGCACTTTTCGCTCTTTGATTTTTGCATAAAAGAACTTAGATGAACAATCATCATGCATGAGAGTAGAGATCTTAGCTTTCTGGCGAAGTATTTGCATTTCAGACCTTTTGAGAGTGCTGTAATTTTGCAGAAGCTCTTTTCTCTGTCAAGCAAAAGAGAATGCAAAGGATGCTCCTGGATTTCTTGTTGACAACTGTGCAAGTCTACCTTTGCTTGCTGGACCCTGGCAGATATGCTACTAAAGTGATCCTTGTGAAGTTTAGTGAGAGCATGTTTTACCACTTTCAACTTATTGAACAGCCGAAAAGTTGCAGAACCTGTAATTGGAGTAAGCCAAGCATCTGCAACTAACTGATCATAGCTGGCATGATTCATCCATCCATTCAAAAAACTAAACTGATGTTTCACTGGTTGATCCTCAAAAACAGTAACCTTAACAGGGGAATGATCCGAGACTCCAGAAACCATAAAATGAGTTGATGTAGTAGGAAAAGAAGCTAGCCAAGCAGGATTGGCCATAGCCCTATCCAACTTAGACCAAACCCGAGTAGTAGTGTCTTGCTTGTTGGTCCATGTCAGATCACAGCCTATACCATTAATATCATCAACATCACATTGATAGAGACAATTATTGAAATCAGAAATATCAGCAAGAACCGGGGGAGTGTTACTAATCCTTTCAGAAATACTACGAACAACATTAAAATCTCCCAACAATAACCATTTATTCACAGTTGGCTTAATAAGTAACAATTGGTTCCAAAGATCATCCCTCTGCCTAGCATCATTGCTAGCATAGACAAAAGTGACATGAAAGGTCTGACAAGTAGCATTATGAAACACTTCACAGTGAATGAATTGAGAGTGGATTAGAAGAGGGCTAACTTTGACATGATCATTTCGCCAAAGCAACCAAATTCGTCCATTGGAATGACAATCATAATTATAAGAGAAATTATAAGTAGGGAAATACTGCTTGAGGAATTTCTTAGCTTTATGATGCTTAATCCGAGTTTCAAGAACACCCATAACTTCCACTTTATTTGTCCACAAGAAACTTTTGACTTCTTGCAGCTTGAGAGGATAATTGCCCCCTCGAATATTCCATGAAGCAACAATCATTGACCACCTCTATCATGAGGTTCTTCGTCCCCTGGTAAAGTCATATTATGGCAGGAAGATTGCAGACTGATATTCGTCTTAGGAACAATATTTGAACCAGCAGGCATCGTATGTAACAAAGTACTTTTCAACCCAATTTCAGGAATCATATCCTCCTCACAGGAAAGTAAAGAGAACGGGTTTACTGTAATTACAGTACCATGTTTTGACCCAGATACAGCACCTCTCTTCAAGGCTGTTTGAGGTGACTGTATCCGGTCCTTCTCGCTTCATGTTGAGTGCATTACAGAATCTTTATTAGTAGAACTGAAATCATTTGTAGGACGAGAATCAGTCTTTAAGCATTCTGAACTCGCATCCTGGACAATAGACTCAGTTACTACCTCTAAAGAGACTGAGCTACCACCTATTAAGCAAGGATTTAGAACAATAACTGGTAATCCCTCATTTAATGTCTCATCCTCTTCATAAAACACAGGGTTATCTGTGAAGCTCGTTAAATCTTTTGACGTTAGTGCAGAACCTCTCTTCAAGGCTAATTGAGGTGACTGCACATGGTCCTTCTTGCTGCATACTGAGCGCATTTCAGCACCTTTATTAGCATCACCAGAGGTATCAGCTACTAAAGGGGCTGAGGTATCACCTAGCAAGCAAGGGTTAACAATTGTGCTATCAACAACCTCCTGAGATGCAGGCTGTTTGTTAGCATTCTGATCTTTCATTTTCTTACAATCCTCAACAAGATGACCCATCTTACCACATCCTTTACAATAGTGAGGAAGCCATTCGTACTCAATCCGTTGAGTAGTAGAACCAAATGGAGTCACAAGAGATAATTCCAAAGGAAGATCCTTAGAAATGTCAACTTCAATCAGCACACGAGCAAATGAAAGCTTGGCCTTCAAAGTAGTGGGAACATCCGCAAACATCGGCTTACCAATCTTGCTTGGCATCTTACTAAGAACTATAGCAGACCATAAATAGGGGTCCAAATCAGGGAAGAGAACCCAAACAGGTACAATGGAAACAGTTTCCATTTCAAAAGAGAAAAACGGAGACCATTGTTTGAGAATTAAAGAACACGATCCCATTTTCCATGGTCCATCCTTCAGAACAGTTTGCATTTCAACTTCAGATTTAAAGCGAAAGCTAAACCATCCTTTTTTGAAATATTGGACAATAGGAGAAGCAATATGACCCCAATATTTAGAAACAAACTCAGAAACCTGCTTAAGAGAAGGCTTGGATCCTAACAATCGACCCATCAGAGTAAAATCCCAAAGTTTTAACTCATCAGCTATATCATCACTGGCCACCTCTATATTATCAGAAAATTTACTATCCTTATCAAAATATAAGCTCATTCCAGCAGGCTTATTCTTAACTACATCAGTCCATTTATGTTTCAGAGGCTGAACAACAGTTGAGATGGCAGGTAGCGTAGCCAAATTCTCCATATCAGAAGGTACCACTACTGGAATAGAATTAGAGTCCAAATTGTTACCAGAAGAGGAAGGAGCAAACTCCTCCTCAATCGGAGATGAAACAACCTCAATAACAGGACCAATTGGAGCAGAATTTAAAGCAGGAGCAGAATTACCAATCATTGTAACAGAATTAGATGGAATACTAGCCAATTTATTGTGAGGAGCAACAGATTTATTAATCGAAAGAGATTTAGTAGCAGAATCTAGAAATTCAGTAAAATTTATCGGCGAACGAAAAACTGGAAGCGTAGAATTAGTTTTTAAAGCAGAGACAGAACGATCAGAGGAAATTTTAGTACCAGATGATCTGGGAGAGAAGATGAATCCAATTGTGACTTCGCTTTAGCTGGGCTACCCCGTCCCCGAGCCATGGAAGCTAGACAAGATCAGCTACAATGGCGTAACCGATTTTGCTAGAGAGAGAAGCTTCTCTCTAAAGAACATGGCTACAAAATGTAATTTTCACCCCACACTTTTTCACCTTTTCTCTCTCCAATTCACCATCCACCTCACCTCACATTTCCACTCATCACCAAAATTCACCAGAATACTTCAAAAAAAAACCCACATCAACAAATACTCAACTTTTATTCTCTTTCCTACTTTACTATACCCCACAATATCCACATCAACATTCCACTATCTCATACTTATATTTATTTTTATTTCATTATAATTGTTCTTAATCATATATAATTTTGGGTTTTGTAATTTATTATTTTTATTGGTATTATTGTAAATTCGAAATTATCTATTTTTAACGATTCTTTTGCATATAAATTAAGATAAATTTGAAAAATTTCACACACTTTTAAAGATAAATATAAGATTAAGATTGCGTGTAAGAGATAAAAATTTAAAAAACTAATTAAAAACAAAAAATAATAAACAAAAAATAAAAAGATTGCATTCATTAATAATAAACAACTAATAAAAAAATACAATTAAAACATACGACAATTACATTAACTACAAACTAATAACTTAACTAACCAAATTGTTGCCAAATATGTTCAATTAAGTCTTTTTTAAGAGCTTGATGCCTTCTTGGATCTTACATAACATTCCTATTTGCCACAAATTGATGTATATCTTCAATATATCCTGTTTCATATGCGGGAGCATCAACACTAAGTTCTTCGTCTTCGTTGTGATTATCAATGTACTCTTCTATATTGTCATAACCGATGTATGACTCCCGCTCATCTTCAACAATCATATTATGCAATATGATGCAAGATGTCATTACTTTATGAAGAAATTCTTTACTCCAATAACGTGCTGGGTTACGTATAACTGCAAATCGAGCTTGTAATACGACAAAAGCACGTTCAACATCCTTTCTAACACTTTCTTGTTTAGTTGCAAATAACCTATCTTTGGGTGTTTGAGGAAGTCTTACCGATTGAATGAACGTAGCCCATTTTGGGTAAATACCATCCGTTAAATAATAGTCACAATCATATTGATTGTCATTTACCATATAATTAACGCGTGGCACATACCCGTTTAATAAGGCATCAAAAACTGGAGAACGATGTAAAACATTTAAATCATTTGCCGAACCTGGAGTACCAAAGTAGGAATGCCAAATCCATAGATCTTGGGAGGCAGCAACTTCCAGAATTACAGTCGGACATGAATTACGCCCTTGAAAGTGTCCTTGCCAAGCTTTTGGACAGTTCTTCCATTTCCAATGCATACAGTCTATGCTCCCCAACATTCCTGGAAAACCTCTATATGCCCCGATTTGAAGTAACCTTTGAGTATCTTCTATAGTTGGAATCCTTAAGTATTCATTTCCAAAGTGATAAATGATTGCATCAGTAAAATATTGGAAACACTCTCGTGCGGTTGACTCACCAACTCTTAAGTACTCGATCCTGTCAGTGGAGTCTCCATAAGCAAGCATTCTAATTGCCATAGTGCATTTCTGCGACGAAGTGAAACTGTCCCTACCAGTTGCATCGGGGCCATCTTCAAAGTAATCATTAGCGTCTTTAACACCATTAACCACTCTCATAAACAAATTTCTACGCATCCGAAATCTGCGTCGAAACATCTTATCTGTGTACACTGGGTTAGGAGCGAAGTAGTCGTTGTATAATCGTTGATGACCGACTTCCCGATTTCTCTCAATATACCTTCTTTTTCGTCGAGGTTGTCTTTGAGGAATTTGAGGTGGTTGATTTTGTGATTGTAAAATTTGATTAACTATAATATTTCTTTGATGTCTTATTTCGTCCGAACGTCTATTAAAACGCTCGTCCGAGAAATAATTTGAAGACAAGGAGGAATTAAATTCATCAGAATTATCTGGATTTATATTATTAAAATTGTTAGGATCCATAGTAGGATCTACATTATTATAGTTATTTGAATTCATATAATAAAAATTATCTAAATTCATATTATTAAAATTATTAGAACTCATATTGAAATAATAGTAAGTGTTGAAGTATGGTTCTATTTATTGATGATATTATCCTTTTTTAGCCGTTCGATCGATATCTCGATTGTTTAATCTTGGCCGTTGGATAAGATTGTATAAGGATAAGAGATTGGATAAGGATATCTAACCATTTAATATTGGTCATTTGATAAGATTGTGTGTAAGAGATAAGAAATAAGGATAAGAGACTAGATAAGGATAAAAGATAAGTTAATAGATAAGATTCATTCATTAATAGTAACAAATAACAAATAAAAAACTTACAACAATTAAAACATACAACAATTAAATCATACAACAATAAAAAATAAACTTAACATAACTAAAACCAACTCACAAATAAATAAACTATTAAACATAATTAACGACGCTTAAATGATTGTAGCAACTCTTGCTTATAATCTTCAAGTTCGGGGGGTAAATTAGTCTGCTTAAGTAATTGTTGAAGCGTATTAAAATCACTTTCTTTTTTCATTCTTGCTTCTCTTTCTTTAGTAAACGCAAACCTATCTCGATGTAACTGAATCCTCGCTTCATCAACTTGCAGCCTACGTTGTTGAATTTCAAGCTCTTTGACGGCGTTTATATTAAAAATATCCAATTTCTTATTAACTCCAGCTTGATTATTTGAATCACTTCTAGAAGTACTGTCATCAACCTTCTTCTTCCCTTTATTTTTCTTTGCAGGTTTAACACCTTCTGGTCGTACGGTACCCGTACTTTCACCATCAAGAGAGATGGTGTTGGGGCTGGTGTCCTTGACAATTAAGTACAATGACTTATTAAATCTCTTTAAGGATCACAAGGGCATACTTTTGTATTATTACCAGTTGATCCACGTTTATCAATAACGGTTGGCTTGCTAGATAAGTTTGACGTTATTGTCATACGGATGGCGGTGATCAACTGGTCCCTATACGTCACACCTATAGGACACGTTTGAGAGATGTGAAGGTATGAAAATACAGTCACATTTATGCCGGATATGACTAAACAGTTAGTCAGAGGTATTGACTATTAAATTAGTCAATGAGATGTTGAGATTATTATTTAATACGGATTAAATAATTTTAGCTAATACGGATTACATATTTAATTCGTAAATTAAATATAAACGGTTATATATTTAATTAAATATTGTATTCGCGAATTAATATAAACAGTTATATTAATTTGGGTAATTATACAATATCGTATTTTGTCAGACCATTATTAATATATCGACTGTATTGATATCTGATAACATGTTACGATTTATAATTAAAATCCCGCGAATAACTTATAGCTAAATGGGTCGAATCATGAATTAGAATAAGGTAAGAGTGGAAAGCCCACCCTTACCCTATTCAAATATTTCGGCCAAGTGTAGTATATAAGGAGGAGACTTCTCCTTATGTAAAAACACTGTTGTCGGACTGACTAAATAATTCTCAAGAAAATTAGGGTTTTGAGAGCATTCTTCTCCCAAAACCTCAGATCTCACATCTAAAACCTTAATAGCTCTCCCAATATTGCAAGGCAGTTGGAGAGGATTTCTAGCACACGCGGCCACGTCTCATTCTAAGTCTTGGGTGCAAGTTATAGGAGGGAATTTGTGTTAATTCCTGTTCTTAGGCCTTTCGCACAAGGACTAAAGGTTGTACTTCTTTTCTTATCCTTTTAATCTTATGACTATAAACACAACTGTATTTTTCATTATAATCCTGCAAGTTTAGGGTGAATACATGCTTTATTCCCCACAGATGGGTGTAGAGTACTCCTCACCCTCATTGCGTACTCTTTTTCCACTACTATTACTTCCATCGTTACCAGCAACTCGACTTCGAGTGATTTCGTAACTCACATTAGCGTATGGAGCAACACAAATTTTCCATTTTTGAAAATTTTTCATCATGTTCCAAGCATGCTCCAAAGCAAATTTAGCGGGTTTGTACAATTCCCTAGCCTCGGCGATTACATCATCTTCACTCATGCCGCTCTTCTTCCTCCTATTGGTCGCTTCCATGCATGCACTCTATTTCATGACAGATGTTGAGATTCTTCGAAATCGGCTATCAAGCATAGCACGAGTCCGTTTCTTCAAGACACCGGGATTGGCCTGTTGGGCCTCATCGTAAAACGATTTAACCTTACTCCAAAGTGTTTCTTTCGCTTGGTCGGTGCCAACTATACTATCTTCTGAAACCCGCGTGAATGATGAAATAAGGGCTTCATCTTCTAGTACTTGCCATGGAGTAGATCTACCGGTATTTGAAGTGGGTGTTCTTTCATTACCAATAACAACTTCCACTTCAATATCATTTGAATTATGGTTACTTGGTGGAGTTTGTGAGGGATCTATTGTTTGATGAACGGGTTGCATATATGGGAAAAATGAAGTAGCAACGGGCCTGATTGGTTGAGAATAAGTATGATTAGGATTATAATTAGTATAATTATATGAGACTGGATAAGACGGTTGCATTTGATAAGGATCTTGAGAAGGATGATAAATTAATATTATGATTCATATAATTCATATTATTAGGATTTATTTCATTTCGATTCACATTAGAAGGATTCAAATTATTATTTATATTTGGATTCATATTATTATGATTTATATTTGTGTAAATAATTACTAATTATATGAAATTTGATAAATAAGTAGAGAGAAAATAGAAAGAGAAGTGTGATGAAATATATTGATATTGGGCTCCTTTTATAGAGGGGGAAAAATATGAATTATGGTATTTTTTTTTCAAAAAAAAAAAGTAAGCAAAATAGTGAATTATTGTAAAATGTATGTATTAGATAATTATAAAATGTTTGGGTGATATTTGGTATATGTCATAAAGATGACCACAATAATTTATTACTTAAAAGTACATTTTCACCCACTTTGTCCAATTTTCACCCAGGTGAAATTTTCACCATGTGAATTGCTTATGTGTGCAAATTTTTACAATTTTTCTTTTACTTCCATTTTTCATCATTTTGGTGAGAATATGGTGAAGAGACCAATGTGGATGGTCTCATAACCTTAGCTTTGTGTCCATATATGTGAAGTTGAAATGTACAGTTACAAAGTGAGTTCCAGTGAGAGTAAGAAGTCAAATGCAGATCATAGTAATCCGAATCAGTAAGTCTTGCTTACTAGTTTCTCTAAATACGCCACTAAATATGGTTTTCACAAATCAGTGGTGGATCTTAAAGATATTATTTAGAGAGGCGGAAAAGTAAATAACCGAAATTTTAATTACGATTAAATAGATGACCATTTATATATAATTTAAAGAGATTCTTTATAAACACATTTTCTTATATAAACACATTTTTACATATGCACAAAAATTCTCACATTTAAGATAAAATATTTAAATTTTAACTCAAAATTTTCATTATATTAATGATTAGCTCACTAAAAATATACTCCTTCCGTCCCGGTTATACATTTTCGAGTGTCTAATAACATTACCCTCGAATGGTCTCATACACTTTACTTAATCTCGTATCAAAAGTAAAGGTAAACAAATGACCGGAACGAAAGCTGAGAGGAGTAATAATGAAAATTGATCATATATTTCCATAACATTGTGAGATGTTTTCACATGCTTAAAAATTCAAAAGTACTAATAATTACTCCTCATAAATTGTGAATAGTGATTCCTCAATCACTAAACAAGTTTGGAAAGATATTTATACCAGGTTACGAAACGTCGTCGACGTTTTATAACAAATCGTCGACGTTTTTCATAAAAAATACCAACCTACCTTTCCTTCTCTCATTCATTCCTTCATTAAAAAAAACTCCCTCTCCCTCTTAACCCTTCGACTGCCGCACCACACCACACCACCACCGGTGCCACAACACACCACCACGACCTCCCACTACTCCACCACGACTGCCAAACTAGGTAAGTGTTGTGTTTTTTTTAATTAATTTTGTTAAAGATGTATAATTTGTTGTTATTTTGTTGTTGTTGTTGTTGTTATTGTTAATTAGGCTAGTAATTCGAATGTTGTTGGTGTTTTTGTCTTTGTTAATTTTTTCAATTTCCTATTTAATTTGTGTTTTGTTGTTGTTGTTGTTAGTGTAGTTTGTAGTTGTTAGTGTTGTTATTTCGGGTTTGCTAAGATTGAAGGAATGAGAAATTGATGTCGGGTTGATGTGTGGGTAGGACGTGGGGAAACAACGTCCCATATGGGGTAGGGCGTGGGGATTCAAAGTCCCCTATGAGGGAGGACGTGTGGATTCAAAGTCCCCTATTGGGGAGGACGTTTGGATTTAACGTCCCCTATGGGGGAGGGCGTGTGTTTTGCACGTCCAACATGGTATTGGATGTTGATTTGGCACGTCTAAGGCATGTAGACGTGAACATTACAAGTCTTACATGGTCTTAGACGTGAATATTACACGTTTCCCTTGGTTTTGTACGTGTATTGTACACGTTCTTCCCATGGTTGGACTTTGAAATTCAAAGTCCCTCCTGAAAGGTTTCTTAAACTCAAATTAATTTTAGTCATACTAAATATTATCTCATAATGTAAAGATTTTATTGCATGCATAACAAAATAACCGAGATTAAGAGAAGAAAAATTAATCCTTACATTGCTTAAATATTTCGGTCAAAAGGGCACAAACAAAGTCACCTACTGTGTTTGATCTTGAGCTAACTTTCAAGGATGATCCTCCTAAGTCTCCAAATTAGAAGACCTCCAAAAAGTTAACACCAAGACACACTCTATTAAATTTGTGTTTGATTTTACTAGAATCCTCACACAAACAACCTAGCTTTTTAATATATTATTATTACTACTCTTAGTATAAATATAATAGAAATTATTGGTGTATGTAGGATGAACTACACGGCTAAAACAAAGAGAAAAATGAGAACTTTTTTTTCTCTAAAATCTCTCTAAGTTTTGCAAGCCAAAAATAAGAATGAATTATAAGCCATAGAAAGAACAAAAGACTCCTCTGGTTCTCTATGTAGCCGGTTTGGTTAGGGTGCCCTATGCATGGGCACCAAACCACCACTTGGCATCACATGCACAATTATAATTTAAAATGTTTTTATTTTTAATCTTATCACATAAAATGTTACATATACAAAGTTGTATAATGTGTAGTGTGACTTATGACACACGGTCCATGCCCACAATGGGTTCAATTTTATCAATCATAAAATTGAACATATAAAACATTTTATAAGTTTAACTAATTAAACTTTAATTTTTATAAAATAATAATCCGATTATTATCTTTACAAATTATATTAAAACATTTCTAATATAAATATATTCATTCTTAAATAATGTTTCATAAACATATTAATTTTAGTAATGACAATTCTTTCACTAAAATTTCACAATTTATAATCATATTATAAATGTACTCATACACGAAATATAAACTAGGATCGATATAATCCGTATCAATATACCGTAACATCATTTTCTATTAATAGAGTTGTCCTAAAGGTGTGACCTAAAGGGATCGATTGATCACCACCGTCATATGACAGTAATGTCAAACTCTAGCAAGCCAATCATTACCGATTAATGTTGATTAGTCGACTGTATGAAAAGAATCATCCCATGAGTATTCTTATTGTAGATTTATCAATGATTTATATTCACTGACGTGATCACACTATTGTTGAGGACACATTTCCTAACACCTCCATGGTTTGGACTTTTTTTTATTTCGTTTTAATCGTATATTTTCAATTTTAGAAGTTAAACTTTGTTTATAAAAAGTTGTTAATTTTGTATAAAAAGTTGTTAATTTTGCATTTAAATCGGTAGTTTATATTATTTAAGTTGTTAATTTTGTGTAATTTTGAATTTATTTTGTATTTATTATTTTTTTATGAAAAGTTGTTTAATTTTATTTATGTAACGTTCTAATCTCGTAAATGCAGATGTCGAACAACGAAGATTACATTATGACTTCAATGGGTCGTACGACAGGCCGAAGAGTGACGGGTGATGCGTGCTTATTTTATATACTTTTTAGCATCATTTAGCACGCATTTCCATGCATTTTCACGCACTTTACGTGCCATTTTGCCCCTTTTTCTTCTCTTGGTGTATTTTCTGTTATTTTGCAGAAATTATGCAAAAGTTGAGAAAACCAAGCTTTTCTCGTCCAAAGTAAGCTCTTTTAGAAGATGAAGCAAGTCAAGGAGTCCCATAACCCCGATTGTGCAGTACCAGACTTAAAGGAACGGTAACCAAGGTGAGGACGAATGACAAAAACAAGAGAGAAGCGAAAAAGAAGCAAGCTGTCTGTCATCTACTCGATCGAGCAAACACCAGAGCTCGATCGAGTGGATGCAGGAGGAGAAAGCCTCGATCGAAGTACTTGATACTCGATCGAGGATTCTGCAGGAAGGACCCAATCTTCGAGGATCTCAAGGTTATTCGATCGAGCAGTTGCCAGCTCGAAGTTACTCGATCGAGTATTTTGTGAAGAACAGCTACTCGATCGAGTGGTTCAGTCACTCGATCGAGCAACTCACTTATGCGTACCGGATATGCATTTCTCATTGTTAGGTTTAGTGTTTTAGGAGTTAACCTAATCCTTATTTAAGGATTAGGTTAACACACTAATCGGTATTCACTTTTACTCTTTTTTTGGCAGACACTTTTGCATTTTCTCATTTTCTCAGATCTAAACATTTTGCTTTAAGGTTTTTACATTTTACAAACATTTTAGTTCTAAGTAGAAGCATTCAGATCTTATTCTATCTTTCCGCAGTCACTGTAATTCCTTTCTCTACCTTTATTATTGTTATTACTTTTATTATTTTATGATTTTTAGTATTTCGCCTTTCTTTAAGATGTTGAATGTTGTTATTATCGTCGTTATTAGTATAGTATCCTCTAGTATGCGTAGCTAATCTCCATAATATGTTAGGATGAAGGAACTCGCGGTAGTTATGTCGTAGGATTTGCATGTTAGTCGTCCTTGCGACGAAGTTCACCCATAAAAAATATAATTATGAAACTTGTCGAATAAGTGCACGCAGGAGACTAGTTCACCTAGTAAAACCTTACCTGGATCGACAAGTGTCGGGTGTTCGAGTATCGGACACGGGACGACTTATTAGGTGAAGTGTCCGTGCTACCTGTTGGACCCCAAAATTAATATTTTGACTCCTCGACACGTGTCATCGTATGGGTGGAGGAATTAAAGTAAGTCAAAGTCAATAATAAAATGAGAGCATAGAAGAAGGAATCAAGAAACACAAAAGAGGGATGGAGTCACGTGAAGAGTAGAGCAAGTGGGTATGAGTAGCTTGTTGAGGAAGACCCAAGCATGACCCAAAAGAGATATAAGACAAAGATGCTCAGGAAAAGGGAAGGGGGAAAGAGAGCTGAAAAAGGGGAAAAGCTGAAAAGAAGCCTGCAGACCCTGCACCCAGAATCTGACCGTTGGATAATGCTTTGATCCAACGGTCACGAATAGAAGAGGAGAGCTTAAATAGAAAGAGAAGCAGCATGAAGAGGATATTCAAGATCACTCCACACAACATAAAAATAACACTTCTCTCACTAGAAATCCATAGAAATACTTGTAATATTACTCGACTTTCTGGTCGAATTTTCTAGTGGAGTTGGTGGAACTCGGTTTCCCCCGCGGTTTTTCCCTAACGGGTTTTCCGCGTCAACAACCCTCCTTGTGTCTTTCCTCCTCCTACTTCTTCTAATCTTCATAATTCCTTTTACTTTTATAATTTCTAACACAAATACCATTTATTTCACCTAAAGATCACTATAACCCGACTTTAACAACTTTTGGTAACTCTCGACCCGTTTAGGTAATTTTTGACCAAAACATTTTGGCGCCCACCGTGGGGCTATAGTGATCGTCTTCCCCGAAACTGGTCAAGCAAAGAAGCCGCCGTCATGTCAGGGACCAGCCCAAAGGCCGCCAACTCCCTGACATTAAGTACTCTAGCTGCTGGTAGAGTCGCTGTCATGTCTGGAACCAGCTCGAAAACCACCAGCTCTCTGGACCCAGCCGCTGGCAGAGAAATCAGCGCGAAAACCACCAACTCTCTGGACCCAGCCGCTGGCAGAGAAATCAGCGCGAAGACCACCAGCTCTCTTGATCTAGCTGCTGGCGGAGAAACCGACTCCAAAACCACCGACTCTCTGGATCCAGCCGCTGGCAGAGGAATCAGCACGAAGACCACCAGCTCTCTGGATCTAGCTGCTGGTGGAGGAACCACCTCCAAAACCACCAACTCTCTGGGTCTAGCTGCTTGCAGAGGAACCAGCTCGAAGCCAACTAGCTCCCAAGCACTGTCCCCCTCGAGTCAGCCAGCTCCAACACTCGAGATGTGGCGGATAATGATGGAAGAAATGAACACACTCCGCCAATCAGTGGATGACCTCAGAAAGGACACCCAGAAGCTGAGGGAAGAAGCTGCATCCAGAAGTCAGGCGGATCCAGCCTATGTCTTAGCAGATGCAGGAACCAGACCCCCAAGAAGAGCATTTCCAGCAGAACTAGTCACTTGCCTGGATCTAGCAGGAATCGCTCCGCCAGAAGTGACAGCACCCAGCGGGATGGGTCTCCTCTCCTACGAGTCACCTTCACGCCAAACACTGGCTCTAGGTAATGAGCTCATAAGAATGCGTTCAAGTACTAACTTCTATAACTATGCAGGACCCTCGCATCAGCAGACACCTAAATGGCTAGCAGGATCCTCAATGAGGCCGCAGTTTACTGGAGGAGAAGGGATAGCAGGATGCAGCATCCAGCAAACCCCATCCATAGTCCACACGACCCCAGTCGCCAGCCTCCAGGCCGCTCAAGTTTCTAGAACACATGGGTATGAAACTCAATCTCCTCATCCCATTACAACTAACATTTCTGCAGGACCCAACATGTGGGAGCAGCAGTACAAAGAATTGTGGGACCTGGTCTACCAAATACCGGGTGTACCTCGGCCCCTGGAAAAGGCTGCACAAGAGTGCTACGCGGATTCTCCCTTCACCAGCAACATTGTTTCCGTCAGCATGCCAAAGGGATTCAAGCCACCAACAATGGTGCCCTACGATGGCACAACTGACCTCATTGACCACATCAACCAATACAAGCAAAAGATGATGGTGGTAGCAACATCAGGACCCCTAAAAGAAGCATGCATGTGCAAGGGATTTGGATCGACCCTCTCAGGACCAGCGTTGCAATGGCTTATTAGTCTACCAAACGGGAGCATCTCCAACTTTGCCGAATTGGTGAACGCCTTCAACCAGCAGTTCGCCAGCAGCAGGGAACCAGAAAAGCAGACCAGCGACCTATACCGCATTATCCAGGGTCCAGAAGAGTCCACCAGAGATTACTTGGCTAGATTCAATGCAGAAATGGTGTCGATACCCAGATGTGATGTAACTACCGCCATCCACGCCTTCCGCTGGGGGCTACCCGAGGACTCAGAGTTGTACGAGGAGCTGACCAAGTGGACCTGCACGAATTTCGCCCAGGTGCAGCAGAAGGCTCTGGATGTCGTACGTCTGGAAGAAGATGCTGGACCCAGAAGGCTCGACCATACCGCTGAATCTGCATCCAGGAAGGCTCCAGCAGAAAAGAATGAAAGGCCTGAGCCATACAGCAGGATAATCAACAAAGTCTCAGGAGGAAAATCCTAGAGGAACCCCTCCACCTCTACCTATCTGTAACCAAGGCAGATGTAAGTTCTGATACCAGGACGCGAAGGTTCTCAGCATCCAGCACTATGTCAGTAAGTGCTTATTTACAGTCTCTTATAATTTAAGACCTTATTTTGAGTCTCACATAATCTCAGCTTTAGTAAGCTATCCCCTAAAAGACAATATTAGGGAAAACATGAATTATCTGTAAGAATGGCTAAGTGGTTTGTACACCTAAATGGTTGTGACTTAAAAATTTTAAACTCATACTGCAATAAAATCACAAGCTCTTGCAGATTTTGTTTCTAACTTTAGTCCAGGACTCCAGAAGGAGGCTGAAATAAGCATCTTACCTCCAGAAATGGGGGCTAGTGTTGTGGAACATTAATCCTCGACAGCGCGATCGACCAAGAGGGCCCAGACCCTGAAACACCCTCCACCTAAAGAAATACTTCTTTTAAAAAGGTGGAACACGCTGGGCACTCAGCTGCCAAACACATTTCCCCCAGGTTCCAGGCAACCAGAAGGGGTGAAATCTGTATAAAACAAAAATAGCGTGCGAATGTAGCAAGGTACGAGCAACCGGGACACCGTCGCCCACGATACTGAGCACCCACGCAAGCCTGGCATCCTCCGACTGAGATGGGTATACCCTGAAGCCAGCACCCACACTTGGCCATACTCAAACAAAAACATGCATGCATATAAACAGAGGCAAACCGCCTACAACGGCTGAGCCTAAAAATCAAACAGAGGCAAACCGCCTACAACGGCTGAGCCTAAAAATCAAGCAGAAGCAAACGCCTACAACGGCTAAGCCTAAAAATGAAAAAAGCATTAAAACGAAAAATGCGAAAAACATCAACGCAACCCCTGACACTCAGGGTCTAGAGTAATCCAGGAACTTCCTACTGGCGCCACACAGGGCCCAGGAAAACTGCACTGAAAACATAATACGACCCCCAGAATCAAATTCTGGCCGAAAAATAAGCTACTCCAGCACCACATGCTACACAAGAAGTCCATCCACCGTCGTCGTCATTCTGGACATCTGGAGCAGGAATCTCTTAGACCAGGGAAACAACACCAGATAAGATCTCGAAGAGCGCATCCTGCATCCTCCACGAAGCATCCACCTCGGCAACCTGAGCACCATTTGCCTCTTTCAGTTCCTTCACTTCTGCAGCCAGAGTGTCCTTCGCCTCCAGCATAGCTGCCTGCTGGAGCGGAGTGCTTGTTCAGCACGAATCTTGGGTCCAGGAAGCGGTCTGCCCCCAGGAGTAGCCCGAAACCTTCTGGCAACCAAATCACTTCCTCTGGGTCCAGGAACAGGGCGAATTCTTACACAAGCGCACTTATGCAAGAATTGGGGGCTAATGTTGGACCCCAAAATTAATATTTTGACTCCTCGACACGTGTCATCGTATGGGTGGAGGAATTAAAGTAAGTCAAAGTCAATAATAAAATGAGAGCATAGAAGAAGGAATCAAGAAACACAAAAGAGGGATGGAGTCACGTGAAGAGTAGAGCAAGTGGGTATGAGTAGCTTGTTGAGGAAGACCCAAGCATGACCCAAAAGAGATATAAGACAAAGATGCTCAGGAAAAGGGAAGGGGGAAAGAGAGCTGAAAAAGGGGAAAAGCTGGAAAGAAGCCTGCAGACCCTGCACCCAGAATCTGACCGTTGGATAATGCTTTGATCCAACGGTCACGAATAGAAGAGGAGAGCTTAAATAGAAAGAGAAGCAGCATGAAGAGGATATTCAAGATCACTCCACACAACATAAAAATAACACTTCTCTCACTAGAAATCCATAGAAATACTTGTAATATTACTCGACTTTCTGGTCGAATTTTCTAGTGGAGTTGGTGGAACTCGGTTTCCCCCGCGGTTTTTCCCTAACGGGTTTTCCGCGTCAACAACCCTCCTTGTGTCTTTCCTCCTCCTACTTCTTCTAATCTTCATAATTCCTTTTACTTTTATAATTTCTAACACAAATACCATTTATTTCACCTAAAGATCACTATAACCCGACTTTAACAACTTTTGGTAACTCTCGACCCGTTTAGGTAATTTTTGACCAAAACACTACCCAAGACCCGAAAATAGGAGCGTCGATCTTGATATTTTGAACTCAATGATGCGAAACAGTGACACGTAGGTACATAGCCAGTTTGTCATATGATAGGGGGATCCCAAACTAAACTGCCCAATGAAACACACATTGTTGGCGGATAAACCTACTATCCTCACACGTATCCTCCCTCCCCTCACACCTGTCTCCCCCACTTTCCCCTATTTATTCCCTCCTCTTCTTCCCATTCTTTCCTCCTACAACACAACAAAAAAAACTTAGAATTAATCATTGCAATAACAACAACATTTTCACATGGAAATGCAACGATCTAATGCTGGAGAAGGAGGGTGTTGTACTGCAAGATACACCCCTACTACTCCCTCCTACGTACCTTACTACACCAACAATAATGTCTCCAAAATGGACCGGATCATGCTCCGTTTCCGGCCCATTGCTCCTAAACCCGCTACTACAACTTCATCTTCCTCCTCCGGTTCAACCTCTCCCTCTCCCTCTCCCAAGAAACGAAAATCTCAAAACAAAAGTATTACAGCAAGGACCAAGAAATCACGGTCTCCTTGTACACTTTCCCTTTTACCCGAAACCCCGGATCTCACCCTTAGTAAGGATAATAATAAACAACCCAAATGGTTAAACTTCGAGGATCCGAGTCTGACGGCGTTAGAAGTAATACCCTCGACGGTAACGGTAGAACAAGTAAGTGCGAGGTGGGTAGACGGCGGGTGTGTAACGGATGAGGAGAGGAAGATGAGATTAGAGGAGGACACGTGTCCAGGGTTTATATCGGACGCGTGGAATAGAGTGTGGTGGACGAATGAGGAGTATAGGAGAATGGTGACGGGCGGGGATAAAGGGGAGAGGGACACGTGGCGGAAGGAGAGGTTGGTGTCGGTCAAGATGGAGATGAAGATGAAGATGAAGGAGAAAGTTGAGAATATGTATGGTGGGTTTACGTGTAGTGTAAGAGTGCAGTATGGGAATCATAGTATGACCATTCCTTGTGATGTTTGGAGAATGAATAGTGGTGGTTTTGCATGGAGATTAGATGTTAAAGCTGCTCTTACTCTTTCTCTTTGATTTTTTAGGTCCAATTTTATTTTTCGAAATTTGGAAAATGTGATGGCGTTATCTAATCTTTTTAATTATCTTTCTAATTTGTTTGATAAACTACTAGGACTTTTCCATGTTAGTTGTCTTTCCTTTCAAATCATGTTATTGTGTATGTAAATCTTGTTTAATTAGAGTTTTGATTAAGGCTTTTTTTTAGCTTATTAATTTCAACTTCAACTCCTTTGATTTCTGGTTACCCCTATTTAGAGTTTCTCCAATGATTTGTTTAAGGACTTGTTTACAATATTTATAAAATAACAAGCAAGTAGCTTATCATTGGTGTAAGGAAATATTTATATAGCTTGCCAAGGATGTAACTAGCTTTAAAAAATAAAAATAAAATAAAAGGTGAAGTTTATGATTGGAGGAAATTTTTATTGTGGACCCATAATATTATAAAATGTTGTATCTAATTATTGGAGCGATATATAGCCGAAGAACAATATAGCTAAAAAAAGCGTATTGAGAAATCAAGCTACAACGTGTTGTAGCTGTCCATTAAGATACTCTTAATATGGTTCAATTTAGGTTTATTCTTGCAATTCAAATAATCACTTCACGAAACAATTTCATTTAACTGTGTTATATTCAATGAAATTCACATAAGCACAACTCCATTAAGTTTAATTTAGGTCATATTTTTTTTTTCTTTTTTACAAGAAATAAAAAATAAATTTGGAACAATCTACTACTTCGAATACCATTGAATTTGAATCACACAAATTAACTCGAAAAATGAAATAAAGAAAGAAAAGATCAATAACCAAATAAGAAAAGAAAAAGATCAATAACCAAATAAGAAAAGAAAATAGGGAAGCAAATAAAGAAAACTGCAATAACCTAATAAGAAAATATAGAGAAGAAAATAGGTATTACCTTTCTTATTAGAACCAAATCAACCAATACAATACCTAATTACTCCCTTTTTCCAATCACTTGTTTATCTTTTATGGGACATAGGGAGTATATTCTAGATCAAAGAGTCTTAGTGGGGCTTAATGTAACATTTCATGGATCATCATACTCGCATTTTGTGAAGCGATACTACGTCTTCAACTTGTGACGGATAATTTCCATCTTCTAGAATTTGTGTTTCTAATTTAATATAAATAATAAACAAAGACCAAGAGATGTACAAATTCAAGGGAAGCGTACCAAGAGTGAAGGAAACTACGCCATTTAATTAATTACTATTCCATATGAGCTAAAAGTTTTAAATTAATTGTCCGTTCATATTGGCATGGAATTAAATTGATTATACGAAGTATAATAAACAGTGAACATAACTTTTGAACCGAAGAGGAAAGGGTAAGATGTTTAGGGCACAATAATGTTAAAGATAGTTCCTGCTTTATTACTATTTAAATGTAAGTTAAAATCTCCTTTAATCTTACCAGGCATAAAGTTAAAATATTGGTATAAATTAAATGATATTAGTCCAATGGTAAAGTTTGCAGAAATGGGTAGTTGAGAGGTCTCGGAGGTTCGATCACCACTTGGGATTTGGGGCAATGACCACTTGGCCACTGCAGCCTTCGAAGGGGTGATTTACCTGATTCATGTGGTCGTGCAGAAATACATGAGTCCGGAAATTAAACCCCTCGTCACCAAAAATAAAATGTTGGTATAAAATGTGTGAAAACTGAAGATGTATTCAGGGGTATTTTTGTCCGAAGGAACCAAATATTAGGGCACAATAATGTTAAACACTAGGCCATATAATTGATTTAGGAGATTGAAATAACATCTTTAATTATATCGAGTTTCAATATCATCATCTCATATCTATAATGTGGATGACAAATATTTCTCCTTTTTTATTATTAAGATTCTTGTTATATATATATATATATGAGTCAATGACCTTGTTCTTTTCGGCTGAAACGAGTTAAATTGAATTAATTGAAATAAAGAAAATGGAAAATTGGTTTACAAATATAACTTATTGGTTTACAAATATAACTTATTTATGAGACTATGACCTTCTACATGACAATACATGATTGATTTACAAATATAACTTATTTTTAAAATTTACTAAATGACTGGGAAGGTTGGAAAGTGGAAAATTGATTGGGTTGGTGATCTAGGTCGTGACCTTCTGTTTGAAAGGGTATAAATGAATCAAGATAAATAAGGTGAGATTAATGGTTAATATGTCGATTAAGGTGACCTTCTGCTTGGGGATAGTCTAATACGAAGTAGTAGAAAAAATGTCGGTTATAAATTCTTCATTTTTGTTGTAAGACCATCCCCAAGCAGAAGGTCGCACTAATCGGGTCACCAACATTTTTACTCTTAATCTCACCTTAATTATCGTGACCCACTTTTAACCCACCTTCACCCTCCCAAGCAGAAGGTCACGACCTAGGGGCATCAACCCAATTATTTTCCACTCATTTTCCATTTCCCAACATTTTCAATCATTAATTACATTCTCTACCCTACCAAATAATATAATAAGCCAATAATATTGTGACACGTCAAAGGTCACCAAAGGTCACCAAGAAGGTCACCAACCCATTTCGGGGTCACAAATTGACCCTGAAAGTTTCAAGGTCACCAAAATTAATACAAGGTCACCAAAATTAGTGTCTTAATTACGTAATTACGGTGACCCAACAAGGTCGCGACCTCCTTGACGACCTTGCTTGGGGATGGTCTAAAGGACAAGTTAAGGAATTGATACATTACTAGGAAAAATTGAAAGGTAGTGTACTTCATTTAAAGGACGTCTCATTGGAAAACATTGCTACTAGTACAACCAATAGCTTTATTACACACTTTTTTCGTTTTTATTCCACAATTTCTTATCATCCACCGTCTTGTCTTGTCTTATTGAAGACGAGTTTTAATGAGTTATCCATCATAACGAATACTTCCTCCATTTTTATCCAAATACCCTATTTGCTTTATTCACGTTTGTCAACGCAAGTTTTGCGTGCTTCATATCTTTAACTACGTATTTGTAAAAATTATAAAAGTTATATATTTTCAATGTACTCGTAAAGACGAATTAAACAAGACATTACATGAATATATTTTTTCTTACGTATTGAGAGAAAATTGAGATTGAAAGTTGATTGGTGAATAGTGTACAAAAAGCAAATATGGTATTTGGATAAAAATGGAGGAAGTATATAGTATCCCCTTTCACAATATCATAAGTGGTTGGGACGATAAATAGGGTGCTTCATTTAATTCTCATTTAAATATGCAACTTATATATTGTAAAATGGTCAATATACGTCTTCAATAACTAACGATGAATAATGCTAGTCTTTAGTAAAAATTTATATATCATCAATTTATATAGAGTTTTAATTTTCTTTTCCATTTATATAATATTAAATATTAATAACATGTTCTAATGTTTAATATAAAATGTAATATTGAGCTTTAATTTTAATTTCTTTACCATTTATATATATCTTTCTTAAAAATTATGCAATTACATGAAATCTGAACTAGTATCCCAACAACCGATCAAAGACTTGTAATAAGCCATCGTTTTCCTCAACTATTCGAACACGGCCTTTAATAATCTAACCAAATCTTTTAGTACCCTCCATTTTTCTTAACTGATACCCCGTAATATCTCGTGTCAATGAAAACAGATATATTAGTTACGTACATACTTAAAAACAGATATTGTCTCTTTCACAATATTACAAATAGAAGGGTAAATGGGGTTTTCCATTTGATTTCCACCTAATTTATCACTTGCATATTATAAAGAACATTATCAATTTTTAAGTTCCGACAGATAACATCGTTTTGGAATAACAAATAACAAATTGTGAATAAATAACCAAGTGGTGTTACTCCAGTAGTAACTGAGTTAAACCTTGAAGCTTGCAGAAATGTAGGAGTTGAGAGGTTTCAGGTTCGACTCCTAACGGGGTCGATGACCACTTGGCCACTGCAGTCTGCAGCCCCAAAAGAGGTCGCTTACATAGTTCATGTGGTGGTGCGGGAATGCATGAACCCAGGCGAATTCCACCCCTCCTCATAAGGAAAAGAAAAAAAAAAAAAAAAAAAAAAAAAAAAAGCCTACCCTCTAAAAATTGAGAGGCTCATGCTAAATTCCGTAGAATCTGGTTGAATTTGTCAGTATTAGACTAAATCCGCCGTAAATTGAAACTCAATGTCAAGCGTGTTTTGGCTTAATTAAGCACTCCAATAATATATAAACACAATCTAATCGACAAACGAGCCTTACTTTTAAAATTAGGTACCAATTAAAAGAGTTTCTTCTTGATTCTTTCTAACATAGACGTATAGGGACAGGTATAAAGTTTTTTATTATTTTAAAAATCCAAAACTGGCAACAAATCCATGCTAATACTGTGGGCTACCCAATTCATTTGGGACACTTGTTTTGTAAGACGCTCTATTATTAGAACATTTTAGTTTAAGACCCTCCCTACCTATCTTTGACCGAATAACTAATCTTGATCTACTAATTTAGTGTTTATGATTGGCTTAAACGATCTTTCTAGGCAACTATGTCGGATATCTGTTTGACTATTTTCATAACTTCATGTTTGCATCATCTATGGCTATATGCATCATCATCTCATTTGTTTAATTATACTATATATATTCTTATTGGATAGGGTTCGTGAGCGGTATTGTCGGTATCGTTCTAAACAGGGGGAGTTATATAATAGATTAATAGCAATAGATAACATTTAAACTGGTTACCTTAAATTCAGAAAAAAATACTTTTTTTCGTCCCGATTATTTGTTATCCTATTTTATTTTGGAATGTTTCAGTTAATTGTTATTCTTTCTATTTTAGGAATATATTTGACGAGAAATTTGATCATTCGTACCCAATTTGGTCTACTTGTTATCTAATAGTAATTGGTTATCTCTTATTTTCTTGTATTTTGTGCCAAAATCAATAGATAATATGCAATTAACCGAAACGGAGCGAGGAGTATAAATATATTATAATAACTCCAATTGTACCGAAAGCGACTAGCAGTCCATGATGTTATTTCATTTTCCTCTTTAGTAATGATCAATGCATAAAAGCTAGCCTTATTTAAACAAAAATCGTGGTTTATGATTTATAAATGTGTATTAAAATTAATAAGTTATTTACTTGTATAAGTATTGTTAAAAAATTTAAACCTTTATCTAAACCCCTCTCATTGGAAAATGGAAAAAACCGGTAGTTAATAATTATTGAGTATTAATTTAAAAAATATTTTTGAAAATAATACCTATATTAAGCTAAACAATTACAAGGAATTAGTGGGTTGCCGAGATACTATTTGGACCCGCTCTTTTTATTATTATTATTATTAATTACTTTTTTTTTTTGGTGACGAGAGGTTTAATCCCCCCGAGCCCATGCAATCCCGCATGGACCATGTAAGCCACCCCCTTCGGGAGCTGCAGTGGCCAAGTGGTCATCGCCCCAGCTGGTAATCGAACCTTCGGGAGCTGCAGTGGCCAAGTGGTCATCGCCCCAGCTGGTAATCGAACCTGAAACCTCTCAACTCCTGCATTTCTGGGAGCTGCAGTGGCCAAGTGGTGTGGCCAAGTGGTTATCGCCCCAGCTGGTAATCGAACCTGAGACCTCTCAACTCCTGCATTTCTGCAAGCTTTAAGGTTTAACTCAGTTACCACTGGACTAACACCACTTGGTTTATTATTATTAATTACTATTATTACTATTATTATTATTATTATTATTAATTACTATTATTATTACTATTATTATTATTATTATTAGGAAAAATGGCAAAATACTACCTATTATAGTCAAGATTTTTCAAAATACTATATATTATACTTGTTTTTTCAAATTACTACCTACAAAGTTGCTAATTTTCTTAAATTGCTACCTTATACCTAAATTAGATCTTAATTAGGGTAAAATGATTAAAAAATCAGATTTTGATATGTTATACCCATTTTACCCCTCTTTAAACACTCCCTTAACTCATCCTCACCCTTTCTAGCACCACAAGAATCCACCACAACCTAGCCACGAGCACAACATAGCACCGTCTAGACCCTAATACAGCCACACCCAAACCCGTACCCAAACTCGTAATAAGTAGTGGTCGGTGTTGGAAGTGGTTACTAATAATGGTGATAATTGTTGAGGTGGTGTCTATGATGGTGGTGGTGGTGGATGAAAAGCATGAAAAAAGAAAGAATCAATAATAAGGGTATTATGTAAATTATTTTGATTCAATTAAAAAGGGGGTAAATCATGAAACTTGTTTGATGATGGTTAATTATAGTTAATTAAGTTCTAAATCAAGGTATTAGGTAGCAACTTAGGAAAAGTTGTAGCTTTGTAGGTAGTAATTTGAAAAAAAAAGTATAATAGGTAGTATTCTGAAAAATATTGACTATAATAGGTAGTATTTTGCAATTGAGCCTTATTATTATTATTATTGACTAGTGATGGTAACTCCTTCATGAATAAGAGTATATGTCACCTTGTAAACGGTTTTACAATGATCTCAATACCCGTATTATGAAAAATGGTGTTAATTGGCGTAAGTTAGTTTAGTGAGTGATTTTTAGGTAAATAAAAGAGATTTATATAAAAATAATCACTTAATAATAGTATAAAAGTGATTTTTAGGGACTTTTAGGTAAATAATCACTTAATTTTATAATACTCCGTAGTATTTATATAAAAGAGTTTTATATAAAAATAGTTGGCTGAACAAAAAAAGATTGATGCTTTTTCCTATAGAGAGGGAGTGACCGGCCAGGGTTTGAGTTATTGTATTGGGTTACCTGCCTTTTGTATTAAGAAAACAATTGATTGCTTTTCCCCAAATTTCTACATAGTTTACGTTAGACTGCTTTTGACATGTACGATATTAGTAAGTGAATCCAGATGGTAGGCAAGTCCTGCAAATAATTGAAGAAAACAATGATATTTTTTTCTAGCCTGACCAACATTTTACTATTTTGAAAGGTACAATATTAATCTTATTTTTTTTTCTAATTTTGTTAGTACTACTGATAATTGAAGAAAACAATGATTTTTTTTTCTAGCCTGACCAACATTTTACTATTTTGGAAGGTACAATATTAATCTTATTTTTTTTTCTAATTTTGTTAGTACTACTGCTTATTTCGTCCGCATTATTTATCATCTATTCATATTAACACAAAAATAATGATATAACAAAGAACTCAGGGCTTGTTTGGTTACCCATTAAAATCATGGGATGTTGAACTTCCCGGGAAGTAAATTATGTTGTTGTTTGGTTGCCAATATCATGGGAAGTACTTCTTCCATTATATGGGAAGTTACTCACCAAGTCCCCCCTTGGTCAATAGAACTTCCCGCATGAATTAACTTCCCATATGCGAACCAAACACTTTTTGCGAATTCACATGAATTGGAAATTCATGTGATCTTGAAGTTCCCGGGAACTTTAATTCCCCTATGTCAACCAAACAAGCCCTCAGTAGTCAGTACCATGCCACTTATCTACTAAAATACATTAAATTTTAAAAAATAAAAATGAAGCGATCCAAAATACGTGGTTAAAAAATCTGGAAATATGACCCGATACGACCTCCAAAACCACTCAAATTTAATTGTATAACACACGATTTTGGGGATTTTAGGGTCTCGGAACAAAAATGTCCGTAAACCATACGAATGGTTTCTTAGGTCACATAAAATAGCTACACAAATTTTAAGAAGCAAATCAAAGAGGACATTTAAGGGTGCAGTACGCGATAAACAAGTGTTGTATGATAATGAGGTACTCCTTGAAAATAGATGATACTCCTTATATATTTGTGGCTGAAAATCAAATACGGTAACTCGTGAAGCGGCTCCTAACATTTGGTAGAAAAACCGCGAGAAAAAGAAACATGACCCTAGACGACCTCCCAAACATCTTAAATTTAAGTGTAAAATACCGGTTTTCGGGTTTTCAGAGTACTAGAACAAAATGTCTGTAATCAGACGAACGGTTCCTCGAATAAGATAAAACAACTACCTAAATTTTGAGAAGCAACAAAAACATTTGAGAGGTGTCGGTACGCGATAAAGCGGTCTTTGCCGAAACCAACTTCTCCTTAAAAATAGATAAATACTTCCTAATTAGGGTTGAAAATCGAATATGATAAGTCATTAATCGACCACTGACATGTGGTAGGAAAATTGTAAGAAAAAGTAATATGACTGGATACGACCTCTCAAGCTGGTCGAATTTAAGTGTATATACACAATTTTCGGGATTTTAGAATCCAAAACAAAAATGTTTGGAAATCATACATACACTTCATCTGGGCGGATACAACAACCACACAAATTTTTAGAAACAACAGAGAAATTTGAGGGGTGTAGGTACGCGATAAACGAGTTTTAAACAAAAATGAGGCACTCTTTAAAACAAATGAATACTTTTTAATTAAGGTTGAAAATCGAATACGGTAACTCAGGAATCAGCCTTTGACGTGCGATAGAAAAACTGGGAGGAGTAGAAACATGAGTCGATACGACCTCCCAAACGATTTAAATTTAAGTGTAATACATGATTTTCGGGAGTTCAGGGTCACGGAACAAAAACTCCCGTAAACCATAGATGGTTTTTCGGGTTAGATAAAACAGTCACAAATTTTGAGTGGAAACAGAAGACATTTATGTATGCCGGTATGCGATAAACTAGTATGAGACGAAAATTGACTATTCCTTAAAAATAGATGATAACTTGTTATTTAGGGCTGAAATCAAATACGTTAACTCATAAAGTGACCTCAAAAACGTGGTGACACGGGACGATCTCCCAAACGGCTCAAATTTAAATATATAACAAACGGTTTTTTGTGATTCCAAGGTCCTGTAACAAAAATATTTGATAATCATCATCCAAACAGTTTCTCGTGTAAGATAAAGCAGCTACACAAATTTTGAGAAACAACATAGGTGATAGGACGAAAATCAAGTGCTTCTTAAAAATAGATAAAAACATCTTAATTATGATTGAAAATACAACTCATAAAACGACCTCGACACATGATAAAATAACTAGGAGGAAAACAAACATAATCTAATAATACGACCTAAGTTTACATAGTCTTAATTAATTCCCCTTATTAGGTGTATTGATCTTGTACTTTGTAATACATGGCTTAGATTCATCCCTTAAACATGGATTTGGATTTAGGATGAGAGTGACCTTTAAGAGTTTACCTATAAATTTAAATAGAGAATGATGATGAGATAAGCCACATGATTCTTCTAAGAATGATTGGTGCATGATCCTTGGGAATTATTGGAGACTTGGTTGTGACTTGTGCTATGCTTAAAACGTACCTACCAATCTAAGCCTTACTTCCATTTTAAAGATTGTCTCTAGAAGAAAAATCATAAAGGATAGATCTTGTCTCCTTAGCCCTACAAATCTTAATCATAGTGGTTAACATGCCACTAATTATATCCTTCTAATTATTTAAAGTTGTTGCCTCAACACGACTCTTCCCTAATACCTTGGAGTTTATGTATATGCAATTTTAATCATAGGCCAAACTTGAAAATATCGACTATAATGGAATATAGGTACAACTATGTATTAGGGGTTCAAAATTAAAGTAGTTTGGAGGGTAAAGACTAAAGATAACTTCTTTCAAAAAAAAAAAAAAAAAAAAGACTAAAGATAACTTTAAATGGCAAGTAATTGTTTCATGTTTAGTCCTAAAATTTTAAAATTGAAAACAAAACTTTTCACCTCATTATTTAGGTTGCATCAAAAGTCAAAACAGACATATACTGATATGGGTACGGATATTACGGATATGTGATATGACATCTGAAATTTAGAATATAAGAGTTATTAACTAATAAAAAATATATATATATTTTATAGTGATAAATAACGTACAATTTTATTTTTGTAAATGTATTTGATATCAAACTTTAAATAATTGAAAGTATAATTTGACTTTGACTATAACTTATTCTCATTTTCCACCAAAACCCATCATTTAATCAACAGAAAATTCACGCGTTACACCTGAACTTTGTCATTTTGCACGTGGTAACCAACATTTAAATTTGTGCATACAATACCCTTAGGTTTAATTATCAAGTACGACGTGTTATTTTATTGTTAAAATTTCAATTGGACATAAGTTATAAATCAGTAATCAGAAATCAGAATTGACCATGTTTTTTTATAAATCAATTACCTTTTTTAGACCTATTTGATAAAACGAAAATGTTCACAAAAAAATAGTTAATTCTGAATTCCGGACTTGTTATGCTCAATTGAAATTTTATATGTATCCACAAAACATACTCGTTGTGCATGAAAATCAAACATAAAGGGTACAATGTACACAAACTTTAAAAACTGGATACCATGTGCAAAGTGGCAAAGTTCAGGTTTATCACGTGAATTTTCCGCTTTCGACATCTCATTCCTCTTTTATAAGTATCCAACACGGGCACACGGCAACACGTTTAGGCGTTTGTCCGACGAGTGTCGGTGTTTAGGAGTGTATCCAACGAGTGTCGGTGCCCGACACAGTGTCGAATACATAACAACTAGTTAGAAGGAGTGTTTGTGCTACTACATCATGATCTCCAACGGACTCTCACGTAAAACCAATACGGACACGACTCCCACTCAAGTCGGATTCTCTCTAAATAAAAGCCCCTAAAAAAAGACTATGAGCAATGAGCATGCACAACGTAAGTGACAATCGAATCAAATAAAGTCGAAAACCGGTGACCCTAAAAGGATGTCATGGAAAGACTTTAAGTGCTATATGGAAGTAGGAGTGAAGCGCTCAGAGCTTTCGAAGATGTTTAGGCTAGTGCGTGATCTTTCTCATGGTTCATTCTTCATTGTTATATGAAAGGATTACCTACGTATTCACGGCGAAAAGGTTAACAATAATGCGGATCAAATTTCCGTGCCATAATCCTTTTGTGTCAGGAGTATAAGATCATAGGCCAAAACAACTAGAAATATGACATACGAGATATTCTGCAAAATAGTTCTTGATTGAGTCTTTAAACTATGTCTCATGAGAATTTTACGAAATTTTAACCATTATACTCCACTGTTACAAACAATTAAAAGTTTGATTAAAAAAAACTAAATTTATAAGAGGTGAAATTAAATTTGATAAAAAAATGCTTTTACCTCTTCTTAATGAAGGGGGACTAAAGAGCAATGAGCATTCATAGACAAAGGCGTCAAAAACAACTTTGAATATTTGTTCTAAAAGAGTATCTTTTGTAATTCATTAGACCTAATCAGTCATAACTCCATATTATTTGATCACAAATTCTCATATATATAACGGATATATTTCTCGTAAGCTTGCGACGTATTAAATAAGACCCTCATAAAAAATAAGAAAAACAAAAAAATGTGTAGAGATATAAATTATTTTGTCTATTTTAAACACGGCGTTTAGGGTAATGTCACGACCTTTAAATGCGTCTATTTTAAACTGTATGCCAATGTTAACACATTGAGCCATTTTTATATGGTATCAACTATCAAGTCACTATGGTGCGAATTTCGAGAGTTTTTATCCCGAAACCTTTTTGGCCTAAACAGGCCTCAAAACAACCCCGAAAGAACCAAACAAAATGAGCCAAAACAGCCCGCACACGCCACAAAGCAGCGCTGCTAGACAGCCTTGGTCGTAGGCTGCGCTGGGAGGCAGCAGGCTACATTGGTGGCCACATGCCTGCGCAATTCCCTACTCATACGCGCTGAAACGCAGCAGCTCTTCACCACAACAATTGGACAATGCGACGATCTTAAGGACGATAAATATGCATGATTTAAGCGTTATAAACAATATAAAATCCCAACAATTCATATATATATATATATATATATATATATATATATATATATATATATATATATGTTGATATACAAACGTAACAAACGATAATAAGCAAGATTAACAATCTTTAACATGGATTAATTCAATCGGAAATCACAATATCGCTATGAACGAACTAAGCAAGTGACGGATACTAACTTATGTTGGCGTTAGTGACCTCCACAGTTAGTGTGATAACATGTATAAATCTATTAAAGGTTCACGGGATATATTTAGTATTATTATTAGTTGATTCACGTTTATCAATAACAGTTGGCTTGCTAGAAGTTTGACGTTATTGTCATACAGATGGCGACAATCGACTGGTCCCTAGAAGTCACACCTAAAGAATATGTGTTGAGAGATATGATCGTGATTGCATGAATAATATAATCATATTGATGCCTTATACGACTAAAAGGTTAGTCAATGTAATGATGATACGATTATTTAATAATGACTAAATAATTAGCTGAGACGAATAAAATATTAATTCGTAATTGGATATAAAATCTTATATCTAATGGAGGTCAATATATAATGTAACTATTTAATTAATATGATTAAATACTGTAATTTAAAATAAACTCTTATATTTAATTAGCAAATTATACAATAAACATTATATACAAAGAGAGTTTAAAGCTAATAAACCGAGTGATGCACGGCTTGGTTACTCGGTTAGGTGGCTCAGTTTACACTGTTGGTTAGAGCTGTTATAGGAGGAGTCAAATACTGATTTAACAAATACTATCTGATCTCCAATAGGTGGTTATTAGTAGTATAGATAGAGAGCAATTCCTTCGTATAATACTCTCTTCTACACGGATACAATAACATACAACCTACACGACTACTTGAGCACACACGTCTCTCTCCCTCTCACACGAGATTGTTCATCATCATTCATTAAAATTACTTAGTAATTTTTCCCGATTCTAGAACAAGAAAGGCATCATCATCATTCTAATCTCTTTACCTTTTGTATTATGTTCTTCGTTTATGACCATAACTCATATGTTAAAGAATTTCGTTATAATCTTAAAATTTAAGTTGGGAAGTATACTCATGCAGGTAGTATTTAACCTATTATAAATTTATGACAGATATACCCGTTTCAAGGAAGCCTAGCTAAAATTTGATAACCCAAGTGAAATTGGAATAATATAAATATAAATAGAAGGGATGGCGCAGGTACTAGAGTAAAAGAAAATTTTACAAAATTATCCCACAATACTAACTCTACTCGCCATAGTAAATAATTACTAAAAAAGCTAACCTAAACAAAATTAACACTAAAGATTTTACATCGTTCATAATGACCGAAACATACGGCAAGAATTCCAGGGTGAGAGCTCAGTTTTGAACTGTTGAGGGTGTGGGTTGGGTAGCACAGGTTCGGGGTCAGTCACAGCAGAACAATACAACAAACATTTGTTGGTGCTCCCGTTTGGAGCAATTCCATCGTATTAACTTACAAATGAATCTCGCTTTTTTTGTTTCTCTTTACAGAAAACATCATCAGATTATAAGCCTCTAACCCATCAATTTTCGTCTCAAGAAGTATTTCCATAGGAGTTTTATCGAGACTGAGAAGAGCTCATCCTGACATGTGAACTACCTAAAATATTCTTACTTTCTGAACTTCTGTCGTTCGTTCCAAAGCAGTTCTACTTCAGCTTGGATAGCACTGAAGGGCTTGGTCAGCTATTTCAGTCAATTTCTCCTTCCTCAACGTCGTTTATTGCGAAATTGGGTGCACTGTGAAGGGTTTCAACATCTTCTTCATCTTCATCGTCATCTTTCCTAAATAAACCGAGTTGCTCTAAGGGGTTACTATTAGCACCGAATATGAAACTGCCAAGGCCGCCATTTTGAGTGTCTTTCGGACTTGGATCGCCCATAAAACTTGCCAAATTGTCGGCAGGAACAGCACTGAGCAGCTCAAGATCTTCCATGAATTGACAATTCTCATTGATGTCCACTGTTTTTTCCATCTATGAAAAAAATAGAATAGTATGAAAATATTCTCAAACAAAAAAACACATCATGATTCCTGACCCATAGAGTAGATGCAAGCAACACATGAGCCTCGAATTGAAGTAACAAAGTCAAAGCTCTTGAGAGTCTTGACAACTATATCAACAAGAATTGAGCTTGGACTATTGAAAATTTCAGACTAGGGTGCATCTAGCTTATTAGACTATTGACATCTTAAAGAGTTGACACATGAATGGCACTAGTTTAAGCCAGATGCTTTGGAAATCTCCATTAAATATTCTGTTAAATTTAATGTTCACGGCCGACTTAAGACAACTGGCAGTTGTGTGCATTTGACCACACAAGCCTGACATGTCCGCAAGTCTTTATGTTTGCAGAAGCAAAAATCGTAACTGCAATAGCTCCATATCCTCTTCAACAAGGTTCTGTGTAGCCAACTTTGTTACCCAGAAAAGTCATATAATCAAAACAGTTCAACATGGGATACGTCTAGCTGAGTATAATCACAAAGAAAACAACGTGAAATCTGACAAATGAGGAATTGGCTCTCAAAAAGATAGTATACGGAATCAAAACCTTTGAACAAAAAAGATGGTTCCTCTCTTAAAAAAGATTCTATACTGCAGAAAGACAAATAATCACCATGACCGATCTAACCTATCCCTATCCTGGTCCCCAGATCATCATATATCCCAGAAAATATCTACATGGGGAGAGAAACAATCTATCTCTCTGTTTTCTCTTAGTTTATAGTCTATTGACTTACATGACCATTAGATCCTCCAAAATACAGAAGATGGAATTATCTTAATAATTTCTAATTTTGGAAGAAGCCTGCTAGGGTCCAAACTTCAAACAAATGAAAAAAATTGGAATAGTTGTTTGGGATGCAGTTTTGGCATTTTCAATCTGGAAAAATGTGCATGGTTGACTGGTCTTCCAGATGACCTAATACTTGCAAAAATACTCTTGTGTAGAGAATTGGCAATGAACACTTTGCAACAGAGTCCCATTTTCTCATGCTGGGATTGCGGGCGTATTATAGGTACAAAATTCTTGTTTGTCATTTCGTTCACTAAAGGGATTCAATACCTATGAATTGGTGTTTCACATGTTTTTCTATTTTAAGTGAATCGGAAAAAATTGTTTGGCTGAACAAGGAAAATGGAACTCATACCAGAATCTCATCCACTTAGGGAGGCCTTAATAAGTTCCTCCATTTTGGAGAAATCAGAATTCCGAGGTAATTCTCGTGCATGAGTTGTGTGTCACCGGAACAACTGACAGTTCGCAATTGCCATGAATAGAGTTCTTGAGTGTTCTTCATTTTTTTTCTGTTTTTTGGTGGGAAACGGAAACTACTAATTCCATCACTGTGTATAGAGATCATCCATCTCATATCAAAGCTGTTTGATGGCGTTTTCCAATGCACACAACATGGGAAGCTAAGCTCCATCTCTAGTGGATAACTTATCACTTATCACTACTCTTTTCTTTCCATAATAAATTAAACTAGATTTTAGAAACAAAAAGGCATCAATCATGTGCTCATCTCACCTTTTGCAAGGCTAAACGCGCAGCCTCCCGCTCTAAATCCCTCTTTCTTTTGGCTTCAGCAGCAGCTGCTATTTCTGCTTTACGCCGTGCCTCTTCTGCTGCCTTTGCCTCTGCTTGTAGCCTTGCCTTTGCTGATGACAGAAAATATATTGGGTGGGAGTTAGAAGGTTTCGATGAGAAGACCATATGTAATCAAACATCTAGTACTCCATCCAATTTAGCTTGTGCCCATTTGATTTTAACGATCAAACAATGTTGAGTTTGACGGTACATTCTCCAAATATGCTATAGTTGCAAAGAACAATGAAATTAATGATATGAAGATAATTTGGTTTGTTAAAGCAAACATGAAATATTTGGAGAAATTAACGAGTCAAATTCACATCACTTGACAACCAAAGTCGTATGGGAACAATGATTTGGACGAAGCCTCAGGGAACTAGTGTCAAGGATAATCCAAGACCTTCTCTTTGTCTTCTTTCTAGCTCTTCCCTTTCCAGACGTAATTTCTCCGGATCACGCGTTTCACCCTGAACAAGTAAATAATTAAATATGCATGTCATGAGTTTGGTGAAATGGCACCACGTCATGCAAAAAGAACTCATGCAGACAATCCACAGCACCTTTTCAAGAGCCTTCTCTTGTGCTTTAAGAATTGTATCGGCAAATCGGCTCCTCAACAAAGCAGCACGGTACATCTTGTCTGGGGAAACCTGACTCTCAGAAGCAGCACTCTCCCCTAACATGTCACAGCTCAAGGAGTAAGACAACATCCCAAAACAAATAGGAGTCCTCTCATGATTATTTAGTCTCATGCTTACTTTCTATATTATTCTCCACTTCGATTGACAGAGGCTTCATATGAGAGGTACGTTCCTCTTGGATCAAGCTATTCCCAGGTTCTAGAGCAACATAATATATTGGATCATCATTAAATAAAGTAGTAAAAACCAAAAAAAAAAAAATCTGAAGCAAACTGTTGCAGGAAAAAAACAAGCTCTAGTTATACTCATCAACTAGAAGACTTCTCATATTTTCAAGGGATAATATGCAGAATTGGAGTAACTCACGGTCTCGGCGGAACTCTTGTGCGGCATTGTTTATGCGCTGGTCCGAATTTGGCTTAGCCTCCAATTTTCCCTACCAAAAAAAAACTCTGAGAAATTAAATACTACAGTACCATGATGGATTTTGACAGGCAACAGTTTGTACTAACAATTGGTTTCCAATAGTTATCGACTTAAGATAAGCTGTTCATTTAATATTTTATACAAGGAATAATTTTATAAAAATCAACTTAATGTGTAAAGAAAAATTGTCATTCAGAATACGGGTCTCTACCCCTTGCGTTTATTGTTAAAACTTCAATACCTGAAATTTATCACCCGGTGGCACAGCTCTCGCACCTTCAGATTCACTACTTGAACTGCCTGAATCTGAGTCTGAGGAATCAAATAAATAGGACAGCAAACAAAATTTAGAGTGAAACGTAAAAAAACAAACTAAATGATACATTTATAGAACAGAAATACAATCATGTATCCAGAAGGAGCAATATGGGGGTGAATAGCAGAACAAACTATGAACTCTATCACACGCAACAACATCAGAAGCTTAATAAAAAATTATTGGTTCGGCTGACAAGAATCATTCTTAAGAACCGTCATTGAATAATCACACACCACAGAATGCGATGAGAATGAGATAAAAAGAAAAGAGTGAAAAAGGTTGGGATAGAGTCATAAAAGTCACAATATCAGCACTACAAGAATATGGTGCAACATAATGGATAGCAACCACGGAAGCAATAATTTCAATGAATATTAACCAGATGATTATTTTTTTTCACTACTTGAACTTAAAGCTTGAGTAGATTTTACATGTTTATAGTTTATACGGATTACTACTAAATAGTCTCTCAGTGGCCTTTCTTCTCGGAAATATCAACACAAATTACAAATGCATCAGTTAAGCAATCTCTTTCTCAAAAAGTAATGGGTACTGGTACTACAGCCTAAATCCCATAAATATAAGCAAAGTTTCGGTGATATTTTGAAAATTTGGCATTCGTGATCGAGATTCCAGTGATTATTGAACTGTTTGTTTTTCAACAAAGATCACAAGTCAAGCAGAAAAGATATAAAGATTAGGTAACTTGTAACACGCAGACACATAAACTTAGTATGCATTGCAGAAAGAAAGTTGGTTCTCCAATTGCAAAACTCTCAACAAGGCAAATGTAGATCATCCTGGAATTCGTATAACATTTTCTACCTTCACAGCTTAAGTGCCAAACTGCCTTGACACCCAGTTGCAGATGTTCCAATCATTAGCAGTCCGAGCATAACAGCAAATAATTCTATATCTTGCGCTAAAAATTCTAAATCTTGCGAGTTTGGACTCCTTAACCTCAGCAATATTGATATATTTCTTCTACATCAATGCTAGTCATGCATAGTTTCCCACTTTTCAGAAATTATGAATTGATCATAAAAATTTGTGTATTGATTCTTCCACCAGGCATTAGAATGTCAAACTGACTTCTCACGTATCCACCTAAATTACTAAATATATATGTAAGCATTTAAAAGCAGTATTTACTACTTCTAACCACCAACATAATTAACTTTGAGGTAAAGCCAAGTTCGAAGTATATATACATCATCCCAGATATGATGCATATAGAACCCTGACACAACTATGCTCCACGATATAAGTTGATAAGGGAGCAGAAGAACTCAAGTAATGCATCTGACACTATTGATACAGTCTTTCTAGGATTATAGCAGAAACCAGAAGGCAGAAGAAATGGCCCTATAAGTCTATAACCACAGATGGTTTAGAACCTTAAGAATTTCATGTTTTTAGCATTGTTGCAGAAGCCTCTAAGTCTCTAACTAGAAATTATTCAGCATATCCAGAAATTCAGAAGTTGTAGAAAAGAAAAGAAGGGCTAATCATCAAACGTATACCAGCTGTGCGACACTAGTGCATAACCGCGCATAGGTCAACTAGCACAAAGATTGCAAGAGAGACTCTACGAATGTAGATGAATATTTAGGATAAAGACCCTGTTGTAATACACCATTTGAGCCACGGATACCAAAACATGATGCGCCATTTACCCAACGCCTTAGTTTAAAAAAAAGAACCTTCTAGCACGCTTAACCCCAAGGCCCAGTGGAGCACAAGCGAAAAAGTGCTGATGAACTTAAATTCGCTTTATAGACAAGACAGAGCCAGTAAGGTGCACTAGCCAGTAGCCAACAGCTTCTAACTCTTATATTTTGCTCTTCTCTTTGGCACTACCTAACACCTTCTAGTTCATTCATTATGCCCTTCTCTTTGGCGCACGCCTTTGCCTTGCGCTTTGTTAGCTCAAAATTTGCAGGAAACCGAGCTTTTCATCCAATCTCTTAATATAATGATCTAGCTTTTTCTTTTGAGTTTTACTGATTTAATGTGTATGAGGAATTTAAAGTTTATATATCAATAAGAATGCTAAAAAAGATGATGTCAATTCATTGAGAAAAAATATTATAGGACTTCCATTTAGTGATGGGTTATAAAAATTAATATAGACGCAGTTATGTATACTTTAATCCACACCTTCAGCAGTGTAACCTTACAAAGCTACAGGTCTGGGGGTTAATTTCCCAAACAAAAATGCCCACAAGGACAAGGACTAACTTATCTCAACCCGATCCACTTGATACCACGCCAGTGTACAGAAAGAGGGAATACTGAAGGTTATGTCACTGGAGAGAAAAGACACATGAATGAAATATTTCATGTGACTCCCTTCAATAAGCATTCCAGATGTTCCAATAAAGTATATTTAAGAGCTCCTCAAGGCACCGTTCAATATGGAAATTCAAAAGGGTGCATAAGAGAACTGAAAACAGCATCAACAGGATGAAATTCTACATGGAATACTTCAGCCTTCTAAATCACCTGTAGACATGAGACTTCCTACACGCATTTAAAATGTTGTTCAAATAACACCCTGATTCTAAGATTGCTAGCATTGGTTAATCTTCTCACTTCCAACTAGGCATCAGATCACGCTTAATCCTTCAATATTATCCTATGAATAGTGGGTAACGTATTGCCAAAAGAGACACAAACGATATCCACCATAGGAGGCTCAGTTCCCTCCACCCACTGGGGAAAAAATAACAAAAAGTAAACAATAACTACTCGTGGATTTGCTTACATGTTCCCAAAGCTCAGAAGCAAACCCAAAATTAAGTATCCTGGGAATTGACTTGAATGCTTATTCTCCACTTGATAACATGATTTTCCCTTATATAAGACATGATGTTTTTAGGAGAATCTTATAGAAAAGTGATAATTGAGGGAGGCGTAACACAGCTAAAACAGCATGGACAAAGTAACTAATTTCAAGGTAATCGCATCTGCTTCAACCATACATTCTTTCCTCAAGACAAGGGATCTTTCATCTTTATAAGATCAAATTCAAACTATAGTGCAAGCAGGTATAGAACATGAGACCTAGATTGAGTAGAGTGAGTTCAACTTAATGATTTAGGACAAGGAGCAACTCTCGTAAATCCACCTTATATGACAATGGAAGTCTAACGGCAAAAGGACAGAAAAACCGATACAGATTAAGAGGCAGGCTGTGTCAGCTGCTCTTCCTAATAAAGGTGATAAACAAATAGTACTAATTCCCAGGTCCAGAAGAGGATACATAAACTCTCTACAAAAATGTCCACCATCATCTTAGTTGCACAAAACGACCACTAATATTGCCATAGAAGTAAAGCTAGGTCATGAACAAAGAGAAGGAGACAGCAGAAAACTAAGCAGCATCAAATGGACATTACTAGCAAAGCTAAGTCATGAACCTAGAAGTCGTTACTTACAAAATACATCTATAAGCACATTAGATATTATTTTGAAACAATTCCTTGAAAATGAAATTAAATACTGAAAGAAAAAACAAATAGCTGAAGAGTTGATAGGATGACTAACCACTTGATGATGAGCCAGAGCCACTGCTGGAGCTGCTAGCATTACTACCTCGATTATTTTTGTTCACAGTGTCTTTTACTATCTCTACCGGAGGAAAGCTTGAAACAGGATGGTCGTTACCCCCAATATCAATATCCTCATCAGCAGCATCATAGCCTGCGACATACAAGCACAATAAAGCAAGATAAATATATAACTAATAGCCGTTATAAATGCGAAGGGAGGCAAATCAGCACAGCCAACTGTTTCGCCCATTATTAAGCACTACCTTTGCCAGGCGGTAACGATGAATTGCTAAATCCTGACTCGTGATGCAGCTGTAGGGATAAAACAATGAGGAAAATCATATCAATAAACAATACAATCTTAAATTTAATCATGATCGGCAGATAGTTGCTAAACTAAATAAGCACCGCATAGAAAAGGATGGAAAAGAGCATGAAAGATAATGAAATAAAAATCTGTCTATTTCAATGAATAAACTCCATTCGACCTTCTTTTACCCCAATAGAAAAGTCAAATCAGGGTTATTTATTAAGATGTGGGGGAGTAACACAAAAAAAGGTACCTCCATTTCACATGGTTCAGCCCTAATATGCTGCTTTTTTTTCTCCACAAGCAAGTCATCTAGCAATTTCCTCAGCTTGAAGAGGACATCATCACTGAGGGCATCAATATCAATCTCAATCTCATCTTCACCAGTTTCCCCATCAGCAGAACTATTTTCCTTCAAGAAATCAATTATGCTTTCAGGTAAATCAGTTATTAAAGCCTCCAATTCCATCCTCAATTTATGCTTCTCTTCATTTGTCATAACCTTCTTTACAGGCTCCAACTTCCCCACGTGTCCCACAGGTGTAACACTTTTCTTTGAAGGTGGAATCTGATTTATTGCTGACTTATTTTGCAACGGAACATCAATCTTGGATGGCAACTGCGGAACATCTGTCTTGGATGGCAATCGCGGAACATCCGTCCTCGATGGCAACCGCGGAACATCCGTCCTCGATGGCAACCGTGGAACATCCGTCCTCGATGGCAAATGTGGAACATCTTTATTCATTGGGATCTTCTTCTCAATACTTTTCCATCGTTGCTCAAAATATTTACTCAGTACTTGCGCCATAATATGAACATCATTTTTAGGAGGGTTGTAAGTCATTGCATTCGAAAAGGTAAGTCTAACATCTGCGGCAAAACCTAGTGGACTAATATACTCAACACTTGCCAATTTGTTTTTGATGGTGGTAAAATCCATAGGATGCTTAATCACATTAAAATAATCCGGAATGTTCAACTTGACAGTATCAACAGGATCTTTGAAAACCCAACCAAACTTATGGGTCAGCAATCGATTCAAGAGTTCTGAACACATCTTCATCAAAAATGGATCAAAAGAGTTTTTGCGGACAGCTTGCCTTGGAGGCTCTACCGGCCCAGAGAACCCCTTATTCAAACGAGGCCCATTACGACCTGGAGAGAGCCTCTTCTTCCCCTGTGGAACACGCTCAGGCCCCGACACAGTACTCTCAAGCGGGGGCCTTTTCTGCCCATCACTACAACTACGAATATCACTAGCTGGGGACACAACAGAACTCATACAAAACGATGAAATTCTCCTATGCAAAATCCTGACATTTTCAACCTCCCGCTTTAGTCTAACCTCCGATTCCTTCCTCTCCTCCCTCGTCATCTTAGAAAGCGACAAAACATTAACCGGAACCCAAAACCGATCACGACTATCTCCAGTCAAACTAATACACTTCCTTTTGGGAGAACAAGAATCTTCAGAAAGGGTGATCTCAGTCTCCACCCTTCCCGAGCTCCCAAACCCTTCAGACTCAGCTATAGTTTCCACAGCATGACGAAAATCCGGCATCATCTTCCCCGGGTTCCCCATCCCAAACTTCCTCGATTTCCCCATCATACCACCACCGCCCGAACTCTTCTGCGTCAGCGTTTTGGGTACTTTCTGCCCAATCATGGGCGGCATAACCCTAAGGTTTTAGCAAAATTAACTCTATCAAACGCCATTAAAATCGGCACGCAATTTACAATTATCGTCATCATCTTTCAATTCAAGCCCTAATTTTGATCAAGTGTCGGAATCTCGGAATGTCATCAGAGCAACAATTAATCAAAACTCTAAAAATAAAAGATAGAAATAAAAGAGTTACATACATGAATTTCGCGACAGCTGAATTGAATTGAATCGAATCGAATCGATGTGTAGTACGGTGAAGTTCCGAAACCAAGGAAGTTGAGGGAAAACGATGGAGAAAATGGAAAGCAGTAAGTAGAAAGATTGAGCTTGAAGGTGTATAGGTTATGAGATTGAAGGTTTAGGTTTAATGTCGGAGAGCCGCCATGGGAGAGAATCAGACACGAAAAGAAAAAGGGTAGAGAGACCCGCGTCGGAGTTGGGATTTGGGAAGAGAGTTTCGACAACAAAAGCCGTCAAATGAAATCTCACTCTTTTCCCTTTTTCTTTTACCCCTCTTTTCTTGAAAAAGAAAAAAAAATTGGCCGTCAATAATTTTCCGCTACAAGTTTAGAATACGATAAACATTTTTTTTCAAATTTATCGTCTTTACAAACTTTTTTAGAAAAAGATTAATCATTGACGTCAGAACTCATAGTCGTAAATTATGGTCAGTCAAGGACTATTGCTTAAAAAGCAATTAACAGCAATACTGGCTATGAGTTCAAAAAACGGTGATTTTTTTTCTCAAATTCAAGGCCTCTATGAGATAATTAGTTTGGAAAAAAAAATTACCGTTTTCTGAACTCGTGAGAAAACGAAAAAGTTGAAGGATACGAGTGAGAGTATCTGTTTTTTAAAAACGGTGTCAGAATTTCGATTTTGATGCAAACGAGATTTGAATAGAGGTTATAAGCACCATCTCTAATAACTTTATCAACTATGTTTAGGCAACCATGAATTATTAAAAATAACAACATAGATAGTTAACGATTTTTTCTCTGCGATATTTATTAAATTTATTTTAGCATCAATGCTAACAAAAGGAGTCGAATGCAATATTAAAACGATCATGAGTTATACTTTTTGTTAAATTTGGTCTCTCGGCCTTTTTTATGGACTTGGGTCTAACATATCATGGATTTATAAGATTAGTTGTTTCACACTGAAAAAAGAAGAGGCTTATGATATGTTTATATAAGATTTCACGCATCACTTAGTAACAAAGCCTTGGGATATTGGGCTTAAGTGAAGACACAAATAATAGGCGCAAATATGCACCATCTCATCTGACTTGATATCTCCTTCTTTAAGATTAGTTGATATCGTGTAAGAGACACTACAGCCACCAATTCAGGTGGGCTGTCAATAACAACCACCAAATTCCTTCTGCGCACCTCTCATGTGCACTAATACAACCATCAGATGCTTAAGTGAAGACACATCTCATATGAACTTTAGTTGATATCGTGTAAAAGGCGGTTGAAGTGTGCCTTCTGCGCATCTCTCATATGCACTAATACAATGAAGCACCTCGACCTCATCAACATAAGACGAGTCAAATAAAAAACAGAATTTTCTAGATATTATCAAACAATTTTTTTATTTTTCTACATTGGATATAATTCAATTAATTTTAATGTTAAACTGAATATGTCTCTTTTAAGAGAGACCTGTAAATGAGTAATTAGTGTGAAGAAACTCAATCTCACATGTGAGGTTATCCCACGTTCATAAAAAAGAAGAATTATCACTTTATATGGCAATAGACTACTCTTTTTATGTCCAGTTGGTTTTAGAGTGGAATCTCCTCAAACTTATGGAGTGAATCCTCTCTTCTCCATATTTGAGTGCGGCCTAGGCCCGTTGCACCATTTAACATCGTATCAACTATTTCTCCTCCGTTTGGTTACGATCCAGGTGCATAATTTAATAATCCGTCCTCTCTTCGATTAAACTATCTCAATCAAAAACTTAGACGACTAAATAGACCTAATCTTTACCCAAATGAAGAAAAACAAACCAATTGAACTAGATCTAATAGTCAACCACAAATTTTCTGGTCATCCAAAAGACCAAGCATGCCAATTGGCTATACTTAGTTTATTAGACCCGTAATCCAATAGACAAAGGAATGATCATGAATTACGTATAACACAAATTCTCATATAAGACGAAAGTATCCGTCTTAAGTTTAAAACGGATTAAATAAGACCCATTTACATAGATAAGACAACCCGTCTTTAGTTAAGATGGATATATCCGTTTTCAAAGAAATTTATTATACGTATAATAAATCTAGAGCCATTCGATCCTATGGTGTTTCACTAACTTTATCTTGACTTACTATTTTTATGGTTCAGAAATCATTTGGTGTGGTGCCCGATTACGAATATGATAGGTAACTAAAATTCAATGGCCCCATTTCGCTGTCAATATTGAATACAAAATCGCTATATTTATTATTCATCTTTCCTACATTTTAGGTAACTACTCCATATTTCATTTAGCGCTACGAATGGTAGAACATTGTACTATCGCGGTCTAGTATTAAAGAGAGAAAGTCGAAGAAGAAGAGATTAATTAATGGCGCGAGTTTTAGATGGCGAAGAAGAGAAAAGAGTGTGTGTGACTGGTGCTTCTGGTTACATTGCATCTTGGATTGTTAAGCTATTGCTCGATCGAGGCTATGTTGTTCATGCCACTGTTCGATCCCTCGGTATTGTCTTTCTCTCTTCTCTTTTCATCACAAACTTTTGATGTAAAAATGTTTTGTATATGTTCTTATTTAACGCAAACTATTGACTTTTACGTAAAATGGATAAATGCTCCGTTTATATAATGGGGGTTGTCAGACTTGTGAGTTTGTGACCTATTTGAATAATAGGGTTTCATTTGCCGTGACAGATTATCATGGCACACAAAACTTCATGGACACGAATCAAACTAGAATTTTTGGATACATTACGTGTGTTAGATCATCATACCCCCTATCCAATGAACAAAGACGTCCAATGATTTTAGGAGGCCCGGTTCAAATTGTCAATTTGGCCCTTAATAGGGTCTGTAAACGAATAATATTTTTTTCAAAAATAATAAAAATATAAAATTGTTGAGATTTACTACACCCAAGCATATTGATACTAAAAAGTTACTGTACTCTAACCATACTGAGTTTTGGGCCCAAAACTTTCGGGCCCCGGTTCTTAGAACCGGTTTCTGCCAATGAAAATGATAGAAAGGACCACAATATGCGTATACGGTATACCTATGCGATAAAGCATAATTTTATCCTTCTTTTCATTGTTCAAGTTTTTGTTTCATCCCCGTATATTAAACAAAGTTGCTCATAACCTTGCAAAATCTGCGGTGGAGTAGTAGATATACGTTTATTTTTACAACTGCCAAAAAAAAAAGTTGAAATTCTAATTGGCTAAGGTGTATAATACTCCCGTACCTCCCATTTATCTAAGAATTGACCACAATAACCATATATACGTATACACGGACAGATCTGTATCACAAAATGAAAAATTCGTAAGAGTTTTGATTTTTTTTCCGAGTTATCTTATATCATCAGTACTTGTTCGTCCCCGAAGCCCCGCTTGTATTTTTCACCCCTAACCTCAAATCCTACCTCCGTCACTGTCTTCTTGGATTCACAACACTGTGAATGGGGAGAGTATATTTGACAAGTTTCGAAAAATAAAAATAAAGATAATGCTCAGATCAGGACATCAGGTTTTAATAGTTTTGGAGAATATGTATAATTGATATTGCATAATTAATCTTATTGTGTCTTTACAAAGCTAGTAGCTATTCTATATATACAACTCATGATTTTGGCTAAGTATGGTAAATATACCTAATATGAGAGGAATAATATAAGGAAGGAAATATGTGATTTCCTTGATTCCAGTAGGTGAGCCTAACGGCTCTTTATGGGTTCCAATACCCTCCCTCAAGTTGGAGCGTGAAGTTGAGAGACGCCCAACTTGGATAGTAGCTCGGTAAATGAGATGCGGTCGAGTGCTTTGGTAAGTATGTCGGCGAGCTGGGACTTGGTGTGCACATATTTGGTTATGATTGTGCCGTTTTGTATCTCATCCCGTATAAAGTGACAGTCGATCTCAATGTGTTTTGTGCGCTCGTGAAAAACTGGGTTGTTCGCAATGTGAAGAGCGGATTGATTGTCACAGTGAAGAGTAATGGGGTCGGCGTGTGGTAGTCCAAGAAAGTTGATGAGACTTTTGAGCCATTTTAGTTCACATGTCGTATGGGCTATAGCGCGATATTCAGCTTCGGTGGATGATCGAGAGACAGTGGTTTGTTTCTTTGTTTTCCATGATATAGGGGAAGAACCGAGGTATATAATGTAAGCGGAGAGAGACCGTCGAGTGATGGGACAAGTAGCATAGTCCGAATCACAATAACCCCGAAGGTGAAGGTTTGAGTCGGAACGTAGTAAAATGCCTTGACCTGGGGAGCCTTTAAGATAGCGAACGACTTGAAGTGCGGCGGCCCAATGGTCCTTTGTTGGAGCATGCATGAATTGGGCTAAAATGTGCACCGAATATACGAGCTCGGGTCGGGTAATGGACAAATAAACCAAGCGGCCCACTAGCCGTCGATAGGGTTGTGGGTCGTGGAGAAGAGGAGCCGTGGATAGTGCCAATTGGTGGTTTGGTTCCATGGGGATAGGAGCGGGTTTTGCCCCAAGGAGGCCGGTTTCGGTTAAGATATCGAGGGCGTATTTTCGTTGGGATACAAAAATGCCGGATTGATTTCGCGCTATTTCAAGACCAAGAAAGTATTTAAGTAGCCCAAGGTCCTTCATATGGAAGCATTGACTTAAGTAAGCCTTGAATTTGCTAATTACCTCATTGTTGTTGCCGCAAATAACGAGATCGTCCACGTAGACAAGGACATGGAGTTCCATGGTAGGCGTTGTCATAGAGAATAATGAGTGATCGCAAGGACATTGTTTGAAACCATATTTGAGTAATGCGGAAGCGAGTTTGGCGTACCAACACCGTGGGGCTTGTCGAAGCCCGTAAAGTGATTTGCGTAGTCGACAAACGACCCCATTGGTAGAGGTGGTAAGACCAGGTGGAGGTTGCATGTATACCTCCTCGTTGAGATCACCGTGAAGAAAGGCATTGTGGACGTCCATTTGATGAAGAGGCCACTGTTTTGCGGCGGCGATGGCGAGTAGTGTACGAACCGTGACTAGTTTGACTGTGGGGGCAAAAGTTTCGTTGTAATCGATGCCCTCAACTTGTCGATTTCCCATAACAACCAATCGAGCTTTGTACCGTTCGATCGTTCCATCGGCGTTGTATTTTATCTTGTATACCCATTTGGAACCGATTGCCTTTTTGTTTTGTGGCAAAGGTTCGAGAGTCCAAGTGCCATTGCTTTCGAGTGCGGCGAGTTCAAGTTGCATAGCTTGTTGCCATTCCGGAATCTGGGCTGCATGTTTAAACGAACTAGGCTCGTGATTATTGGTCACGGCCGACAAGAAAGCTTGATGGTTAGGAGAAAATTTAGCATAATTTAAATAATGAGAGATCGGATGTTTAGTACCTGAAGACGATGAGGATGCGGTAAGAGCGTGAGAGGAGGGACGTTTTGGTTGAACAAAGTCTTTAAGATGGGAATTCGGAAGCTTGATACGGTGTCCGCGACCCATGTCAGACGAATCGGTGTGAAGGGTGGTGTTGGCGGGGGAGGTCGAAGAAGGCGGCTGATCGGCCGTGGGAGGCTGCTGGTCGGTCGTAGGGGGTTGCTGGTCGGCCGTGGGAGGCGGGTTGGTGAGTGTAGGTGGAGTATGCGTAATAACAACGTGGTCAATTGGTTCAAGTGAGTCACGTAAAAAAGAAGAGTCGGGTTCGGTGTCGTGAATATCTAGAGCTTTATAGGGGAATTGAGTTTCTAGAAACACGACATCCCTCGACTTGAAGTAAGATCCGTTGTCCAAATCATAGAGACGCCATCCTTTCTTACCAAATGGATAGCCAATAAAAACACATTTTCGACTTTTAGAAGCAAATTTGTCACGAGCACGATTTAAAGTTTTTACGTAGCATAAGCAACCGAAAATGCGAAGATTCCCCATAGGAGGAGTTTTGTTAAATAACATTTCATACGGTGTCTTGCCATTAAGGAGTGGTGTCGGGGTGCGATTAATGAGATGGACTGCGGTAAGAATACATTCACCCCAAAAAAAAACAGGCAAGCTAGCTTGAAATAAAAGGGCACGAGCGACATTTAAAATGTGACGATGTTTACGCTCAACCCGACCGTTTTGTTGTGGGGTATCCACGTTCGAAGTTTGAAATAATATGCCATTTTGGTTAAAAAATTTGATAAGGCAACGGAATTCAGTGCCGTTGTCGCTTCGTAAAATCTTTATTTGCTTACTAAATTGTCGTTCTACCATAGCAAAAAAATTAAGTAGAGTTTGTTGAGTATCACTTTTATGACGCAAAAGGTAGACCCATGTGGATCGAGAAAAATCGTCGACGATAGTTAAAAAATACGTAGAACCACATGAAGCATTTTCGGAGTAAGGTCCCCATAAGTCGCAATGAATTAAATCAAAAATAGAAGATGCCTTATTTGAACTTAACTGAAATGGTTCACGAGTTTGTTTTGCGCGAAGGCAAATATCACAACTTTGAGTATGAAAATGTTTGCTAGAAGTAGTACGAAGAAAAGGTAAAAAACGAAAAACATGTGAGGAAGGGTGCCCCAACCTTCGGTGCCATAATTCGGAAGAGTCACCCGGGCTGACCGTATAAGCTTGGACCGAGTTGTTCCGAATTCCCGTCAAATAGTATAATCCTTCACGTTGCTCACCCGCACCAATCACCGTCTTCGAGGAACGGTCCTGAATAAGACATAACTGATGTGAGAATTGGATAGTAAGAGTGTCATCCATGAGTAAGCGTGAAACCGAAATTAAATGACAATTTAATTTGGCAGCAAAAAGTACATCCTTTAAAATTAAACGATTTGATAATTTTATGTCACCACATTGGGTAGCGAGAGTAAGATCACCGTTAGGTAAACCGACGGATAACGGATTAATAGAGCGAATATTAGAGAAATGTGTTAAAGAACCTGACATGTGATGAGAGGCGCCGGTATCGATAATCCAAGAAAACAGAGGCGAGTTAGAGACAGTACCTTGACTCGGAGAAGGTGCGTTTTTGTGCTCCTGCCACAATCGAGTAATTGTCGCGAGATCCGTAGCATTTAATGAATTAAAATCCATATTATCCATGGATGGCAGGGAGGAAGAAGCTGTACCAACAGGTGCTTGCGGGACAGAACCAGAGGCCATATGGGCTCGCGGAGGAGCGTTACCAGGCCCGCGGGTGCGTTCATAGGCAGCCCTCCCTTGAACATCCGGAACAAAAACTGCTCGACTAAGGTCGGTATCATTCGGGTTAACATAAATTCGGTCTCTTGGTCGATTACCCCACCATTCTGGGAATTCCCATGTTACCCTGTAACAAACCTGGAATTTGTGCCCATTTCGCTTACAGGCAATACAATAGGGTCGGTTGTTATCAGTAGATTGGTTGTTCGAGTTCGGATAGGTAGTATTACGAGCCCCATTGCTACGGTCAGAGGAGGTTCTACTTCCCTGATTATTAGAATTATTATAAGTATTTTGCCCTCCCCCAGATTGACGAGTGGAATTAAAAGTACGAGACGCAAAGGCCATAACATCGGGGTTGGTTTCAGTATTAGGCCGAGTAAAAGAACGTAAACCCTCTTCTTGTATAAGTCTATTATAAATAAGATCTAAAGTAGGAAGAGGATTGATACCGATGATTTGAGAGCGTGCATTATCGAAGCGTGAATCCAGGCCCAAGAGAAAACTCCGAACCCGTTTCCTTTCCCTCCGGGCATTCATCTTGGTGACCATGGTGCAACGACAGGGATTACATTCACAAGAGGGTAAGGGATCAAACATGAGAATATCATCCCATATTTTAACCATCCTGCCATAATACGACATCAGTGATTCGGTCGGGCTTTGACGGCACGCCATTAGATCGGCTTCCAATTGAAGAACGCGAGGATCGTTTCCCTGGCAGAAACGATTCTTCATATCGTTCCAGATCTGTTTAGCTTCGGGTCGCGTTGAGATTGTACGACGAGTATTTTGTTCGATGGAATTAAAAATCCATCCAGTAACTAAAGCATTGGCGGCTTTCCAATTCGGAAAGTCGGTTTTGCTTTCTTCGGGTTTGACAATAGTGCCATCGATATAGCCCTCTTTGCCTTTGGCAACGAGTGCGAGAAGAAACGATCTGGACCATTCGTCATAGTTCGAGCCGTTGAAGGAAGTTTGTGTGATATTGGAACCGGTATTTTCGACGTGTACGATGGATACTTCGGTTTGTGGGGGAGTAACGGTTTCGTCAGTAGGTTTCGCCATTAGTGTTCGAAAATTTGTAGGGATAGAAAAGAAAAACGAAAGGCAGAAGATTTGATTATTCCTAGCCTGATACCATAATAGTTTTGGAGAATATGTATAATTGATATTGCATAATTAATCTTATTGTGTCTTTACAAAGCTAGTAGCTATTCTATATATACAACTCATGTTTTTGGCTAAGTATGGTAAATATACCTAATATGAGAGGAATAATATAAGGAAGGAAATATGTGATTTCCTTGATTCCAGTAGGTGAGCCTAACGGCTCTTTATGGGTTCCAATAGGTTTACTAATTACTATACATGAACATGAATTTATAACATGGGTTATGCAAATTGGGTTCGGTTTGGGTATGCAGATGATCCGACCAAAACGGAGCACTTGCTTGGATTGGAGGGAGCAAAGGAAAGGCTTCACTTGTTTAAAGCCAACCTTTTGGAAGAAGGCTCCTTTGATTTAGCTGTTGATGGATGCTCTGGTGTATTCCACACTGCTTCTCCCGTTTTAATAGAAACGTCGAACCCTCAGGTTAATCTTCCTTACACCCTTTCTTTTTTTAATGAACTTCGGAGTATTCCACACTTGTCTTTGTTGTTTAGGTTAGTTCATGGAAATTAGCTCAACTGATACTTAAATATACGAATAATTGAACAGGCGGATTTGATTGATCCAGCATTGAAGGGAACTCTGAATGTTCTTTCCTCCTGCGCAAAAGCTACATCTGTTAAACGCGTTATTTTCACATCATCTACCGCAGCAGCTCTACATACTGGTAGCCCTGTAACCTCCGAAACAGTTATCGATGAAACTTGGTTTTCAATTCCTGAGCACTGCAAGGGATGTGTAGGGGTATGTATTTTCCATAGAATATGTCTTTTACACCAGAATAATGCTCTGTTACCAAAAAGCTATGGCCTATTGATACAAGTTGGGATACGAGTAATTCAATACAAGTCGGAGATCAGTTTAATGCATTCCCGAGAATTATTTGGGGCAATGAAATAACTCTCGGAAATGATTAAATGCATCTCGAGCTTTTATTGAAGACGTTGAGCCTAAGTTGAAGGCATTCCCAAAGCGTTCCAAAACTGAACTTGGTCGTGTTGATAGGAAGAGTATGTGCTCTCGAAGACCTTGGCTGAGACTGCTGCTTGGAAATTTGCCAAGGAGAACGGCATTGACATGGTTTCTATCAATCCTGCACTTGTTATAGGACCAATGTTGCAACCTGTGATCAATTGGTCAAGCGATGTTTTGTTTAACTTCGTTAATGGTACGAGGAAATATCCACTAATTAAACATTAACGAAAAACAACTTACTTTCCCCAGCTTTGAATTAGGATTCGTAATTGCTTTTTTTTTGAACGATTTACAGGAAAATCAGACAGTTACCTAAATGCAACATTTGGATGGGTTCATGTAAAAGATGTTGCAGAAGCACACATTAAAGCCTTTGAGATCCCGTCAGCTAATGGAAGGTACATCTTGTGCGAAACAGTGGCGCATTTTTCACAAATTGTCGATATCTTACAAGAACTCTACCCAAATCTCAAACTCCCTCACAAGTAAGTTTGTTTTCTACAGTTTAATTATTCAACCCGGACTAAACCTCGTTTAACATTCAATTCATACATAAAACCCTTCTATTAGTAAATATTGTTATTGATTGTATTTGATAGTATGTATCAAATTAGATTTTATTCATACGTTCTAATTATCCTATAATTTGCTAATTACCAAACACCTTTTCTTAATCTGCTAATTTAATTTAATAGTCAAACCTGCTACTAAAATTTACTAACCTTATAATGTTATCTGCTGTTATGAATCTAATTCTGCTATTTGCCAAACAATGTAATGTAGTAAACTTTGCGATTTCTCATTTGCAGATGCATGGATGATCAACCGTTTCAGCCAACATATCAAATTACCAAGGACAAAGTTATTAGAAGCCTGGGCATTGAGTACATTCCCCTAAGAGAGGCTCTTAAAGAAGGAGTGGACTTTTTTATTGAAAAGAAGCTTATTGATGTGTAACTTTTGGCCGAAATATTCATGTTATACGATAAATGTTATACCTAATTTCGTATTTCATATCATATAAATATGTAAAATATTTAGACACGATATATATCAATTTATACTAATGTATTTTTTGTTTTTTTTTAAATTGAATATACTGTGTTATTAAATGGAAAACTTACAACTTAAACTTGAAAATTCGAATAAGAATGATGAAATATCGAGGTTTTCAATTTGCTTCTTTTCTTTATTTATGTTAAGATTTTAGTCTAATGGAGTAATGGCCATTAAATTTATTTGAAAACTTATTTTAAAAATTATGGCTTTGAGTCAAATGATTGCGAAGAGGTAATCACCGTCTGATATTCTCACCAAAGCTCTTGGCCGCATTACGTTTGTCAATTTCTTGTCCAAATCGGGCATTGTCGCTCTCCATGCTCTAACTTGAGGGAATATGATGCGAGCCATATTCACGGCAAGTTACCATTATGTAATACGGAGTATTATAATATCGGTTTTTCTAAGAGCACACCTTAATAACCTAAATATGGTGAAATTTATAAAATATTTTCACTAATTATGGTGTAAATATGAATTTATACTTGAATATGAAAATATTTTGTAAATCTTATTACATTTAGTTATTAATGCGCGTCCTTGAAACAAACATTAGAAAAACCGTTATACTATACTTTGTAGTTATAATATTTTTGACATGTATATGTTCTAGAATGATTGTCTGTAATATAAAAATCTTATAAATATCTGCACATAATGCAAAAGAAAGACAAACAATCTTTCCCAAAAAGCTCTTGTTCGTCTCCTCGTGTTTTATCCCATATCAAGCTTCAAAAAATTAGGTAATTCTGTCTTGTAAGCTTGTAATTAAGGGATATGTAGTTCACACAATGTATCGTCTGGTGATAATCTATTCTTGTTTAAGATGGGAGTATCACGCGAAATGCTATTTGTCTTATTTAGCATCTAATTATCTATGCAAGTATCAGGCAAAATATTATTTGTCCTGTTTTAACATTAAGATAGACGAATATATTTATATCTGTCTTAAGAGAAACTAATTGGAGGTAGTTGGTAGTAGGCCTAGTAGCTAATAAGTCAACAAACCATACAAACTATTGAAATGACTTGGCATGTTTGAACGATCAAATTTGCACATCACCTACTAAAACTAATGTTGGTGAAAGGATATTTTTAAATATCTTATGATATTTTAAACTTAGTAAGTGTAGAAATGACACTATAAATAAAGCTAGTAAGATTGTTTTAATCTCAGAATTAAACTAAATTAACAATTTTAACAATGAGTAACTACAACAGTTGTTACAAAACAGTCAGAAATTTCCAGGTACAAGTAATGTTGATATTGTTATTACTAGTCACAATCTTAGTTGCAGTTGTGTCGGAAGACGACACGGTGTTTCTTAACTGCCTCGACAAGCAACCGACCTCATACCCGACATCAGAAACTTCATTCACCAAACACAACTCTTCATTCCAATATGTCTTGTACGACTTGGTTAGGAACCGCAGGTTCCAAAACCCGATTTACCAAAAACCCTTGGTAATTGTCACGGCCAAAGACGTGTCTGATGTCCAAGCGACGCTGTTCTGCTGCAAAAGGCATGGCGTACAGCTGAAGGTCCGAGGTGGTGGCCATGACATGGAGGGCACATCTTACAATTCTGCTGCTGGGCTGCCTTTTGTTATACTTGACATGCTCAATATGCGGTCTATTAAAATCAACATTGAGGAAGAGACCGCGTCTATACAATCAGGCGCGGTCCTGGGCGAGGTCTACTATGCCCTCGCCCAGAAGAGCCGCGTGCATGCCTTTCCTGGAGGGGTGTGCCCTACGGTAGGGGTCACCGGGCACTTTAGTGGAGGCGGGTATGGTAATTTGATGAGGCAATACGGACTATCCACTGACCATGTTGTGGACGCGGTCTTAGTGGATGTGGATGGCAAGGTTCTTAATAGAACATCTATGGGGGAGGATCGGTTTTGGGCCATTAGAGGAGGCGGGGCAGCCAGCTTCGGGATAGTCCTAGCATGGAAAGTAATGCTTGTTCGCGTTCCACCTTTGGTGACCGTTTTTCATGTGACACGTTCCCTTGAACAAGGCGCGTATGAGACCATGTATAGGTGGCAAGAAATAGCCCCAAATCTACCCAAAAAGATTTTCATTAGAATTCGAGTTTCAGTAATCAAAGCCGAGTTGAAACTTTCCTTCATTGGGATGTTCCTTGGATCGACTCAGGAACTTGTCGTGTTATTACACGAGAAGTTCCCGCAATTGGGAATATCACCCAAGGAATGCACTGAAATGCCATGGGTGAATTCGACTCTTTTTTGGTCGGGTGCTCCTGTCGGAACTCCAAACCAATTCCTAATCAGTAGACAAGAAGAAAAACTGTCTAGGAAGGTTAAATCAGATTTTGTTGTCGAACCAATACCAAAACAAGGAATCGAGAAAATATGCAAAGCGATGCTAAATATGGAAGGATTAGTGATGGAATGGAACCCTTACGGTGGGAGGATGAGCGAGATCCCGGGGAACGAGATAGCGTATCCTCACCGTGCAGGCATTTTGTTCAAGATCGAATACGACTTCAAGTGGTACGAAGTCGGGATGGAGGTGGATAAGTACCATGTAGAAATGTCAAGGAGTTTTTACAGGTTTATGACACCCTATGTTTCAAAATCTCCAAGGAAGGCTTACTTCAACTATAGAGATTTTGACATAGGTATAAATCATGGTAAACAAGACACAAATATGACCACTTCTTTTGGGATGAATTACTATGGTAACAATTTCGTCAGGTTGATGAAGGTGAAAACGGATACAGATCCCGCTAATTTTTTTCGATATGAGCAGAGTATTCCTCCTACTCCAACCACTCTCTCTTAATAACAATCAATAGCAATCAATGTATGGTGAATTTGGTGATTATCAGGGTCGACCAATGTATTTCGCAGGCCCTGTTTCAAATGTAAAGTTGAGGCTCGATATATAATTAAGAAACAAAATAAGTTAATTACAAATCTTCTTTAATATAAAACTAGTTTTTTTGCTATGTGTAATAAATTTCACGATAAAATGGGATATGATACATAATTTATATGTAAGATTTTATATATGCCATATGACCAACAAATAATTCCCATCAACATAATATTGACATGGAAATAAATGAATGTAAAATTAATAAATATTTTTTATTAGGAAAAAAAATCAAGATAAAGTTTATACAAATGATACTCCGAAAAACATTAATATCTACTTTACATAATCAGCTCAATGATGTAAGTAATCTCCTTAATTCTTTGGAATAACAAACCATAACTAATCTTTGTTCCATCAAATGGCAGCTACCAAAAACATTCAGAAGTTGTTACATTGTTATATATCCCGGTCAAACTATAAACGTACTCTTGAATGTGAATGAAGCTACAACGCCCATGGCTACGACGGCTTATGACCACCCCCACCCCCATCCCCCCAAAAAACAATCATTAGATAATACTACAACCACCATAATCATTCATTATGCCGGAAATCGACATCTGATTTACTCTCCGATAAAATGATCTATTCTTCCTTTGTTTAATGATACTGTTCATACCAGTGAATGCAGTAATTTTAGATATACCTTTTGCAAACTCAACATGATTTCATCCCCAATCAATTTTCGCGCATAATATTAACTCAACCAACCACCCCAATCTTGCCCCATTTTCTCGTTTGAAACAAAATATTTCTCGCAAACCGCTATTTATATATTCCTTATTCGTTCACACATGATCTAAAACAACCTCATCCCTTGAAAGATCCTTCTTCAAAACTTATCTCAAATTTATTCAACCAAGTGAAAAACTAAACCCCTGCCTCTAAAAAATCCATCATCTAATGAAAACTAACCCTTATTCTTGACAATGTTCTTAGGATTAAGATTTACTTTGGATCGATGGTGTCGAAAATTAAGCATATTCATATGATTTGTAGAGGTTTCTTGCCATTGTTCATGATACCTATTTATTTTAAGCAAGTAATATTTTATTGATAAAATAACCTTAATTCTTGATCACTATCATTAACAAACTTAACACCCTCCACCAATGTACACCCCCCCCCCCCCCCCCCACTAAATAAAACATCGAGGACACCTTATTAGTCCTTACTACTTGAAACAACCTTCAATCAACTACCACTACCTTGCTACATGTTTTACGTTAATCCTAAATCACATTCAGCTCCATAAAACACCAATCCCTTACACCAATTGGATCCTCGTCACCCTTATCGAAGACAATTCATTTCTCTTTCAACAAAGAAAAGTTTAAAAAACAATCTTCCTTATTTCTCCCCCTCTCTCTCCGTTCCTAGTCTTTTCCCTTCCCTGTTTTCTCATCCCCTCTCACTGCCTCATTTCTGATACTCGAACAAAGTGTTCGAGTACTATGTTGGTAAATCAAATAATTTTTAATATTATAAGTATATAGACACGAAGTTTGCTATTTATTTCATTTTGCATAAATATATCATACTCTCTCCATCTCACTTTTATTATCTCTTTTACTACAAATTTTAATTATCTTATAATTATGGCTCTCTTTATAAATCTAGTAAGGAAAAAATTTAACCAACCAACTCGCCGCAATTATCCACGTTCCCACTCGAAACGACCCTTAACCCACTACTAAAACCATTAGGTTCACAAATAAAACGGTCTAAAATTCAAAGTTTTCACCAATCCTGCTTCCATTCCCTCTAAACCTACAATGAAATTAACTACCACCAAATTCGATGCAGTTAACCTTATTACTATCTCAAGCAACCATCTAACTCATTATTGACAGTTTTGACACCCTTCTCTTAGCCCCGATAAACCTAAAATATCCAAGTTACCTTTCTTTCGCGAAACACCCACACTTAACCCCCAAAAGTCACTTCTCTTTTTGAAAAGTTCATCCACCTAACAAAAAACTAACCTCTACTTTCAAAACCTCTTTTTTACATCCCATAAAGGTGAAGTTGAACATGACAACAAAATGCAGAAACTTAGGTTTAGTTTGATAACGGCAGATTGAACATTTTTTTTTAGCATTTTGAGAGTTTTTACACTATTTAAATAACAAATGTGTTATTTTGAGTGTTAATTGTCGACATATTGAAATAGTAGACTGAGGTGTAATTTCCTATTTTACATTATGACCCTTTAATTAGTACAGTATATTATAAAAAAATAAAAATTGAGTTTTTTTTAACTCTAAGTTATAGATCGAACTCTATCTTTATCGTAATTATAACTAATATTCTTAGTTAAATATATAAATCTAAGTAAGTTCAAATATGTTGGCTAAAAATCACAAATTATACGAAGTAGTATATTCAATTTTTGTTTTTTTTAATAGGACATGATTGTCATAAACTATAATTAGAATATTAATGCAGTAGAAAAGTAGAGAAGAGTTGCTAAGTGCATGACCCCCTTCGAGTTTTATTTTTTTTTCAATTATTTTTAAGCTTTTGCCTAAGGGTGTTTAATTGTTTATAACATCAAATTATGTATGAATAATATGTCTCATCCTTCCCAATCTATATCTCTTCCTAAATTATAATAATAATGTGCTCAATTTACAAAAATAAAATAAAATGGTATAGTATAACAATAATTAGTTTGGTCAATATAATTGAATAGTACCGTTTTTTATGCATGTAAATTTGTCATAATTAGTTTGGTCTAGATTCTTCAATAGTACCGTTTTATGTGTGTTTTTGTGACTTTTATTTTAATGTTGATTGTTGCTTAAAGTGACTCTCTAACCTTATACATATTTTTATGATAAGTGTATGTACCTCTTTTATCTTTAACCCTCATCTGAATTATTTGATCACTCTTGGCACCATTTTTACTTTCAAAAACAATTGTACAGTAAAGTTTTTAAGACACTTACTCATTTGTCATAATATGATATATCATTTCGCAAATTAGCATCAACCTTTTTTACCTTTCTAATACGCTTTAAAAAATAGATATCAAACTTTATAGTTATCAATAATTTTGTAAATATCGTATTTAAGTTTGGATTAATATAATTTTATATACTTTATAAAATAAAAAATGGATGTAAATAATATAATAATAAATTATCGATAGAAGTTGAAGTGTGTAGGGAGGGAATTAACACTTAAATTAGTAGGAGAAATATATATGTCTTTCACAAAGTAAACCGGGTATTATGCATATTTGAACATGATGACATTAGAAATAACAAAAGATGTAGGGGCGCATTTTAGCGTTTATTTTGCTCTTTACATGAGTAAATTTCATGTAGTACATATTATGTATGCACATTTGTCACAACCCAACTCGGTCGAGGGCCTTTTGGCCTTTCTAACGCCTCTATTTTTTAATCGGACATTATTACAATTTTTTTATATTGTTAATCTTTAACAAACATTTTATGTTGTGAATTGTCATATTTAACACTTAATATAAAAATGGATATTATAAGTATATCAAAGGTTTTTTTTCCTAATTTAATAATAAGTGAACAAATATTAATGGATAATTTCCTAATATAAATAAATCGTAGATAATTAATTTATTTCCTATTTCTAATAGGAAAATTATATTCCTAGTTCTAATATGAAAATTTTAAATATTTTATTATTTTCTATTTCTAATAGGAAAATTGTAATTAATTAATTTTTTATAATAGTGTTTTGTAAAAGTTGGAGACTAGCACGCGCTTAGAAAATAACCTTCTTTAATTATATATATTGATTGATTGATTCTAAATTTTACATAAAGAGGACCCAAAAAATGGGATGAAGAATGTATTATTTATCACCCGTCAATCCGTCATCATTCATTACTTCTATTAATGATTATTAGATCGTTTTAAAAAATAATTTTGAATGTAGTTTACGGACACATAATGAGTACAACCCCAAAGGAGGTTATACAAGATCAATATATGATTATTTAACTTAACAATATTAATGTAGAGTTGTAGGACAAATATTTAGTAATAAGGGAAAGCTTATATTATAGGGAGATGATATATTTTACAAGAGAGAGTTTTTTTGTGAGAGAATACACTTAGACTTAGCTTGGTTATGACAAGCACCAAGCTCCTCTATTTATAGTACAAGCTAGGTAGAATATTACAAGCATATGCCAATCACATCACTTAATTTACACCATAAACTTAAAGCTTATATTTTACACCATTCCTTTATTTAAGCTACTATTTAATTGTCATTCATGTCTCCCATTATTATCTTTTTCCCCCTGTCTCCAAAAGAGGAAGATGCTTCAACGGGTTCATCATTACTACTTTCGTCGCTTCCCGAATCTATTGCATTCAGTTATTTCTTCAGTGTAGGAATAAAATTCTTCACCTTGTAGGCCACACCTTCGACTCTATATATTGGATGATCACGATCGCTTTTCGGCCACGAGTACTGATCATGAAAGCATAGCAGGTTCCTTCGGACTTCGTGGATCAAATCTTGGGGGTACATGTCTGGATCGTGCCAATTTGCAGTAACAGGATGGAACAACTTTTCTTCTGTAGCAGATTCTTTTATTCCATTTAAAGCTGCAAGATTACATGCCTTTTCTCGGAAATTAATTTCTTCAAAGGTGAATCATTGTATCCTGACCTTATCCATGCTTCAAATCTTTTATGTATCCGGATGCCATCTTTTTCTTGTTCTTGATCAGTTAAGATTTTGAATGTGACAAATAAAGTATGGCCTTCTTGCTTCCGAATATTCGTCTGCCACCACGTTGCATCGTGGAACAACGTCATCTATTGTACAAAATTTTGTAATGTGGCTTTCTTTTATTCATCGGACATTTTGCTAAGTACTGCAACACCTGACTTTTTTCAAATAGGACTCCGGTTGTGTATGACTCAGCAAGGTACCACAACAATAGATAAGCTTCCGGTGGGAATTTTCGGTAATGATTTGGATTCAGGTTGATGGTGGTGAGGAAAAGGATACTTTGGGTGGTAAGGTAATCCAAGGAGAGGTCCTTGATCCAAACCATACCTGTTTATGTATAGCATGAGGACTTTGTGGAGTGTAATAACTCCTCTTGTGCTCAGGACACTTTTGAGGATATCTTCTTGAATGGCTTGCAGCATATGATCAATTAATTCCCTAATTGGCTTATCTGTGGTTTTTACTGGATTGATTGTGTATATTACTGGAAAAATTGACGAAATCTCTCTTTGTGTTCTTGAAAGAAAGTCAGGGAGGAAGTTGTCTTTTCCTTTTATGTGCTTGACATCAAACTTCCATTGCGAGAACCAGCTTGCCCACCTGAGTAGCTGAGCTTGAGGAAGAGTTTTTTGCTTGAACTGTATCATTTTTGGGAAAGAGGACATGTCCAATTCTATCAGAAAATGTTGTCCAATTAGATGATGGAACTCAAATTTCTCAATGCCTCTTTTAACCGCAAGGATCTCCTTGTAGGTGGAGTGATAGTGTTTTTCACTTTCCTTGAATGCTCCACTCTTATATCCACATACGTGCCTTTCTCCTTTTTCATCTTCTTCTAAGAGGACTGCTCCCCAGTAACAATCACTTGCATCAGTTTGCAGAATCCTTTTTCCTTTTGAAGGGATTTTCAATGCAGGCAAGGACTTTGCAATTTTCTTTAACTCTTTGACTGCTTCAGTGCATTTCTGGCTCCATGGAGGTGCATCTTTCCTTAATTGTGCTGAGAGTGTTGTAATACCCCGTATTTTATTATAAGGTTTATTAATTATATTGACGTGTATTCGATAATTAATTTATCGAATAAGGGTTTTTATATTTTTTTTCGTATTAGCTATATTTTAAGTTTCGTTGTAGGAACGGGAAGTGGTATTTTATGTTGTCGGGATGCGAATAGGGATTGTAATAGTTCGTATTTTATTAATTCGTATCAAGGAATGGTTTTATATTATTTTCAAGACAAGGTATGATGGTATGATATTCAATAGGTATTTACTAATTTATATGATAATTATATTAATTTAGTCTATGTGCTCGTTTGTCCATATTTAAGTCGGGAACGGGATATGGATAATATAATTCTTGGGAATGCGTGATGGATCGTCTTATATGGGCTAGTATTCAGTTGGGTCGTGAGAAATAAGGATTTGACACACCATTTATGTTATACGTATGTTTGATGCGCAGCAACTAAAGGGGATATTCACCAATCAAACCCTAATTCCCCATCATAATCAGCCTACATTGTTTCATCGAAACCCTACTACTACCACTACATCCTACACCTTGTCTGCCTCCACAACCCCACAATAAACACCACCCAAACCACAGTGTGAATTAGGGAGAACAAGAGGAGGAAACGCAGCAGGAACAACACGTCACCACCATCGTTTATCGTTGCGCGCATAAGTGTTTGTAAGTAGTTATTCTTGTGCTCTTCGATGCTTTCGAATCAGAGTACCATGGTAGTGTTTAATGTTTGTAATATGAACGACATAATTATCGTCATTAAACTACCGTAGGATCACCATGGTCATTGCTTAAACCACCATAAGAGTGGAATGTGATACACGTTTTAATACCCTATTTTGACACGTTGTTTCAGTACTTCGTATATAATTGTTTAATTCAGATGCATATGGGGTTGTTTATGAGCTCGAGACCATGGGGGGGGGGGGGGGGGTTGTAATAGGATTTCGGTAGGTAGTGTGGTGGTGGTTGGAAACAAAGAGGGACAGTCGTTTTTCTGGAGGCGCAGAAGTTTGCAAACACACGAGTTGGGTGCAGGGGGTTTTGAGCGGTTGTACCAGCGGGTTTGGGGTTGTCGAGGGCTAGTGGTTCTCACCAGGTGGTAGGGGGAGTGATAGGTGTCTGGGTTGGAGGCTGATGGAGGTTTGTGTCGTGGTACTGGGGGTGACAATCGCGTTCACAGAACAGGGAAACAAAACCGTGTTGCAGGTCGGTTGCGGAATTGGTTGTGAGCGGGCTGTGTCGTTGCTACTGTCGAGGACCGGTGGGGACGAGTCGGGAGTTGGGGTTGGCGTCAATGGATGCTCCATGGTGCGGTGATAGCAGCCACAGTGGGTAGGTGGTGGTTCAGGTGGCGTAAGGGTGTTGATGGGGCTGCGTTTTAGGGCTGGCAAGGGGCTGAAGTCGTGAGGGGGACGGGGTCTGATTTGAGATGGGCTAGTTGTGTAAGCGCGTTTTTTTCCACTTTGGTTTTGTCGTTGTGTTGTTACTATTGGTGGAATGGTTATTATTATTATTATTATTATTATTATTATTATTATTATTATTATTATTATTATTATTATTATTATTATTATTATTATTATTATTATTACTACTACAATTATGTGTTGTTATTGTTATTAATCTTCTATTATTATTATTGTTGATATTGTGATTGGAGTACATTAGTTTATTAAAGTTAGTAATAATTGCTATTAGTTTTGGATATTGTCTTTAGTAGTATATTTATGGTTATGGTATGGTAATGTTACTAGTAATGTTTTACCATTGGATGGTTATATGGATAACAAATAATTGGCAATATGATAGTGTGGTGGTCATGCTAGTTATTTTATTCAATGGAAATTATAAGGATATGGGCGTCTGTATGAGTATATAATGTGTTATGAATAATACAATATGAATAGGAAAAAAATAATTAGTCGGTGGTGTAATTAGTTATATGAATAGAATTTAATAATAAGTACTATTTATAGGGATTGAGTTCAAGATGGAGTATTTCTAGCAGCTGATCGGTTGTCATTCGGCAAATTGAGGTAGGGGAAATAATTGAGATCTTGTTTACGATATTGTGACATTGATTATTAACTGTGGTGAGTTGTATACGTTTTATTGAATGAATAATATTATAATGTTATTGATTGACTGTATATTTCTGTGATACGATACGAAGCGGAGATAAAGGGTCTGTGTTTGGTGCGGAGATAAAGGGTCTGTGTTTGGTGCGGAGATAAAGGGTCTGTGTTTGGTGCGGAGATAAAGGGTCTGTGATGTGGTGTGGAGTATATTGGGTCTTGTGATCGGTGCGGAGTTTATTTGGTGTTGGATCGGTGCGGAGTATATTATATTGTTGTCTTATTTATCTTTCTACTCAACCTCGCGGTTGACCCTGTGTATTCGTGTACACCTACGATGATCCGGAATGGGGAGTAGATTTTACAGGTCAGTGACAGATGGACTAGGAGCTTGGGCATGGAGAGAGACATGGCATGGACCTACTTAGAGTTAGATCACATTTAGATATCGTCAGTTGTACTTTCTTTTTATCAAGTTTGGAACTCGTAATTGTTGTAATACCAAGTTCAAATTTAATCAGTATTTATATAAATTACCTTTGGTTTGTTTACCTTGTTATTCACTACCTCGGATATATACGGGATGGTAACAGTCCTAATTATTTGAGAATGTCTTGCTAAAGGCTCTTAAATAAATGGGGGTGTTACAAAGTGGCATCAGAGCGAACGATCCTCAGGCCTAAACCAAATGAATAATAATGAACGTAGGAAGAGTCTAATAAAATGAACCCCGAGATAAAACTGATAGGAGCCCCAAAAAGGAACGGGATGAGTTAGGGGCCCCCTCACACCAAACCAGGGCCCTTTCTGTTCTGTCTCGGGAACCCAAAGAGAGTAATTGAAGAGTGGGGTAGGCTATATGATGACCTGGTTATATTTTGCTAACGTTCTTGCAGGAGAAGAATGAGGTAAGTAATATTTGAGTTTTGATTAATGACGTGTGTTGGAACGATATGTATGATATGAGATGTGGATCAATCTGGATGATGGAATTTAAATTTTAAGAGTTAGAGGTGTAATTGTTGAACAATGGTTAGAGTAATGTGATCATAGTATGTTGGTGTTTGGGTTATATGGTTATTAAATGACTATCGCAGCTATGCAATATATTGGTTGGCATTTGGATATGAATGATCAGATTCTGATGTTATAGGAGTCCATGTCTAGTGATATGCGGAATGTGCTACCCCAAGCCATGAATGCTATATAGTCATGTATTGCATAGATAGTACTTGAAGCTTACATGGCAATTTCGTCTTACACACAATTAGTTTAGTTGTAGAGTCATGTTTCAATGAGTGGCACCTTGGTGATTTCTGGTATACATATTTACAAACTATTATGTTGTGAATGTTACGATGGTAGGAACTAATGCATTGTTCATATATGTATAACTGGTGAATTATTTTGAGATGCTACTTCTCGTTTTCGCAATCGTACCGCCTTGTAGATAGCAATTTCGGTTTGAAATAATGATGTTAATTTGGTAAAAGGTGATCCCAACGCTCAAATGACATGTCAACATGTTTTGGAAAAAAAAAAAAAAAAATAAATAAAAAAAAAATAATGGTTATATTTAAATGTGATAGTGTGAAGAGATTGTAACGTAACCAAATTTTGATAAACTTCCTAATTTTTTTTTTTTTTTTTTACCTTGATTATACGGACTGTCATATTCAAGGTGTTCCATATTTGAGTATGAAAATTCTATGTCTGATAACCTCCTGAGTTAGTTATAATGCTTTTGGTTTTATGTTAATAGGAGTTATATTTTGAGTGAAATAAATCTTTTAATTGACAGTGGTTAGATTGTTACTGCACAGTCCCGTTTCGACCCATCTTTTTGTAAAAGAAATCATTTAAGACTTGGTTATTGTTTATGTATAATTCCACCTCTACGGTTCAGAATATGCGTTTACGTTTTCGAGATGATAAGCCGTGTAAAATCTTAATGAGTCGTTATTTAATTGTGATTCTTGCAAGTTGCCTAATTTTCTGTTGAATTGTTGTAAAGTTCTTATTCAGACCGATTGAGTTATGAGAATAGTATTAAATAATTTCCTTGAGATATGCATCCGATTCTTTTCCTATAATTCGCTAGTGCTTTATATTTTCTGAAAACTATAATTGCTCGCACGTTAGCTAAGCTGTTATTTAACTATGATTTGGTAAGTTGCTGCATAATGTTTAATTGTTGAAATTGTGAGATATGGAAGTCCATATAAAAAATTTAATCAAATGTGAATTATGTGATGTAACCACGTGATATCCTGATATGGCATTAGTAACATGAATAGTAGGCGTAGGGTGTGAGTATGAACCCTCACTATATGATAGCGTAACCTTGTTTATTTCGTCAAGGTTAATATAGAATCGTTTCAATTATATGTCTAATATTACGACCTCAAATAATTTATGTGCTCCTCGTATGTGATGTCAAAAGCATGATTATCTGAGAAGAGTCTTGCCAAGTGGCAGAATGAAATTTAACTGGTAAACTTGTTAACATGATACAACAATCTAATTGTTATAAGTAATGATGATTATTTTGAACAATGTGAATCATGTTGATGTTCTTTCATACATTTAGGGTATATAGTTGTCTAGTTCACTGAGCTAATAATCTATATAACACCTTCATGTATCTTGTTATGTCACAAACTGAACTGCATCTGCTTTGATTTAAAATCTGATCATAATATATTGAGTTATTAACTGGTTGACATGTGATTTGTGGAAGTACTTCTCTTGCGAATTCGTTTAATTTATTGTTAAATTTTCATAACCCATGAGCTACAATTTACAAGAACAATGTTTTAGTAAATGAGAGTCAGAATGTCTCCGTATAGTCTTGTTTTGATCAATAACTTGTAAAATTTTCTTTTGATTCATGTTTGTAAATTACCAGTTTCATGATAAGTGATGACATGTGAGTGGATGAGGCATGTACCTAAGTGGTTTTAACCTATTGATATCTGGGAATGTTAAACGATCTTATCACTCTATGATTGTGTATATTTTGTGAGAGATGTCAATGCTAGCTCCATGTTTAATTACGTTAACTCATTTTGCTCTAGGTATTTTATAAAACATGATTTGGATCTATAATACGATTATGAACGTGAAATGTTTTAAATTGTCACCTATGACATGCGAGTTTGCTGATTGTCTACATTGGTGGAAATAGGCTGAGTTTGAGTTAAAATTTCAAGGGCACGTAAGTGTTGGCTATTCTGATTCTGTTTTACTGCGTAACATGATTCTATCAATCTTATTAATTTAGTCTTGTACGGGATATATGTATATGTATTCATTGATTGCCGGAGTCTAGGTACTTCAATCTTCATTCAAGCTTGACATGTATGATGACTAATTATGTGTTGGTAATTATTGAAGAGTCGTATTGTGAATGTTATTGAATGTATAGAAGTATCCATATGTTATGAGTCGTCGATTGTGCTTTTATTGTGAGCATTTGGTTAAATTGCAGATGGAAATTGTCTTGCAATATATGAATATTGATATTAGCTTGGTTGTGTTACGTATAAACACGAGTATTTCTTGTTTGAGAATCGTTATATCGCTTGTTATGACCAAATTGGATTATACGGGCTACAGGGGATTGATATATATGGGATGTGGTTAGTTGGTAATGAAATTTTTTTTTATATATAATCGTTTTCTCGACCTTAACTTGTGGATGAGTAGCTTAAAGTTCATACTTTAAGTGCTGAGCACGATTCTGTGAAACTTGACGATAATGATATTGATATTGATTTTGTATGGAGATTGAGATTGCAGTTCAGTATTTATCGTGTTGTCGTATTCCTTGACCCAGACTCGGGGGAGGGTAGCTTCGAGTTTTGCTCTCTAAAGTGTTGAGCAGTTCCTTTAACGGAATATTTGATAATATTGATATCGAAATTGATATGAGAATTGGTTACTGGATTTGAGTTATGTGTTATTAGGTCGTTGTGCTAGATTGTGTTTGCGGTCCTGTGAGACCATGGTTATAGAGTTACTTTTCTTTTCTGAGTTGGAATCGATATTGAGATAGTACGAGATAAAGTAATGCGTAAGACGGAGTTACGAGCTAGGAATTGTATAATGAGGTTACGGGGACGTAACCGTGTTTTAAGGAGGATAGGATTGTAAAATCTTTTGATTTATGATATGTCTAGTTGTTTTACATGGCTAATTGGTATGTCGGGATTGTTTGAATATACGTGATAACCCTGCTAGTTCTGTTATGCGTTGTTTTGTGTTTCATGACGTATACTTTAATTTAGTTATACGTTAAACTTTGGGGACAAAGTTTTCCTAACGAGGGTAGAATGTAACAACTCGCATCTTAAAGCATTTATAGGTGCTGCTTGTGTTTGTCTCACTTGTGAACTTCGGGACGAAGTTCATTTTAAGGAGGGAAGACTGTAATACCTCGTATTTTATTATAAGGTTTATTAATTATATTGACGTGTATTCGATAATTAATTTATCGAATAAGGGTTTTTATATTTTTTTTCGTATTAGCTATATTTTAAGTTTCGTTGTAGGAACGGGAAGTGGTATTTTATGTTGTCGGGATGCGAATAGGGATTGTAATAGTTCGTATTTTATTAATTCGTATCAAGGAATGGTTTTATATTATTTTCAAGACAAGGTATGATGGTATGATATTCAATAGGTATTTACTAATTTATATGATAATTATATTAATTTAGTCTATGTGCTCGTTTGTCCATATTTAAGTCGGGAACGGGATATGGATAATATAATTCTTGGGAATGCGTGATGGATCGTCTTATATGGGCTAGTATTCAGTTGGGTCGTGAGAAATAAGGATTTGACACACCATTTATGTTATACGTATGTTTGATGCGCAGCAACTAAAGGGGATATTCACCAATCAAACCCTAATTCCCCATCATAATCAGCCTACATTGTTTCATCGAAACCCTACTACTACCACTACATCCTACACCTTGTCTGCCTCCACAACCCCACAATAAACACCACCCAAACCACAGTGTGAATTAGGGAGAACAAGAGGAGGAAACGCAGCAGGAACAACACGTCACCACCATCGTTTATCGTTGCGCGCATAAGTGTTTGTAAGTAGTTATTCTTGTGCTCTTCGATGCTTTCGAATCAGAGTACCATGGTAGTGTTTAATGTTTGTAATATGAACGACATAATTATCGTCATTAAACTACCGTAGGATCACCATGGTCATTGCTTAAACCACCATAAGAGTGGAATGTGATACACGTTTTAATACCCTATTTTGACACGTTGTTTCCGTACTTCGTATATAATTGTTTAATTCAGATGCATATGGGGTTGTTTATGAGCTCGAGACCATGGGGGGGGGGGGGTTGTAATAGGATTTCGGTAGGTAGTGTGGTGGTGGTTGGAAACAAAGAGGGACAGTCGTTTTTCTGGAGGCGCAGAAGTTTGCAAACACACGAGTTGGGTGCAGGGGGTTTTGAGCGGTTGTACCAGCGGGTTTGGGGTTGTCGAGGGCTAGTGGTTCTCACCAGGTGGTAGGGGGAGTGATAGGTGTCTGGGTTGGAGGCTGATGGAGGTTTGTGTCGTGGTACTGGGGGTGACAATCGCGTTCACAGAACAGGGAAACAAAACCGTGTTGCAGGTCGGTTGCGGAATTGGTTGTGAGCGGGCTGTGTCGTTGCTACTGTCGAGGACCGGTGGGGACGAGTCGGGAGTTGGGGTTGGCGTCAATGGATGCTCCATGGTGCGGTGATAGCAGCCACAGTGGGTAGGTGGTGGTTCAGGTGGCGTAAGGGTGTTGATGGGGCTGCGTTTTAGGGCTGGCAAGGGGCTGAAGTCGTGAGGGGGACGGGGTCTGATTTGAGATGGGCTAGTTGTGTAAGCGCGTTTTTTTCCACTTTGGTTTTGTCGTTGTGTTGTTACTATTGGTGGAATGGTTATTATTATTATTATTATTATTATTATTATTATTATTATTATTATTATTATTATTATTATTATTATTATTATTATTATTATTATTATTACTACTACAATTATGTGTTGTTATTGTTATTAATCTTCTATTATTATTATTGTTGATATTGTGATTGGAGTACATTAGTTTATTAAAGTTAGTAATAATTGCTATTAGTTTTGGATATTGTCTTTAGTAGTATATTTATGGTTATGGTATGGTAATGTTACTAGTAATGTTTTACCATTGGATGGTTATATGGATAACAAATAATTGGCAATATGATAGTGTGGTGGTCATGCTAGTTATTTTATTCAATGGAAATTATAAGGATATGGGCGTCTGTATGAGTATATAATGTGTTATGAATAATACAATATGAATAGGAAAAAAATAATTAGTCGGTGGTGTAATTAGTTATATGAATAGAATTTAATAATAAGTACTATTTATAGGGATTGAGTTCAAGATGGAGTATTTCTAGCAGCTGATCGGTTGTCATTCGGCAAATTGAGGTAGGGGAAATAATTGAGATCTTGTTTACGATATTGTGACATTGATTATTAACTGTGGTGAGTTGTATACGTTTTATTGAATGAATAATATTATAATGTTATTGATTGACTGTATATTTCTGTGATACGATACGAAGCGGAGATAAAGGGTCTGTGTTTGGTGCGGAGATAAAGGGTCTGTGTTTGGTGCGGAGATAAAGGGTCTGTGTTTGGTGCGGAGATAAAGGGTCTGTGTTTGGTGCGGAGATAAAGGGTCTGTGATGTGGTGTGGAGTATATTGGGTCTTGTGATCGGTGCGGAGTTTATTTGGTGTTGGATCGGTGCGGAGTATATTATATTGTTGTCTTATTTATCTTTCTACTCAACCTCGCGGTTGACCCTGTGTATTCGTGTACACCTACGATGATCCGGAATGGGGAGTAGATTTTACAGGTCAGTGACAGATGGACTAGGAGCTTGGGCATGGAGAGAGACATGGCATGGACCTACTTAGAGTTAGATCACATTTAGATATCGTCAGTTGTACTTTCTTTTTATCAAGTTTGGAACTCGTAATTGTTGTAATACCAAGTTCAAATTTAATCAGTATTTATATAAATTACCTTTGGTTTGTTTACCTTGTTATTCACTACCTCGGATATATACGGGATGGTAACAGTCCTAATTATTTGAGAATGTCTTGCTAAAGGCTCTTAAATAAATGGGGGTGTTACAGTGTGGTCCTGTACTTGGCTAGGCCATGGATGAAATCTGCCATATAATTGACAATGCCGAGGAATTGTTGCACTTGCTTGTATGAGAGTTTCTCATCTGGAAATGTTTCCAACTGGGTTGCAATGTGAGGTTCAAGATGGTACTGCCCTTTAGAAATGTGCATTCCCAAGAAATCTATTTGTGATTCCCCAACGACTATTTTCTTTTCAGAAAGCATTATTCCATATTGTTGGACAATGTTATGGAATTTTTCTAATAACGCAGTGTGGGAATCAATGTCAGGAGAAAAGAGAAGGATATCATCAATGTAAACCAAGGCATTTTCTAGAACAGACTCAAAAATCTTTATCATTGCCTTCTGGAATAGGGATGGAGCGGTTTTTAAACCAAAAGGCATCACCCTCCATTGATAATGGTGGTCAGGGATGCAAAAGCCTGTTTTTGGCCTTTCTTCGGGTTTAATGCCTAATTGTCAGAACCGAGCTTTAAGATCAAATTTTGAGAAGATTTGGGCTTGAGGTAGTTTAGTGAATAACACTTCTCTTTTGGGTAAAGGAAACTTATCATCGGCAAGGAAGTGATTCAATGGTTGGTAGTTGATTACTAACCTCAATTTTCCACGAACTTGTTCTGCTCTTTTGTTGACATAAAATGCCTCACAAGCCCGAGGTGAATTTGTTGCCTCAATGAGCCCTTCTCTCTGAAGTTGTTCTACCTCTTGGAGTGCTAGGGTATAGGGGTCTGGATTCATTCCCATGTGGCTGGCTTTTGTAGGGTTTATATCTTCATTTTTCTTAAAAGGCAGAGTTATGAAGAATTCTGGGTTTTGCCACAAGGGTGTTTTACACTTTCTGAGGAACTCAGAATGAGAGTCAGCACAGGAGGTGTTGACTATTTTTTCTTTTATAGGGTTGAGGACTTCCAGGGTATAAATGTGAGAAATTTTTGTCCAGGGTAACAAATGGTTTTATGTTTTAGATCTTTGGATGCCATGACACACCTTTAAGGCTATCGAGAACATCAAAACCAATTATGAAATCCTTGTTAGTAAGGTCTGATCCAAACACTCTGGACCTTACCATGTATCCTGGAAAAATCTGGATTTGAATTGGCTTGCTCTTAAGGGTTATCCGAAATATTTGCCCATTGGCAGTTCTGAACCCTACTGAACGTGGCTCCCAATGTGATGTGGGGAGTAAATCTGGCTGCATGATGGAGTATGAGGCGTCAGTGTCAAAATATGCAATAACCGGAATCGGTTTGTCATATTTATCTGGAAAGATGTAGACCTTGGCCTCCGGAGATGGTTGTGCCAAGTAGGCCGCTAGAGTTTCCTCTTGCTTTTCTGCTCTACAGACGTCAATTGTGTATGCATCAAACAACATGAATTGCTCGTCTGCACTTTCTTCACCATCTGAACCATCATCTTCCGAATCTTCTGATGAATCACTGATAGGTTCTACTATCATTGCGATAATAGTATCATCTGAGGGTTCATCATCAAGAGAAAAGATAGATTCAATATCTGCATCATCAGTGTCTTAAGTTCGTGCAAGATAACCAATGAGATTATCTCTTTTCTTCTTATTTGGACACTGTTTTGCATAATGTCCCTTATTCTTGCAGATGTAACACCGGTCTGATTTTTTAAATCCCCTCCGCTTCTTCTTTCTGAAGAATTTCCATTTTTTATCCCTTGGCAATCTTGAAAAGCGCTTCTTCCATTTTTTCTTGTAGTTCTTTTCTCCCACGAAAGATGAACATCCACATTTCTTGGTCTTGCATTTGATGGAGAGTTCTGGGTGATCACATGCTTTGCCAAGAAGTTTTCCTTGTTCTTGCAATTGTTTGAAAAATCTTTGATGGTTGCAAAGTTTTTCTAATGCCGCCAGGGAGGTCTGGTATTTTTCTCCAAATGTAGTATTGTTGAGGGAAATATTCTTTAGTGAAAATTGCCTGGCTGTTTCATTCCCCAACGGTTCTGGAAGGGAATTCAAGTAGGCTTGCTTGAGATTGACATCATCCATGCCCCCGAGAGCATAAAATCTTTTGACATTCTTTCATAATGTCTCTCAAGATCCTTATGCTTGAAGGAGCAACACTTCATACTGAGGAATTCTTCTCGTGCCTGTGTGGTATAATGATCCCAAGCACCTAGAAATTCATTATGGATATGTCCAATGAAGACATCCACAGTTGCTGACTGTCTCATCTGGAGTTGTCTATAAGCTCCAAGACTAATCCACCATTGTCGTAGTCTTCCATAGAATCTCGAGACCAGTCTGTCAAATACAGAAGAAAGATTGTTTTCAGGGTGTAGCATCTGTTCTATGCACCATGCATGCATTTCGTAGACTTTATCTCTCCACTTGGAAGGAGGGATATTATCAAACGAAAACCCATGTCCAGGTTCACTAGGGGTTTTTGGGTGTCACTGTGGTGGAGGATAGGCTCTTGGTGGCCCTTGTCCACCTTATGAAGGATTTTCTGCTTCACTTTCAATTTCTTCTTTTACAGTGGATGACATTACCATCATAAATTCAGGGATTGTGGCTTTGTTTTTGGAATTTTTGGGATTTTTTTCTTTTTTTGAGACCTGAGAGGTTTCCTTTTTTGGTTTTGCTATTTCTTTCAGTAAAGAAGAAATAAGATTATCATATTCCATCATGAATTGTGTTCCTCTTTCTGGGGATAAGGAGCTGGATGGATCTGATTGAGTTACTATAGATGTTCTTCCCCCATCCTTGGTTGTGGATTGTCTCTTTTTTGTGACATGTTGATCTTCCAGCACCTTTGTTGGTAAGAACGATGAAGCTCCAAAAGGACTCGGGTCTTGTGGTAGTGGAGGAATTGGCTGTGGGTTAGCCATTAATGGGGATGTGGTATATATCGGATAAGGAGTGAAGATGTCATATGACATGTGAGAGGGTGAATTTGGCTTGTTTTGTAGGGATTGTAATTGTGTCTTTAGAGACTTTAGTTCTGATTCTTTCTCCAACATAATTGGTGATGTTATGGACACTGTAGTTGCTAGCTTTAGGAGCTCATGATGTAGTGCAGAGATTTTTTGGTTTATCTCTCTGATAGCCTGATCCATGATTGTCACCTTTCTGTCTATGTTTTTCAGAAAATGGTTTTGGATTTGTGCATTTTCTGATTGCCAGTTTAGTGTTGCTTCTGCAGCACTAATCTGCTTTGTGGAACCATCTGGGTTTTTTGTGATTGAGTTTCTGATTTTCCAGGATTGTGTAGAGTTTTCCTTTTCAAATTCCTTTGGAGGAAAATCACCTTCTTTTGATGAGGATGGTTCAAACATATAATAGTTGGGTATGTCAGTTTTGAAAGGAGTCGGATTTTTCCTCGGGTACCTGACATAATACTCAAAGGATTTTCAAGACGGCTCTTCTAGGAGATCAACTTCAGGGTCTCCCTCTTCATATTTTTCTTTGAGCTCTTGTTGCATGGATTTCTTCTTTCTTCTCTTGAAGTTATCTTCTTCATCAGAACTGGCCATTAGACACTTGTCACAGTCACAAACGTCGAAAAATTTGTACCCAGACTCATCAACAAATGCATATATTGGATCTCCAAGAGAATTGAAAGACTCGACCATAACATTGTCAAGATAAATATCCTGAGGTTTTGTTGGGACACTTAGTGGTGTGATAAGGTTTATTTCTGTGGAAAAGATTGATGGACGAGGCTTTTCAGATGGTTCTTTTTTGAAAGCTATTTCCACGGTGCCATCTGTTTTTCTGTTTATGGTTGAGTCTACTAATTGTATTGGAGTCGTATTGTCATGATGTTTTTCATAATTGGTTACCCAAGACTCGGGAAGTGATTTGAGTAATTCATTTTTTGGGATCTATCTGGGTGTGTGAATGCATGAGGGGTTGTGTTGCGACTCCAATTGTTTGAGTAGGGCATCATCTGTGTCTTTTGGGATGCTCAAGTCCATAGCATGGTTTTGGACCCTGTAGGCCATTTGGTAATGAAGGGTTGCTGCATATGTATTCCCAATTTGTGGCGCCTCAGTGATTTGAAGTTGGATTTGGATGTTTTGGAGAAGTTGGGGATCTTCTAAGGCCATGTTAAAATTTGGGAACAATGTAACAAATACAGTACTAGCATTCAGGGTTGTTTGTAAGGTGGCTATACATGCATGCCTGTACTCTTTGTATCTGGTGTCTAGTAAGGCTACCCTTGCAACCACAGGAAGACCTTTTCTTCCATGAAGAGTTAGGGCTAATTTAACTGCCCCATAATGGAGATGGGTGTAACCATTGACCCTCCATTGATGAATCATGGCTTCATTAAGACGGAGTGAGATCATTTGTTCTGCTTCAGTAGAAGGAACAAGGTATTGCTCTAACTGTGAAGCCAATATGAGCTCTTTGACCACATTTTTGTTTGGGCCAAAAGCATGTCGAATAACTTTTGGGAAGGATGAACTTGGTTTTGTGAAGGCTTTGTATGGATTTAGCAAAGGAAGTTGAGTAATAGGGACTTTACTATCTTCACTCATATATTCTATTTCATAGAGGTAGTCTATTTTACTAGCATTAGATTTTCTATAATTTGAAGAGGATGAAGAGCGTGGTAGAATATTTTTTGTGTTTTACATTTTTTGTGATAATGGACCAGAGACCATAACAGAGTCACTTTGTTTCTTATCCATCCTTTGAAAATTCTTTAAGAAAATGAGTTATCTCCCCCTTTTTTTTAAACCGAATCGCGAAAGGTCGTCGACGTTTTGCGAAAAATCGTCGACGTAATTCATAATAATTACCAACTTGCCCATACTTCCCTTCTTCCTTCATTCATTAATTCAAAAAACCCTTCTCCCTCCTAAATCCCACACCACCGCCGACCCACACCACCGCCGACCCACACTACTGCCGCCTTCAACCGCCGCAACACACCACCGGACGACACCACCACTACAACCGCCTGACCAATTTCAAAAGGTAAGTGTTTTTTTTAAATTAATTTAGTTTTATTTGTATAATGTGATGTTAATTAGACTAGTAATAGTTGTTGTTGTTAATTAGGTTGATTATGTTAATTAGATTAATTCGTTATTGATGTTGTACATTAGGTTGATTTTTCAATTTCTTTTTCAATTTGTAATTCAATTTCTGATTTGTAATTCAATTTCTGATTAATTCGTTATTTGTTGTTGTTGTTGTTGTTGTTGTTGTTGATATTAGTTAGATTGTTGTTAAAATTAGATTTGTTTTATGTTCAATTTTGAATCAAAAACCGAATGTGGGGTTAGGTAAAATCGATTCGCGAATGGTAGATCTTGGACGTGTGTTTTGAACGTCCAAGGAAGGGTTGGACGTGGGTGTCTCACGGCTGAGGTTGGGAGGGACGTGGGTTAGGCACGTTGATGGGGGGGTGGGACGTGGGCTTGGGACGTTGGGTGGGGGATGGGACGTGGGACAGGGACGTTGGTGGGGGGTGGGATGTGGGGTTTGGGCGGCTAGGGAGGGGGTGGGACGTGGGGTTTAGGGTTTAGGGTTTAGGGTATAGGGTATAGGGTATAGGGTATAGGGTATATGGTATAGGGTATATGGTATAGGGTGAAAGGTTTAACTAGTTACTCAAAAACTAATTATAGACATACTAACATAATCTTTTAACTAACTCTTTAATTAACATATTATGATGGATCTTATGCATGCTACTAAATGCGGAAATAGGGAGAAAACCGTGTTCTTACACTCGGTCCAAAGCTAGCAAGGATGATCCTCCAAGTACCCAAAATAGAATACCTCCTTTGGATGCACCAAGACTATCCCTCAATAAACCGAAGCCTTGTAGATGCTAGACTAGAATCGGTTTCTTCCTTAAAGTAATTCTAATCACTCTTATTAGAATGTAATTTGAATACTACAAATAGTATGATTTATTATCTTATAATAAGTATTTTAGAGGTTGAAAATCTCTCCCTAACTTAAAAGAATTTCGGCTAGGGTTGGAGAGTTTTTAGAGTTTTCTACACTTAGAAAAATTTTGCCAAATTAGAACTAACTTGTCTTGTGAGCTCTCACACAAGCTTTAAAGGGGTTGTCTTGGTTATTGGGTGGCCGGGTATGGGTAGAAGCAAGAGGGAACATTTCCTCTTTTCTATGCTCTTAGGGTGGCTCTAGGTTCTATTTACAAGAGCACCCTAATGATGAACATTTAAAGAGTGTTATTTAAGAAGCATAATCACTCCTTAACCACTCACCCAAACCGTCTAACATAAGCCTTAATATGGACTTGATTTTATCTTTTGTCAATCTTATAATTGTATGTTATGTGACATACAATATGTCACTTTGTAAAATATACAATTTGATTTAATTTAAATATACATATTTATCAAATAAATATTATCTATAAATTAAATAAATCACATTTATCAAGTTGACAAGTAATTCGTAATTACCAATATAAAATAGTCATTTACAATAATCGTCAATACGATCTATAACCTTTGTATTAATTACAACCCGGTTCATTCTAATTTTGATATTATAAAATATCGTTTATTGTTTAACAATTGACACGTTTCAATTTTAAACATAAATCTTACATTAAGATTTAACCTCTAATTTCTCGATACACGAGTTTAAGGAATATGATCAAATCGTATCAATATACATTTGATCACTTTATCAATTAAGGGAATTGTCCTAAAGGTGTGACCTAAAGGGATCAACTGACCATCACCGTCATACGACAGTAATGTCAAACTCTAGCTAGCCAATCATTACCGATTAATGTTGGTCAGTTGACTAATAATTCGTATCATCCCTTGCGCATTCTCGTTATGAGATTTAATTACGTGATCGCACTATTGTTGAGGACACATTTCCCAACATAGGGTTTAGGGTATAGGGTATAGGGTATAGGGTTTAGGGTTTAGGGTTTAGGGTTTAGGGTTTAGGGTTGGGGTGGCTAGGGTGGGTTTAGGGTTTAGGGTTTTAGGGTTTAGGGGGTTTCCTCGGCTTTATTTTTACGTTTAGGCCGTATATTTTCAATTTTAATAGTTAAAATTTCTTATTTTAGTTTTTATTATTTTAGTTTTTTATGAGAATTTCTTTAATTATATTAATTTAACGTTATTGTAATCTCGTTAGTTTTTATTATTTTAGTTTTTATGACAATTTGTTTAATTATATTAGTTTAACGTTATTGTAATCTCGTAAATGCAGATGTCTTACAATGAGGATGATATCATGCCTGCGATTGGCCGTACCGCAGGCCGAAGAGTGACGGGATCTAAGCGTCGTGTCCCGATAGCATCACAACCAGCAGCAACACCACGAGCTGGTAGGGGTAGGGGTAGGGGTAGGGGTAGGGGAAAGGGTCTCCTAATAAGGACTCCCGACCCTACTCCCGAGGACGAGCTACACCTACCGAGACCTTTTTTCAGGGACCCCCGAGTTAGTAGTTCGGAGGACGAGGAGGTTGAGGTTGAGGAGGAGGAGGAGGAGGAGCACGACTCCCAGTTTTTGGACGAGGAGGCAGCCGATCGACCAGCTAAGGTGATCGTACGTGATGGTAGCGGCCGATATAGGCCATTTGTGGAGAGTGGGGCCTCAAGTAGCACGGGCGGGAGGAAGAAGACTCCGGATCTTTCCTGGCGTCTACAGGGTCCGGTTGTAGGGGGCCGTCTCTACCTACTGTCTTACGTAGCTTCGGTGGCCACGTAGCTCGCAGTAGTTGGACGGATGAGGGGAGCGTGAGACAGTGGATCACGTGTTACGAGAGGCCGGGCGCTATGGAGAAGATGAGTAAGTTGAGGGTCCACTCCGCGGTTATGGATAGAGTTGCCGAGAGCGGGCTTGATCATCTTAGGACCTGTTTGACCACCGGGTTGGATGAGAACCTTATTAGTGCGTTCGTCGAGAGGTGGCAGCCGGACACCAACACTTTCCACATGTCGTTTGGTGAGATTACGATACTGTTGCACGACATTCACAAGATCCTCGGCATACGGGTGGATGGCGCTAGGGTTATGGACGAGAGTACGAGGGGGGAGATTGGTCTGAAGGGGAAGTTCGCGGTCTTGTTTGGCATTGACGTGGCGGCCGTGACTGCACCCCTTTACAGGGGTGGGGGGATTTTGGTGAGGAAGCTGATGGATCTTGTGGAGAAGGGGAGCCAGCAGAACTCCCTACGGGCGTACATGATGTTGTTGGTTGGACAGACTCTGTTCACCGACAAGTCCAGCGATCGGGTTGTCGCTCGTATGTTGCCGCTGTTTGATGATTTAGATGATTTAGGCGGTTATGCTTGGGGGGCCGCGACATTGGCGTACCTGTACCGACAGTTGGGGATGGCTTCGCGTAGGGAGGCAGCTGGGGTTAGCGGTTGTCTGCCGTTGCTTCAGGCTTGGATATACGAGTACTTTCCGACGTTCAGGCCTCACTCGGGATATTATGTTAAGGGACGACCACTTGTCGAGGCTTGGTCACGGGTTCCTAGGTTTAGGGGAGATGAGGAGTTGTTGGAGCAGCACAGGCAGAGGTTGGACGGGCTGAGGGCGGAGCAGGTGAGGTGGCTCCCTTACGGTGTTAGCCAACACAGGGGTTGTCGAAGTACGCTCTACTCGGGGGTGATCAGGTTTATGGATATAGTGGAGCCGTACCAGCCTGATAGGTGTCTCCGTCAGTTTGGCTATGTTCAGGATTACCCGAACCCTATGCGGGTCCCAGCTGCCGAGAGTCGTCCGGCGAAGGGTTACAAGTTGTCGTACGGTGATGCTGCTGATTTGGATTGGGGTTTGAGAGAGGCTGAGATTCCGTTGAGACAGCGTCATGACCGGGCTTTGATGCCGTTTCAGTGTGATCCACGTTACATGAGTTGGTACAAGAAGATTTCTCACCCATACTTCTACCCCCTACACGCCGTGTTGAGATGGAAGCACCCCCTTTCACCGAGGAGCCGGAGGTTGGCCGGGCTCTTAGCCGTCATTTCTCGCAGATTTATACTAAAGACCCCGACCAGAAATGGCCGTACGTGCGACGTTTGGTCGATGATATGGAGCGGTTCTACATATCGAAGGATGACGTTGAGGATGATCAGGCTGATGATGATGATGAGGAGGAGGACGATGATGATGATGATGATGATGTAGTTTACTAGTTAGTTTTTTTATGCTTGGACTTTATTTGTTGTCTTTTGTACGGACTATTTTATTTTTCTCGTGATTTCTTTGTTAGTTTATTAGTTATTTTATGCATATTTTAATACATATTAGAACTCATAGCTTACATCGGACATGAACAAAAGCACATAAAACATAAATCGTAACGATGAAAACATAGAATACATTAGACATTAACGAAAACACATCAAACATCAAATACAAGTTTACAATACTTAATTATCTTCAGATGACGAAGATGAAGATTCCAGATCTCCTTCGTAATCTCCAGCTTCAATTATTTCAGGTTGACTAGCCACGTAATGATCATAAAACATTAAAATGCGCAGACGGACATTACCTAGATTGAACACTCTACCGGCACACAAATCAGATAGTGTTGCGTAGTCTATCAAGTTTAGTATAAGCTCGATATATTTAAGGAAATCGCTTCTTAGCTTGCGGAACTCCCACATCTTCCCAGTTACAATCTCATCAGTAACTTCATCGTCTGGAACAACCGGACTGCAGAGGGGGTTACCGTGTAGGATGCCAAAAAGGTTGGCAATTGGAGGATGTTCTACCAGGTCCCAGACAGTGTCACTCGGAATGACTAGTTCAAGGCGAGAAACTAGTACTGGGAACTGCGTAGTTATAAGATCGATCCTTAGCTGATAGGCTCTGTTTTTTTGAACATTTGTGAGAGCCATATTAAAAGAAATGATTTTAGTAGTGAATGATGTTGTGGTTGTTGCGATTACAATCAACATGAAAATCAGTATTTATAAGAAGCCATAGTATAACGGTAACATTTTCAAATTGTAACGGTAACATTTTGAAATTTGAAATCACAACGGTTACATTTCAATATTACAACCTAAACAAAATTGGTTAAAATGACGGAAATATAAAGACTTGAAAACTGGTCGTCCATACATGGTATGGACGTGAATAGTACACGTCCAAACCATGCATGGACGTGTACTATTCACGTCCATACATGGAGTGGACGTCCATACCATGGACGTCCACTCCATGTATGGACGTGAATAGTACACGTCCATGCATGGTTTGGACGTGTACTATTCACGTCCATACCATGTATGGACGGCCAGTTTTCAAGTCCATTCCACGCTAGGACGGTTAGTTTTCAAGTCTAATTCAAAATTTCGATTGAGTTCAATTTGTCTATTCTATGCCTTGTACGATTAATTCAACCTAATTTCAAGGCTTAAACATGTAATTCAACAAAAATTAATTGAAAAAAAAATCTAAGATTTAAGTTAGTTATCGATAAATCCTTGTCGTCGTTTGACATTAAATCGTTGTCGTTATTTGATGTTGATGTTCGAAGTTGAAACCGTTTCTTAGGAATTTACGTTGTTTTTGTTGTTTTTGTTTCAGAGAATAAAAGCTAGAGAGAGAAAGAGAGAGAAAAGGGCAAGAGTTGTCTTTTTTCTAAAAAACGTCGACGATTTTTCGCAAAACGTCGACGACCTTTCGCACATGAAGTACCAAGAATATGAGAAGATAATCCTTGGGTTCATATGGCCATAAAACCGAGGTGATTCATTCAATCATTATTTTCCACCTCAAGGTACCAAGCACATAGAACACCATAGTATTATTTTTTCATAATCTTTTTCATTTGTTTAATATGGATTTCTGTTGTGGAAAATCCACTATGTGGCAACCACAGAGCATAATTTCCATTTTAAACATTATGTAGGAGATTGCTCATTATTTATTAAAATTTCGTAGGAGGATAAGAGCCAAAGCTTAATTAACCTGGCTCTGATACCAAGTTTACGGACACATAGTGAGTACAACCACAAAGGAGGTTATACAGGATCAATATATGATTATTTAACTTAACAATATTAATGTAGAGTTGTAGGACAAAAATTTAGTAATAAGGGAAAGCTTATATTATAGGGAGATGATATATTTTATAAGAGAGAGTTTTTTTGTGAGAGAATACACTTAGACTTAGCTTGGTTATGGCAAGCACCAAGCTCCTCTATTTGTAGTACAAGCTAGGTAGAATATTACAAGCATATGTCAATCACATCACTTAATTTACACCATAAACTTAAAGCTTATATTTTACACCATTCCTTTATTTAAGCTACTATTTAATTGTCAATTGTCATCCATGTCTCCCATTATTATCTTTTTTAGAGAAAGGAGATAATAAAGAGGATTCAAATTGTGGCAGTTAGAAATAACAAATCGTCTTGTTTGCGACGGATACTACCCGTTACTCAGTAGCAGGATCATACATCCGATGTACTACCACCAATTTTATACTTTTTGAGCATTTATATAATGTTTTTGAGTTTTGTTTAAAAAATTATGAATATTGGTATAAAGTTTTTGAGTTAAGTTATTAAAACATTAAGCTCGAAATCTTGCAATAAAACTCAAAAACATTACCTATAAACTTAGTTATATTTTATTTTTAACGAAAAAAAAATTAAAATCTAACTTATAAATTTTTATAACCTCAGAAAAATACACATATGCTCAAAAACAAATAAAGTTTGACGTAATAAGCTCAAAAAAAAAACTCATGCTCAAAAACAAATAAAGTTTAAGATAACAAGCTCAAAAAAATATTCATAAGCTCAAAAAAACATTCATATGCTCAAAAAAATTTACATATGCTAAAAAGTACTGTAAAAACTATGAAAAGTGTGAGGTAGTACCCGTATGTTCCTATTTCTCCCCGTGAAAAGGCAAATGGAGTGAAATGAAACCCCCAATAGTTGGAACATTTTGACGAAATGGGGCTTTTAACCAAAATTTTTCTCGCTTTGGGGCCCATTTGAAAGTATTTCTTCCAAATGGGTCCACGTCATCACTTTTATTTTTTTTTCAGTTTTTTGTACAAATCCGTCGCTTTAAGTAGCGGCTTTACCTGTATTGTTAAAAAAAAAAGAAAAAAACAATAAAACAGTGGAAAAGAGACAAGCCGCTATCCTATCTAGCGGCTTGCTTCTTAGCCAGTTTCTCTTCTTCTCAAAAATGGCGAAACCGACATCTCAAAAATATGATCACAAATTCCCATCAAATAACTCTCCTCCTTCTCTATTTGATCGTCTTAATCATAAGTGTGTTTATCATCAACAACATTATTATCATAACTCTCGAACTAGTTGAGGAGTTTGCTATACTAATTATGCATCATTCGAGTCCAAACTTTCCGCCTCAATCAACATTCCACACAACTCCTGCACATAACTTTCAAGGCTCATACCAGATACCATTTTTTCGAGTCTCCTCTGATGTTGCATTTGGGGCAAAGGGCAAATCATCAGAAAGCTTGTGAAATGCCGGGACCGATCGTTAACCTCCTTTTTGCTTGGTTGAGTGAACTGATGCTTTTTCTACCTGAGATAAAGCCTTGCGTCGTTAAATAAAGAAGGATTGACCCGCTGCCGCCAGTGACTTCACTTATCCTTTTTGAATATAAGAAGGGGATTCCTTGTTTTCTCTTTCAGATTTAGAGATTCATATAAAGGGGCTCTAAAAAGAGAGGGATGTGGGGCATTAATTACTCTTGAAAGAAGTGAAGGGAAAGGAATGAGTGAGGGAGTGTTGTGCTGTTCATACAAGAAAAAGCAAGCCGCTAGTTTGGGTAGCGGCTTGTCCTTTTCTATGCTTCCTATTGTTTTGCTTTTTTTTAAAAAAATAATACTGGTAAAACCGCTACTTAGAGCGACGGCTTTGTACAAAAAATTGAAATAAAAATAAAAGTGATGACGTGGACCCATTTGGAAGAAATACTTTCAAATGGCCCCAAAGCGAGAATAAGTTTGGTTAAAAGCCCCATTTTGTCAAAAAGTTCCAATAGTTGGTGTCTTTGTATATTGTAAGAAAAACATTATCCGCATCCAGCTTACGACGGATATTGCTCGTCAATAGTAATTTGTCTAGAAACCAGGCCCGTCTATTGGATAGCGCTCTATGTGCGTTAGCACCGGGCCTCCAAATTTTGGGGGCCCAAACATAGCATTACCCATAAAAAAAAGTTATACAAATGAAGTTATTAGAGATAACATAGTACATTAATGACTGATTCAATTCTCATTTATCAACATTATCCTTCCCTAAATAATTGATTTCCTTTACAAAAATAATTAAATATAGTCTTTAAATTTACCATAAATTATTCAACGTTTTGTTTATAAATTTTAAATATAATTCCCAATATATACAAAATCAATTCCTCAAGTTTACAATTAGAGCAAAAGGAATAAAAACTTTTAATACAATTAGTTTCAAGTTTATCAAAAATAAAAAGCCAAAATTTATACTTGAAATTCAAAGAGATCAAAATAGGTAATATTTCTTCTTGATTTTCATAAATTTTATATTTTTAATATTGTATTCATTATTATTGAAAAAACTTTAAAACCCAGTCCTTGGATGCTTCTGGTAGTAATTACTTCTTGTTGCAATATTGGGTAGGATTCGTTAGTGTAATATAAATATATAATATTAATGTATGTACGTCGTACAAACATTAATTTCGAATTTGATTGTTCGTAAAATTTGTATTCGAAGTTTGCGGGATTCGTCGTTTGTATACTTGATTAAAACTCCAAAGCATATATGTTAATATATACATGATATGCAGTTAAATTGGTTAAATTTTCTGTTTTTGTTAATGTTGTCGATTTCTTATCTATCTTGTCCTTATTTTTCTTTCATGATATTATTAACTTATTAATATTGTATAAATTTTTCTACGTTATGTAAATTTTAGGCCGCATAATTTTTTTGCACTAGGCCTCCACTTGACTTGAGACGGCCCTGCTAGAAACAATATGAATATGGTAGGTAGGCGGGTAAATTCAGTGGCCCCATTTTCCCATCGATATTACATGCAAAATCTGAAATCTTAAAGTGTGTTATAATTCAACTTTCCTATATTTGTAACTATACTACTCTGTATATTTTATATTTAGTGCTTCAAAAAGATAGAACATTGTGGTCTATATATATATTAAAGAGAGAAAACTGATCAAGACAAGGAGATTAATGGCGGGAGTTTTAGATGGAGAAGAAGAGAAAAGAGTGTGTGTGACTGGTGCTTCTGGTTATATTGCATCTTGGATTGTTAAGCTCTTGCTTCATCGAGGCTATGTTGTGCATGCCACTGTTCGATCTCTCAGTATGATTTTTCTCTCCTCTTTTTCGCAAAATTTTGATGGTATTTCGACTTATATATCTTCTTGTTTAAGATGAACTCATCCGTCTCAAATGTAAAACGGGTAAATAATGTTGCTTAAGGTGATTGTGGAATGTGGAGGCGCAACTATTATATTTAGGGATTTAGGGGTCGTTTGGTTCAACTAGTTGGAATGGAATGGAATTTGATAGTATGGTGGCATGAGGTTCTACATCCATACTTGTATAATCTTGTTTGGTTCATAATAATTTATTGAAGTGTGAAATGGAGTTAGAAACCAAGGAAGAAGCTGGGTATGAGACTCCAAGAGGTTTGGGTGGGGTTGGAATTAATCGGGTATCTAACTCTATTTCAAATCACCTCAACCAAACAATATAATGGACAACATCCATTCCATTTCATTCCAATATACCCAACCAAACGCCCCCTTATTCTTATTAGGCCCCTCACTCCAGTGGCGGATCCCCTAGATATTATCTAGGGGCCAAAAAAGTAAATAACCAAATTTTTACTTACGATTAATAGACGACCGTTTATATATAGTTTAAAGAGAAGCTTTATAAACACATTTTTTTATATGAATACATCTTTACGCGAATACACGCGCACAAAAAGTCACACATCTAAAATAAAATATTATAATTTTAACTCAAAATCTCCATTATAGTTATAATTAGTTCAACAAAAACATACTCCTTCGATCCCGGTCATTTGTTGTTCTATTTGATTTTCGTGTGTCCAATAACATAACCTCGAATGTTCACATACCCTTTACTTTATCCCGTGTCAAACGTAAAGTTAAACAAATAACCGGAACGGAAGCTGAAAAGAGTAATGAAAATTGATAATAAAAATGATCATATGTTTACATAAACATTGTGAGAAATGTTTTCACATGCATAAAAATTTAAAAGTCGCTAATAATTACACCTAATAAAATGTGAATAGTGATTTTTCAATCACTAATAAGCAAGTTTGAGAAAGATAATTATAGTCATTGATTTTGTAATTTTGGAATCAATGAATCATCATTAATCTATGCAAGGGGGGAAATCGGGAATGTTCCCAAATTTTATTACTTTTTTCCATATTTCCGATGTAATATCTACTCGAGATTTTATTGAGAGGGTCATCCTATTTCTTATATTTTTTTTTTGAGAGTCAGTAGTTGAGCCACAATCGTAGGGGGCCTGGCCTGGCGCATGATAAGGAAGATCCTTCACTACCTCACTCTAATACCCATTCGGGTTGAAAAGTGGTTAGTGCACAAGCCCACAAACCATGTGCTGAAATTTCACTTCGTGAGTTATTAGAGGTTGTATGAAATTTGAACTCATACGGTCCCAATATCTCTCATACCATGATAGATGACGATGGTTGAGGTTCAACTATTACATTTATTCCTATTAGAAACCATATATATGTAGGATATTAAGGGTTCGCTTGGGATGGGATAATTGGTAGGACTAGTTTGTTACTAGTATAATATCGATTAAATGAACTAAAATTTAAAAGAAAGTGATTGTTGTTGGAGATAGACAAGTCTTCATTACATAATTTTACGCTCATCCCAAGTGAATAACCCTTAATTGCAGTGATAGACTGTTCCCGGCCTAGGGAACGTTAAACTTTGTGGACGTAAGAGCAACCACAATGGTGTTCCTTGGAGGGGCTCATAACAAATGAACGAACTGACACCGTTGTTGAGTACCGTTCGTCTTTCGTTCGTAGATGAATGTTTGTGCAGAAGAAGAATTTGGTTCACCAGTGTACATGGTACCCATATTTGAGTATTTTATGTGTAAAAATTAAACTTTAGTAATGGGTGTGACCCATTTATAAACTTGGATGAACTTGTAGTATTGTTGACATTGGTTCTATAAGGCTGAGTTGGTACTTTAGTGATGTGACGGTGACGTGGCGACAAATGAACTTAATATGAACATGAGCCATTGTGGTTGCTCTAATAACCAAATCAAGGTAAAATGTACGATGCTTAGCCAGTTTATATGTATATTGGTTCGGTCCGAATCGGCCAATTAGACCAAAATAGTTCTCATTTTGTATGGTGAGGCCAGTAAATTCTGATTTTGTAGATTTATGAAAGACATTGTAGTTCAAGCAACTTATTCATTGAAGTATCAGAAATCAGAATGTGTGACAAAATATAATATGAACATAAACATCAAAGACCTGATTTTTGAACAAATTCATTTTGAATGCATATAAAGTTATTTCATACGTCTGAGAGATTGAGACGATGTTGCTCAGGTTACTTTAAGATCGGATGATTCATGATTTGGTTCATATCGCGCAAACCTAGGTAAACTATATGGTGGGAATTACAATTAAGTAACCATGGAATTAACTTTTGTAATGAGGAGAGTATATTAGACAAGTTCTAAAAATGAAAAAGAAAGTTAATGCTGAGATCAGGATTTCAGATTAACTTAATGTTATGCATGAACATAAACTTGTAATATGGGTTATGCAAATTGGGGTTGATAGATGAACCATCTCAACCAAAACCTTAAGGTCATTATTAATATTCCTAATACGCTCCCTCACTCGAATGTCCTTTGGGCTTGAAGAGTGGTTAGTTTGCACAGGCCCATACCGTGTGCTGGGTTTGCACTTCGTGAGTTTTTCGAGGGGTTTTGAGGTTGTCAGGATTCGAACCCGTGACCTTCGGTCACACTGGCTCTGATACCATGATAGATGAACCATCTCAATCAAAAACTTAAGGTCATGATTGAGGCCCAACTATTATTAATATTCCTAATAGGGTTTTGGGTATGCAGATGATCCGAGAAAAACGGAGCACTTGCTTGGATTGGAGGGAGCAAAGGAAAGGCTTCACTTGTTCGAAGCCAACCTCTTGGAAGACGGCTCCTTTGATTCAGCTGTTGATGGATGCTCTGGTGTTTTCCACACTGCTTCTCCTGTTCTCTTAGAAACGTCAAACCCGCAGGTTAATTTTCATTACAGAGTATGTCAGTCTAATTTTGAAGCGGTCGTATAAGCATTTTGGTTGTTGCTTTGATCGCTTGGTGTAGCATCTTTATGCATGGACATTTCTACTCAGAATGCGTATCTCACACTCATCTGCTTGAAATGTACGAATATTTAAACAGGCGGATTTGATTGATCCAGCTGTGAAGGGAACTCTGAATGTTCTTTCCTCGTGCGCAAAAGCTCCATCTGTCAAACGTGTGATTCTCACTTCTTCTGCTGCTGCAGTATTCCATACTGGTAGACCTATCACCTCTGAAACAATAGTTGATGAAACATGGTTTTCGACTCCTGAAGCCTGCATAGGATTTATCGGGGTATGTATGTTTGCAAAGAATCAGACTTTTATACCAAAAACAACTTCCTCCTGTATTCCTGTTTTGAGCGAGCCTTTTGTCTGCGTGAACTTAGAACCTGTAATTGCCATAGGACCAATGTTGCAGCCAGTGATCAATTGGTCAAGTGACGTTTTGTTTAACTTAGTTAACGGTAAGAGTAACATAAAAGGTGCGCGTTTTGAATAAAGAGGACTGATACGGTAATAAAGAGGACTGATACGGTAATTAACATAATTACCAATTCATCGTCAAGGAAAGCAAAGCATAACGACACTGTTAAATTATTTACAGGAAAATCAGACAGTTACCTAAATGCAACATTTGGATGGGTTCATGTAAAAGATGTTGCAGAAGCACACATTAAAGCCTTTGAGATCCCGTCAGCTAATGGAAGGTACATCTTGTGCGAAACAGTGGCGCATTTTTCACAAATTGTCGATATCTTGCAAGAACTCTACCCAACTCTCAAACTCCCTCACAAGTAAGTTTGTTTTCTACAGTTTAATTACCCAGGCTTGGCTAAACCTCATTAGCATCGGGCCGGATCTGGACAGGGTCCAGTAGGATCCAGATCCAGATCCGCTTTGTATACCTGAATCCAGATCCAATCCAAATACAACGGGTCCAAATATGTAAGATTCAGATCCGGGTCCGTTACGGGTCCAAGTTTTTAGCCCCGCATTATAAAAAACAAAAAAACACATGCGTCATGACACCATTGATATCCATTTTTCGAAATACAATAAAAAGGAGAAGTAGTTCGTAGCGTGACAATTATTTTCAACCAAATATTACAAGTAGTAATTATTATGACCAAGTAATTCAAACACAAATCAAGAAACAAAATAAATAAGACGTAAAATTTCATGTTTTAACTATGAAAACGGGTCCAGGGACAGATCTGGATCCTTCAGGGTCTGCGTAAGAGGATCCAGATCCAGATCCGTTTTAAAAGTAGTGGACCCAGATCCGACCCGGATCCAACGGGTCTGAAAAAACAGGATGCAGATCCGGTCCATCAGGGTCGGGTCTTAAGGATCTGGACCGGATCCAGGATCCATTCCCATCCCTCCCATTAATTTTGTATTAATGTAGTAATTTTGATTTCTAATTCGTAGATGCATGGACGATGAACCGTTTCAACCAACATACCAGATTTCTAAGGACAAAGCTAGAAGCCTAGGCATTGAGTGCATTCCTCTAAGAGAGACTCTCAAAGAAGCAGTGGACTTGTTGATCGAGAAGAAGCTTATTAGTATATAAGCTTTGGCATTCGGCTAAAACAGGCATGGACTACTTGAGTGAACGTAATATTGTCGTGTTGATAGTATCAAGATATTTTGTTTGGAAGAACATGTTATACGATAACTGTTACACCTAATTTCGTATAACTATTGCATGGACGGACATGTAAGATATTTACACACGAGGACATGAGTTTTCTATTATGACATAATAATAAGTGTCCGAACTCAAAACTTATTCATGAGGCCTGAGGGCATGAGTTTACGGTTTACCCCATCACCCGTCGGTCCGTCACCACCTCATTATCCTCTCATTTTCATTTTATTTCAATTTTTTCGTAGAAAATTTCTTACAGAACACAAAGGAGTGACTCTGAATTACTCCATCCACTCCAAGCAAACAAATGATTGAGACGAGAGGGATACGTAACTATGTACCATCAATTATGTGATGTCCCGGTAACCGTATCCGTTGGTAATTTAAGTGTAATGTATTTTGGGTTTGGTTCAAAGACGGGCGAACTTATAAATAATAAAGCTAGTTCGGGAAGTACGGAGTCTACACTAGTTATTGTTTACAAGTTCGCAGTATAGTTGCCTTACGAACGACTATGCGGGGGTCTTTGGCGCCAAAGCATTTATGCGAATAAAACACATTTTGGCGGAAGAGTTGTTACTCTTCAGAATTCTGACTCAATCCCTTTCTTTTTCCCTTCATTTGTCTATATATATGCTAGATAAATGGATCAGTTTTTCTTAAACGAAATTACCGAAATCAATCTTCTTAAACATAGAAAACAAAATACACATAAAAGTTTCGAAATTACATCTCTGTTTTTCGTGCCAAAAACCGAGGAACACCGTCTTATCTCTGTAGAAAATTCGGTACATTCCAGGCATTGATATACGGGATAAATTATTCTATAAGGACAGCGTAACGATACGGTGTTATTTTCATTGTTTTCATCTATTTGACGGTATATCAATAACAGTATCTTAACTTGGCATATTGATGGCCCAGAAGTCATGTGGTGGTCGGTTCGAAACACTATGGTAGGTGGCTAAATTCACTGGCCCCATTCCCCCATCATATAACCTGCAAAATCTTAAAGTGTGCCATTTTTACACAGTAATTCAGTGTGTGGCTGTCTTTTCAGCGTAAATCGACAAAATAAGACTATTTTTTTTTTTTTTTTTTTTTGTAAATAGTGACCATTTTATGATAAATAGTGACCAATTTGAAAAAATTGTCATTTTCTAGTCCTGAAAAGTGACAAGTTAACCAAAAATGATCACAATTTTCACGTTGCATACTAGAATTTGCGGTATATTATATTTAGTGCTTCAAAAGATAGAACATTGTGGTCTGAATATTAACGAGAGAAAACTGAAGGAGAGGAGATTAATGGCACGAGTTTTAGACGGAGAAGAAGAGAAAAGAGTGTGTGTGACTGGTGCATCGGGTTATATTGCATCTTGGATTGTCAAGCTATTGCTTTGTCGAGGCTATGTTGTGCATGCCACTGTCCGATCCCTCAGTATTGTCTTTCTCTCTTCTCTTCTTTTGCAACATTTCCATGTTTTTTTTTTGTAATATGGGTTATGCGAATGGGTCGGTTTGGGTATGCAGATGATCCGACAAAAACGGAGCACTTGCGTAGATTGGATGGAGCAAAGGAAAGGCTTCACTTGTTTGAAGCCAGCCTTTTGGAAGAAGGCTCCTTTGATTCAGCTGTTGATGGATGCTGTGGTGTTTTCCACACTGCTTCTCCTGTTCTCGTAAAAACGTCAAACCCCCAGGTTAAACAGTTGCATTTTTATGCATCGACATTTCTTCTAACAATGCGTCTCTCACACCCATCTGCTCTGCTCAGCTCATGGAATTAAGCTTAACTGATATTGAAATGTATGAATATTGGAACAGGCGGATTTGATTGATCCAGCATTGAAGGGAACTCTGAATGTTCTTTCCTCGTGCGCAAAAGCTACATCTGTCAAACGTGTGATTTTCACTTCTTCTGCTGCTGCAGTGTTCCATACTGGTAGACCTATCACCTCTGAAACAGTGATTGACGAAACTTGGTTTTCAACTCCTGAAGCCTGCAAAGGATTTGCAACGGTATGTCGTTTATGTTTCAAACAGTCTGATTTTTATACAAGAATGCTCTGTTATCGATTTACCCTATAGCTCCTGTGAACTTAAATCCTGAACTTTGTTGCATTCGCAGGAATCGTATGTTCTCTCAAAGACCTTGGCAGAGATGGCTGCTTGGAAATTCTCGAAAGAGAATGGCATTGACATGATCTCCATCAACCCCGCACTTGTCATAGGACCAATGTTGCAGCCAGTGATCAATTGGACAAGCCACACTTTGTTTAACTTAGTTAACGGTAAGAGTTACTCCCTCCATTCTTTTTATATCACCCAACTTTTGTTTTGACACTATTCACAATCGACTATTCAACGTCGGTTTTCTCTCAATCCGTTCGCGGAAATATATTCATGTGAGATCTTTTTTTGATTGTCTTGATAAGAGCATTAAGAATATTAAACTTTTATGTAATTTTTAGTAGTATGTAGCTAAAGATATAATCAAAACAAAATGAACATCGGCAAACGTGAATAATGAAATGGGGTGATATAAAAAAAATGGAGGGAGTATATAGAATTAACTCGTATATTCCATCATTTCATATATTCATAGTAATTTTACACCGTCACAAAGAATGCTGTTAAATTATTTACAGGACAATCGGAGACTTACTTAAATGCAACGTTTGGATGGGTTCATGTCAAAGATGTTGCAGAAGCACACATTAGAGCCTTTGAGATTCCATCGGCTAATGGAAGGTATATCTTGAGCGAAACAGTGGCACATTTTTCACAAATTGTCGATATTTTGAAACAACTCTACCCGGATCTCAAACTCCCTCACAAGTAAGTTTGTGTTCTTGCAATTTAATTATCCAGACTCGGCTAGACCTCATTCAACGTCCTATTAATGTTGCGATTTCTCATTTGCAGATGTGCCAATGATCAACCTTTTCCGCCAACATACCAGATTTCTAAGGACAAAGCTCGAAGCCTAGGCATCAAGTTCATTCCTCTCAGGGAGACTCTCAAAGAAACAGTCGACTTTTTAATCAACAAGAAGCTTATTTCTAATCTATAAGCTTTGGCCTTCGACTGCAATAGGCATGGAATACTGGAATGAAAATAATATTGTCGCGTTGATAGTATCATGATACTTCGTATGGGATAACATGTTATGTGATAACTGTTGCACCTAGTTTCGTATTATGCGATAACTGTTACACCTAGTTTCGTGTAGCTATTGCATGGACATATAAAGATATGTGTATTCACGTTTGCAATTAATTTTATTTTTATTTATCGGTTGGTTGCTTCCACCTAATTTCATATCGCTATTACATAGACATAAGATATGTTTATTAACGGTTGCCACTTATTTTTATTTATCAACACCTCTAAGTATACATAAACCTCGTCAACAGCAAGTCAGCGACGTATTTGCAGGACAATTTACAATTATTTTATGCAAAAATTAGTCTTAACCTTCAGCATACCCTACAATCGATTAATCAAACCGTCACAGCCTTCTTTTTGGATACACTTCCCAGTTCAGAGAGCACAGTAACAAAAGATGTTGGCTTCAGAGTTCAGAGGACATCTTTGTACAGCAAACCAGTTCGAATTTAGCCTTGACCGTGAACCGCTGAAAGTTATTGAGACCACATTCCAAGGTGGAATCGGTCTGCATTTATTACACTACAATTTATTCCGATAACAATTCTCATACTGAGATTTAATACTATGTCGCTACCTAACTACTCGTACAAGTCTACAATAACAGAAAACTACCAAGGGTGGGTTTAATGGCAATTGCAACTCTTAACTTACTGACTCGTTATCAGGTGAACCGTAAAATTATTCACAATAAACTTCCCAAAAGCGCACCTCCATTGCAAATTAAAAGGCCACCCAAGTTACCTCTGTCGCTTTGTCTCCATACTTCCAACAGGGTATTCTCATTGCTTGGAAGATTCAGATAATGATCGATGTCGACATGAGGTTTTCTTGGTACTCGTGATAGAAGATGAACTTTGCAGTCGTCAGCCACTGCAGTTTGTCTTGTTTCCCTGGTTTCCGTGCAAATGTTGTTAACATCTCCAGGGTTCCAACTCCCATGGCTACTCTTCGAATTGACACTTTCTTCTAACTCTCTTCCCCCGGTCATTTCCTGCACAATGATCAGGATATACGATGTTACCACAAGTTGGCATCGATAATTAATAATTGTATTGTATATTGTTGAATATAACCAGAGAACAAGCAATTTACATACAAGAAATTAGAGAATTTACCCCCCTAATCTATTTGCTTACATAAAACATGTGAACAAAGCATTGCGGTGATGTATTGTTTTACACTGCACTATCGAGTAATTTCAGACTCAAGTCACTCAAGGCGTACAATCATAGTTTGAAGAGGCGCAGCAAGAAGCTAAAAGGCTGAAACAACAAGGTGTAAAGCGCACACCATGTGGACGCGAGGGGCACAATTTTTGGTAACATTTTTATTTTTCCAAGCAAAATTTTGGAAAACTATAATCTTTGTAAAATATTTTAAAGCTGGCTAGCAATAGCATGTAAAGGAGTAAAAGTTGGGAATTATGGGGAAAAGAAATGCATGATAACTAAAGATCTAGAAACAGAGGGTGTCGAAAGTGCGTAGAAGCGCCAGAGGCGTTTTGGTTAGTGTCTAATCCAAGGCGCACCTTAGGCATATTGAGGAGCGCGAAAATATTGTATATAACCCCTAAACACAGGAAAAGATGGAAGAGAAATTGTTTCAAGTACAAGTATCTTAGTCTTTATCATAAGTACCATAAAGCATGGCATTAAATCTAACAGAGCGACACTGAAACACAAATGTTTTGTAAAGCTTCCCACAACAACTGCATTTTACCGCAGTTTGACAAGATACTAATCCGTTTTAAGAAGATTAGCCAGCGACATCCAATTCCAGATCATGACCAAAAACAAGATTAGAAAAGCTTCTAATAACCAAGATCACATCTATCAGTTTGAATCTTTAGCTAAGTTCTTTAATATCCCTCCACGTAATGGAAGACAGAATTAAAATACAATCAATGCACCAGACACTTCAGACAGCATAAAAAAACCACGATAAAGCAGGATAAATAAACGAGATAAACAAACAGCAGCAAACATTACCTCCAGACCATCTAGTAGAACAGTTTTTGGGGTTGCTGGATGTTGCTTTATATCATCCCCTATAGGGGGAGGGTTAGCACCCATCCCCGATTTCAACGACGGAAGAGCTGGACCATCCATCTCGCGTGAGCAAAAATCAGTTCTCACTGGACTCCTAAATGACTCTATATCTCTGTGTTGCATCATTGGCTGTATTGTCCATCCAACAACGGAACTTGTATCACTCCTTTCACCATCAAATGATGAAATGTCAGACTCTTCAACACTTGAAATGAAGTCTTCAATTATTTGCTCAGCGTCTTCAAACACTTGCCTAGGCACCCTGGTTCTATCAGTACTTCTCTGGAAATAATAGATAAATTATAATCAAAACAAAGTCTACATATACGCATCCTATTTATATTATCCCATTTGACTATCAAACAATGTTGACTTTGAATCTTTGATCGTTATTTTTATAACAATATCAATAGTTACAATATTTTAAAATAGTAATATAAAAATAGTTCTTCATATATACCAAAGAATGACAAATTCTACATTGTATCACAATTTATATTTTGAGAAAATAAATGGTCAAAGTTAACAACAGTTAACCCCTAAAGTCAAATTGACAATTAACAGAAATGGGAGGTAGTGACACACAGAGCATAACATTAAAAGGAATTTGAAAGACCAGTGAGGGTAACTGCCAGATATGTGGTTACAAATGAAGATAATTCAACAGATCTCGGGAACTCTCAAGGGGGCGATGGTTAAACAGAATGTATAAGACCATCTACCTTTCTTCCTCGTTTAGATATTTTAGCAGGAGAAGCTTCTTTGGCATTGGGATTTAAATCTACAACAATTTTCTTGAGCTCTTTACCACGCTCCTCTTCCATTATTATTTTAGCACGGAGCTGCTCTTGACGCTTTTCAGACTGAAAAAATGCATAAAAAATGTTCAATCATCATCACATCTTAAGTAGTTTGCTGACACTACCCAATTATACAAAAGAAATTATTTATGTAGAATTACCTCTTCCAGCTTCGTCTTGTAATTTTTTCTGATAGTACAAACAGTCTTAAGCACATCAGAGTCTGCCAACTGTCGGCTATCATTAACAGCCAAGCCAGGCAAGTTCTTAACATCCTTCAGCTGTAAATATATAGATAGAATGTTCTTTAGTATACATAGAAAGCGAAAAGGTGAGGCAGATGCAGCCTAATGCCCTAAATGACTCCCCTCCCCCAGGTTCCGCAGTATCTTTTTCCAACACAAGGAAAATCCAAAAAAGTCTCCTTGTCGAGGGGGGTGGATGCTCGCATTCCATTGTTAGTCACATGGTCATGCCAAATAACAGCCATTGTTCCCTTTATCAGCAGTTAACGTAGATGATGTGGTGTTTATGGTAGATGTCTAGGAGGAACTAGGCTAGTAAAGTGGTGGCATTTGGAGTGGTTTTGAGCTCAAGAATTGAGGAATTCCACAATTCCATCTCATCGAGCTAATTATTCGCTTTTGGAAGTCTTAGAACAAAGTTTTCATCAAGCCAATTAGGAGAAGAATAAGTAAAGACTTTGGAGGCCCAAAGAAAGGCCAAAGGAAGTTCAAGACCATGGGTCAATGGAAGTTAAGGCAAGAAAGTGAAAAGAGTGAAGAAATGAAGGCATTAGCTAGGAGCGGCGGCTGGCGCCCATGTGCCGGCGCAAAATTTTGAAACCCGCCTTCGGCATACTCATGGGGGTTTACCTTCTTTAGTATACATAGAATGTTGTATTAGGTTTTAAACATTTTTGACTTAGCCATTGTTGGACGCATATTATCCTAGGGTTTTGTGTTGGAGAATTGTATGCGATCATCTATAAAACCATAAACAAAAATAAGGTGATTTTTCTTAACTTAACAAGTCATAAGAGTGAGAAAATAAGAGATAGATACACGTACTGAGTGACCATCACATGGCCTTAATAAATTTTTCTGGCTATTGCCTCTCCTCAGTGCTCTCTGCTGATTTACAGATGTAGGTTTTTGTACAGGTTTCCTTTGTGTAAAGTCAGCACAACTTCTGCTATTCTGAAAGTGGTCATTCTGTAGAAACAAAAGTGTAACCTTCAGAATAATTCACAATATTACAGACATCAGCTTGAGAAGAGCAGGAATTACTGGTGCTGGGACTGTACAGTACGCAGTAAATAAACTTCCTAACTAAAACTCCAAAGCCAATGCTGTTTACATCAGGTTTACTGACAATCATTAGAAGTTTAGAACACATTGAAAGAAGCGTCAAACATTGGCTCTGGGGACTATTAATGTCGGAACACATAAAATAGCTACTGAAGGATGTGCGAAATTAACATGACTACCTGTAGGATGCTACTGTTAACGTTTATCAGCCGTAAAACTACAGATCAGATCACCTTTTACTTACATAAATATGCAGTAAAATATTGGAATGGACTTGCTGTCTGACATTTGTTAGTTTCGTCACAAAAAAATTCACTTTGTCACAACTTCCATCCATTTTTATTATCCTCGTTTAACTTTAGCGATCAACTACTATCCTACACTATGTTAAGTATCACACGATTTTTCATTTACTCATCAATTAAAATCTTAATAAGGCCTTGTTGGGATGGAGGTAATTAGAGAGAAAGGGAGGCGATGTGGGAGAGGGATACAAGCTTCATTATTTGGTGAGCAAACATAGGACTAGGACGGCCATGGAGGGATCCATTTCCCCTCGTGCAATACTAATCAAAATCCATTTTCTCCATTCTCTCCTCCCATTTCCTCCCCAAATGTTATGCAAACACAACCTAAGTTCATTCAACTAGTCCTTCACTTCATACTTTGTTTGGAGTGTACTATTTGGAGGGAAACAGAACGGAGGTAGACAAATACGGTTCAATTTTCCGTTCTTCAAACCAAATCAAAATCTCTCAAACATCTATGTACCTAGCCAAACCAATGGAGAACCCGCGTTCCAACATATATTTTAATTAAATCAAATTAGTAATACACAAACTGAAACTGACCCACATGAACATTTCGCAGCAATAAAAAAAATAGTGCATTAACTAATTTACCAGGCTTACTCAAGTGGCATCAATCAAACACAATTCAATAACAATCAAACATTTATCTTTTTTCAAATAATCCCATAATTCATCAATCAACAGGTAAAAAAAGCAAAGTACTATTTCCGTCTCAATCATTTGTTTACCGTTTATTAAAATAGCATCAGGAAGAATAAAAAGATAAACAAATAATTGAGACAAATTGGAGGGAACAAATGTAATCACCTCGGAATCAGACAATATGGAGCAAGTCCTTGAAGCTACAGAAAGCGAACGCCGTCGTCTCATATTACTGTTATTACTATTACTATTAGTATTGTTAGTCTTGTTATCATTACTACGCCTGGATACGGACCGGGAGCGTCCTCTCGTATGTAAAACCGTCTCATAATCATCGTCCCTAACACGGGTGTTCAAAGGCAAGAACATGTCAATGGCGAGATCATCAAGGCTAATCTCCGGAAATTCCGCCCCTTGGACTGTATTGACGAATTTACCCCTCCGACTCGCTGACGACGGTGGACACACAGACTTAGACCGGCGATGTTGGCGTACTGATGAATTCGAGGATGACGGCCGCGATTGATTTGAATTTGAATTTGAATTCGAGTTTGAATTAGAAGTTGAGTCTAGTTCGTAGGTTCGCCGCGTGGTTGACTTAAACGCAGCTGTAGCCATTAAAGAGAGGGCAGAGAGAAACGGGAGATTGTGTGATCTTTCTGGGGGGAAAGAGTGAATAGACGGGAAGCTGACTGGTGTTGAAACTGAAAGTGAAATGTTGGTTGTAAATTGAAATCGGCGTTGGAATATGGTAAGCAAGTGAAAATTCAATTGCTACTTCTACAGTTTTACGGTTTTACAGTTTTGGATCAATCGGGTCATATATTCTCAAATAGTCAAATACCTATTTTCGGAGTATTTGATTATGAGTTTAATTTGACGTTGTTGTTACTCGTTTAGGATCAGGTTATTTTAAACATCATATATTTATCTAATGCAGAAGTCAAGCTGCTGACGTGGCATCACAAGATAAAAGCTGCATTAAGTTGGTTGACGTGATTATTATGCATTTCATAATTCTACACCTGATTTAATGACAAAATCGCATTCCATAAGAACTCAAATTCTCGATACTGAAAAAGATTTGGAAACAATAATAATAATGCTAAAACAATAAAATTTCCTAAAATAATCAGAAACTAGGTTGTAACCCGTCTTCACGGGTCTGTTTTTAGTATTTTAAATTAATATTCTTAATAATATAAAGAGAAAGAAATCAATTATTTTAGAACTTTAATAATATGAAATTAATATTGTTAATAGTTAAAATATAAAGAAATTAATTATTTCAGAATTTTAAAATATGAAATTAATATAAAGATAACGAAATTGCTTATTTTAGTACTTTAATAATATAAAATTAAAATTGTTTATAATATTAAATAAATATAAATACTTTTAGTTTAAAAATTACATAGTGTTATGTGAAAAATCGTGTTAGATTAAAACTAAAATGCGCTCGCATAAATTAAGCCGCATACATTAATATATAAACCGAGTCGGATTGAATTAATCCGACATATATATTTATAAGTTAAAAGACAAAAAAATGAAAAAACAATATTAAGCATCTAAAATTCACTGTTATTTAAAATAACAATATTAAGCATAACTTACTCATATTTAAAATCATTCAGTTATTATTCTTTTCATATTAGGTCAATTAATAGTGTATAATTCATGGATTGACGGAATCTTAAAATTTTGTTTAAGAAACTATTTAAAATTCACGGAAATTCTATATTTAGGAAATTATTATCTTTCAGTTATTTAAAATCCATATTTAAAATTCACGGAATTTTAAAATTTTGTTTAGGAAGCTATTTAAAATCCATATTTAATTAAAATTATATCTTTCAGTAATTATTATAATTCTTTTCAAATTAGTTTACTAAACTAAGTTGAACATATAATTTTTACATTGCTCTTAAATCAACCATTAGTTCTTATATGATGCATATTTTTTTTCTCTTGATGTATTCATGCTAACTATATTTGTAGTGTATTAATTTAATATACACTTTATATTTAATTAATATGAAGAATATTTATAAAAGGGCCACAAATCTATTTTATTAACTTATCAATAGGCACGAAGTAATTAAACTATTATATCTAAAATATGATTCAAATATTTTGATTTTAAAATTTTAAAATCACCCGTGAATTTCACGGGTTAAAAACTAGTTTTTAAGCATGGACCACCTTAGACTGAGCCACTTTTAAGTAAATGATTATGAACGATTTTATAAGTATTCTTTTTTTCGAAATTACTCTTTACATATATGAATTTTATTCTTTCAAATATTAAACCTTGTTATGTTTTGTCTTTCGCCTCAATTTAAACAAACTCTTCCAATTTGTTTAATAATAAATCTTTCTATCAATACATTACAATAATTTTGTCTGATTTAAGTTCATTCAATTGTTATATTGTATGTTCTTCGATTAATTAAATTTAGGATAAATGGCAAATTACTACCTATTATAGTATAAAAACTTGTATTATACTACATTATATGCTCAATTGTTCGAATTACTACCCTCGAAGTTGCAATAATACTAATTTTACTACCTGCTTGACGGAAATTGGGACTAATTGTCCACAAGCCACCGGAGTTAGCATTATTTTCCCAAACTACCCTTTTAATACAAATCATCTTCTCTTATTATCAGTCCCTTGCCTTCTCATTCATCTTCTTTATTTCATCCTCCATTAAAAATAATTTGAGTTTTATCTCTCTTAAATTTTGTTCCTATTTTCATTCATTTTTCTCTCTCTCTCTCTCTCTTCTCGATCTTGCTTGTTCTCACTCTTAGGCAAACAGAGAAATTGTCTTGAATATATTCCAAAATGATGCTAAATCAGTTCTATAACAAAGTTGGGAAATTAAAGAAACCAAGCAACAATGACTTAGCAAGTGGTAAAGTTGGGAAATTAACGAAATTCCATCGCAATTTATAAGAGTACTGTTTGTGTAGTTCTCTGGTTGCAGGGATTTGCGTTCATTTGATTTTCTTGCTTTTTGGTATGCTAATTCAATTGCAGGAATTTCGATGTTTATGGATGAATATGGATTGTTTTGGAGTTGATTAAGCTCGAATTTTGATGATTGGGGTAGTGAGGGAGTAAAAAATTACCAGAACTAAAGACGAAATATGGCTCAACAATGGTGTAAGATAGAGGATTTTGATGGAGGGAGTAAAAAATTACTAAATCTTGGTAATTTGGGTTAAGTTATTGACTGTGAGAGTTAAAAGGAGGTAATGTTAAGATATAATTAAGTAAGGGCATAATAGTCATTAGAGATTAATGGAAGTATGCCCAGGTGACTAAAATGTTACTTAGTAACATTTTCCGTCAATCTAGTAGTAGGATGAAGTTAGTTGTGAGGTTGTAGATAGTAAATTGCATAATTAGTTATATTAGGTAGTAATTTAAAAAAAATTGACTTTAATAGGTAGTAATATGCAAATTGGCCTTAAATTTATTAAATTTTTAGTTGAATACTTTGGAAGAAAAGATAATTCTCAAGACGACGATGAACAAAGTAATCAATTGGAAGAAAAAATAAACAAATTCACGAATCACGCATTAATTGCGGCTAATCAACAATAAAACAATTCTCAATGAAAACAAATCAATTGCTTCTTTATTGTTAATAATAGAGTCGTAAATCTTCAAAGAAGAACAACACAAGTAGTATTGACACACGAAGAGGAGGGTACAGTTAGCCGTAGGTTTTTCGAAAGGACGATTGTTGTTGGTCGTGTATTTCTCTTGGTGTGGTGGTCCGGAGGTTGAGACGTGTTGTCTTTTTTGTAAGAAAAAATATTTGGATTGTTTTTATGTAAACAATACAAATTTGTGTCGACGACTAAATTGGTTGGAGGTGGTAAACGGAGTAGGCAGTGAGCTGGTTTTGGTAACTTGGTTTGTCTCGCCGGTGAAGAGAGATGAAAGAAGGTGGAAAAAATCAATGGGAAGCAAGAATGAATATATTATGATAAGGTTTTTTATGTAAAAGGGTAAAATTTATAATGTTAAAAAATAAGAGTTCTTTTCAAATTTGAAAATTAGACATACATATATACGAGTACATAAGACTGGAGAGTGTTTTTAAATTTAACCAATACACTTCAAATTCATCATCTTTGTAACTTTATTCAATTTGAGACTAATATATGGATCATAATTTGGTTGTAAATCGGCTTTCATCATTAATAAATTCATCATCTTTAATTAATTATGAACCATAACCCTTGTCAAATATGTAAAAGACTAAATTATCTAAGGGATATTCTACATGGTACCCCTTAATTTTTTGACTTTCTACATGGTACCCCTACACTTTTTAAAACATACATGGTACCCCTAATTGTTGTCATTATCACTACGTGTACCCCTAAACTTTATTTTCTGTCAATTAAACTCATTTTTATGCTTTAAGTGATAACTCGAACGCGTAAGGAAGCATGTCATTTATTATCACATGACATAAGGACTCTATTAGGCTCAATATCCATCTCGATCTTAATATTTATAGATATATATGGGCTAAAAAAAGGTGAAGGAAAAATTATTGATCTTACCAAATTATCACGTCCAAAGAATGGATATTAATTCTAATAGAGTCCTTATGTCATGAGATGATAAATGTCAAGTTTGGTTATGCGCCTAAGTAATCATTTAACGCTTAAAAATGAGTTTAATTGACGGAAAATAAAGTTTAGGGGTACACGTAGTGATAATGACAACAATTAGGGGTACCATGTATGTTTTAAAAAGTGTAGGGGTACCACGTAGAAAGTCAAAAAATTGAGGGGTACCATGTAGAATATCCCATTATCTAATTCTAATCTCAATTACCAGACTCACTAAACTCAACTCCATTGTCACACTAGCTTCCTCCTAATTCCTAAATAATAGAAACTGAGATAATTAAAAACACAATTACAAGTGAACCGTAACTCGAAACTGAGATGCTAAAGTGCCCCCCAATCGACACACAAGCGTCAATCTAATGCGACGCTAAAGTCGCACACTAGACATGAACAACATCCTATACAAGACTATTGCATAAAACGCTACCTAAACTGTAATCCCGGAACAAGCGATTCAAAACTCGGAGGGGCTGTTTGGTTGGAAATGGAATGGATTGGGATGAGAATTCAGAGTGAAATGGGGTTAGAATTCCATACATTTTAACACTTGTTTGGTTTGATTTTGTAATGGATTCAATATGACATCCATTGGTTCTTCTATAGACTTTTTCAATTTCGTCTTATTCATACAAACGAATATTTCTTGACCCATTTTAACTTAAAATGGATATATATACGTCTTTAAAAAAATTATACTCTCAATTCCACAACTAATCCACGCACACTCCCACTTCTACAATTATTCAACATGCAGAATCACGTTTCAATTTTTTTTGGTTTTCAACCATAATTATTCTTTTATGTGCGTAATTTCGATCGTTATTAGTAATTTATTTATCAAATCATCATTGAGAATTAGAGATATTTTTGTAATTTGTTTAGCAGATCCTCATAGGCCATTATATTAAGAAAAAGATAATAACATACACTAAAGTAGTAGACAAGTGTATTATTGGAACTAATCATATGTATTCATGAACAATTACAAGTAATTTAACTTATTAAAGCAAAAATAAATTATAATGAAAGTAGAAAATAAAGACTTACACCACTTACATGCAATTGAACAATAACAATTTCGGATTGAATTTAAAAATATGGAGAAGAGGTAGAGTATGAGATTTCAAGGGGTTGAGGTAGAGACTTGCACCACTTACATCCATTGGATTTCTAAATCTATTCCAAAGTCGTCAACCAAACACTTGAATGAGTGATATCCATTCAATTCCATTCTCTACCGTCAACAAACACCCCCAAAGTGAATTCCAGCTACGTGTAACAAGTGATTCGAAATTCCAGACGAATTCCGAGCTACTTGTAATAATCTCTTGGCCAGCTTGTTTTTAGGAAGGCATAATGCCACTCTAAAAATTACTAATCTGCTCATTTTTGTGAGAGCGTGAATAATAACATGCCGTTAAACTTACCTTGTAATGTCTAAACCACGTAAACACAAGGATTCGTAACATCACAAACGCACAAAAATAAACGATCAAGAGTATCACAATCTTATATTAACTCAACTTGACAAAACTAATACGCTAATGGAAATACAAAAGATCACTGTTCCTTAAAATCCCAGATTTATTCTACCCATTAATCATCTCCTGATATCACGGATGAACGCTCTGAAGAACGCAAACAAGCAGCTTACTGGCAGGTCTTGTGGATGTGAGCAATCAAATCGACAACACGGGTACTGCACGAAGAAGGTTATAAATTATACACCGCAAGTGAGCGCGGAGGCAATTAGGTAGGCACTAGCAAAATTAAGTAACAACTAGGAGCGGAAAAGAGATCAATTACCTGTAACCCCATTCGTTGTCATACCATGAGACAAGCTTGACGAAGTTGTCATTCAAGGCAATACCAGCCTTGGCATCAAAAATGCTTGACCTGTTTTAAGGGGGGCATCCATTAGTTAGTTAATCGGCGAGTTATTGGTCTCCTGTGTAATCCTCATTTAGTTATAAGGTTTATGGCCTTTGTGGGTTGATCTCGTATGTAAAACCGTCTCATTGAAGCTAGTTGGCTGAGGAAGTTGGTTGTTAGGAGAAGGTTAGGTGGTTAGGGAATCAAATAATACCTGTTGTCACCAACAAAGTCGGTGGAGACCACATCATCCTCGGTGTAGCCCAAAATTCCCTTCAACTTGCCTTCAGATTCTTCCCTGATAATCACCACAGCAAAGTGAAAAGGCATTTCTTTTTGCTATAAAATTGGAATATATTTCGTTTTAAGATAAAGACGGCCTATATACTTGCATCCCGATTGTCACAAGTTTATCACTTACTTGATGGCAGCTTTCACTTGTTCATAGGTTGCAGACTTCTCGAGTCTGACAGTAAGGTCGACAACAGAAACATCAACAGTGGGGACACGGAATGCCATTCCAGTCAATTTTCCGTTCAAAGCGGGCAACACCTTTCCAACAGCCTACAATAACGCATTTAAACAATATTTAGTGGAAGAATATGGTGTCCAGTGAATTTCTTAGTGCAGAACATCTTTCTAAAATCTCATATTGTCCAAATGAGAATATACCTTAGCTGCCCCAGTGCTGCTGGGGATGATGTTGAAGGAAGCAGCCCTTCCACCTCTCCAGTCCTTCATCGATGGACCATCAACAGTCTTTTGTGTGGCTGAAGACAACAGCACAACTCAACACATTAGACGCAAAAAAAAAAAAGAAACCTTAGGAAGAAACAAGGGCATTTGTCAAAGCAAACCCACCAGTGATGGAGTGGACAGTAGTCATTAGACCCTCAACAATGCCGAACCTGTCATTGATAACCTACAACAACCGACAAGAGCAACAATCAGCATCCAAACCCATGAAAAACATCCACAACAAAACGAATGATTAGAGAACAAACCTTGGCCAAGGGAGCAAGGCAGTTGGTGGTACAACTGGCATTGGACACAATGTTAAGCTCAGGCTTGTATTCATGCTCATTAACACCGACAACAAACATAGGAGCATCTTTGCTAGGAGCTGAGATGATAACTTTCTTGGCTCCACCCTGCGACACAGAACAATTTAGCTTAAGTTACTCATAGGGATTCAATAACAACAAACTACTAAATCGGCTCCGATACAAGAAAAGTAAACATTCTCCGACAATACTGAAAACTGCTATCCAGAGAAGGTACCCAGAGGCTTTGACAATTGATCATTAACTAATTAGATTGTGAATCGGTTTTAAATATATATAATGTGAATCGTTGTTAAATAGATAATGTGAATCGGTTTTAAATAGATATAAAATCTCCACAATTTTTTATTAGATTGAGAAATCAGAATCAGACAACAAATAAGAAAAACTACCAAATCAGCAGACAATCGAGCACTGAAAATAACCGGTATCACAATTATGTAAAAGCAACAAATCAACAGAAAAATAAGCAGATTAAGACAACGCACACAAACACGGTGAATAAAACACATCTATACCTTCAAGTGAGCAGCAGCCTTGTCCTTGTCAGTGAAGACACCAGTAGACTCAACAACATAGTCAGCTCCAGTCTGACCCCATGGAATCTCCTCTGGGTTTCTGCAATCAAACACAATATGACGGAACCACTGAGATACCAACTATTCAGGGAAAGCTGGGAAACTTCTAATATGTATAATACATTATCTGCAATAAGCAATCTCATATACTACTCCAAATAACCCTGTGAAAATGATGTTTAACACAAATAGCAAACAGCATATAACTGGCATAATTCAGTAGTAAAAAGGCAAACCCGCACCTGTTACCAAAGACAGTGACAGCCTTCTCACCGAACAGAAGAGTCTTCTCATCCTTGACCTTGATGTCATGGTGCTTCCATTGACCATGAACACTATCATACTTGAACATGTAGGTCTGCCACGAGAAAAAAGGAGCATTCAAATTAGTAACAACACAAGCTGTACGGAATAATACAAAACAATACACCAGAAAACCAACAGTAATGTGTAAAAACAAACAGAATCTACCATGTATTCGGTAGTGATGAAAGGGTCATTGACGGCAACAAGCTCACAATCGTCCCTTTGCAGGATAACCCTAGCAACAAGACGTCCAATCCTTCCAAATCCTACACAACATTATAAATTATTCTCAATCAATTTCAAACAAACCAAAAATACAGCAAACATAATCTTGAGCTAGGTAGCACTAAAACAGACACGGACACGACACGACACGGGATCCCCTGAAATTTAGGACACGGGACACGGCATTTAATAATAATAAAATATATATTTTATGGTTATAAATAACGTATAAATTTATTTTTATCACGTATTTGAAACTAAATCTAACCAAGTAAGATACAATTTAACCTTTACAATAACTAAGTCTCATTTCTTCATCCAAACACATCTTCTAATCGGATCTTTTTTAAAATTTTATTACTCGTCTAAATTATACTCCCTCCATTCAAATCCAAATGGTACATTTGGATTTTGTACACTATTTATAAGTCAATGTTCGGCATCAATTTTCTCCTTATACGTAAGAGAAAATATATTCATGCGGGATCTAAGATCTTGTTTGATTCGTCTTCACGAGTACATTGAAAATATCTAACTTTTACAATTTTTGCGAATACATAGCTAAAATATTTAGCACGTTTTATAAAAACGGACGTTGGCAAACGTGAAAACACAAATGTGTAAAGTGGATATGAATGGAGGGAGTAAAATCTCCTACATGCAACTAATACATTAATAAAATCTCCTACACAATACTGTCTCCGTCTAAATCATTCATTTAGGTTCGATTAAAATAATACTAGCAAAGATTAACAAAGTTAAAACAAACCAATTGCCGATACAAAGAGAGTATCATAAAAGCACTTCTATAAACGAATAACAAAACATCAATGAATACTTTGAGCAGCAGATTCAATTTTAATTTACTACGCTTTAATCATTCAAAAATGAGGGAATTTACTACGCTTTAATCATTCAAAAAAAACAAATCAATTAAATTTTACGGAATCTAATACTACAACTATATTATGCACTCGCACCACAGATAAACATTTTTGAATGGTTTTTTGACTAAAAACATTACTAGTTTAGCACCCGTGCAAAAATGCACGGGCATATGTAGATAATATTTGTAATTAAGTTTTAAACTCATATACTATACCATGATATTAGTCGAAATGTAAAACCTTTTATATAAACAATATTACATAGAAATATGTATTCCGAAATCAACCTTAATGAATGGTAGGATATAATTACAAATAGAAAAGAATTATTACTTACTCCATTACCAATTAGCTATTTTTATATTTTTTGAGCAAATGATTCTTTCTAATCATTATAATAATCAAAATATTTAAATAATCTATTTTTTGGTTTTTTATTACAACAATATCGTCATTCAAGATACTCCATTATCGCGTATGGATCACGAACGAACTCTATCAGTTGGGTAGCATGTATTACCTACACTACACCAAAGCTAAAAAGTTGGGAAAAATTTATGATTAGTTTTCACAAAATACTAATGTAAATTTAATATGATTAAAATATTATTTTTAAAAAATTTTACCTTTTGTTTTACAAAAATTAATTAAAAAAACGTTAGAAATTTTTCTTGACCCGTATTGAAAACATAAACTAACCCATAACCCGTATGAGCCGACTTGTATTTTGAACCGACCCGTTTGATAGGTCTATGCATAATACATCCACCATCAAATAATTACTTCAAGTCCCTTATAACTTCCATCTGAAGATAGAATACATAAATTATGGAATACAAATGTATAAACCATGTCCGTTCTCGTAAATTAATTGATTTTGATAGCACATAAAATTATGTTATTGTCCATACGATATAGTATTATATAGTCATGATGAGTTTGGTACGTCATATATTCACTTTTTTACTTGTAAACCTATTCCTAATTCTGGGTCCAAAATAAAACTCTGGCCAAACGGGCACATAATCGTGATAGTCTAGCCGCGTAGGGGACAAATTAACCCTACGTTTATTCGTAACTATCTTAATTCACTTATCTAACTGGGATTGCAGGTCATCTTCCCACTGCTTTTATTTTTGACATCTTTCAAACTTATTTTTTTCTTGTAAATAAACATGGTGTTTGCCATGTATTAGTCAAATAGACTATTTTTTATACATCTGATATTTTATGTAACATGCGATACTTTTTACGCAAAACTATTATTATTTTAACAGCCCTTAATATATCATAAAGTACGAAAAATTAAATTACCATTCAATATATTGTGTAATACTCTATACTTTTACGTGAGACAAATTTTTAAATATAAATCAATTTGAGTAGAGAAAGAATATAATTTACAAATTAATTTATATATGCATGCATCATTTGGTCTTTGCAAAGATATATTTATTTATTAGAATTGGGTTATTATATCTTAAATATGGGATTTAATTATTTAGCTTTGTTCTATAACATTTCTTATAAAATATATAAATAGTTATATTAAGAATTCATATATTTAACAATTTTATCAGTCATGCAACATAATTTAAAAATTAAAATATATAATTAAGGTGTAATAATTTAACTTCGCACCTTCTTAATTTTACTATATAGTATTTCTTTTTGTGTTCATTTTATAGAATATATATCATTTAAATGCTACTATGTAATACTTATTTGAGAAAAAAATATAGATGAAATGTTAACAAAATATATTCCTGTGCAACTTTGCAAGTTATTAAAGTTGATTATTAATTTTATGAGTATATAAAATTTTAAATATAAATCTCCATGTGAGTAGAGATGAGCAAAAAATTGTATATGGAAATATTGTCAAATAAAAGATATAATAAGAGAATAATTTGGGTAAGTTTTTAATGTAATATAAGCATGGTACATGAATATTTTAAGAAGATATTGTACATATACATATTACTCAAGTAAAAGATACGCAATATAATTTTAGTATTTTAAGATTTGAGCGGGAAAATTTTTAACGTGAGAGCGACATGTGTCCATCTTAATGCATAGCGGTTCTTCTTTTATACTTATATATAGATTAGAATTCCATTTTTGGCTAAAAACATTCAGTTTTTTGACTAAAAACATTATTAGAATTCAATTTTAAAAATAAAATGGTTTTTTAATCAATTCAATTTTAAAATACTACGCCTTATTCATTCAACTATATTATGCACTCGCACCAAAAATGGTTTTTTTCCGCATATGAGACGATTGTATAATAGAATTCAGGTTTATAAGAATAAGAAAAACGGCATTTACAATTCAAATTAGGAGGAAAAAAAATCAAAACTCTGAACAGTTGATCTACCTTGTCTTAGATTACCTCGTCTCATTTATTCGTTTAATCAAACGTAAACAAATGATTCATAGAAAAATTGACAAAACTAAAGAACAGAGATCCTACAAACACGAAATCGTGATCATCAAAACAATAACAACAACGCAATGATAGTAAACATGGAGAAGTAAATGAGAAAAACTACCGTTGATTCCGATCTTGATAGGTGCTGTACATGATCAAAATAATTTTAAAATAAAAAACAATTAGTACGATTATTAACTTGTACAGTGAATTAAAATTACAATAAGGATTAAAAAAGAGTGAAGAGAAGAATTACCCATGGTTAAAAAAACGGAGACGGTGAAAATAAGGTTAGAAAGAAAGATGTAGAGAGAGTGAAAATGAGCGAGTGTGAAATGTGAATGAATGAGAGAGGGGTTTGATGTTTGTATTTAAAGGGATGACTAAGCCCACTGGTTACCGTCCAAACCGGTTGCTTATTCTGCTGGCGGAATATTCGATGAAAAATGGGTATTATTGTCTTTTCCATGGATTGCTTTCTTGCATCACAATTTATGAATTTATGTACTTTAGCTTAACGGTTTTTGAAAACTTTATGAATTTATGTATGAGAATGTACACAATCTTTTCCTTCATAGTATAAAAATAATATTGTAAATCATTATATATATAAAAGAATCTTGTATTTCTGTCTACGTGGCACAATGTGGTGCAAGAATGAGGGTATTCAAGCTCTCTCATTCAACCTCATAAATTATGCTTTGTTTTAGTCAATCATGTAAAACCGTCTTGGTCATCTTTCTACATCAGCGAACTAGAACAAATAAAAAACTGAAATTAATTATACAATCATTTAATTAACCGTGTTAAATAATATGGGTACCAATTCTCAAAACCAAATAAAAATCTGAAATTAATTATACAACCACCTAATTAACCGTGTTAATTAATATAACTGTGTTAATTAATATGGGTACCAATTCTCCAAATCAAATAAAAAACTGAAATTAATTATAAAACCACATAATTAACCGTGTTAATTAATATAACTGTGTTACTTAATATGGGTAATTGGGTACCAATTCTCAAAAACCAAATAAAAAACTGAAATTAATTATACAACCACCTAATTAACCGTGTTAATTAATATGAGTATCAATTCTCAAAACCTAATAAAAAAACTTAATTACAAAATAACAATAACAAGTAATCATCAATTTTCTGGAACCAGTCACCTTATAAAAAACCCACCCAGGAAATTCTTCCAATTCATTTCATTATTTCATAAATATTTTGTATTCTCCATAAACTTCTCGAAAATCACACTTGCATTCCACCTCTTTTTTTCCTCTTAAATCCCTTTCACTTTCTCCTCATTCATCGTCCATCTTTCAACCTGTAAAACAATTTCTAAAAAAGTGTTCAATATTCTCAACAAATAATTTCACAAATTGCCATGACAAATCATGTAACGTTTAATTATACTTAATAATTGATTAAAGTCGGGTTCTCAACAAATTCTTCAAATTGTTTTAAATTATTATACTCAATAATTGATTAAAGTCGGGTTTCTAATGATTTTGTTTCATTCCAGAATAACGTATTTAGATTACTTAATTTTAATAATTCATTAAATTTTAAATCATAAGTATTTATTAAACCATTTGTTTCAGTTATTTAACTAAAACCTCCTTTATTAAAGTCATAACTTCCCATTTTTTAATTATATTTTTCGTTGTTTCAAGCTATATGTCAAATGGTTCTTATATATCTTATTATATACAAACTTTTTTATTTATTTTTATTAAAGCTTTTACCTATACACCACTTCGGTTATTAATAAATTTAACAACTTAATTGTTTCCTTCTCTAAAAAAATTTAAATTGAACAATCCCGTGAATTTTCACGGGTGTTACACTAGTCTTTTTTTTAATGATCGTAAATTTTCTTTTATTAGCTTCTTAATGCAATATACGTTCAAAACTTCGTTAAATTTATTTTAATTTAGTTAAGTTAAATTTGAGTGAAGTTAATTGCAATTCAGTTATGCTAGATTGATTTGATTAGATAAATATCGTGTTCTAACTTAGTTTTGGCTTATTTCAGTTCGTTCACTTTCATTTAGTTCAGTTTTCAGTTTCATTTAATTCAATTGTCAATTTCGTTTAGTTCAGTTCTCTCTTTCACAAATTAACTTTTACTTTAATTCACTTCACTTCATCCCTTCACAGATTATCAGCCAAAAAACGAGGTAAAAGATATATTTAATTTAATTATGGAGATTTAACAGTGTACCCCGTCCCGTGTGTTACGATTTTTTACATTGTACCCAAACATTTTGAAATTTTATAGTATATCCTAAATTTCTTACTTATTCTCATAATGACCTCTTTCAAATCTCCATCAACTTTATCTCTATAAAATAAACAAAATTTGACCTTTTATTTGACTTAGTTATGTGGTATCACCATCCTATATAAGAAGTATTACAAATCACTTTTAATAAGAACAAACTACTATTAAAAACCTTCGTTATGAAATATTAAATGATAATAGCGATTTGATGAATTTGAGTTAGATTCTATACTATTGGGTTGGTTAATGATAATTCGGCGAACTAATAAATTAATTAGTAGGTTGTCCAGTAATTGAAATGTTAAATAGACGATTTAATAGACAAGCTAAAAAATTAAGCTAGCAAAGCTAATAGTAGAGGTGTGAATCGGTCCAAGAGCGGACCGCATCGGACCGGACCGGACCGAACACCAAAATAAAAAAATTCTTAGACTGAAGACTGGACCTAAAACATTCGGTCTTGGACCGGACCAAACTCAAAATATTTGGTCAGGTCCGGTTTGGACCGAAAGGAACCTAAACTATTTTTTTCACTATTTTGTATTCGATAATTACATTTTAATTCCGCTAAATAAAAAAACATTTAAATAATTAGACGACACTTTTTATGAAAATCATTGAAAATACTAATTTATACTGTCTTTTGAAGATAAAATGTTAATATTAATTAAAAATATTTTATTAATTAGTCTTAAAAGTTCAAACACATGAACTTTGGTCCATTAGGTCCGGACTTAAATTAACCAGTCTTAGACCAGACCGGATTAAAGACCAAAACTTGAAAAAATGTGGACTGGGGATCGGACCAAAATAATTCGGTCCGGATTTAGTCCAAACCAAATGGTCCCGTCCGGTCCATTTTTACGGTCCGGACCTAAATTTGCTCAGCCCTAATTACTAGTAGTATATACCCTAAAACTTAAAAGAAAAAGTAGGGATACAACGACATGGAGTTAAATGTCAGACTTGATTAAGTTAATTTGACCCAAAATTGAGCAACACAAATTCTTATTAAAGACTGAATCGAATAGGTTGAAGATAAATTGTGTCTTTCTCATAATATACAAGTAACACTATTTACGGGATGTTTTATTTTCCTTTCGTTGCTCTCTCACTTGCCTTACTGTAAAAGAGCATTCTTCGTTTGTAACACGTGACGGATAGGAAAAAGACTTAAGTTTGAGTATTGTGAATGAGGTGAGGTACGTTCAATTGTCAGAGGCAAAAGGGTAACCGGAAGAAACGGTGGGTGATTGGGATGTAAAGAGGTGAGCGGTCTCCTTTTGAATTGCCAAATGTCCAATAAAATCAAAGAAATTTGTGATCATCATTTTTACATGTTTTGGCCCTTTTTTTCTTTTTTCCCGAGATATCTTATTTTTTCTCACTAAAGAAACAAATCTCGAGTCATACTTCTTTCCTTCTAGAATTTTGGAAAAAATAAAAAATTCCTGATGTAGTACTTCGAAATTAAAGATAAAATAAATATCTAACATCTACCCAAAAACAATATTCCAAACCCTTTGTAGATGTATGAGAATAAATCTACCCATACATGATACATGCAATGCAAATGAATAGAGCTGTTAAGTACACGGGTTGGACCGGCCCAACACGCCCTTGGATCTGCACTTTCCAAGCCGGACTGACCCGCTCCTGGACTCAGTATGACCCGTGCTCTGAACGGGCACCCATTCAGGATCGAAGAAAATGGACCTGGGCTGCCTTTGGCCCGTTAAAGAGAAAAAATTAAAAATTACACTAACACCTGTGGCCGTAAGTCCATAATTGGTCGAAATAAAGAATATTTTTTTTCTTTCCGAGAAACGTTCCCATAATTAGGGCTGTTAATGAGACGAGACAGCTCGCGAGCAACTCGAAATCGGCTCGGTCAAAGCTCGGTCAAAGCTCGGCTCGTGTGAGCTCGACTCGAGCTTGGGCTCGGCTCGAGAGCTTAACGAGTCAAGCCGAGCAAAGGTTGGCTCGACTCGAAAAGCTCGCGAGCGGCTCGAAAATTATTATTACATAAGATATTAATCATATTTTATGAAAACATGCTCATATTTTATAAAAATATTTTATCATTATTATATCCTTGTAGCATATATATCAAAAATCTTGTTGATTTGCTAAATATTTTTGCATAAAAAATTTTCAAACCTTGTTATTGAAAATATCGGAAAAATAAATAAAAAAATAAACAATTTTATATAGGCTCGATTTGGCTCGAGTTTGGCTCGAGCTCGTGTTAAAGCTCGCAAGCTTTGTAACGAGCGTATTTTTTTCAAGCTCGGGTGAGATCGGCTCGAACTCGAGCTCGAGTTTTTATAATCGAGCACAAGCCGAGCTAGGCCAAGCTCGGCTCGGCTCGGCTCGTTAACACCCCTACCCATAATATTCCATTATTAGAGCATGTACATTGAAGAGGATGCTATAATTCTCTTATTTTCTTCTCCTCCCTATATCTTTTTGACACATCACTCTCTCTTTCCTCCAACTCATTTTCCACTATCTTCATCCTCCTCCTTCTCTTCTTCTATTTATTTTCCTACATCCAAGAGGATCCTCTCTACATCCTCTCTTATATTTTAATTATTTTTTTATTAAAAATAAAATAAAATAAAATGTATATGCAATATTTTCATTGGTAAGTGGGCACAAGGGCCTAGGTTGTACTTCCTCTAAAAAATAGAGGAAGTCTTCCTCTTCCTCCTCCAAGGAGGATGTTCAATGTTGGTTCCACATTGAAGAGGACATCCTCTTAGCACCCTCTCTCATCTAAGAGGATGGACAATCCTCTTCAATGTGGATGCTCTTACCTCTAGACAACAAAGTTAACGTGGCAAGTGACCGTTAACATAGAGAAAGGAAAATAGTTTAAATTTAGATGAGTTATGACTTATTAGTGAGTAGACTTGGCGAATCCGGTTAACGGGTAGGTTTGAATCGGGTCAATTTAGGTTAGGTCATTTCAGATTATGAGTATGTTTTGGCAACGGGTCGAATTATTTTGAATCGAGCTACTTTCGGGTCAATGATTAAAAGAGAAAAGGGCATTTTAGATCTTTTCGGGTAAAAGATTAAAAGACGAAGAGACATTTTAGATCTTTTACGGTCAATTAAAGTTATACTTATTTTGCAGGGTCGTTTTGGAATGAGTCATTACGGGTCTGGTCTGTTACGGGTCCATCGATGCTCGGGTCATCTCGGGCTTGGTCGAGTCAATTCGGACTTCGGATATTATTCATTTATTTGGGTGTGGTAGTTCGAGTTGATTTTAGGTTTCGAGTTGGCTTTTTGAATTAGTTGAATCAGATCGGGTTAAGAGCTCATCTCAGTAGACAATTAGAGATGAGGTCTCTAGATGTTGGTTCGAGTTTGTTCAACTGGTCACCCAAAATACTCATTTTACGAAAAATTCATCTAAAACCATTTTATACAAATAATTATGTTCATTTAAAATGGGTGGCAGTGAATAAAGTACTCGTCATGAGTTGCATGGGACATTCTTCATAACTGTGGTGATTTCAAAGCAAACGGTTGCTATCACGTCATATCTGACCATTTCTAAAACTTAAAAGCCATTTTTATGGAACAATTGGAGCTTGTTTTCTATTTTATTCAATTATTATTTAAAGGCCATTGAAAGTCCTGCAAATAGCAATTCAATATTTGGGAATTAAAAGAATCTATCACATTCACAAAAGGCACGAAAAAAGCAGGGTTTTCCCACCCAAAAACATCATATTTACCGTGTTTTCTTCCAAAATGTCACCGCATTTTCGGTATATACTTCAAAATGTTTATTTTTAGTCATAAAAAATGGTCATTATTTACCCAAAAACGGCCATTGTATCAAAATATGGCCACATTTTTTTTCGGTCGCACATGATCAATTGTATAATAAAATCTGCATTCTTCAAAATGTTTTCATGTTTCGTCATTGTTTGTTAAACTAGCCGACATTTACTCATTTTTCGAAATGTAAAAGTGATGAAACAGATTATTTTGCACTCATGTCATACAACCTACTTCGTATGCTTTATTTTGTGAATTGTGAGCGAAAAAATAAAATAAGTTTAAACATAACACAGAGAGGGGGTAATTATCACGGGGCATATATTATGAGAAACCGTCGATCAAATTGGATATTGGAGACCAACTGATTACGGAAGTCAGATAAGGTCAATATATCTCGAAGGCGTATTTCTCAGTGATAACCTATTTATATGAAATATGCTAACTTTCACTCGACAAGCAGTTCACACGAAACTTCAGTCACACGTATTTCAAAATCAAAACAACAAAATGGTCAAGACGGTTGTTATCTGCACAGGGAGCTTTAAAAATATAAAGCTTCTGCTCAGGAAGGTGTCGCCGTGTCCTATACTGTACACGTGTAAGACTAGTTTTCAAAAAGTAAAAAGTCCGTTTAGTTAGAACCTTTTTTCAAGTAGCACGACCACTGATGGGCAGATGATCGGTGCACGAGCTGGAGGACACGGGTTTCTTCGGCTGAACCAAGATCATGGTCATGTTGTCGCAACCTTCTCCACCAGACGAAGGAGCCAAGCACTTATCAAAAACCATCTCACATATTGAAGAAAGCTTAGTTTGCTGAAAATTTTGAATAGTTTATTGGTTAATCAAGACGTAATCCAATACCCACCCAAAAAAAAAGAAATGAAGATAGTTAACTCACTGATTTCAGTTGTTCCCCCACAAAGTCTACCAGTTGTTGGCTCGACATACAGTCCCTGCAAGAGATTAGACATGGTTTTCAATCTTCCGTCAATCATGAAGATAAAAAAAAAAGCTAAAGAAACATTGAACAAATCTATTATGGGTTAACTTTATCATTGTTCACTTTATCATTCCAATATATGTAACTTTCAAAATTATCAATTTACAGAAAGAAAGATCTGTTTCTAAAAATAATGAACTACACGAAAGGTAGTTAGAGAGAGCACTGATGAGACGTACCATATACCATCACATGCTATTGCAATGAACTCCACGTCATCTGAGAGCTCAGCCTGAAGAGGTGTACAATCAAGATTATAATATCAGATTTAAGACAATATGCACACTCCTACACGGCCAACTAACAGGTTCTCAAACTATCTAGTTCAAATGAGCAACAAAACCATCCGTACACAAGCCAAAAGATACGACTGCTTGAAACGTTGAATAAACTATACCGTGCTTATGTCCGGATTCGCAGTCACTATCTGCTCCTCTGCAGGTAATACTTTGTTGCGCTTAAACTCCATATCTCCTGCTCACACAACATGATCACATTAATGTACATGACAGTTGACACTGTAATAAGGTGCATGATAAAAAATGCGTAAACAACATAAACATTATACTGGTAGCTAGTCCTCAGACGTTCCAGCCTATGGTGGGTAACAGAGAGTCAGACATACACAATCTTTCTCTGTCTAGAGATCGTTTATGAATTATGCAATATTGGGTTGTAGATATTTGTAGATTGTCTGCTACTTCATAGCATAACAGGCCCGGACAATTTAGTGGAAATGTTGTACACCGTAGGCAAGGCCAGAGAATAGCGTATATTTGGCTTCACTGGAGATGAAAATCAGAAACATGCATATTTACAAAAAATACTCAGGCATGATAGTTTATAATACCTATTGCTCTTGCCAAGTTAAGACATCCATTCACACGTCCACCATGAATGAAACCGCCTGCTTTCAGAATTCTTTCTTGTTCAACCTCGAGTTCAGGCTTGTGATCCTTGGATAATTCAAGGGCCTGCATAACATCACAGAAGTGAAGCAAGCATTTATGGTATACTTTTACCTCCATATGCAGTGCCACAGGTGTTTTTGTTGAATACTGAGAAGCAGGTAACAAACTACCAAAGCATAACAGAATGTTTTTCAATGTACTACAGATTGAAACACAAACTACTTTCAGTGTAACAGCGCTATGAAAACATATGCTGTGTGAGTGCGTGAAGAGGGGAGAGAGAGAGAGAAAGAAAGAGGACTACCTGTCCACCTTTGGACATTACACAACGAGAATCACCAGCATTAGCTACAAGTAATTTGTTCTCCCGAATTAATAAAGCACAAGCTGTGCATCCCGAGGATGGTTCCTCTGAATCAGAATCAGCTTCCTGGTTCAAACATCAAAGCAAAATATAAGTTGCCTAGTTTCACAGAATAGATGCCGCTGTGAAAATAAGTGATGACACCACTGATGAAAGATCTTTGCATGTTTTCACATTTAGAGTTGGTATTTTCAGGGACTCACTGGCTTCATTCAAGGATAGATTTGACAGCCATAGTAGGCGAATTTGCTTATGTAGCTACAACATGATAGGTTCAAAACGGGGAAAGAAAAAACAATCCATATTCGGTGATTAAACATTTAGTTAGTCTAGGACTCCAGGTTGAACATACGTCTTTGGGTGCAGACTATTTTGATTCAGCAATTATATCATTCGTGGTACTATTAGAAAAACTTGAATATTTGCATACGCACAAAAGCACATTAATGGCCAAATTAATTTTAATCAAAAATTTAGCATTCAAAGAGATGAGAGTATCACCAAAACAGTACGTTGACTCTTCTGAGTCTTTGAAATAAAATTAAATTCTCTCCATTCCATCAACATTTCCCCCTTTGGCGGCTATTTCTTAATATTCGGAAAGATTAACAATCATAGTTGACTATGAAAGTCAAATGGGTACAATATAAGCTAACATACACTTGCCATTCATTGCCAGAAGGGTACAGTGTTAGTAGCAACAATATGGAGGAGACTGAGACTCTTGTAGAAAGAGAACTTGAGAAGCTTGACCAGAATTCTAAAATTGTCACAATAGTACGAGAACACCTGTATATTGTTTACTAGTAGTCATGTAAGTTTGAAGCCTCTACGAGTATACGACCTATATTTAGCTACAAAAACCCAGTCAGATTGCACGTCCAAGGGTATGATCCTTGCAATTTTAAGAAAACTGGGGTTTTCATTAGATCTAAAATGAACCTGTAGAATCTCCATCACCATGACACCATGTGAAGTTCAGACTTACGCAGCTAAATGAAAATGAATGCAGTGCCTACTGCCTAGTAGGTTAGTAACATAGCAGCAGTTTGTGGGAAAAAAGGTTATTAACCAACAACGCATAGACATCAGTATTACCCTATATGCATATCTGCTCCATACATAAGCAGCTAAAATCAGACAACACTGGCACATGGTACAGGATTTTGGCTTTATACTTGAGTTTGAAATCAGGCGTCACGTTCTGATTTTGATCGATGCACTATAAATACTCCCGATAATGCCACAAAAAAGCAGTCCAGGAACGGAATTGTTTTAAAACAGTTTTGAAATTTACCACGATCACATTTTTTCATATTTAGACTATATTGGCCACAATTTACGATATTGGGCCGCAATAGCTGATTGCGCAACCATGACCAAAACTAGGACTTAGTACAATGGGTGAGCCAATGCCGAGTACCAACAGTTGTATTCTTTTTTAATTTATAGTAGAAAGTTGTACTCTTCAGGAACTAAAATATTAAATTAGACATGCAAAGAGCACTAATAAATCAATACTTTCTAGCCATGTAGTTATCTCAATAAAATGAAAAAGTTAGGAAGCCAACAGTCAGAAACCAGGATACTCACACCGTAACACCACCTCCAAATTCCAAAAACTTTAAAAATCTGCATTGATAGCAACAACTTCACAGTTCATGAAACATGCGATGACACAAGTGAGAAGTCTTTGTACAAAACATTGCATTTTGAACAGAAAGCCTTACAAGAGATAAATTATATGATTAAAAAACTGAGTCAACCCCATACAGAGCATCACAACAGTAACAGACTTAAAAGGAGAGATGGGGGTGTCAAAGCCTAGCTATCAAGTATGACAAGATACTGAGACTCAAAAGATTCCAAAAAATGGAGGCTTACAATAATTGCCAACAATCGTTGCAAATTGCAGCTCCCGCAAATGAATGATTGTTCACAGAAAAAGAAGCGTAAAAAGTTTGGTGAATCATTTTGTTTTCTTAACTCATTATGCAGAACCAAAAGACAACGGGTCTTTAACTTCAAAAAAATAGAAACTAATTCAGCTAGAAAATGTCAGAAAGCACACTTGATTTTCTGAAGGTTAATTGCATCTCAATGATGTCGAGTTTTACAAAATTCGATTTAGATCTTATGAGATCAAATGATTTTAACAAAAGATCAATTTGGTGGGGTGGTTAGTAACTATGTAGTTGTTCACTTGTTCAAGTTGGAACACACTCTAGAAAGACATAGAGACTGAGATGAAGTAATATATAAACAGAGGTCACACAAACAAAAATCATCAGTGATTCCCTTAGAGCAAAGCTAAAAACAGAATGCATACAATATTGAGCTATATCAAAACTTCAAGTAGCTGGTGCTTCCATAACATGGTTGGAACAAATAGGGCTAGTGTTTAAGAAGTTATCAAGAAGCTAGCTGGGTTCACTACTGGTTACAGAGAAACTTTTATGCATTATCTAAGGCCCATATTTTATGAAACTATGAGGCTCACAATTGACCACCTCCTATCCAAAAAGACCCTCTCATTTCAACTTTACTCAGTCTTCAAGACAACACATTGATTGTATTTATTTGCATATCTAAATTGATTGTTTTTATTAAAAACTAATTTTAAGAAAGATTTTTTATGACAAATATAAATCTTTTAGTGTCATATAATTTATTTTAGATGGTCCAAGTTTTACAACTTTGACCTTAAGAAATGAAAGAATTCTGCTTGGACTGAGGACAGCCGAAGTACCTCTTTTGATGATCCATTTGGCAAACCCTCTCTTCCACCACTCTTGAAATGTAATTCATCATCAAAACTGGTGCCTTTTCCTACATCATCCTTAAGTAATTTTTTCCAATTTGTAACGGAACGCATCATCTCATCCATTCTGCCGAGAAATTAAACGGAGGATATTAGCTGAATTCATCCATTGACGACATTTAAAATTCTAGACGTCAAGGTTGATCCAAACAAATTCATAGAAGTTCAGAGACACTAGACATGACTAAAAAGTAAATTCAAAATATATCAAAGAAAAGTATTCCACCATGGTAATAGGCCACGGACATTGAACTTACATATTCATCACAACAATTTTTCAGGAATGAAAAGAGAAAATGAACATGACAAAAATATTGATTTCAAAATTTGGAACTCTACATGGTAATAGGATCCTAGACATAATGTATATGATCACTACCATTTGCCAGCATAATCCACCAATATTCTCTCTCAGTTTCACTTAAGATATATTTTCACACATTTCAAATACCAAAGTTGCCGGTTTGCCATTCCACCAAAGGCAGTAACCAGATAATAGTCCTATCCCCTTGTGCATCCATTTTTATATGATCTAACTAAATTTCATTTGTGTGATATACTACATAGCTCAACAATTTCTACACCATTAAGGCTTCGCCAAAAAAAAAACCATAAATTTCATCACCCAGTGGAGATCCAATACATGATCTTTCAAGAATACGATAAATTATCTTGCTAAATGTACCTAAAATTCCGAGGTCTGAAATATGAAATACCAATATAATAATTGATATTTACAAAAGTCCACCCTAAGGCAGTGCCTATAATACCAAGAATTTATCATACATTATTGCATAAACTTAAGGAAAAATTGGCAACAGGTACCTATTCCCTAATATGTAACGCTTTTACAAATTAGAACCTATCTAAAACAACTTCAAAAATAAATACCTAACACAAGTTTGTCTCCTTTGTCTCCTACTTCCTACTACTCGCATTTTTTTTCTCATCTACTTGAAACTTTACATTTAAAATCTGAAATTTCACCCCCAAAGTTCATCTCAACCCTCAATTTGGAGAAAAAGGAACATACATCGGATATATTACATTATTACCTCAAGACTTTACTTGTTTTTGAGCATATGAGTATTTTTTTTCTGAGGTTATTAACCTCAAACTTTATTTGTTTTTGAGCATGAGTATTTTTTGTGAGCTTATTAAAGTTTATAAGTTAGATTTTAATTTGTTTCCATCAAAACTAAAGTTTAACTAAGTTTAATATAATGTTATTTGAGTTTTATTGTAATGGTTTCATGGTTAGATGAAAATGGGAAAGTTCCATTTTTTTCACTCGAAATTCTGACAAGGTATCGACTGTAAACGAAGGACACTTTACAGATGTTAAGTTTTAAACGTTTTTGAATTAGGTACTTATTTGTAAAACAGTGTTATATATTAGGTATTAACTAACAATATATCCTAAGATTAACCTGAATACACTCTAAAGGTTGAGGAACCAGTTTGAGCATCTTCCACATTCGCAGTTTGTAAAACCCATTAGCCAAAATGGCTGTTGCTATAGGAAGTAAGATAAATCTATGACATCAGCACAAAAAAAAAGTTCTGAAAAACACAATTAACTTAACGATAATAAGTCCGGAGTGTCACTTGGGGAAATCTAAAGATTGTATAGCTACATAGATAGACAGCTGGAATTGAACTACAGTAACAAAGCGTTCAGTAACCTGAGAAATACTCTTCGAATAGAATTACTTAAATCTCCAACTTTGTATGCTTCATCAGTAAGTAGCTCTTTGTGAAGAAATTTTGCACAGAACTTAGCAACTGCTTTACCTGCAAACACCGTAACATAAATTTAACTTTATCACAACATCCTCTCCAATCTCCATTAGCATTGAATAATAATAAAAAAAAAACCCTCTGCATTAACTTCATTCTAATTCCTAATTATTTCACATTTCCACGACAAAGAGCAGGATGGTTAGTCATCATTAGTTCATTAACCCCAACCTCATCCCCTTATTTCTTTGGGAGGGAAGACACTGAAATTAGATTGGTGTAGACGTGTAGTCCCGAAGACACAACTAGAAGAACATCCACAATAAAAAATGATTAAAATACCTCCATGGCCATCATATACAGCAAAGAAAGATGTGGAACTGTCCAAGTCCGTAATGGCAGCATGCTGTGAACCAAGTTGAACACACAACACAACAGTAATCAGATTTTAAATTAGCAAGGTATTACATGCTTCCAAACAGTGACCTAACAATTAATGGCAAGAAGCAAAAACAAAAGTTGCAGACTTGCAGTAGAGCAAGAAAAGCAATTAACTTCTGCTCGTAAAGATGAGGGATAAACTATGTGATTCCATTTAATCAAAATCTAGGCAAACATATCAATCTCTCACGTGACTAACTTCTTCAGTGTCCTTTTTCAGCATTTGATCACCAGTGATGATAAGCTTCCTCCATCACATGGGTAAAGATAGATGACAATATTAAATATGCATGTGCGAACTTCTCCAAAACAACTACTCCCTCTATCCGGTCAATTGTTATCCTTTGGTTTTGGCACAAAGACCAAGGAAATAGGAGGGGGCTAATTACTAAATGACAAGTAGACCAAATTGTGTGTGAATAATCAAATTGGTCATCAAGTTCATTCTTAAAATAGAAATGACAACAATTGACTGAGATACCCAAAAATGGAATAGGACAACAAATGGAGACAGAGGGAGTAGATTGAATTCCTTTTTTATCAGCTCCTGGCCTTGTGACTAAAGGTTAGCATTTCATAACCTTCTCCGTATAAGACAGTAAGTTAACGACAATTCAGAAATGATAGAGATTATTGTTACTGATGATCCCTTTTCTAAAGTCTGGTGATCAAGACAGTTATTAGTAATAAAAAAATAGTTTGCATGATGTCACTTTATGTTACTTCTACGTGTTTTTATCTTCGTTTACTCTGGCCGTCCCATCTACTTCTTCCAATATAAAAGAAAGACAATTGAACATCACAAACTGAAAATACCACTTGATAATTAGCATTAAATCATTCAAAGAGTAAGGAAATATATTATATTCTTATGAAATAACTCTACTAACCGCATCTTCCATAGACGAACGCCATCCTTGCATGGAAGATAATCCATATCTCAGTCTGCAATTTTCACCATCTTCAGACACCTTCTCGGTTTTAGGTTTACTGAGATATGTACCCATTACGTCAAACTGAACGAAAAAATAGTCATAGATCAGCATATGAGAAATGGGAGGAAAACTCATCCAAACTCAGACAAGTTACTAAAATTAATGCTCCAGTAGTCCATAGTCCAGTCCGTAATACATTCAACTGAAACTTAATCTCATCGCTCTTTTCACTCAATGCTGTGTATACTGTATAGCTACTTAGCCACCCCATTCCAGCACCTAAGCACGCCAAAAGCGACAATATTGCAATATTTGCAGTGTTTAAAACCTTTCACTACTCGCTCATCAACCGGCAACATACTCTCCGACCGACCACAAGCACAACTTCAGCTGAAGCTAGTGCAAAGCCACCCAATTCCAACACCTAAATACACCAAAACCGACAGTATTACAACATTCAAAGTGTTCAAAACCTTTCACTGCTCACTCATCCACCGTCAACATACTCCCCAACCACAAACTCAACTTCTTAAGCATCCATCAACTCAACTAAATACTCTTAACACAGCCTTTACGCCCCTAAATAGTTCGTCAATAGCCAAGCCTAATAATATCAACACAAGCACAATCTTCCCTGACTTCTGAATTCAATACTCCGTAATATACAAGTACAAATTAACAACGTCAATGAACAATCCAAGTATCAGAAATGCTTCATTTGCAAAATCACACAACTTCAATCGTTCGTTTACCTTTGATTAAAATACCTCTCGTAATAATGAATACAGAAGTTAAACAAATGACCGAAAGGGAAAGCATAGTTAGACTAATATCAATCTAACACAAACAACTAGACGACTAACTCACAGAATTCGATTCAAAACCGCATCATTAAAAATAAAACATCAAAAAAAAGAAGAGAAGACGTTATACATAACATGAAGAATATAACAATTGTTGAAATGCTGCTGCTTGTGAATTGGAGCTTGAATTCTTCAATTAAAAGTTGAAATTGAAAATTCTAGGGTTTTGGTGGAGATATTTTCCGGCGATTTCTGTGGGTAGGGAATCTGGAGATAGAGAGAGCCGATAGGAAAGAGCGGTTATGGCACAAATGAAAGAAGTCTTTCCGTTTCCTTTCTCAAAGCAAAGGGGACGACAATATTACATACGTGGCAGACAATATTTAATTCACAAGCTGTTCAAAATGCACTGTTACAAAAACCAGGTTTTAATTATAAAATAACTCATCTTAAACAGTGTGCTACGTGGACGATCTCGTACTAACTTGTTTGTTTTAAGAGTTGATCTCTCTCCCGACTGATCATATTGGTATGAAATAATACTCCCTCCATTCATATCCACTTTGCACCTATTCCATTTCGGTTCATTCGAATCCACCTTGCACCTTTCCTTATTTGGTTGTACTTTTAATATTATAATACTATAAAAACACTATTAAGGTCCACCCTTTCAACACAATACTACACTTTACACCTATTTGTTGTACTTTTATTAATATTTTAACAATGCGTAAAAACCCGTGCATAAAGCAAATGTACCAAGTGGAAATGAATGGAGGGAGTAAGTTGTTTGGTTATCTTTTAAAATCACGCGAATTGGAAAATCATAGAAAGTGCGAAAATTAAGTCTTGTTTGGTTGCCCAATTCATGGAATTAGAACTTCTCATGAAACTCTAATTCCTACCTGATGTAGCAAGTCACTTACCTTGCCCCCTCTAGGTAAGTGAAAACTCTCGCATGAATTGAAGTTCATACATTCAACCAAACAACATTTACATAATTCACGTGATTTTCAAGATCATATGAATTTAATCTTCCCGGGAATTTTATCTTCCCATGTCGAACCAAACGACCCCTGAGATTGAGATTTTATCAATTGTGACTCTTTCTGGTAAATAGGTTATCATAAGTTATAATTTGTATTTATAGTTACATCTGACTATAAAATTATCATAAAATTTTGTCTTATTATTTCAACCCAAAATGATCTTCTTAAGTTTTTTCTAGGACACTTTTCTTTATTTTTTAAGATAAATTATGTTTTAATTTTTTCAATATGGGCAAACCCCAATAAGAAATATATACTCATCAAAGCAAATTAATAAAGGCGTAAATTGAAAACGTCAATTATTTAAAACAGATAAAATATAATATAAGATTTTTAATAAGGAATTAGTATTATTTTTTTAATAAGCCATTTCCCCTCCACCACCCACCATGTACAATTTTTGTACATGGCACCGACCACCCGTCAAAGTTGTACCTGGTCACCACTTCGATTGGAGCTTGAGTGGGTGGGATATGGTGACGACTTGTATCCTTCCTCACATATATCCGTGATAATAATTGATTTAGTTTCGAGTTTGTTTAGCAAACTTAGGACTGCGAATACTAGAATCAAAATTAGAAGGGCCAATTTTACCGTTGAAAAAAGTCTTAGGCTCGATTAGTACATTAAATTAATGAAATTCACATATTTTGTTCCTTGGGTACTTATGAATTTTAATATTTGTGGATTAGAGAAGATTTATTCAAAGATCTATTCATTTACAAGTATATATACACAGAATGAAACGCTCTACTTGCAGTCTTGCAGGCCCGACATCAGCAGATCGGTAGGTCTACAAGTTCCCAATTCACAACCAGAAATACAAGAAGAAAGAGTGGCCTTGTTATTTAACGTGGAACATTAACCTCTTTAGGTTAACGGTGGCAATCGGGAATTAGGCTCCATACATCAATTGAAAAACTTAGATGTATGGATTAATGTGAGAAGTGTAATCACGGATTCCGCCACCTTCCCAACCCATCCATTCCTCCCACAGATCCCATTCTGAATCATACATTCCTCTGAATGACTCGTCTGAATCACAGTTTGACTCTTCCTGCTCTATCGTTGCTTCGCCTCTTAAACGACTCATCACCATCTGAATCAAACACCAATACATCAGATTAGTTACATGGATATGTAATAGCATATCACCAAATCCTCTTAAACTACACATCACCATCTCAACTAAAGTTCATAAGCCTCCATCAGTTAAATACATTCCTTAAATAGTGTGTAAAATATGGTATTACTCATCGTCACTGCAACTCTGCAAGTCTACATTATCTCGGACACCTAAGAATGGAACGATGGTATGAGTCATATCACTCATATGCCAAAATCTTGTGGGGTTTACTGAAATAATCAAGCCTCACACTTGGCTACTAGAACATACACATAACACATATCCAATCAAGTAAAAATTTTAGCTGGATTTGATTAACACAGGTAATAAAAGCTACAAGGCTTCCTATTCTCTTCTGGTAGAGCAAGCAAAAGATAATGTAACCCGAAAAAACCAATTTCTATAGAAATCGCCCAATATCTGAGCCGTTAGAATCAAGAACTTTGGTAAGCCATATCAAAGTCCAAGTTCTATAGAACAAGTCAACGAGTATGGTGGTCCAAGAGAATCATAAGGTTGACAATTACGTATAACACTTGCGACAATGGAATTCGAACCCACAAACACAAGAAGGATATTTAAAGGTTTTACCGTTGAGCCACATGTTATTTACTGTAATTCATTGAGATAACATTTAATTATTTACTGTTTATCAATATTTGGTATAGCAAGAATCCGTCTTTTAAATCATTTTTTTAAATTTATTAATATTTGGGATAGCAAAAATCCGTCTTTTAAACCAAACTTTTAAGACCATCCCCAAGCAAGGGTCACCCTAAGTAAGTCAATACATATTTTTACTTTTAATTACACTTAATTTATCTTGACCCATTTTTACTCTTCCAAGCAAAAAGGTCACCACATAGGTCATCAACCCAATACTTTATCCATTATTATTACAATATTTTAAGCTTTTCACATTCTAAGCCAATGACCATTAAACAACTACCAGGTCAATACTAAGAAAAGAGGTCACCAATTGACCCTATTTTGTAATGGGTCATGCTAATTAACTTACTAATCCTTAATTAACTTGACCCAATTACTTATTGACCTCCTCATCCACCTTGCTTGGGATGGTCTAAGCGCCCCTAACTACTAGTGGGTTCGCACCTGCTCTGAAGCAAGTCCCTATGACTCTATGTTAGATAATATATAGGCCCAATCTCCTAATACTCTATGAGGATATAAACTCCGTCCGTACCAATCATTTGTTTGTTTACAAGAGTAATAATAGCCATGCCAAACCGCCCCGTTTGGGACATGACATGACCCGATGATCAAAGACCCGAACTCCAACCCAACAAGACCCAATATGAAGCAACCGACATACACCCGATAAGAATATAAGATTAATGACCCAACACTTACCAACCTTGGTATGGATCCAAATGAAAGGGTGTTTATTTTAGCATGATAAGTTTGACTTAATAAAAAAATATATTACTGACCCAACCGAGAGAATGTTAGACCCTACAATGACTTAACCCGAAATACGCCGAAAAAGTTTAATGGAATAATACTTACATCATAGGCTTCATAGATCTGGTTAAACTGGATATTACAATTATCTTCTTTGCACACATCTGGATGATACTGCAACAACAACAAAATCAAACAACTTTCAATTAAATCATCCAAACACAAATTCAAATATATCAATCCAAACAAAAGAAGAAACATTTCAGTATACCTGTAAAGCAAGGCGTCGGAAGGCCTTCTTTACCTCAGATTCAGACGCATCACGACGAATACTGAGCGTATCATAAGGATTAGTAAAACTCGTCCTGGCCGACGCTGAGACGAACACCACACGACTTGATCTGTTTCTCGTCGTACCACCATTCATTCTCAAATGCCTGTGTTGCATTGTAGAAGATAGGTGTGATGAAGATGAGGACATGCCTAATGCTGCTGCCGCCATTGTTGTTTGGAAAAATTGGATAAAGTCTGGATTAAATTGGAAATAAAAGAATAAATTTGGATAAGATTGGGAAAATGTGGATAAATTTGTTGAGTAAGAATTGGTAATGTTTGGGGTTATATATATATAGGGAATTGGGTAAGAATGGGGGTTAATTATTTGACTTGAATAGAACATTCGGATAAGATGGAATGCAAACGTGGAATTTGTGTTTTTTATTGCCAACGGCTCTTTTTTGTGACAGTTATTGCCGTCACGGGTTTGCGACGGGTTAAGTATATTTTCTTGTTTAGATAAAATAAAAGATAAGTGCAAATGTTTTGTCTTTATCTATCCAAATAAGTTATATTTGCTCTGTTCATTACAAATGAGTAGTTGGGTTTTGTTGTAGCGACTAGCGCGTGGGAAATCACAAATTCTCATTTGTGACGGCGGTATCCGTCACGAGTTTCTGACGGATACCGTTTTCTCTCACAAAATATCCACTTTTTCTCTCTCCGACACTATTCATAAGGTCCCCATTCTCCACTGACTCATTTTGTACATTATATCTCACAAAATATGTGTCACAAATGATAACCCGTCACAAGCAACACTTACTAGTACTAGTGGCAAATAACTGAGCCTAGGGTGTCGGTGGTAATATTGTCATGGCAAACCAGTTAGAATTGACTTAAGCCGCGCAATTTAACTTTATTTCCGATGGTTTGACTCGGGGCTTGAAGGGTGGTGTTGATAATTATTGCCTTATTGGCATTAGCAAACCAATTTGAATTGACTTAAACCAAGGGAAACCGAGGGATCCAAGTGATTAAGTCATTTGTAATGGCTTGAGTCGGAACTTACTTGTCAATTAATAAAATTGTAAGTAAGTAGCTTAACTATTAGAATAAACAATGTAGGTTGTCTTTGTTCAAATAATTGTGAGTTAGTAGCTCTATTGAACTATTTGCTTAAATGAATTTAGAAGATAAATTAACCGGGTTACGAAACATCGTCGACGTTTTATAACAAATCGTCGACGTTTTTCATAAAGATTATCAACTTGCCCTTACTTCTCCCATTCATGCAAAAAACTCACCATCTCCCTCCTAAACCTTCGACTACCGCCGCACCACACCACCACCACACGACACCACCACCGGTGCCACAACACACCACAACGACCTACCACTGCTCCTCCACGACCACAGTCAGACCAATTTCAAAAGGTAAGTGTGTTTTTTTTTTTATTAATTTAGTTTTATTTGTATAATGTGATGTTAATTAGGCTAATAATGTATGTGAATCTTTCATTTATGTTATTTTGTTATTATTGTTGTTGTTGTTGTTATTGTTGTTATTGTTTAAATTCGAATTGTTGTTGTTCATTTTGTTGTTTCTGTAAAAAAAAATTCAATTTCTTCTTTAATTTGTGATTTTTTGTTGTTGCTAGTGTTGTTTGTTGTTGTAAGTTGTCGACTTAGTTGTAGTTGTAATTGTTTTTTATTGATTTGGGTATGTAAAGGAAGAGAAACGGGTTTTTCAAGTCCGTAGTGGTAGAGGATGGTGATTTTTCACGTCCATGGGCAGGTAGGATGTGAAAATCACATATCTATGGGTGGGGACATTAGATTTCAACGTCCAAGGGTATAATTCAATTTATTCTTTTGCTTTGTAGGGTATTTAAAACCCTTCTTTAACCACAACTAGTTTTATGCCCGTACAAAAAATGTACGGGTTTATTTCTAAAAATTTCGTAAATATATTAAAAAAGTAGTATAAATATAATTTAATATGAACTTAAATGAGAAATATATAAATTATGAATTCGGGGATGATTTTGACTCCAAATAATTAATTTACTGGTATAATTAATTTTTTTTAATGATTATATTAATTGAAATAAATAATCATGACATTATGAAATAAATTTGAACCATATAAAATAGATAAAGAAATTGTATTGTATTTCTATATCTTACCCTTTAAATAACTTACTTTCTAAATGAAAGTAAAATGATAAAATATTTTTAATAGCAGTCTTTTAAAATTTGTGGATGATTTTATAAAGAAAATAATAATGTATTGTTATTAAGACCATCTTTTTACTCGACGTAGTTTTAATTGACTAATTCTCGAAGGTTGTTATATTTTCTTAAAAATCGTAAATTTATGTTTTTTTTGTTAATTTAATGGGTTGGGTTTATTTGATCTTATTCAAAAAAAATTGATCTACGTTTCTTTCATTTTTTGTTAATTTTTATCTCCTCATGTATTTTTTTCATTTTTTAATTTTATGGGTTGGGTTTATTTGATCTTATTCAAAAATCTTTGATCTACGTTTCTTTCATTTTTTAATTTACGTTTTTTTGTTAATTTTTATCTCCTCGTGTATTTTTTTCATTTTTTTAGATATACGTATGTTTGTTAATTTTTAACTCTTTGTATAATTTTTTTCGTTTTTTTTTTTTCGTTTTTCATACCTCTTATTTGTTAATTACTTCTAATTGTCGAACTTTTTTTAATATTGTTGAATTTTATGTTTCCGGGTAGAATTTTAGTGATTTTTTTATTTTCGAATTTCGAGTAAAGTTGTTTTTTTTATCATGGAGATAAAAATTATTTGTAACTTTAGAATGTTAAATGGAGAAAAGTAAAATGAAGAAAAATTAAAGCTCCTTGTGTGAGTGGTGGGACATGGTGAGAAAGAAGGTTTTTAATTTCCTAAAATTAAGCAACCAAGAAAGAAGGTTTTTAATCCTAAAATTAAGCAACCAATGAAAAAGCAGGAAAAGTTGTTCCTTTTATAGATAAGGGATTTAATCTAAAATCGTATATAATAAAACGGCATTGTATATTTTTGTTGACCCCAACTATTTCTGAGTTTGTAAAAATATATATTTTGGGCTAATAGACAACCATAAAAACATGGATCGATATAGATGCATGAGTCGACAATATCACCTAATAATAATTATTACTCGTATTATTTTATGAAGCCTTAATTTACCATTTCGCAAAATTCTACTTTACGACGGTCGCACATGCGACCAGTAGGAAAGTGATCACATTTTGATACGTACGTAGTGACCACTTTTGATTAAATAGTGACCATTTTTTTTCATATTTTCGGAAATATAGATATTTTTAGGATTTATTTTTCATCAAAATCTTAAAATTTGGGCCTCGTGTTAAATTTAATGTATATGTTTATATAGTATATAAATTTGCTTTTATACATTTTAATTGTCACAAATTATAGAGTAATACGGTCTCATATATAAAGTAGTTCCTTCAGTGCTAATAAACGAATTTTCTTTTTATATATGTTGATCATCTTATGTATGAGAATATGAGACCGTTCATACAAAAATTCTAATTTAATTTTAATTGTCAAGGTATCCAAGAGGTTAATTTTCCGGAATTGTAATTTTTTTTTTATTAAATTTGTTGTCCCCTATATAGATTTCCGATTTTTAAAAAAATTTCTTTTATTGTAAGGTTGAATGTGATTAATTTTTTTATCATAAGTTTTTTAACATATGAATATGTATATGAAAAATAATAAGAAATGAGGAGAGAGGGTAATTAATGGGAGGGAGAGTAAGTGGAGAGAGTGGGGTTGATTAATGTGTAAAAAAAAAAATTAAAAAGTAAAAATTCCAGCCAATCACAAGTCTAGAAATGACTTTCCTTTTATAGATAGGGGATTTTACTTATTCATATATTACTCTTTTATTTAACTATTTGTTTATTTTTTTAGTACGAATCTATTAGGCAATAATCATGATAAATAAGGACTCATTTGCATGGTAAATTGGCTATTAATTATGTTAAATTAGTAAGTCTTGCTTGTGACGGGTCATCATTTGTGACGGATATTTTGTGAGATAAAATGGATACAAAATCAGTTAGTAGAAAGTGAACCACATGAATAGTGTCAGAGAGAGAGAAAAAATGGGTATTTTGTGAAAGAAAACGGTATCCGTGACGGATATCGCCGTCACAAGTGAGAATTTGTGAGGTTAAATATCAGAAAGTCACAATGCCCAACGGTCAAACGTCCCAATGAGTCTATTTATATCCTTTTAATTTATTTTTCTCTATCTCTTCTCTAATACACCTATATTTTAATGTACGTTCTCTCACTATCCATTAAAAATTTCTAGGATTTTTTTATATGGCGTCTTTGTATTTTTCTCGAATTTTACGTGATACCTCTCGCATTAAAAAAAAATTAGGGGTACACCAAAAATTGATGAAAACATCTTAAATCCCCAAAATTCTCTTTTAAATGTTTAGTTTATACGTTTTTGATTGATTTTTCGACAATAATTGTCATATCATTAACATATTTCATAAACTTAGTTTACTCAATTGTAGACATATTTTCGTTACAAAATTTAAGTTTATAAAAAATATACGTAAAATTCGAAAAAAATATGAGGGTAACACTTAAAAAAACCCAACTTTATATTTATGAAACGATTATACACATTGGATTATCACAACTAGTTTTTGACCTGTGCAAAAAATTGCACGGGTTGTTTCAAATCGTATTATTCTAAATATGTATCATCGAAACTAAATTATAAATGTTCATAAATTTTGTTTTATAACATCTATACACATTTTTATCAAAATGTGATTTTGTTTTATATCTAACGTCTATACACTTTTGTTTATGACTTGATTTTCGCAAAATATTTCAATTGATAATATTAATTTGTACACTATTCCTAGTTGTTAGATTAATAATAAGTCATTTTTATTGTTTTTTAATTTAGTATTGTCGCCACAGTTTTTTTTCGATTGCTTTAAATTGTTAATTATTACTCATTGTTTATTGTAATTTTGTATTGAGTATAAATTGTTATGTAATACTTAAGTTCGAAATTATTATATTTTCATATATAGTTAAGTTCATGTTACACATATTGACAATTTTGTACAAATTCATGTTTATGAACTTATATCAAAAGTGTTACGTGATAATGGTAAAACTATTATTTCAGGCAGTTATTTCGAATTAAAATATATATATAAAACTTTACGGGTCATAAATTTTTTTTAAAAAAATGGGTTGATAAATGATCTTAGAATTAATAGATATAGTAAGTCTTGCTTGCGACGGGTCACCATTTGTGACGGATATTTTGTGAGATAAAATGGATACAAAATGAGTTAGTGGAGAAAGGGGTTCACAAGAATAGTATTCGAGAGAGAAAAAAGTGGGTATTTTGTGAGAGAAAACGGTATCCGTCACAAGTTTGCGATGGAGAGTTGCAAATAAGAATTTGTGTAATAGATAAGATAGTAAATTCGGACCATTAATGCAATCTAGATGTAATTCTTATCTGAATAACCCGTTTTGAATTGGGTGGGCAGAGTGGTGGCGAAAGGCCGAAAGTTGCGTAGCGAGTGAGATTTGAGAATTGGTGAATGGAGGATGAGTCATCAATAATAAAGGACCTTATCCTCGTTTCCTTGTCGCAACATTAATTTAATTACATTCGCCATCAATCATTGATCGACTCTTGTACTCTTGTCCCTTTGTTTTGGGTTCATTACTTCACTTTGTACCCGTATTTCATTCTCAAACGCTTTTTTCGGTTTGGATAGGATTCTTTATTTTTCAATTAATTCTCCTTTACTTTTGTGTTTTTAAGTCCGGAGTCATCCAAATTAAGCCAAGGGGACTTATACTCTATTCTTTTAGGCTTAATTTTAACTCTTTTTAATTTTGTTTGGTTGTATTTCATTAAGTTTATTTGATTGTGTTCAATTAATCTCTTCACAAAGTTAACTTTTAATTCAACCAACTCCATTTCACCTCAGTTTCACTCAATTTAATTCAATTAAACTCTACTCCAATTAATTCAATTCAACTCGTTTCAGTCGAAAAGAACATAACCTTATTTCCTGATACTCCCTTGGTCCGAAAACAAATAATCGGACGAAAAAGTGTAATATCGCGACGAAGTTGGAAATCGGATTACTCAAGTTGATTATACGTCGGATTATTGACTTTGTTTTACATCGGGTCAAGGGCAAGTTTGAGTTGGATACAGGTAGAGATGACAAGGGTAGGATCTGGACCGGATCCTATAGGATCCAGATCCATTTTAAAATGGTATATCCAGATCTTACCCTTATTCTCAGGGTCCGAAATTCGTAGATCAATATCTGTATCCTAATGATCAGAGTATAATCCAAATCCGTCAATTTCCAACGATACATGTAAATGAAACCGCCACCAAGTCACTACCATACACTATTTCACTTTTAGTTGTCAATTAGAGACGATGTTTTAGTCGAATTACCCTCTATTAGCCTCACCGGTTTAAAAATCACAGTCTAAAAGAAACGAAAAGAGTGTACAAAGTTTTAAAAAGTCTTATAACAACTTACAAATAAGGTTTACAAACCACAAAATAATTATAATTCCAACAATCCTAATAAAACAAATTGTACAAACAAACTAAACACCAATACTTCATTCCTTGTTTCCATGATCTACCTTTGAAGATCGAATCTATCCCAAAATTACCCTTATAAAAATTAAAAGTGGATCCAAGGGTAGGATTTGGATCTTAGTGGTGGGATTCAAATCCGACTCTCATACTCGTATAAGGATATGAGTCTGACCCGGATCCTTAGGATCTAAAATAATGGGATCCAGATCCTACCTTTGGGTATAGGGTCTAGTGGATCTTGGTAGGATCCATTGTCATCTCTAGATGCAGGTCGTGGTTGAGAGAGGATCAGTTTGGGTTATTACTAGGCCAAATTATAAACATACTCCCTTCGTGTTGATTATTTATTTATGATCACATAAATACTAAGGAAAAAGGGAGGGAGTCATTTGTAGTGTTTGTTAATGGATGACGTTAGGATTATATGATCAAATTATTCTTCAAAAGATAATCTCTTCATTTGATTTCGACCATAACATGGTTAAGTTCATCTATTCTATATATAATAATAAAATACAAATCACTACAATACTATTTTTCCCGCCTATTTATCCACCTTCCAACCTTAACCCACTAAAGATATTATTATAATTAATTATAAAATATTATTTTAATTATCTTCCTAGAATATAGTTATAACCAACTAAAATTCATATTATACATAATAACATTAATAGTTTAAGATGCCCAAAATTCCTACTTTTACTTATCTAACTATCTTCCATTAATATAAATAGTTTACTAATTTACCAATAAACTATCTGTCACAAAAAATAGCTGATGTGTCAAAAATAGTCATATTTGACCAATACTTGGCAATATATGGCTTATAATAGAGGGTGGGCTAAAGTATCAATTTAAACACCATGTATATTTACAGAAAAGTAATTAATAACTTTAAAATATGTAAAAATAAAACAAGGTGACAGATGACGGACATCATGGACAGCTAATTGAATTAAGATCGTTATGAATATATAGATATGACGATACATATGCTTAAAGTCAAAAGTTTCACAAATTCTCATTTGTAACAGATATAGAGACTTGCTATATCACGCTCCCTGTTTTACTTATTACCCCCTATTTTTCAATTTATTCCAAATTTACCCTTATATTAGCTTTAGATAAAAGTGGGCCTTTGGCCCGCCCCGCAGGGGCTCTACGCAAACCCAAACCTAGGCACGGGCCGGGACGGCGCGCGTGTGTGGATCGAGACCCACAAGCCCAATGCTCTCCACAAAAGCCTCCATGGTCCAACACTTATCCAATGTGGGTCGAGGGAGTCTCTATATCTATATATCTATACATAATAATAAAACACAAAACACTACAATACTACTTTTCCCGCCTATTTATCCATCTTCCAACCTTAACCCACTAAAGATATTATTATAATTAATTATAAAATATTATTTTAACTTCTTTCAAAAAAAAAAAAAATATTTTAACTAACTTCCTAGGATATAGTCATAATCAACTAAAATTCATATTACATAATAGCATTAATAGTATAAGATGTTGGGGCTGGTGTCCTTGACAATTAAGTACAATGACTTATTAAATCTCTTTAAGGATCACAAGGGCATACTTCTGTATTATTACCAGTTGATCCACGTTTATCAATAACGGTTGGCTTGCTAGATAAGTTTGACGTTATTGTCATACGGATGGCGGTGGTCAACTGGTCCCTATACGTCACACCTATAGGACACGTTTGAGAGATGTGAAGGTATGAAAATACAGTCACATTTATGCCGGATATGACTAAACAGTTAGTCAGAGGTATTGACTAATAAATTAGTCAATAAGATGTTGAGATTATTATTTAATACGGATTAAATAATTTTAGCTAATACGGATTACAAGATTAATTCGTAAATTAAATATAAACGGTTATATTTAATTAAATATTGTATTCGCGTATTAATATAAACAGTTATATTAATTTGGGCAATTATACAATATCGTATTTTATCAGACCGTTATTAATATATCGACTACATTAATAACTGATAACATGTTACGATTTATAATTATAAACCCGCGAATTATATTTTAGCAATTGGGTCGAATCACGCATTGGAATAAGGTAAGAGTGGAAAGCCCACTCCTACCCTATGTCCAATTCGGCCGGCCAAGTGTAGTATATAAGGAGATGACTTCTCCTTATGTAGGGAGGACTCTTGTTGCACTGTCAAATAATCTCAAGGTAAAATTAGGGTTTTGAGAGCATTCTTCTCCCAAAACCTCAGATCTCACATCTAAAACTCAATAGCTCTCCCAATATTGCAAGGCAGTTGGAGAGGATTTCTAGCACACGCGGCCACGTCTCATTCTAAGTCTTGGGTGCAAGTTATAGGAGGGAATTTACTTTAATTCCTGTTCTTAGGCCATAAGCACAAAGGACCAAAGGTTGATTTATTTTTCATGCTTTTAATTAACTTATGACTATAATCACAATTGTATGTTTCATTATAATCCTGCAAGTTTGGGGCGAATACATGCTTTATTCCCCACAAGTGGTATCAGAGCCAGGCCATGAAAAGTTTACCTTTGTGTTTTTCGTAAGTTTTAAAACCTGAAAAATCGTCTTCTGCCGCTAAGTCGGTCGATCGACCCCCCGTTGTGGTCGGTCGACCGCCTCCTGCGTGTTTTTCTGTTTCGACAGTTTATCTTTTGTGAGAAATCGTGTTCAGAAACTCGGTTTCGTGTTTTGTGGTCGGTCGACCTGTTTTTCGGGTCGGTCGACCATTCTGCTTTAAAAAAAAAAAAAAAAAAATTTCGTCAGGTGGTCGGTAGACCTGTTTATTGGGTCGGTAGACCACCCCTGTAACAGACTCGTTTTTTTTTATTTTCCGAAAATAACATGTTTTATTTTCATATGGCCTTTAGTAATATACTATATACGGAAATAGTATATTATTAATTTTGTGAAACGGTTCACCCTCGTTTGATACATATTATTTTAAAACGGTTTAAAATAATAGGATTATAAATTTATTAAAATTGGGTGATTAAAACGGTTTAATCACATATTTTTAATCCCGTAAGGTGGTTTGGTAAAATTTGTTAATCATTATAACAGTATTATGTCATGTATAAATTTTAATTTTAGTTGATGCATTTTATTTATCGTCTTGTGAATGCCTTGAATGCTTTCAATAACGTATTTAAGTTTTTGCAAACGGTTGTAACTTAGTGTGGCCTTAGAAGATTGTGTCACCGTAATGATGGGACACAGTCTTGCTTGTAATCTTGAGATCTTGAATCTCCGTTTTGGGTTTTTGCCATGTAATTACTTTTGTATTTAAATTAGAATGTATCTAGGACTACTTTTGTAATTTAAATTAGTAATTTTGTGAAGACCAAAGACAAGACGGAGACCGGATGCTCACTCCCACTGCAAGGACCAAGATGGAACATCAAGACAAGCTTCTAGGGTCCAGCAGTGGATTCCAAGTTGTTTTATGTTTATTTTGGTAGGATAGGCCACACTAGGACTTTTATTTACGTTTATTGCATTTATTTTATGCTTTCATCGATAATAGCTTGCATCATATTCCGCCTAAAACCAAACCACCTATAACATGCCTGAAAACTGACTCATGTAGAGGTTACGCGTTAGTTTTCTGTGACAATACAGATGTCACATGTCAAATGCAAAGCCATCACTTTATTTCATTCATTCACGCAAAGGCTAGATATTAGTTCACTTAAAATGGATAAATATAAGTTGATGGGGTCTTCCTCGTATAACCAAAAATTGAGAATAGTCTTTATAAATCAGCCTCCCATGAATCCCTTCTTCGTCGGTAGGCATAATATGACCCCTTCTACGTCGGGTAAGTGGGAACAGATGATTTATTTTATCTCAACATCATGGTCACTCGATAATATCCAGTGACTGAGATAGACTAATAGATAGGATTTACGGAAATCTATCGACCAAGAGTTCCAACGGTGGAATTAGCCAAACTGTGGGCTTATCAATATACGGAAATTGAGTCTTGGGATCATTTATATAATTCTTGAGGGAGATCAATTATATAAATGCATGAGTCTACGAGTTTAAATTCAATTTAATATAGACTTAAATCACAACAATGAGTTGCTTATATGGTTTTGTTTTATCTTCTTTTCAGTCTAGAACACGTTCAATTAAACTGCTGTATAACTAAATGGCTGGTGAAGACCCAATGCCAAGTGCCAAGCTAGCACGTGAATCTTGGCTAAAAGCTTTCATGGACTCCATGAATCAGTCCACAAGACTGAAGAATGATGGGTCAAACTTCTCTGACTGGGAGGCAGCACTACGGAATGCTGCCATTGCTGACGGAAAGCTCGAGTACTTAACTGAGCCCATTCCGCCACACCCAGGAACTAGAGCTAGAGCTAACGAAGTTCACGCTCATAGCGATTTCGTCATGGAAGCGGGTGCGATAAAGAACGTACTCATCTATGCAATGGAATCCAATTTGCAAAGACGCTTCATAACCCATGGTGCAAACAAGATTTTCACCACGCTCACTAACGAATTCTTAAAGGCTCCGAGAATCGTTTCTTATGAGCATACCTGTCGCTTCTTTGAGGCGAAACTCCAGAAGGGCCAAGCTGTTAGCCCACATATTCTTCACATGATTGAGAATATCGAGAAACTGGAGGCCCTAAACTGCAAGATCAGTGAGAACATAATCGTTGATCGAATGCTTCATTCGCTTCATGATGGGTTCGCCCTCTTTAGGGCCAACTATTACATGAACGACATGAAGAAGACTCCTCCTGAGCTCCACTCCCTTCTCGTACAGACCGAGAAGGATCTGAAATTAAGTGGGAGCGTGAAGCAAGATGTTCTCATGATCTCCAGTAAGGGTAAGGGTAAGGGTAAAGCTAAAGCTCAGGGCGACCTAACAGTAGGCAAGCCCAAGTTTAAGAAGTCAGGATTTACTAAGAGTGGGCCAGGTGAGTCAAGCAACTCACAGGGCAAGACAAAGAGCAAGGATACAAGCATGAAATGTCACCATTGCCACAAGACTGGGCATTGGAGGCGCTCATACCCCGTGTATCGCGAGGACATTAAGGCAGGCCGTGTTACTCCTGTTGGTATGTCTTCTTCTTCTTTTATTCACATGATTGAGATTAACCATGCAAGTTGCGGAACTTGGGTACTTGATACTGGTTGTGGTTCTCATCTATGTAATCATGTGCAGGGCCTCCGAAACCAAGAACCCCTAATCAAGGGTGAGGTGGACCTGCGAGTCGGGAATGGAGCACGCGTTGCTGCAGTCTCGAAGGGAACATACGTGATCCAGCTTCCAAGTGGATTCGAGTTATTTTTATATAACTGTTATTATGTTCCTAGTTTGTCCAAAAACATTATTTCAGTTTCTGCACTTGACAAACTCGGTTTTTCATTTGTAATAGAGAATAATAGCTGTATTTTCTCCTTACACAATATGATTTATGGCAAGGCAGTTTCCATGAATGGAATTTATGTTTTAGATCAAACTACCGAGATATTACATGTGAATAACAAGAGATTAAAGGTAGGTGACAAAGATCAAACTTACCTATGGCATTGTCGTATGGGACACATAAATGAGAAACGCGTAAAACAGCTCATACAGAATGGAGCTATATCGCCCTTTGATTTCGAATCATATGACACGTGTGAATCATGTCTCATTGGCAAAATGACTCGTATTTCCTTCAAAGGTGTTGGAATGCGCGCTGCCGACCTATTAGGACTCATACATACGGATGTATGTGGCCCTATGTCGATCAACGCACGAGAAGGCTATAGGTATTTCATCACTTTCACGGATGATTTGAGTAGATATGGCTATGTCTACTTGATGAAACATAAAAGTGAATCCTTTGACAAGTTCAAAGAATACCAGAATCGGGTACAGAACCAGCTGGGTAGAAAGATTAAAGCACTACGTTCGGATCGTGGTGGTGAGTATCTTTCACACGAGTTTGATCAACACCTTAAAGACTGTGGCATCGTGCTACAGTTGACTCCACCTGGAACACCACAATTAAATGGTGTGTCCGAACGGAGAAATCGAACTTTACTTGATATGGTTCGATCCATGATGAGTCACACCGTTGTGCCTGATTCATTATGGGGCTATGCTCTTTTGTCGGCCGCTCTAATACTTAATAACCGAAGTCCGTCTAAAGCTGTTGACAAGACTCCATACGAATTATGGAAGGGAACGGTCCCTAACTTGTCCTTTATTCGGGTTTGGGGCTGCGAGGCTTATGTCAAGTGGAGACACGAGGATAAGCTCGGCCCGCGATCGGTCAAAACATACTTTATAGGCTATCCAAAGGGAACTTTTGGTCATTACTTCTACTCGCCTACCGAACAACGTGTTTTTGTTGCGGCTAGTGCGACGTTCTTAGAGAAAGAATTTCTCGAGAACAAATCGAGTAATAGAACCTTCGAGTTATCGGAGGTTCAAGAACCAACTACCCGGCAACCATTGGAGGAAACAGTTCCTTCACCCGAGGCTGCGGTAGATATCCCTGAGGAACCTAGGAGGTCGGGAAGAGTCTCTATTCCTCCGGACAGATACATTGGTATGGTCGAGGAACACGATACAGATGACGTCTTACTCCTAGAGGGTAATGAACCCTCAACCTATAAAGGTGCCATGACCAGTTCTGACTCAAAGTTATGGCTAGAAGCCATGCAATCCGAGATGGACTCCATGTATGAGAACAACGTGTGGGATCTTGTGGACCTACCTGCAAAGGTACGTCCCCTTCAATGCAAATGGCTTTACAAGATAAAGCATGCCGTGGAAGGACAACAAGATATCCACAAGGCTAGACTAGTTGCTAAAGGTTTCACCCAAGTGCCAGGCTTGCACTACGATGAGATCTTTGCACCCGTAGTCATGCTACGTTCCATTCGGATTATCTTAGCGATCGCTGCATTTCATGACTATGAAATATGGCAAATGGACGTTAAAACCGCCTTCTTAAACGGTTATTTGGAGGAAGAGTTGTACATGGTACAACCCGAGGGTTTTATCGATCCAGCACATCCTAAGAAAGTTTGCAAGCTTAAGCGTTCCATCTATGGACTTAAGCAAGCATCGCGGAGTTGGAATCATCGCTTCGACCAAGTGATAAAAGAGAATGGGTTCGTTCGATCAGTCGAGGAACCATGTGTAACGCCCGTAAAAAAAAAAAATTAATATATTAAAATGAAATCAAATTGGATGAAATAACGAGTACGATTTATTTATATATAAAAGAAATATAACTTGAAAATTAATTTATTACAAGGCGTCACCGCCGTATTTCCTGTAATGGAAATACAAGGCTACAAGATCTACTCAGCAACTCTTATATTACATACTAATTATATCCTGAGTTTTAAATTTATAATGAACTCACTCCCTCGGTTCCCCAGCACAGAAACCTGAAAATAATTTGAATAAACAAAATCAGTCAACACTGACTGAATATGATCTCAGTTACCTTCAATGGTCCTAATTAAATAATTCTTATTTAATTATTACCCGTACCAGTCCATTGTCAATGGGGATACCCTGTCATTTTATCATAACATGCAAGATATTGAATACCGGTTTACCATTACTGAAATGAGACACATTACGGAGTAAAAACTCCCCTGGGCTATGCCCTCATCTATGTACACAGGATCCCAGATCTTAGACCTGTGTAAACCCCTGACACTTTCGTCAGTAATAACCAGAACCTTAGTTCTTATGAGGCCGTGCCCCCTTCCATGTACATAGGTTAAAATTTGTAATGTCATCTCTTTCTGTAATAGTATCCCGAATGTTACAATTGGCCAATTATACATTATAAGGAAAAAAATATGTAATCACACATTCAAATCCTATCTTTACGTAATGTATATATCATGATTATAAAAAGAAAAACGTGATTAATATTATATTATAACGAACGAAAATATAACATGAGACGGTATAACAAACTTATGACGAAATTAACAATAAAATTGATAATAACCGCTTATTTCTAAGTCCTTATTTCACTATATAAAGGTAAATAATTACTTTTATCGACAAAGGGTCCTGAAATCATACCTTATTATTAATTAGGTAGGTAAATATGGATGATTTAATTAGGTTTCGTACAACTTGTTCTTCTTTTCTTTGCTTTTGTTTTGTTTGTGTTCTTTTAATTTCTTTGTATTTGTTTTTCATATTCCTAATGTCAGGAAACATGATTGGCATTTTATAGTACTTAGAGTCGGTGAAAACTAAAACTTACCCAGTAAGTTTTTCAGTAGTCAAAAGCAATTTGTTTTCTTCCTTCTTTTCTTTCATACTTATCCTAAATTATTTTTATACCATAATACGTACTCTTGATCCATTACATTTATAATAAGGGTAAATATTAAATTGTATAAATTCGTAAATGAGGTACACGGAGTATAAAGTACGAAATGTCTTATTTAAGACTAACTATTTCTCGTCTGAAATAAGACCTATTGGTATAAGGTATACTACATGTTCGTCGTATATTATTATACGTTATAATATTAATAAAGTGTTATAATATTAATAAAATATATATATATATATATATATTCGGTTTATTACATTCTACCCTCCTTAAAATAAGTTTCGTCCCGAAACTTGAATTACCTTGTTTTAGAACAAATGAGGGTACTTGTTTTTCATTTCCAGCTCGGTTTCCCATGTTGCTTGTGACATATCATGGCGAGACCATAAAACTTTCACCAATGGAATAGTTTTATTACGAAGAATTTTCGCCTTTCGATCTAAAATTCGAATCGGTAACTCCTCATAGGTAAGATCTTCCCTAACTTGTAAAGGTGGTATGTTAATAATATGACTTGGATCAGAGACATACTTCCTTAACAGTGAAACATGGAAAACGTCATGTATCCTTGACAATTCTATCGGAAGATGAAGTCGATATGCCACATTCCCAACTCTTTCATTTATTTCAAAAGGCCCTATGTATCTAGGACTTAATTTTCGTTGTTTCCCAAAGCGTACTACTCCTTTAGTAGGTGATACCTTGAGAAATACAAAATCTCCCTTTTGAAATTCTAATGGTCGTCTTTTAAGGTCAGCATAGCTCTTTTGACGACTTTGTGTGGCTCTCATTTTCTTTTGTATGATTCTTACTTTATCTGTTGTTTCTTGTATCAGATCTGGTCCAATTATTTTGGATTCATCGATATCACTCCAACATAATGGTGTTCTACACCTTTGTCCATAAAGAGCTTCATATGGAGCCATACCAATACTAGCATGATAACTGTTATTGTAAGAAAATTCTATTAAGGGTAAATGTTGCTCCCATGATCCTTGAAAATCTAAAACACATGATCTTAATAAATCTTCCAAGGTTTGGATGGTTCGCTCAGTCTGACCATCTGTCTGTGGGTGGAAGGCAGTACTAAAGTTAAGCTTAGATCCCATTGCGGTTTGAAAACTTTTCCAGAATCTAGCTAAGAAATTTGTATCTCTGTCTGATACAATGGTTGTTGGAACCCCATGTAATCTCACTATTTCTTTTATGTATTTCTTAGCTAATTGTTCTGAGTTCCATGAAGTCTTCGTGGCTAAAAAGTGAGCACACTTAGTTAGTCTATCTACTACTACCTATATTTCATTCATTCCTTGGAATGTTATGGGTAATCCTGTCACAAAATCCATCGCAATTGATTCCCATTTCCAAGTAGGAATATCTAGGGGTTGTAAAAGTCCTCCGGGTCTTTGATGCTCTATTTTTACTTGTTGACATGTCACACATTTTGAAACGAAATCTGCTATTTCTTGCTTCATATTGCTCCACCAAAATGTATGCCGAACATCCTTGTACATCTTGTTTCCCCCGGGATGTATCGAGTATCGTGACTTATGTGCTTCATTCAAAATCTTTTCCTTAATACTTTCTGAATTTGGTACACAAATGCGATTTTGAAACCAAAGCGACCCATCTTCTTGAATTACAAAACCTGGTGCTTTTCCTTTTTGTAAGTCTTTTCGAATTTTCTTAATTTGGGGATCTGTTCCTTGGGCTGTTTTTATTTCATCTTTCAAGGTTGGTCTTATTTCTAAGGTTGCCATATAACCACTTAGATCACCAATAACTATTTCTATATCCAGTATTTTCATGTCTTGCTGGATACGAGGTTCTTTTACCGTAAGCATGTTTAGGATGGAAAAAGGTTTCCGACTAAGTGCATCAGCTACCACATTAGCTTTCCCTGGATGATATTGAATATCTAAATCATAATCTTTGATAAATTCAAGCCATCTACGTTGTCTCATATTTATCTCTTTCTGGGTAAAAAGGTATTTCAGACTCTTATGATCAGTATATATCCGGCACGAAATTCCGTAGAGATAATGTCTCCAAATTTTCAAAGCAAAAACCACCGCAGCAAGCTCTAAATCATGAGTGGGATAATTTTGCTCATGTGCTTTCAACTGTCTAGAAGCATAGGCAATTACCTTTCCATTCTGCATTAATACACAACCTAACCCTAGTTTTGAGGCGTCGCTGTATACTTCTAATCCATCGATGCCATTTGGTTGTGTAAGAATAGGGGCAGACGTGAGCCTATTTTTCAGTTCGTAAAATGCTTCCTCACACTTTTTATCCCATAAAAACTTGGTACTTTTTCTGATAAGATTTGTAAGTGGTTGGGTTATTTTAGAAAAATCTTTCACAAAACGACGATAGTATCCTGCTAATCCCAAAAAGCTACGTACTTCAGCAACATTCTTGAGTGCTGGCCATTGGGTGATTGCCTCAATCTTTTGAGGGTCAACCTGTACTCCTTTCTCTGAGACAACATGGCCTAAGAAACTTATTTCTTTTAACCAAAACGCACATTTCTTAAATTTAGCATACAACTGGTTTTTCCTTAAGGTTTCTAACACTACCCGTAAGTGGTGAAAATGTTCCTTCTCATCCTTAGAATATATTAAAATGTCATCAATGAAAATAATGACGAACCTATCCAAATAAGGCCTGAATATTCTATTCATAAGGTCCATAAAAACTGCAGGAGCATTAGTAAGTCCAAAAGGCATGACCACAAACTCATAATGTCCATAACGGGTTCTGAAAGCTGTTTTAGGAATGTCGTCTGTTTTTATCCTTAATTGATGATATCCAGAGCGAAGATCTATTTTCGAGTAAATAGCACATCCTTGCAATTGATCAAATAGGTCATCTATTCGAGGTATAGGATACTTATTCTTTATAGTGACCTTATTAAGCTCTCGATAATCTATGCACAAGCGCAAACTTCCATCTTTCTTTTTAACAAAAAGCACTGGCGCTCCCCAAGGCGAAGTACTGGGTTTTATGTACCCTTTCTCTAACAGTTCATCTAGTTGGGTTTTCAATTCCTTTAATTCAGCAGGTGCCATACGATAAGGGGATTTGGAGACGGGTGCACTTCCTGGTATCAGTTCAATGGTGAAATCTACTTCCCTATATGGCGGCATTCCTGGGATTTCTTCAGGAAAAACATCTGGAAATTCATTGACTACGGGGATACTGGTTATATTTGGGTCTGTCTCTAAACTGCTACATACATCACATAAGTAAGCCTTACATCCTTGTCGTACAAATTTCAGGGCTTTTAAAAAGGATATAATCCTATTTTCGTAGGGTTTGTGGTTCTGAAATAGTATCTCATTCCCGTTAGGTTTTGTAATCGTTAATGATTTCTCATGACAATTTACCATCACATGATTCTTACTAAGCCAATCCATTCCTAATATTAGGTCAAAATCTTGTAAATCAAATTGGACAAGATCGGCTAGGAAACAATTTGTATCTATGGTCAAAAGACAATCCTTAAACCAAATTGGGCATAAAATGTTTTCCCCATTAGGTAATCCAACTGAAAGTGTTAACTTTTGACTTTGTGGGGTCAATTTCAACTTTTCACTCAAAGATCGAGATATAAACGAATTAGATGCCCCCGTATCAAATAAGACATTAACAGGATTAGAGTTAAGAAAAATGTTACCCGTAACCACATCTTCTGAAGTCTCCTTCTCCTGGGAGTTCATCACAAACACTCGCCCCCGAGTTGGTTTTTGTGTTCTAGGCTGAGGTGCCAATACTTGTGGGGCAGATGTAGATGCAGTGGAGTCCAGCCTTCTAGGGATTCCCCCTGGGATAGTCGTCTGATTCATTGGACAATTATATTTGATATGGTTTGTGCTTCCACACTTAAAACATCGGGTGTTATTAAATCTACACTGAGAGGTAACATGATTATTACGACCACACTTTGCACACAGGAGTGTTTGGTTCCTTTCATGTGATTGGTTAAAAGGGTTTCTTACAAAACCTAGGTTTGGTTGTTTATAAGAATTTCCACCGCCAACATTATTTCTTTCAAACTTCCTTTTACCTCCAGATGGTGTATCATTTCTCTCTTTCATTATTCTCTCAGCATTAGTAGCTTTATCATACATTTCTTGATAATTTAAACAAGTGTGTGTAGATAATCGATCTCGAAGATTCCAGTTAAGCCCTCTTTCAAAACGGTTCATCCTTAATTCTTCTGTAACTACCATGTGTGAGGCAAATCGAGATAATTCCATAAACTTTGAGGCATACAGAGTAACAGACATTGATCCTTGTTCCAAGTTGTTAAACTCTTCCTCTTTTTGTCTCCTAAGTGAGGGAGGGTAAAATTTTGATCTCAGAAGTTCCTTAAACTGAGTCCAGCCAAATCCCGGTTCCTCTCTTTTGTCCTTAACCGTTTCCCACCATAAATCAGCTTGTCCTTCCAAATAATAGATAGCAAAACCTACTCTCCATTTTTCAGGGCACTGTATAGCATCGAAAAGTTTGTCCAATCCTCTTACCCATTTCTCAAATTCTACAGGGTCTGGTTTTCCATCGTAAGTCTTTGGATTATAACTTGCCATTTTCTTAAAATATTTAACACTTTCTTCCTGATTATTAGGAAGATTATTTCTAAGTGCTTCTGCCACCATTGCAGTGAAGTTTCTTGCATCTGATTGATTATTATGAGCGGATTGGTTGACGTCGATATTATTAAGAAAAGACATCCTATAAAATATAAAATACATATGGATTAGGTACTTAGTGCGATTTTATTTATTAACAAGCGCAAAATATTTACAAACATCATATAATACATACAAACATATAACACCGTCTTATCTTATATCCGCAAAATACTAGAGCAACCCTATATAGAACACAAGACTCAAAATTGGGTGTCTAGCCATCTTAATATCTACAACCGACTATACTTAACTTATATCAGTTTTAATCTAGTACATTACGTTATTGCCTGCTTCAGCACTTATAACAAGGGATATTAAAGCCACTGTTTATCCCCCCTTCTATCTATAGGAATTGGATTACTACTTGGTTGGAGTGTCATCTCTATCCCATTCGGTTATGGTACTAACATCACTATTTCCTCCATTATTCCCGTCATTTGGCCCAACATCTTCCTCAGGTGGGTTATTGTTTAGGTTGTCGTTTCCCTGATTGTTTTCACCATCTACTTCATCATCAGAGATATATACCACATGGTCCCTCTCAAAAGTGATAAGTTCCCATGCTAGATCTTCAAATGTTGGTATCCAACGATCATAAAATGCACCTCTGTGAAGGTATTTGGAATGATTTGGGACTCCATTTACCATCAAATCTGAGTACCGTTCCTTAAAAATTTTCCACGGAACTAAGTCAGACAAGGTTTTGATAAGGGCAAATGCTAAGTACGGTTCAGTCATCCGGAATGCTGGAAACAAGGCATTGTGATTCCTTAACGCATTTCTCAGATTGTCCACATGTTCTGCAACCGTTTCACCTCGTGTCATTATGAGATCGTACGGGTGGGGTACTGCCATTATATCTAAACAAAGATATTAACCATATTAGTAATCTTACACACATAAATTTAAAATGAATGGAAGAAGACAAAAATAGTAAAACTCTACAACCTACCCTTCTTACTAATTTACCCCTCTCTCATTCAATTTTAATATAGAGGCTCTGATACCAATTTGTAACGCCCGTAAAAAAAAAAAATTAATATATTAAAATGAAATCAAATTGGATGAAATAACGAGTACGATTTATTTATATATAAAAGAAATATAACTTGAAAATTAATTTATTACAAGGCGTCACCGCCGTATTTCCTGTAATGGAAATACAAGGCTACAAGATCTACTCAGCAACTCTTATATTACATACTAATTATATCCTGAGTTTTAAATTTATAATGAACTCACTCCCTCGGTTCCCCAGCACAGAAACCTGAAAATAATTTGAATAAACAAAATCAGTCAACACTGACTGAATATGATCTCAGTTACCTTCAATGGTCCTAATTAAATAATTCTTATTTAATTATTACCCGTACCAGTCCATTGTCAATGGGGATACCCTGTCATTTTATCATAACATGCAAGATATTGAATACCGGTTTACCATTACTGAAATGAGACACATTACGGAGTAAAAACTCCCCTGGGCTATGCCCTCATCTATGTACACAGGATCCCAGATCTTAGACCTGTGTAAACCCCTGACACTTTCGTCAGTAATAACCAGAACCTTAGTTCTTATGAGGCCGTGCCCCCTTCCATGTACATAGGTTAAAATTTGTAATGTCATCTCTTTCTGTAATAGTATCCCGAATGTTACAATTGGCCAATTATACATTATAAGGAAAAAAATATGTAATCACACATTCAAATCCTATCTTTACGTAATGTATATATCATGATTATAAAAAGAAAAACGTGATTAATATTATATTATAACGAACGAAAATATAACATGAGACGGTATAACAAACTTATGACGAAATTAACAATAAAATTGATAATAACCGCTTATTTCTAAGTCCTTATTTCACTATATAAAGGTAAATAATTACTTTTATCGACAAAGGGTCCTGAAATCATACCTTATTATTAATTAGGTAGGTAAATATGGATGATTTAATTAGGTTTCGTACAACTTGTTCTTCTTTTCTTTGCTTTTGTTTTGTTTGTGTTCTTTTAATTTCTTTGTATTTGTTTTTCATATTCCTAATGTCAGGAAACATGATTGGCATTTTATAGTACTTAGAGTCGGTGAAAACTAAAACTTACCCAGTAAGTTTTTCAGTAGTCAAAAGCAATTTGTTTTCTTCCTTCTTTTCTTTCATACTTATCCTAAATTATTTTTATACCATAATACGTACTCTTGATCCATTACATTTATAATAAGGGTAAATATTAAATTGTATAAATTCGTAAATGAGGTACACGGAGTATAAAGTACGAAATGTCTTATTTAAGACTAACTATTTCTCGTCTGAAATAAGACCTATTGGTATAAGGTATACTACATGTTCGTCGTATATTATTATACGTTATAATATTAATAAAGTGTTATAATATTAATAAAATATATATATATATATATATATTCGGTTTATTACATTCTACCCTCCTTAAAATAAGTTTCGTCCCGAAACTTGAATTACCTTGTTTTAGAACAAATGAGGGTACTTGTTTTTCATTTCCAGCTCGGTTTCCCATGTTGCTTGTGACATATCATGGCGAGACCATAAAACTTTCACCAATGGAATAGTTTTATTACGAAGAATTTTCGCCTTTCGATCTAAAATTCGAATCGGTAACTCCTCATAGGTAAGATCTTCCCTAACTTGTAAAGGTGGTATGTTAATAATATGACTTGGATCAGAGACATACTTCCTTAACAGTGAAACATGGAAAACGTCATGTATCCTTGACAATTCTATCGGAAGATGAAGTCGATATGCCACATTCCCAACTCTTTCATTTATTTCAAAAGGCCCTATGTATCTAGGACTTAATTTTCGTTGTTTCCCAAAGCGTACTACTCCTTTAGTAGGTGATACCTTGAGAAATACAAAATCTCCCTTTTGAAATTCTAATGGTCGTCTTTTAAGGTCAGCATAGCTCTTTTGACGACTTTGTGTGGCTCTCATTTTCTTTTGTATGATTCTTACTTTATCTGTTGTTTCTTGTATCAGATCTGGTCCAATTATTTTGGATTCATCGATATCACTCCAACATAATGGTGTTCTACACCTTTGTCCATAAAGAGCTTCATATGGAGCCATACCAATACTAGCATGATAACTGTTATTGTAAGAAAATTCTATTAAGGGTAAATGTTGCTCCCATGATCCTTGAAAATCTAAAACACATGATCTTAATAAATCTTCCAAGGTTTGGATGGTTCGCTCAGTCTGACCATCTGTCTGTGGGTGGAAGGCAGTACTAAAGTTAAGCTTAGATCCCATTGCGGTTTGAAAACTTTTCCAGAATCTAGCTAAGAAATTTGTATCTCTGTCTGATACAATGGTTGTTGGAACCCCATGTAATCTCACTATTTCTTTTATGTATTTCTTAGCTAATTGTTCTGAGTTCCATGAAGTCTTCGTGGCTAAAAAGTGAGCACACTTAGTTAGTCTATCTACTACTACCTATATTTCATTCATTCCTTGGAATGTTATGGGTAATCCTGTCACAAAATCCATCGCAATTGATTCCCATTTCCAAGTAGGAATATCTAGGGGTTGTAAAAGTCCTCCGGGTCTTTGATGCTCTATTTTTACTTGTTGACATGTCACACATTTTGAAACGAAATCTGCTATTTCTTGCTTCATATTGCTCCACCAAAATGTATGCCGAACATCCTTGTACATCTTGTTTCCCCCGGGATGTATCGAGTATCGTGACTTATGTGCTTCATTCAAAATCTTTTCCTTAATACTTTCTGAATTTGGTACACAAATGCGATTTTGAAACCAAAGCGACCCATCTTCTTGAATTACAAAACCTGGTGCTTTTCCTTTTTGTAAGTCTTTTCGAATTTTCTTAATTTGGGGATCTGTTCCTTGGGCTGTTTTTATTTCATCTTTCAAGGTTGGTCTTATTTCTAAGGTTGCCATATAACCACTTAGATCACCAATAACTATTTCTATATCCAGTATTTTCATGTCTTGCTGGATACGAGGTTCTTTTACCGTAAGCATGTTTAGGATGGAAAAAGGTTTCCGACTAAGTGCATCAGCTACCACATTAGCTTTCCCTGGATGATATTGAATATCTAAATCATAATCTTTGATAAATTCAAGCCATCTACGTTGTCTCATATTTATCTCTTTCTGGGTAAAAAGGTATTTCAGACTCTTATGATCAGTATATATCCGGCACGAAATTCCGTAGAGATAATGTCTCCAAATTTTCAAAGCAAAAACCACCGCAGCAAGCTCTAAATCATGAGTGGGATAATTTTGCTCATGTGCTTTCAACTGTCTAGAAGCATAGGCAATTACCTTTCCATTCTGCATTAATACACAACCTAACCCTAGTTTTGAGGCGTCGCTGTATACTTCTAATCCATCGATGCCATTTGGTTGTGTAAGAATAGGGGCAGACGTGAGCCTATTTTTCAGTTCGTAAAATGCTTCCTCACACTTTTTATCCCATAAAAACTTGGTACTTTTTCTGATAAGATTTGTAAGTGGTTGGGTTATTTTAGAAAAATCTTTCACAAAACGACGATAGTATCCTGCTAATCCCAAAAAGCTACGTACTTCAGCAACATTCTTGAGTGCTGGCCATTGGGTGATTGCCTCAATCTTTTGAGGGTCAACCTGTACTCCTTTCTCTGAGACAACATGGCCTAAGAAACTTATTTCTTTTAACCAAAACGCACATTTCTTAAATTTAGCATACAACTGGTTTTTCCTTAAGGTTTCTAACACTACCCGTAAGTGGTGAAAATGTTCCTTCTCATCCTTAGAATATATTAAAATGTCATCAATGAAAATAATGACGAACCTATCCAAATAAGGCCTGAATATTCTATTCATAAGGTCCATAAAAACTGCAGGAGCATTAGTAAGTCCAAAAGGCATGACCACAAACTCATAATGTCCATAACGGGTTCTGAAAGCTGTTTTAGGAATGTCGTCTGTTTTTATCCTTAATTGATGATATCCAGAGCGAAGATCTATTTTCGAGTAAATAGCACATCCTTGCAATTGATCAAATAGGTCATCTATTCGAGGTATAGGATACTTATTCTTTATAGTGACCTTATTAAGCTCTCGATAATCTATGCACAAGCGCAAACTTCCATCTTTCTTTTTAACAAAAAGCACTGGCGAACTCCAAGAAAGGGTTCCTTCCTATGACTACTGGGCTTCACTTGAGCAAGTCTCAAGAAGCTAAGACATTGGAAGAGAAAGAGCGCATGAGTCGGATTCCTTATGCTTCGGCAATAGGATCGATCATGTATGCCATGATATGCACACGTCCTGACATTGCATATGCATTGAGTATGACAAGTCGATTCCAAGCTCATCCAGGTGAACAACACTGGATGGCCGTGAAAAACATTCTTAAGTACCTACGGAGGACTAAAGATTGGGGATTGACTTACGGAGGCGACTCGACGCTCTGCGCCACGGGTTACGCAGATGCTAGCTTCCAAACGGATCGAGATGACTCGAAATCTCAGTCTGGATTCGTTTTTACTCTTAATGGCGCTGCTGTCAGCTGGAAAAGTTCTAAACAGAGTGTTACAGCAGATTCTACGACTGAGTCCGAGTACTATGCCGCCTCGGAAGCAGCTAAGGAAGCAATATGGATGCGTCAATTCTTACAAGGACTATCAGTAGTGCCTAGTTCGAATGACCCAATCACCGTTTATTGTGATAATAAAGGTGCCATCTTCCAAGCTAAGGAGCATAAGTCTAGCAGCAAGGCTAGACATGTACAACGGAAAGCTCATCTAATCAGAGATTACGTGGAGCAAAAGGAGATATTCATTGATAAGATAGCTACGGATGACAACATAGCTGATCCTCTCACAAAAGCATTACCACGTGATAAGCATGAAGGGCACATTCATTCCATGGGAATTGGATGTGTTCCTAAGTTGTAGTACTCTTTTATGAATTCATGTAATAATTCATTTTCTCGTGTACTCTATTCAACCTTATTGTTATGATAAATAATGTTTTGTTTCTCATGTGGAATTGTACGCCAATTTTGAACACCACAAAGTGAACTGATTAACATTACATCGTTTTGGTCCTTGATTACCCACTTGAGCTGATAACTCAGGTAATCATTTTGTGACGTTGGTTGATGGTGGGTTCAACGAGCCATAAGTCACGCGGCTGACTGACCAATCACAAAGGCGAGTTATACGGATATCTCGTAGGACACCCCGTGACATCGTTATGGAGTCCTAAATGTTTTATAACATTGGGTGCCAGGTCGTGGATAGGACCTCCATAGTGTTCCTTAGAGTCGAGTCTTTTGACTTTCAACTGTCTCTTGAGATTAAGGCAGATTTTGGGTAACTTTGGTTTCTTTCCCACGGTCACCGTAACAGGGGCCAAGAAGATTTTTTCTGGGTTATTTCATGCTGCGCGATATCGGCAGGATTCGAGTTGAGGGAAATATCCAAACCCTTATCAGGATTTTATCATTTCTCAGGGCCACTCGAGGAGTAGTAACTGAAATGCACGGCCATGCTCGAATACAGATTCGTTCTATCAGTTAAGTTACTCTCTAGTCGGGGAAACCACTCTTGATACGGATCGCTTGTGAGATACGACCTTTGCGAATGCGGATTTGCAAATTGTCTTACATTGAGTGGGATAAATTTTAAAAGGATATGAGAATCGGTTATCGCACCTACACTTGTACGGACAAGTGGGAGTTTGTTGGAGCTTGTGTCCTCCACATGTAGTGTGATAACGTCATTGAACATACCCTTGTACGGACAAGTGGGAGATTGTTGGGGCTGGTGTCCTTGACAATTAAGTACAATGACTTATTAAATCTCTTTAAGGATCACAAGGGCATACTTCTGTATTATTACCAGTTGATCCACGTTTATCAATAACGGTTGGCTTGCTAGATAAGTTTGACGTTATTGTCATACGGATGGCGGTGGTCAACTGGTCCCTATACGTCACACCTATAGGACACGTTTGAGAGATGTGAAGGTATGAAAATACAGTCACATTTATGCCGGATATGACTAAACAGTTAGTCAGAGGTATTGACTAATAAATTAGTCAATAAGATGTTGAGATTATTATTTAATACGGATTAAATAATTTTAGCTAATACGGATTACAAGATTAATTCGTAAATTAAATATAAACGGTTATATTTAATTAAATATTGTATTCGCGTATTAATATAAACAGTTATATTAATTTGGGCAATTATACAATATCGTATTTTATCAGACCGTTATTAATATATCGACTACATTAATAACTGATAACATGTTACGATTTATAATTATAAACCCGCGAATTATATTTTAGCAATTGGGTCGAATCACGCATTGGAATAAGGTAAGAGTGGAAAGCCCACTCCTACCCTATGTCCAATTCGGCCGGCCAAGTGTAGTATATAAGGAGATGACTTCTCCTTATGTAGGGAGGACTCTTGTTGCACTGTCAAATAATCTCAAGGTAAAATTAGGGTTTTGAGAGCATTCTTCTCCCAAAACCTCAGATCTCACATCTAAAACTCAATAGCTCTCCCAATATTGCAAGGCAGTTGGAGAGGATTTCTAGCACACGCGGCCACGTCTCATTCTAAGTCTTGGATGCAAGTTATAGGAGGGAATTTACTTTAATTCTTGTTCTTAGGCCATAAGCACAAAGGACCAAAGGTTGATTTCTTTTTCATGCTTTTAATTAACTTATGACTATAATCACAATTGTATGTTTCATTATAATCCTGCAAGTTTGGGGCGAATACATGCTTTATTCCCCACATAAGATACCTAAAATTCCTACCTTTACTTATCTAACTATCTTCCTAGAATATAAATAGTTTATCAATTTACCAATAAACTATCTGTCACATAAAATAGTTGATGTGTCAAAAATAGTCATATTTGACCAATACTTGGCAATATATGGCTTTATAATAGGGTGGGCTAAAGTATCAATTTAAAAACCACGTAGAATCCAAATTACAAATCGCTGAACCAAATAAATCAATAATGATATACTGTATAATATAAATCATCACAAAAATAAAACAATTATTATAAACGTCGTCTCAAAAACACTTTACGATAATGTTGATTCGCATTGAATTCGTTGTTAAATTGCGAACCTATATAAGATTGTCTTAGCATAACAAAAAGTCAAAATGAACAACCTACCCGTTTTTTAGCTTTTAATTTGAATTAATATTAACTACTAATATTATATTAGCTCATTGATCTTGCAATAAAATTGCTATAAAATACTATAGATTCTACTATTTTGTATTATTTACATACATATAATTATATAAATATCAAACTTATAATTTTGGGACATTTTCTTACGAGGGTATATATTGGCTGTTCTGATTGATACAATTAGTTAATTACTAATGAGTCGTTTTCAACATAACTATGTTCTACAAGGGTGTGGGATAAAAATATTTATATTAATTTAGTGTAAAATCATGTAGTAAAAATGAATATGCAATTTACCAAAAATATGGTTAGTAACGGGTTTTACACTCTGTTTTTTTTGCTGAAAAGAGTTGAACTGAACTGGTCGTAGTGAAGCTAAATTAACCGAACTGAATTGAATAAGAGTTAATTTGTCATGAGATGAGTTGAACTAAACTAAATTGAACTAATTGAAGCTGAATTTAACTATACATAGCCTATTCCACTCTATGTCATTAATAATTATACGAACATTTTTGTATTAGTTTAAGAACATATGGAAAACATACGATATTTATTTTCTAGTGTACCTTTTAATTTTAATTATTTTGATCATGTGTATTTTGATTATTAAATCAAAATATAGGGATGTGTCGATGTCAGTGAGGCATGTACCCTTTAATTTAATGTTAAAAGTATAATAAACGTTGAATTTAAATTTAATATAGTTTTATTTGTATTTGTAAAATATTGAACATTTAAATTTAAATGAAGTAATACTACAATTTAAAATTTTAAATGTCTATTTATATACTTTTTTACATGCCCGTGCAATTTTACACGGGTCCTAAACTAGTTAAATATATACATTAACTTGAGACGAGGTTACATCAACTTTAGTATTCAGACCCAATTTTAGGATCATATATTCGATCTAAAATTGTAGTAAAGACTAACAATAGCTTCAAAACGACCATAGTACCATACTTCTATTGTTTCTTTCTCTAGGTAAGAGTGCACGACCAATGACCCATGTAGTGTCGTATCATAAATGTCGTGCTTCAACGTGCCCGGACAATAATTTATTTTCAATCTTATTTTTTGTATTTTAAGTCAAGACGTGATGAAGTACGTTTGGGAAATATACTAAATACGTTCTTTAAGCGTCGCCTGTGGAAGATTCTGAGTCCGCAATGTGGAAAATTTTGGTTTGGAAGATAGCTACGGGAACTCTGTTAGTGGGTAACGAGCTTCTAAAGAGGGTTGTTGATACGACTGTCTCTTGTCGTTTATGTGAGAGGGGTGATACTATCATTGAATCTCTAAATCATCTCTTTAAAGACTGCCCTGTTGTCAGACGTATTTGAAAGGGAACCCCCCTTGGGGCTGAATTGTGGGGTTGGAGGCCAGCTCATGAGTGATAAATTGGATAAAGTACTTGGGGAATTCAGTGGATGGTCAGCGATCTTTACTGCTTTTCATGGCGACTTTATGGCAGATATGGATTACTAGGAACGACGCCATTTTTAATGGAAAACCTTTTATTCCATCTGTTTTCTATAATCAGGTACAGAGGACTATTGAGGCAACGTCTAAGGCTTTAAGCACAAAGGCAGATAAGCAAGAGAAAAGTCGGAAGCAGCCGGAGGGGAGTTATGCTACAGGGATGGTTTTGGAGGGCCAGGATATTAGAGATTCCTTTCCTTTTTTTTATGATTGGAAGTAGCTAACATGGTGGTTGTTTTAGGGTTAAGGTGGATGCGGCATGGAAGAGAAGAGATTCGGCTTCTGTGGGTTGAGTTTTGTATGGAATCAATGAAGGTGTGATCGCGGAGGAATCAAGATCTTTATATGCGGAATCTCCTATTCAGGCTGAGGCAAAGGGCATTCTGGAGGTGCTCATGTGGGCTAAGAGGTTTGATCTTATACATATTGGTATTTTATCAGTCTGTTTGCAGGTTATTCTTCAGATAGCGGGGTATGAAAGGGCACATCATCATTTGAGTAGGATTATCGAAGACATTTGGGATATGGCTGGAGCGTTTCACTGTTTGAGCATTAGTTTTATTCCACGTAACCTTAATAAGAGAGTCCATAATGTGGCTCGGTTAGCTTTAGTGTAATGCTTTACCACTGCAAAAAAAAAAAAAAAAAAAAAAAAAATCGGCCAAACATGCCGCACCTAGATAAGCTAGATAGATACGGTGTTTTTTTCAAACTTCATCCAAAACACGAGCCAGGACCCATATCATACCATGCTGGGCCGTGCTAATCTCATTTGTACTAAAATGGAGCATAAGCCGTGTTAACTGTTAAGGCGTGCCAGCCCGCCTAGAGGTGGCAATCGGGTCACTCGGGTCGGTTACGGGTCGGGTCAAAGCAGGTCGGGTCATATAGGGTTCGGGTTATGTCGGTTAGTGACGGGTTCAGTTCAGTTCGGTTCATGTCGGGTCATATCGGGTCGGGTCATCGGCGGGTGACAATTCGGGTCGGGTCATTAGCGGGTCAGGTTATTGACATGTTTTAGATGATAATTTTCTGTTTGATTAATGGATAGTTGTATTAATTGAAGTTTAAGTTAAAATAATTAAGAAGAATTATCAATTTGGTGTCATTTAAACCATTATTAAGCCAGTTCATTATGACGTCATCTATCGGGTTGAGAAATATCGGGTCACATGCCGGGTCGGGTCGGGTCGGGATCGGGTTGGACAAAATAATGCTGCTATCGGTTAGCGGGTCGGTTCGGGTTGGGTTAGTTCGGTTTCGGGTCGCCCGATTCTCGGGTTGTATCGGGTCGGGTTTCGGGCGGTCGGGTTCATCGGGTCGGGTCAGCTTTTGCCAGCTCTAAGCCCGCCAAAAAAATTTCCGTAGTAACTACTAAATTTACCTTTTTATTTTCAAAATACAAAGTTTATCAGTTCATGAACAACATTATGTGATTCAATACACAATTTGCAGTACAAAAATGGCAGCAATGCGACGGTTCCATCAAAAACTACTCCAATGTCTCATCTCACCTGCTTCCGCTTGTACTACTCGCCCATTTCTTCAGCCCCATAATTCTCCCTCCCCTTCAACCTACTACTACTACTACTACGACAACAGTAGCTTCTCTCAGACATTTCGTCGAACACTTTCCGTGCATTCTCAACTCCTCCCACATACTACCAATTTTCCACAATTCCAATCGGCTTCAACACAACCTCTATACGACCCAATTGATTTCCATGAATTGGATGGCAAAAACAGCCAAAATAGTGAACTGGGTACTGTTGAATTAGTGGAATTAGTGAAGAAAACCAAGAGTTTTGCCTCCAAAAAGGAAGCCATTGATTTTATTACTGCTTCTTGTGTTGATATTGATGCTGATCAGGTTTATTTTGGGATATGGGAGTTGAGGAATGATTGGGAATTGTGTTTGTTGGTTTTGGAATTGAATGAAAAATGGGGGTTTGTTAATGACAAAATATTGGGTTTAATTGTTTGGGTTTTGGGTAGTCATCATCAATTTGATATTGCCTGGTCTTTGATTCATGATCTTCATAGCGTCGTCGACACTCAAAGAGCAATGCTTGTAATTATTGAAAGGTTATCTTTCCTTTCTTCTTTGTTAATGTATATATCTCTTCATTATGAGTATAATTGCTGCCTTTCCAATCGACTCCGGCCAATATGCCAATGGAGTCTATACGCTTATTGTCCCCATTTGATTTTGATGGCCAACCGTGTCAACTGTCGAACACAACATGGTGTCGATGAAGGAAATATAAATCTAATTTGAGCTGACAATTTTTTGTTCAATTCTTAGGACATTCCCCATACTCGTGAATTTCCGGGAGCCATTGGGGTCATGTTGTTGTTAGGACATTCCCAACAGTCGAGTGTGGGATACAATTATTTTATGAAGGTCCATGTTTTCGAACCATAATAGACTGTTGAAGTGTTATGTACTTATGTTGTGCCGTAAGGTCTGAGTGTGAGAAACATGGTTGCCATTAGAATCAACTGCTGAAGTAACACAGGGTTTTGAGTGGTTTATACTTTCTACTCCCAATTCCTAACCATTTTTAATTCCTTGTTAACATGCTGTCATACTGATTAATGTGAGTGGAGGGGATAAATTATACTCCCTCCGTCCCAATCATTTGTTTACCCTTGATTAAATAAACCTCAGAAAGAATATAAAAAGGTAAACAAATGATTGGGACAGAAGGAGTAGCAAAATAAAAAAGAAAATTGTGCTAGGAGTTGACTAGAATATCATGTTTGATTGTGTTAATTAGACAAAAGTATGTATCTTTGTTTTTCTAATTTATTCGTGTTGTTCCTACTTTGTTGTGGAGTATATGGAATCCTAGTCCTGTCTAAGACTTCTAACAAATTATCGGTTTCTATCTGAATCATGATTGATTTGGTCAGATATGCAGCAGCAAACTGTCCTGAGAAGGCCATTAAAACCTTTGATTTTATGGAGAAGCTATCAGTAAGTCCAGACCAGAATACATTATATTCTCTCGTGAGTGCGTTGTGCAAACATGGGAATGTTGAAGAGGCTGAGGAGTTTATGCTAAAAAATAATAAGCTTTTCCCGCTTGAGACTGAAGGATTCAATATCATTCTTCGTGCTTGGTGTACTATTTCTATCGATTTACTGGAAGCTAAAAGAGTCTGGAGAGAGATGGCAAGTTACTGTATTACACCAGATGCCATTTCTTATACACATATGATCTTCTGTCATTCTCGGGTTGGTAGCCTTTACGATTCTCTAAGGCTATATGATCAGATGAAGAAAAGGGCGTGGGTCCCTGGCCTTGATGTCTACAATTCTTTGATGTATGCAATGACCCGTGAAAACTGTCCGAGTGAAGCTCTCAAACTGTTTGATAAAATCAAAGAGTTAGGCTTACAACCAGATTCTTTGTCATATAATTGCTTGATTTGTCCTCTTTGTGAAGCTGGCAAGTTTGAGGATGCCAGGGCTTTGCTCGTCTCTATGTCAAGGGACGGTATTAAACCAACACTTGAAACTTATAAAGCTTTCTTGACTGATGGAGATCTTGATAGTACTTTCGACATTCTACGGAAGATGAAGAATGATAAAGTGGGACCTGACAGCGGTACTTTTTTAGTAATTTTTGATACGTTCTTCAATCTAAGACAACCTGGAAATGTTTTAAAGGTATGGGTGGAAATGCAATACTTTGGAGTTCAGCCTGAAGCTACACATTACTCTTCTCTTATATGTGGTCTGGCAAATTGTGGCTGTTTGATCAAAGCTAAGGAAATGCGTACTGAGATGATTTCAAATGGATTTGTAGATGATCCAAAATTAAAGAAACTATTGCAAGGACTAGAAAGAGTTTGTCATCAAGGAAAAGTTGGATCAACTCCTGCGAGTTACGGAACAAAAAAACGAGGTAGTAAAAGTTTAAAGAAGCGACAAACGGTTGACTAGAGCCATGATTTAAGGCAATCGTGATGCCTATTCAGAGTTTCAGACGAGCTGTCTGTCACTCAATGCCTCTGGTATTGTTGGGATCAATTGGTTGCATTAAAGGATGGCAAGGTATAATGCAAGCTAATATTAAGAGTGAATGTACAAGGATTGTTTTACCTTGACCTATGTGGCGCACGTTCTTCAGCTAAAAGTATCAGGTATGTTATCAGTTATTATTACTTGGTATACTATTTACTCCGTAAGTAAATATCAGATTTTAAATTCGCCTATATTTTGGAAATAGAATGATGGTTTTGTGTTTTTAGAAATATAGTCGTTTTCTTTTGTTATTCTTTGTATGATGTAGTCAAATACTTGTATTCTAAATGGATACTTTTTGAGAAATTATCGGCTGTTAAGGACATAATTTAGATAGATCATAGGTCCATCCATGTCTTATAAGTTGTGATAACTGATAAGTTAATTGCATATAACATGTGGTGCATATCCAGGGTTGCTTCAAATGTTTTTTTGGTACATTCCGTTGCTTCAAATGTAGAATCATTAGTTTCAGTAATCAACATTTTTGGACTGATCTGCAAAGCAGTAGGTTCTTCCCAGTGATATACTGGTGTATGAGGGGATCGAGAATCCCAATACCTAATTGAATCCAGTTTGCATCCATATAACATGCTTGTTATGGGAACTAGTATAGATTCCGCGCAATAAATGCGTGGTATTTTTAGAGTTTTACTTTTTAGTTTATTACTTATGCATCCCAAATTTATACCTTAATATTTTGATATTTCACCTCATTGTATTTTGATAAAAAAAAAGGGCAGCCCGGTGCACGATGACATCCCCGCTAGGCGAGGGTCCGGGGAAGGGCCCCACCACAAGGGTGTAACGGGGGCAAGCCTTCCCTTGCCATTTTGGCAAGAGGCCGCTCCCAGGGCTTGAACCCGTGACCTCACAGTCACAAAGCAACACCTTAACCGGTGCGCCAAGGCTCCCCTTCACCTCATTGTATTTTGATATGAAAAAAAAATTAATCTGCAAAACTAATAAAAAAATTGAGTACGGAGTATTTTTATCACAAAGTTAACCATTTCATTTTATAAATTTTCTTAAATTATCTTAATAATTTTTTTCCAAAGCTAATAATTTATTGTTTTACATGGTGTAAGTATGCATCAAAACATTTTCTAAGAAAAAATAGCAATTTTGTATTTTATAATTTTTATACCCTTTTATTTTATTTTGATTAAAACATTATAATTATGGTTTAGAATTTAGTGGAAAAGTTATGCTTTAGAAAAAAGATAATAGTTTAATTGGAAAATCTGATTTCTTTCCTTATATATAAGTAGATGGAGTTTGTAGGGAAAACTTTTGAATTTTTTTATTCTCTTAGCAGTAAGGGGGATTATAAATTTAATAAGTCAGTGCACCCTTTTGCAGTTATCCTGGGTTAACACATTGATCTAGGAGAGGGATTGGTAACTCTTTCATTCATGGTGGTGGAAAGCTATTTACTACGACCCCCCTCTTCGCGTCCACCATCATAAGTTTCACTCACAAAGTACCTCCTCATTTGGCTCCCTGGTTGATCTTTTGACATTGATGGGGGATCCTAATTCTGTTGGATCTTGGGGAAAACTGTTATCTAGAAAAAGATACACAGTACAGCAACCAGAGAAGCACCAAAGTAAATACCGAATACTTCATCACTCTCAGCCAAAGGTGAAAACCATTGTATATGAATTACTCCAATCAGAGGGCCATAGAAATTGATATTGACCTTCGTTATTGATCCTACCAACACTCTCTTTTTCAAGAAATTTAGTCAGGCTTGTGGGTTTATTCTGTGTTTGACCCTTTTCCTTCCCAGGTTAATCCGATCTTGTATTATTGGATTGTTGAAATAGCTTGTCCTCTTGGATATAGTGTACTTAGTTGCAAGTGAGGTCTAAATCCGGTATAGGATTCTCCTCTTACCCGGAAATGAAGAAAGACCTTCACTTTATATAACCTGTTCACATTTCTCGAGATGACTACAGGTTTCATTCTATTGTTAACAAACTGAAAACATTAGATTTGCTGGGGAAATAATTCCTTAGGAGTTTTCTTCCATAATTTGTTCTTATATATCGTGCTATATATATTGAAGGTATCTTGAAATAAGAGTGACTCGAGGGGACTGTGAATCGGAAATGACAACAAGAAATACAAAGCTTCAGGCCTTGTTTGGTTACCAAAATAGGAGGGAACGGGAGAGGAGGAGGAACAGGGTGTGGGTGTTTGGATACTATATCTACAGGGGAGGGGGTTTTGATTGCCTTTGAGGAGGGAAAATGGATACCTCCAAATTCCTCTCCGTCCCTTTCTCTTCACCCGTATTTGATATCCAAACAAGGGATTCTAAATCTCATACTCTCCCTCCTTTTCCTTTCCCACCAAATCCTTCCATCCAAACAAGCCCTCAATGCCAAAATGTTTGGAAATCGCCTAATACCACCTGTCGAAGGAGAAAGGCATTCTAAAAGGTGTACGAGATAAAATAACAATGAAAGGTGAGAAATGTGAAAAACCAAAAGGAAAAAACGGGTATGCGGAATTCGCGAATTCATTTTGGTTTAGAGTAAAATTGACCTTCTCTTGGTTTTAGGATGGTGGTTTGATAACTTTATTTGCCCAGATATTTGATGATTGATGTTGTTCTAGTAGTGTTAACTTTATTTGCCACTATTCGATGTTTCCAACAAATTAATTACCAAGGGTTTTTGTTAAAGTAGTTCAGATTAAGATGATTATTTCACTCTTTGTTTCAAACATACATATCCAATTCTTTCGAGTTTCTCTTATGAGTTTTGTGAACTTATATAGGTAATGATAATAGCAAATTATCTACAATTTTGGTTCCGAAGAATAAATTGACACTCCATTTCATTATGGGTGACGGCTTCATAGTAAGGGTGCATCTAGCAATTCTGACTAGTGTTTCCGTAGATTAATAACAACCCTATGCCTTTGGTTAACTTGTTTGTATTTTCTACTCCGTGATTTTCCATACTTGACCAAAATTTTATGAAAGATGCAAGTATAGGGATATATGGTTGAGCATGATACCGTCTTCAACAGGACTCTATGTCAGCTTGACATGGAGTCCCGTGGAAGAAGGTATCGCAGGCGTGGAATTATCTGCTCCCTAAACAAATACAGTATGACTCTTAATTCTTAATGCAGACAGAGACTGGAGAGATTGGGCCACGGATTGGCATGTCTACGAGTATGACAAAAAGGACAAGTCGGGAAGATGAAAGAAGAAAGCAACTTAGCAGTGAGCATATTGAACTGTAGATATGATGTGCAAAGGCGCTTTGGTGTTATTCCAAGTCATGCGTGTTTTATTTGATGTTACATGTCTGCAGCTGATAGCGCATTCGTATTCTGTGGAACCTCAGGAATCAGAAAAAAAAAGGAAAAGCAGCATTTCAAAGCTGGATTTTCTGCGCACTGTAATGCTTTGTTTGTATACAAAGTTGGAGGGAAACAAGGTAAGACTGGACAATGTCCTGTTATTTTTGTCATATTTTTTCCACTCCTTTTGTTTTCGGATTGTTTTAGATCAACCGGTAAATGGCTGTTCAAGCTTAATTAGAGGTAACGAGTTCAGAGCTTGAGAATGTAGGTGAAGTCATATTTATATCCATTTAGCTTTGAATTATCTATATTTCATCATCATCTATTTAAATTTTTTCATTCATCTTCTATAAAATTTCCGAAAAATGCGCGTAAATACCCAATTTTTAATCCGAAAAACTTTAAGTGACCATAATTCTTATTTACGAGTTCAAAAAGTTATAAATTTTGTTTTTCAAATCGACTATCTTTCCGAGAACTTCGATAAGAAAAAAAAATTTCATTTTTGGGTCCCGTGGTTAGGAGTTATGGTATGCCAAAGTTTTTTGTCCGAAAAAACTTTGAGTGACTAATATCTCTTGGTCACGAATTCCAAATCGACAATTTCTTTTTCATGTCGTAATTCTCGGAAAGATTATGAAAAACAAATTGCCACTTTTGGAGCTCTTAACTACCAGTTATGGTCTCTTAAAAATTTCCAGATCAAAATATTTGGAATTTTAGAAAAAATGTCAAACCTCGAAAATATGGCTCATTTTCCGTAAAATTTTTCATTATCTTCCGTCTTCATCATATCCACAGGGGTCGCCAAGTGGGTAAACCATAAAAGTGATCCATGTTGGTCTTTTACCTTGTAAAATTTTAAATGGTTTTTTTGTGTTTTTGACAGTAGTAAACAAATACTTTACATCAACGCTAAACGAGCCACAATATGAGCTCTCTTAAATGGTGTAAACGGGAAACATTAAAGATCGGCGAGTCTACCTCTACGGCTCTACATTAGTTAAGTTTGTCAATTTTCTAAAGTAATGCATTGATACTCTGAAGATATGGAGTCATATTTTGCTACGCCATGCCTCTGGTCTTAGAGACAATAAACCGCTATAAGAGCGAAATATTTAATTAATGGTTAAATCAAACCAATTAACAAATCATAAATATGTACTACATATTGGAACTTTGGAACACAAGTTTAAAATTTTATCAAATCCACGTTCTATCATAACACAATTTTAACCTAAACGGCTAAATGGTCAATAATTATTTAATTTCCTATTTTAAATTGATTATTATAAATATTATTTTAGGTTATTTGCACACTAACAAAATATGTCGGCAAATGATTTATTCAAGGCGCTTAATTGATTTGTCAAAGATAATTAGCGTAAATTGTAATTGCCTTGGACAAACCCATCTACAAAGAGTCTTGCTTGTAACAGATAATAGATGGAGATGGATACACTTCTCTCATAATAAAATAAGTGGGAGGGCAAGTTGGAGAAAATGGATCACCTTAGGGAGAGTGTTACATGCATAATACTTCCTCCATTCAAATTCCGTCTACCACTTTCAATTTTAGACACTATTCATAAGTAAGTATTCAACTTCGATTTCCGCTCAATGCATAAGTTAAAATATATTCAGGTGGGATCTTGTTTGATTCGTCTTTACGAGCACATTAAAAATATCTAATTTTTATATTTTTCACAAATAGGTAGCTAACAATATTTACCGCTTAAAACACGCGTTGACAAATGTGAAAAAATAAAGTGGTAGAGTGAATTTGAAGGGAGGAAATATGAGTTTCACTTTGTAATGAATAGTGCCCGTTTTCCCAAAGAATTTACGATCCATTTAATGCCTTGGGTAAATCACTTCTCAAAAGTGTGTGTTATGGTTGTACTAAAAGAGCTGGAAAACTTGATTAACTTGTTGGAATGATTGTGTTGAACATAATTAATTATGCACAAATTTTTGTTTCAAACGGTTACTATCCATTTAAGTATAAGACGGATCAAATACATATCAACTCATCTCACCTGTTATCAGGACAATGACAACTTATAGTCTTTATGACCCAGCTTGGTTATATTTGATCCATTTAAAATTTAAGAGAAATAATATCCGTCTTAAACAAGACTTATTATTAATTATGTATGCATAAATTCAACTTAAAATAGAACAGAGATCCTATAAAACATAACATAAAATGTCAATCCGTGCAATTTGCATGGGTTTAAAACTAGTTTTCGTTAAAACCTTGTAATTTACACCGAACTGAAAGTAACCCATGAGAAGTGTACTTTAGTTCCTCTGTATTGACCATTGTCGTATCTACCGCCATTTTATATTTTAAAAAGCAAGACTGATTAAAGAATAACCTATTTGCATAGATAAGACAAATTACTTGTTTTTCCTTAAACTTTTTTATTTTGTCTTATTTATACAATTTGATATAACATGATCCATCTTAACTTAAGACGGATATATCTATCCAAGTGAGACTTATTATATATTTTTATACACTAATAGTGATACATACCCGGCCATCACCACAATCGACTTCCCTTTCTTTAACTTGAATAGTTTAGAGTAAAATCAGTATACGTCTTCGCTTATTTGTTTTTATCTTTCTTACGACGGATATTTTTATCAACAATAAAACAGGTCGAATGACCTTTACTGCATAATGAGACAACCTTGTTAATATCAATACATTCTGTTTTTGTCTTATACGGAGTATAATACTGACCCGTATTAAGATGAAGACGAATAAACATTCATGTGAATCATCTGTGTAGACAGTACACGTTAGTAAACAGAACTACAGAAGGAATATCTCAATATCTGTGTGAGTGTGAAATTGTGAATATCTCTGTAATGCACTTCTACTGCATTTTTATGCTACTTCAGTTGAGTTACCCCCTTATACTTTTGAACTCATCACCACCAAAATAAAAAAAGTGAACGAGTTGTTTCACCGCAAATTCTCATTGAATACGGATATATCCGTTATAAGTTGAAAACGAGTTAAGTAATACTCAAATGGTTAGATTAGACAAAAACATAATGCTACTTTTTAGGCAATTTGCTTTTGTTCTACGAGTATTTACCAATTCGGGTATTACTTGACTCGTTTTCGACTTGTGACGGATACTCCCGTCTTCAACAAGACTTATTGAATAAAGGTGACTTTAAGATGCGAGTTTATGGGATATCGTTTCAAGTTTGAAGTAACTACTTCACTTTTTTTCTACTTGCTTTTGTCCTATCTACCAATTTGGTTATTACTTACCCGTCTTCAACAAGACTTACCGAATAAAAAAAGTGAGGTAGTTACTTCAAAACTTGAAAGGATATCCCTTAAACTCTTATCTGAAAGTCACCTTTTTATGCTTTTTATTATCAAGCATTATGTTGACGATATTTATCTTTTATCAATAATTATTATGTGAGACGGTTTATTAAAGGCAAATACCGCATTAGAACCCAAATACAGCAATTTAGGGTAAAAGTAGACAAATAAAGTGAGTATATTCTCTTGTAGGACTAATGATGATTGTTGAACTTGATCTAAAAGGGTTTATGTTAAAGTCAAAAGCCAAATCTCCTTTTAAAATCCTTAGGCGTTAATGCCGCTTCTACGCGAACGTAACTACTTTTACTTGGTAAATTAGCATTGGTTGCTGCCTCTGTTCATCGTCTTTGGCTTACTATGGACGTGTTCAGTTTCACACTTCCAAGTTCATCACTTTAATGATTCCGTCCCATTTGTTCGCTTCGTCTGCAACAAAATTGTACCGAGTATTATTACCTTATCATACAAGAGAACATCAATTGAACGTCTGAACGTATGCAACCTTACAGACTTGAAACTTTCAAGTTGTTATTCGCTTTATTCGGTTACTTCTCAAATTCTTAAAACCAAGTATAGACGAGTCCTTAGTCGCATTATAAAGTAGAATAAAATAATCATTCCATAATTAGCAAGGATGAAAGGAATATTTTGGTAAATTGGTAATTAATTGGATAATTGGTGTTGAAATGAAACTATTTGGGTTTTCAGTGTCCATGTGGACACTTTTGTGTTTTTTTTATTTTTTTTTTAGATTTTCACTAAAGCCGCTGAGTTTCACTGAAGCCTCTGAGGACCTAAGCGACTTTGGTCGGTAGTTAATTTTTTTCCTTACAAGAAGCCACTGGATTGGATGTATGGTTTTTAACTCAAAATTCACTGAAGCCGCTATGAACAAAAGTGTCTACGTGGACACTAAAAACCCAAATACTTTCAATTCAACACTAAATATCCAATTAATTTGGTAGTTAACACTAATTTACCAAAAAATTAGCATGAAAGAATAAAGATGCAGTCATCAATTTCTGTTACTGATATCACTTGTACTGTTGTACTCCTGAACTTCTTCTGAGATCTGAGTTCTGCCCAAAATATGGCAGTCCGTATCGAAAAAGTACAACAACATGAGACTGCACTCGAAACCGTCATCAAGAAGCAATCAATCTTGCAGTAATAACTCATATACATGCCTGATTTACACTCAAAATTACAAAACTATTACCCCTTCATTCCACTACTATTTTTTTTTTTTATTCTGTACGAGGAGTATTTTAATCAAAGGTAAACAAATGACTCAACATAAGGAGTATCCTATTCGCCATTTTTTCTCCCGGACCTACTGTAAAACTTAGAAGGCGGAGAGGGAGAGAATTCGTAAGGCAGAGGTGGTAGTTCCATATCTCCTCTTAAAATGCTGACAATGTCTCCAATATCGGGCCGTAATTCAGGCATTCTCTGCAAGCAAGCCAATGCCAGATGAATACACAATGTCACCTGTTCCTTGTCATATGCATCTTTCAGTCTGTCATCCACAAGTTCTAGCACATTTCCGCCTTGCGCTAAATGCCTACACCAACTCACTAAGTTAGCTTTCTCGAGCTTCATTGGCGAGTTCAGAACATGTAATGGCCTGCGACCCGAGACTATCACCAGAATTAGTACACCCAGACTGTAAATATCACTCTTTTCCATTAAGTATCCGCATCCTCCATACTCCGGAGCAACATAACACAGTGTCCCTCTCATGCTTGTTGTGCTACTCAGCTCCCTACTGAATAAATCTCCACTCATCTCGCTTCCCATAGAACGCGCATGCTTCCTCCTGCAACCCTTCTTGAAACTAATCTCATGACTGTTTAACCCGTCCTCCAAATATTTACAATCCCTTGATCTCCTCCTAAAAATGTACAATCGCCGACCTAGACTAAACTGATTCATTTTCGAGGTTTTTCTCATCTTACTTCCAAGCGTTTTCCGCTTGCTGCTACCCTTTTTGTTCATGTCGTCAACCTCCTCTTCCTTCCACCAATCCAACATTTTCTTAGGCTTACTTTTCTTCGCCTTACACCCCTTCTGCTGCACAAAACCCTTGTCATCGAGACATCCAGACTGAAATTCCGACACTGGCTCATCTTCTTTCCCGTCTTTCAACTCCATTGGTGAGCTCACATTCTCCCAATCTCGATCTGTCGCAGTGTCGACTTGAGTACCTATCCATTCATTAACATATTCTTTAGCAGACAATTCACCACTGTCATCCTGCTTCCACCACCAATCCTTCCCCCATTGTTTAACACACCCCGAATCATCAACTGAAATCGAAACACTCACTTCCTCTTGATCAATAACATCAATAGCATGATCTTCCACCAAAATTTCTTTCCCTTTATTATTATTATTATTATTATTATTATTATTATTATTCATTCCGCTTTGCAATCCTCGACTGTTCTTAGAAGAACTCGAGGCTTGCAAAGCAAGCGCGAAATCAACCTCACCCCCACTACATTGACCTTCAACATGATTTACCCCAATTTCTCCATCTAAATTCCCAGACAATTCTTGACTAAACATATCAACCCCAACTCCGACCTCAACATCTTCCTCAACCTTAACCCTAGACAACCCGAAATCCGACAATTTAGCTCTAAACTCCCAATCAAGCAAAACATTACTAGGCTTAACATCACCATGAATAACAGGAGGCTGACATTCATGATGCAAATACTGGATTGCATTCGCAACATCTTGCACAACTTGAAACCTCCTCTCCCAATCCATACAATAAGTTAAACCAGCTTCATTACCAAACAATCTCTCTTGCAAACTATGATTAGGCATATACTCATAAACCAACAATCTCTTATTCTTTTCAACACAATAACCTAACAATGAAACAATATAAGCTGATTTAATACTACCCAAAATAGTAAGTTCACTTTGAAACTCTCTTTCAGCTTGTAACGACGATCCAGCATCAAGTTTTTTTACTGCAACAGATTTCCCATCTCGTAAAATCCCTCGAAAAACCGTTCCTGATCCTCCTTTGCCTATCGCGTTTTCTGTATTAAACCCGTTTGTTGCAGATTTCAGCTCTCTGTAACTCAACTTTTGAAGGTTCTTCAATGTATTATGAGTTGTGGAGTCAAAAGGGCTGGTTCTCGACCTCGCAAACAAACTATCCCATAAATAATAAACGAGAAATAATATCGTTAACAGGAAAATAACTGTTGCAGAGATAGTTATACCAAGAAGAATGATCCTGGATCTTGTAATTTGGTTAGTTCTCTGGGTTGAAGTTGAAGGCATGTTTTAGAATATCGGGAATTTGCTATATCACGCCCACTATTTTGCGAGTAAGTAGAATGATTGTGTTAGAATGGGAAGTGATGAAAACAGTGAAAGTTAGAAAGAAGATGATTATAAATTGTAAGAAAGAAGAAAATGGGAAGGAAGAGAAGGAGGAGGAGGTGATGATGATGGTGGTGGCCGGTTCATACTCATTGGACTCTGTATACGAGGAATTTATTTAATGTGTGCTTTACAGTTGGATAACCATAAACAAATTTATAAATTAGTTATTGGTTTGTTATTTGATTTCAAAACTAAAATGAATAGTACTCCGTGATTATTACGTTTATTGACTCAGTGTCACCATGTCAGGAGGAGGATTGTTCCAAAATGTTCCATACAATCCCTTTGATCTCAGTTGAATTTAATGGAGCTGAATTAAATTAAATTAAACTAAATGTATTAGAAATTAATTGAACCGTACCAAAAATTAAAATTAAAATTTAGACTATTTCTTTTTAAATTTAAACTCTCTAAATTTAATTGAACTGAACCAAACTTATTAGATTTAAATTGAATTTAATAGAGTTGAACGGAAATAAGAATTAATTTTTGAAAAGAAAAATTAAATTGAATTAAATAAAGTTAAACTTAACTGAAATTAGATCTAAAACAACATGACTTTAGTCTTGTTTAAGATAAACACCGTTTCAATTCCTTTTTTTTTTTTGGTAATTGGCAATTATGGCAAGTTATTTGGTAGATTTGAATTGTATTAATTTAAGAGAGACTACATTCGTATTAAATGATACTCCCTAATGTTGATACATGCAATGGATTGAAATTTTTCTCTCTAGCAAATTTCTCTCTCTAGCAAATTCTCTCAAAATCCAAAGGTGGAAACCATGAAACAACTTGACCTGAATGAGGAGATTCAGTCCTCAAGGTCAACGAAGAATGTAAGATGAATACGGGACAAGGGATTAATACGCAGGAGACTCAAATTGACACCGAGATGTCCTTTGTGCCGGAGAGTATACCACCTAACAACGCAGACGAAAACCCTACTCGGATTTCGTATCGAGATACTTTAAATCATGGTATGGGAGCGTCATTTGCGATTAACCCGAACCAACTCTTTTCGGTTACAGACAATGCGGCCTATGATGAAACCTCTGATGATGATGTCGAGGATGCCCATAATGGGAATGACCCGTTATGCCCTACGATTCTGTTGACACGAAAGGAGAAAGCAATGATTCGGAACAATTGGCGTAACTCGCTGATAATCAAGATGTTCGATAAGAATATCGGACATTATTCCCTAGTTCGACAGTTAAAAAAGAAATGGTCAATCAAAGGAGACATTCTGTTTACAGATGTGGGTTGTTCGTATTATGTCGTAAGATTCACTAATAGCAGCGATTACGAGTTCGTCCTTAAGGAAGGACCTTGGATGATCGGGGATCACTACTTGACAATCCGGAAGTGGGTTCCGAATTTCATAGGTTCTGAGGAACCCATTCGTTTCCTCACAACGTGGATACGAATCCCTAAATTATCTGTGGAGTACTATCACGAGGAGATACTAAAGAAAATTGGCAATAAGGTGGGCAAGGTCGTTCGTATTGATAGGCCTACAGCCTCGGCTGAGAGAGGACAATTTATCCGTATGAGTGTCGAAGTAGACTTGACGAAACCTCTATTATCCAAATTTCGACTCAATGGAAAAGTTTGGATAATCCAGTATGAAGGTTTCCGACAGATCTGCTATAAGTGTGGTAGACTAGGGCATATGGATACCGTTTGTCCAATGTTTGTTCATGACCAGGGTGCACGAAAAGATGCTGCAGTAGAAAACAGAGGAGAGGAACAACAAGAGAGGGAGCCTATGTCGAAAGTTGAAGAAGATCATTTTGGATCGTGGATGCATGTCAAGAAGCCTACGAGACGTAGGCCACCTAAACCAGATAAAGATAAAACTGTCGAAATGAAAGGTTCAAACCCAGAAGTTCCCCGAATCCAAATTCCAAAACTTTCTGCTCCTACAGGGTCGCGTTTTGAGAGTCTGGCGTCGGAGTTTGAAGTGGATATGCATGACTTTGGTTCGGAAAACCGCCTGAATGCAACGGCCCAACCCGTTGGGAAACAAAGGGAAAAAAAGACTGACAGGCTGAACCAAACCAGAAGATCTCTCAACCGATCAAAATCTTTAGACGATATCTCGGGGAATAATATATTTGATATTTTAGGAAAGAATATTGGACCTAGTAATTTGGAGATAAAGGCAAAGCAAAGCAAAGATATGGTTACTGATATGGCTTTGGAGGAGAAGAGTCCATCACAATCTGAAAATCTTTTCCAAGCTAGCAAATCTCAATTTTATGGTAAGCAAATCCAATCTTCTCAATTCCAAAAATTTGAAGCAAGAATAGGAAATCCTAATCCCATAAATAATGAGAATCTAAATAATATGCCAGCCCTTAATCAGCCCCAAAATCCTTCCCCAGCAGCGTATCCTACGACAAGTCCAACTCCTACTATCCGTTATAATCCTTATCAAGCCTATTCGAATCCTACACAAACCCAATCCCACAGAGGTCGAGGCAATAAAAACACGGCGTCCTCGTATAAAATAACTCGAGACTCTCAGAAAAAACCAAGTAAACCAATTCTGAACTTTCCTTCAAAGAACCATGTTCCCCCTTACTCCCCTCTTCGCATCCCAGTCACATACCACACCATAGTACCACCTTCGTTCTACCCCTTTGTGACATCACCAATGGAGGGACCCGACATGGCGACAACAATTCCGATGACTCATTCAATCGAACTGGAAATAGAATCATTCCTCCCACCACGGACAATATCACCGGATTTATTCCTGGAAGTGAGGATCGCTCCACATGTGATGCGCATTCTCAATAGAATCTCCGAGGCTTTTTTGACCTCTGTTACTCATCAACCTACTGTTTTTATGGATAGATATCCAAATATGTTAAATAACCGCCCTGCCATAAGCCTCATGACATGGAATGTCCAGGGGGCAGGACGACCGGAGTTTCTGACTATGTTACGAGAATTAATCAGAGTGAATAAACCACAAGTTCTAGCTCTTGTGGAACCAAGAATTAGCGGAGAAGTAGCGCAGAGGGTCTGTGACCGTATAGGCTTTGACGGCAGAACGCGGGTGGAGGCAGACGGGTTTCGTGGAGGCATCTGGTTGTTTTGGCGTAAGACAGAGGTTACTGTCACCCCTCTTATCCACCACCCCCAACATATAACGGTTGAGATTTCACGGGTTGGTGAGGTCCCTTGGTATTATACAGCCGTCTATGCAAGTCCAGAGACGGTACGAAAGGAGGAACTGTGGAGTCAATTAGAGATTTTCGCTCGTACCCATAATAGACCATGGCTAGCGATGGGGGATTTCAACGACACAAGATATTTAACGGAGCGGAATGGGGATAGCGACTCTATGAGGCGCCGTTGCAACAGGTTCAACGCTTGGATTGAAAATAATAACTGGATGGATTTAGAATTCTCGGGACCTGATTACACGTGGTCAAGAGGCCATTCACCGGAAACAAGGAAGTGGGCCAGAATCGATCGAGCTATTTGCAATTCGGCTTGGAGAACTATACACGAGGAAGGATCAATGAGACACCTCATCCAAAATCAGTCTGATCACTGTCCCATTCTAGTAAGCACGAACGGGTTTGCGCCAATACCGGGTATTATGAGGCCGTTTAGATTCCAAGCGGCCTGGTTATCACATGACAAATTTTCGGAGTTTGTTGAAAAGAACTGGAATAATGAGGCTCCGCTGATTCCTTTCATCCATAATTTCGCAGAAATGCTTCAGGAGTGGAATCAGCACACATTCCGAAATATCTTTGCTAAGAAACGAAGCTTAGAGAGGAGACTAATGGGAGTTCAAAAACGCCTTGTTCATAACGGATTCAATTATCTGTTTAAATATGAGCAGAAACTTAAGGCAGAACTGGACAAAGTGCTCAAAGAGGAAGAACTTTTGTGGTTTCAAAAATCTCGGATGGAGGCGATTTGTGACGGAGACCGGAATACTCGTCTATTTCACTTGAGCACTATTATTAGAAGAAATCACAATAAAATTGAAGCTCTCCAAAATAGTGAAGGGACGTGGATTTGGGATGCAACGGAAGTGAAAAATATGGTACTTGATTATTTCAAAAGTTTATTCAGTGGTCCAACACAGACAATCGATTTGTCCCAGTTACGAATAGGTTGCTTTCCTGCTCTCGCGACAGAGGAGTTGGCCGCTCTTAGTCGTGACTTCAGTGCTACTGATGCCAAATGTGCCCTTAACCAAATGTCTCCCTTCAAGGCCCCGGGTCCGGATGGTTTTCAAGCCCTATTTTACCAAACTCAATGGGACGTGATTTCCCCGAGCCTGACAAGTTTAATTTCGAAAGCAGTGAATGAGGGAGATATACCGGAGGGGCTAAGTGAAGCTTTTATCTCACTAATACCGAAAGTAGACCACCCCCAGCTGGTAAGCCAATTTCGTCCTATCGGTCTTTGTAATGTCACCTATAAAATAATCACCAAGATGATAGTGAATAGATTAAAACCGGTTTTACCTATCTTGATAAACCCGGTACAAGCGAGTTTTGTCCCTCGAAGACAAATAGCGGACAATATCATCATCGTCCAAGAAGCGCTGCATTCTATGAGACTGAAAAAGGGAAGGAAAGGTTTTATGGCTTTAAAACTTGATTTGGAGAAGGCTTATGATAAATTAGAGTGGCCATTCATCCACCATACCTTAATCGATATGGGGCTCCCTCTAAAACTCGTACAAGTCATTATGAAGCTCACTCAATCCGTCACTCTTAATGTTTTATGGAATGGTGAACGAACGGAATTCTTTGCACCTACGCGTGGTATAAGACAAGGTGACCCTTTGTCTCCGTATTTGTTTACTATGTGTATGGAAAAGTTGAGTCAACTCATTGTCCATTCAACTGAAGTGGGGAACTGGCGCGGGTTACCAGTGTGCAAAGACGGACCTGTATTGTCGCATCTTATGTTTGCGGATGATATAATTCTCTTTGCCGAAGCAACCCGAGAACAAGCACACGTAATCAACCAATGCTTGCAAATTTTCTGCCGTGCCTCGGGTCTGAAAGTAAGTAGAGCCAAGTCTAAAGTTTACTTTTCTCCTAATGTTGAACCTTCAATTGTGGAGGCAGTGGCTGGGGATCTTGGAATTGAAAACACGGACAACCTTGGTGTATACCTTGGCATCCCAACGTTACACGGGCGAGTTACTAGGGAGACTTTCGACTACATTTTACAGAAAGTTGATAAACGACTTACTGGATGGAAGACCCGTGGTTTATCCTTGGCGGGAAGAGCAACCTTGGTTCAATCAATTCTCAACGCTATACCATCCTACGCGATGCAAACTTCCAAAGTACCCAGGTCCGTATGTGATGAAATAGACAAGAAAACTAGACGGTTCCTATGGGGCGGGGATCAAGAACGAAGGGGACTAAGCCTAGTCTCATGGGATATGGTGACAAATGAGAAGGAGAATGGGGGCCTAGGCATCCGCTCTATGCGCCAGGTAAACACGGCCTTTATGGCCAAGTTAGGGTGGCGAATTTTGAAAGAGCCGAATGCTCTATGGGCAAGGGTTCTTCGACATAAATATTGCAAAGGGCGTTGTGATTTAAATATGTTCCAAGACAAAAGTGTAAGCACTAATGTGTGGAAGGGAATTGTGGAAGCTAGTGGTGTCATCCAAACGGGTATGGGGGCAGCGGTAGGGAACGGGCAAAACACCCTGTTCTGGAAGCACAAATGGACAGACAAGGTGAGACTAGAACTTGCGGTTACAAGCACAATACCCGAGGCTATACGTATGGCCTCTGTTGCGGAGATGTGGGATGAGGCCGTTGGGTGGAAATGGGAAGTCTTTGCGGACTTACTACCGGCTGAAATCCTACAAACTATTGCTTCGTATGAACTCATGCCGGAGGATGACACGAAAGATCAATTTTACTGGGCAGAAACTTCCTCGGGTTATTTTTCGGTGAAATCTGCGATACGTATCATACGAACCCCGGGCTCAGGGGATGGACAAGCGTTCTGGAAATTGCCCTGGAAAATGTGGGCTCCCCAACGAATGCGACTCTTCTTATGGCTCTTATTACATGACCGTATTATGACGAATGTCAATCGAGCCCGTAGAGGATTTAGGGAAGACCCTTGCTGCAAAATATGCCCAGGAACAGAAGAAACAGCCCTACACCTCTTAAGGGATTGTGAAGCAGCTCAAAAAATTTGGCGAAAATTTACGGTGGCAGGCAATTTGAATTTTTTTTTCTGTCCTACTGTACGTGATTGGGTAATTTTAAATCTCACCCCGAAAGTAAACCCGGAGTTGCGACATTGGCCGGCGATCTTTTCGGTCATAGTATGGTGGTTATGGAGGTGGAGGAATTGTCGGGTTTTTAGTCGGGAAGAAACTATACCTCATAATCAGGAATTATTCATCCGTCTTAGAATTGAGGAAGTACTGAAAGCAAAGCATTCGATGGACATTATTAGTACGGGTACAGTTAACAGAAGACGCGAGATTTTGGTAAAGTGGTTGGCACCACCGCAAGATTGGGTGGCTTTCAATATTGATGGAGCGTCGAAAGGCAACCCGGGTCCGGCAGGGGCAGGAGGGGTGTGTAGGGACGCGACGGGTAAACTACTAATTGCGTTTGCCGAAAAACTAGGCTTTGCGACGGTCACAAGAGCCGAGCTCATGGCATTGAAGAGGGCGCTGATAATCGCAAGGGAAAGAGGATTTCAACGAATCTTAATCCAGACGGATTCGAAAGTTGTAGAAGATTTTGTGCTCGGCCAGGAGCGGCTTCCGTCCGCTCATTCTCATTTAATACAAATTTGTCGTAGTTTCATACAAGATGCGGATTGGGAAGTCAGAATAATTCATGTGTTTCGGGAAGCTAATTTCTGCGCGGATTGGCTTGCATCGCGAGGAGTAGAGCAGAGTTCGCATATTCATATTTTCGAAAGACATAATATTCCGGCGCCTCTTGGGAGCCTTTTGCGGGATGATATTCAAAGGGTGGCATGGCCACAGATGTTACACCCAGGAGGATAGTGTAGCTCTGTTTTGTTTTTTCTGTTTAGTTAGTTTGGTGTGTTCGTTAGTTTTCGTTTCTTGTTTTTCGTTTGCTTGTTAAGGTTACATCCTTCTTCGTTGTACCAAAGAAAATTTAAATGATACTCCCTCCATTCAAATCTAAATGATACTTTTGCATTTTGGACACTATTTACAAATCAACGTTCGGTATCAATTTTCTCCTAATACGTAAGAGAAAATATATTCATGCGGGATCTTGTTTGATTCGTCTTCACGAGTACATTGAAAATATATAACTTTTATAATTTTTGCGAATACGTATGTAAAGATATTTAGCACGTAAAACGTGCGTTGGCAAACGTGAAAAAACAAAGGTGCAAAATCGATATGAATGGAGGGAGTATGTTATTTGAGGTGTTATTTTATACACGCAATTTAAGAATTTGTCGTTTTATTTTATTATTATAAATAAATATATAACACTTAATTTATTCAATTAATCAAATACACAAAATACTAAAATTGTTAACAAAATGAAAAATTGACTTGTGTAATACGGAGTACACAAATTAAGAGATCCATAATTGTTAAACATTCAAGGATTTTGGTTAGGCTTTGAGAGAAAGAGATTACAAAGAATTGTTAGGAAAAAAGATAATGGCTAAGTGTTGTAATTTAATAAAATACGTATAGAATTTCAATTTCGTAAATTGAATATAATGTAAAATAGAAAACATTATCTCAAATATTTAATTCAGACATTTAGCTATTCACCACAAAAAATCTCATATCACAATCTACCAAATTAACCATCTCACCTCTAAAATATCGTAGACTTCAAATTAGTTCTAATTTATTTAGAAATATCCAAAACTACTCCATCAAACATTTTGTTTCTTACAACATACTTGTTTTATTTATTTAAGACGAATATAATTTAATAAAAAAATTCTGAAGTTGATTAGAAATATATCATTAGAAATTCGAAAAATATCGCAAATTGTTTCAGCAGCATATACTCTTATTCTTACATTTCTTATCTGTATAAGAATTGATAATTCTGAGTAACGACTTATACTGAATACAGTCGTTTTTTAAAAAATGCAGCGGGAATTAAGCATCTGTGATATCACTCGTTCAATAATGCAAAACTTCAACTCCACAAAATTATAAAATAACAATAAGTCTACTTTTGTGACGGAAATAATATATACTTTGTCCCTGTTACAAGTTTGTGACGGATCAATAATACTTAACTGAGAAGATAAAACGAAAACAAAGGTGGCTAAAAAATCAAATGATTGTCTTTCTCTACTCAAACGGGTTTTTATTCAATCCGTCACAAGCTTGTAACGAATGTTGCACGGTTTGTAATGAAATACGGAGTAAAATATAATCACGAAATAAGCGGTATTAAAAAGGGTGTATCTGAGAGGGTAACGGAACGACATAGAATAATAATGATATTATGTGACATGGATAATCGAGAAAGAGACAGACAGAGGAGACTGAGTAGTGCGATGTAAAGATGCTTTTGACTATTTCTCATTTCCAGTTTTTATTTTATCCCACGAAATTGAAGAATCATAACTTCGTTTTGGAGGGAAATGTTGTTGGGCTTTATTCTCAATATATACTCCGTATCATGCAATTATCGGGACATGTTAGAAGTGGTCGACAATTACTAATTATCGTCGACACTTTTAAATATAAAGTATTAACTTTAATCTTTATTCAATCCATTCTAATATCTGACTATTATTTTTTTTTTAAAAATGGCGGTTTTTCCAATAAAATAACGTACTTGCTAAATCCCGCACGCTACTTTGCTTAATCCAACACTTTTTTACGCTAAATTTCCATAATTACCCTTATTAAAAAAAATTTAAAAGACTTTTAAAGAAGTTAAAAGACTTCTCTCTGTAAACCTAATCAATTAATTATTCGTTCGACTATTATGGATCGTAATTCTCATATATCAAACGTAAGTTCATCGTTTCATCGTAATTTTTTATTAAGTTCCGTCTTTTATTCAATTTAGTTGACGTTTTTTTTTTCTAAAACGGGTTTTGTAACAATTAGTATTAGTTGATTAATTTGCTCACCAATTTAATCAATTAGTATTAGTAACAATTAGTATTAGTTGATTAATTTATTCAATTAGTTGATGAAATTGCGTCAATTGTTTGGCTGGGTTATCGTACCATCGTTAACCAATTTGAGTGCATTCATATAGTAGCACTGACACCAATTTAATCAATTAGTATTAGTAACAATTAGTATTAGTTGATTAATTTATTCAATTAGTTGATGAAATTGCGTCAATTGTTTGGCTGGGTTATCGTACCATCGTGAACCATTGAGTGCATTCATATAGTTGATCAAATCTCGTTTTATCAAAAAGAAGACACGGGGGAGTACACGGAGGAAATTCCGATTTTGGGTGGTCGCCGGTTCAAGGTATGCAATTGATTCTCGTTGGGTGGTTGCCGGCTCTCGGAGAGTGGTCGCCGGCGCTGGGAGGTGGTGGCACAGGATGCTGGATAAGGATTCCGATTTTGGGGATTTTTGGGATTTCGCATCTCGTTGTTTGGGATTATCTCTCTTGTATTTTATGAATGGTAAAAGTGAGGAGGGTAAATTCGGTTAAAAAATGTGTGGGATTGAGCAAAATGACGTACCGGATTTAGCACGTCCCTAAAATAAAATACGGTTTTGTAGCGATTTCAACAACAATTTTCAACGATTTTGCAAGACGATTCGAACAACGATTTTCAACAAAGCAGGACGGAAAATAATAAAAAAAAATATGGGACGGAAAAAAATTTCGTCTGGCCTTAGGGTTGGACGAAAAAGAAATTGCGTCTGGACCTAGGGCTGAACGAATTTTTTCCCGTCTGCCTAGGTGTCAAAAGAAAAAAAATCGTCCAGTCCTAGATCCGGACGATTTTTTTTTTCCGTCCTGCCATAAGGCCAGGCGAACAAAATTTTCGTCCAGCCTCTTTTTTTTTTAAACTTTTTTTTTCCGAAAATCGTTGTCAATCCGAGCAAGAAACATACATAATATGCATTCCAAGAAGAAAAATCCGACATTCAAACAACGATTCTATCTTAGACTATGTTTATCAATGACCATGAGTGACCATGGTCATCCACTAAAATAATACACTTATATTGATGACCATGTTTAACAACTTACCAATACTTTTTTTAAGTTTATCAATAACCATCTTAACCACCTTAACCACATCTTCTCTCTCATACTTTTTACTTTACTATTATTCACTCTTTTTTTTTTTCTATAAACACTTACTTTTTTTAAAAATAAAATAACTTAAAATAAATAATATGTAAAAAATAACTTAAAAATAAATTTATTTTTCAAATACATATTTATTTTTTATTAAAATAGTAAAATGACTTCTAAATTCTAAAAGCTCTTGTTAAATCGGATACGAATATAAAAACAAAACATAAACTACATTAAAAGCATGAGACAATGCATACATTTTACTCCTAAATCATACATGAATATCGTAATAATGCAATAAAATGCAACTTTTTTAGTTATGGTTACCAAATTTTTCCCAAATGTGTTCAATTAGATCATTTTTTAGATTTTCATGCGTATTTTTATCTCGAAGTTGGGAGCGACGTTGCATATAAGCACTTAGGCTTGAATTTGTTGTAGAGAATTGAAAAGTCTCGGTATTGAGATTATCTCCATTTGGTGTACTTCCCCGTGTGAGCACGTCTTCATTAAATTCATTTGTATCCCAGTGATTTAGGTACGTGTCTCGCTCATCCTCAACCACCATGTTATGCATGATAATACAAGCCATCATAATTTTACCCATCATACGATCATCCCAGATAAGACAAGGGCGTTTAATGAATGCAAACCGAGCTTGCAAAACTCCAAACGCACGCTCCACGTCTTTCCTAGTTGCTTCTTGGTATTGAGCAAATAATTTGTGCTTTCGAAGTTGTGGAGCAGTAATTGATTTGACGAATGCAGCCCACGACGGATATATACCATCAGTAAGATAATATCCCATGTTATAATGGCGACCATTCACAGTATAGTTTACTCTTGGTGCCCGACCTTCTAAAATATTATTAAAAACAGGTGAACGTTGAAGAACATTGATATCATTGCACGAACCTGGTGTTCCAAAGAATGCATGCCATATCCATAAATCGTGTGATGCAACAGCCTCAAGAATGATGGTTGTCTTTGTGTTTCTCCCAGCATATTGTCCGGCCCATGCACTTGGACAATTTTTCCACTCCCAATGCATGCAATCTATACTACCTAACATGCCTGGAAATCCACGTTGTTCACTAATATGGAGTAATCTTTCTAAATCTTGTTCAGTGGGAGTTCGAAGGTAGTCTTCTTGAAAGTTAGAAATCACAGCCTCAACAAAATGTTTAACAGATTCCCTTATAACAGCTTTACTCATGCGTAAATATTCATCAAGGGAATCAAGCGATGCTCCATAGGCCAAAACTCGTATGGCTGCAGTGCACTTTTGGATTGCTGAGAACCCAAGTCGCCCGCTGCCATTAGGGCCTTGTTGAAAGAAAGAATCACTCCTACTAACAGCCTCAACCAAACGATCGAATACATGCTTTTGCATTCTAAATCTTCGACGAAATATGTGAGCAGGATAAACTGGATTATCAGCAAAGTAGTCATTGAACAATTGTTCATGACCTTGCTCACGATTTCTTTCAATATATTGCCTATCTGATCTAGGAGTTGGATTTTGGGGTTGTAGAAATTGGTTCGAATGAGATATAATGTCCTCTTCCACGATGTGTCTATGAAACGATTTTCTTCCATAATACGATTTTGCCATTGATTAAAAAAAATAGTATTTTGATCCCAACCATTTAAATTATTAGTTGAATGATCTGACATTATTTTCTAAGCTTTTAGAAGTGGTAGTTGAATAGATTTTAAGAGAAGACTTTAAAGGAAGATGGTTGTGAAATTTTCATTGTGAATTTGAGTATTTAAAGCCAACTTTTGATATAGACAACTCTATATGATGTAGACAATACCAAATGTTTAGGACAATACACTGACATGAGGATAGATTATTTTGATGTAGACAATACATAATGATTTCGACAATACATTGACATAGGGAAGACATTAATTTGATGCAGACAACACATATTGATTAAGACAATATACTAACATAAGGACATACTAATTTGATGTAGACAGTACAGATAAATTAAAGCTTAAGGCTACCTAATAAAATTAATTAAATATTAATTAAATTTAAACAAGATTAATCCTATTCTAAGTAGAAGAATAATATTTTTGGAAAAGATCTAACTTTATACGTTCTTCTTGAGGTGTTAAATTCTCTCTTGCAAATACATTGCTTAACATCTTCATCTCTGTTTGTCTATCAAAATCAACTTTATTTTGCTTATCCATTTCAATCCGAGATCTCTCAATTTTGAGTCGAGCTCTTTCCATTTTGATCCGAGATTTCTCAACTTCTCTATCAAAATCAAGTTTCCTCTGCAATACTTCAACCTCTCCTTGTCGTGCAATGCTCAAACGTTGAATAGATGCAAGATATTCCGGGGACATTGTAGATGGTTGAGCTTGTGATTTACCTTTCCGTTTCTTTTTAGCTGCATCTCTACCCTCCGGACGATACCCAGTTGATTCATTAACATTGACACTTGGAGGGGTTTCAACACTATATTCACCACTTTCATTTGTTCTCGATCTTTTTGAACTTCCACCACTTTCAATTTCGATTTCCTCATTTTCATCAAACTCTATTTGTTGTATACCCACTTTATCTAAGCTCCACTTTGGATTTTTACTCATAACATTATTATAAACTTTTAAATGAGTAAACTTACTACCCTTATCACTAACATAAAGTTGTTGAGCGGCATTTTCATCATCATCCATATTTGTTCCACTCCTCCTTGGTCGACTAAGCACGTCCTTGTAGCAGGAAATCCACTTATTCGCACATTCATTCAGTCGTTTATAACGACACCTCATAGCATCCATGCTTTTCACACCAACTTCCGTAGGATTTTCCAGCTGAGTTTGATCATATACTTCCTTTAACTTCTTCCATCTTATATTTGTATTTTGATTTTTACCAATTATTGGGTTATTGCTCACCAAACACCATGCTGACATTAGCGCTTCATCTTCCTCCTCACGCCACGCGTTGAATTCACCTCGTTTTCTTGTTTGTTTAGGGTTTTGAGTAGTTAAAGAAGGTGAAGCTCCAGATGGAGTTATTTGATTTGGTTGTTGAGACAAGGAGTTATTTGAAAAGTTAGATAAATTATAAAAAGAGTGTGAATTAGGATAATTTTGAAAACTTGGATTATTAAGGGAGTTGGAATAATTATGGATATTTGGATTATTTTGATAGTTTGTAAAATTTGGGTTATTTTGGGAGTTTGTAAAATTTGAGAAATTTTAAGAAGATGAATTATTTGGATTAGTTTGAGAGTTTGGATCAGTTGGAGAACCTGGATAATCTTCTGAATTCAATAAATCAATAAAATTTCTATTCATGATTGTAGAATGTATTATTGAGATTTTTTTAGATAATAGAAAGAAAGTTAGAGAGAAAATACAAAAAAAAATTGAGTGAATAAAAATATATCAACATTGAGCTCTATTTATAGATCTTGAAAAAATATAAAAGATGGTGTAATTTTTTTATTTTTTTAATTAGCAAAATTATATTTATTACCGTTACTCTTCAACAGCTCTTTTTTACAAAAGTTGAGCTATTTTTACAAAGTTCTGCACTTCAACTCAACTTTCGTCCTTTTCATTTTTGTTTTTTTTTTTTTTTTTTTTTTTTAATAAAACCATGTACCAATGAAAATGGTACATGTGTTTGGTCATGTGTTTTGGTTATTGTGGTTGTTGACAACCAAAGCAACAACAAGGTCACTACATTTCACTAGTTTCCACTAGTTTTCCTTTTTCTTTTTAATTAAAAAATTCATGACCATGGTCATGAAAGTCTTGATAAACATAGTCTTAATTCCATCAAAAATAAAATAAAATGCGGTTTTGTAGCGATTTGAACAACGATTTTGCAAGATGAATGACAATAACGGTTAGTTTACGATTTTCTCAATAAATGCTTCCAAAATTATAATTGAAACGAATTAAACATTTAAAAATAAAAATTAATTGTTTTCACGGAAACAAAGTAAGACGGAAAATAATAATAAAAAATATATATATATGGGCGAAGAAATTTTCGTCTGGACGAAAAAAAATTCGTTTGGACCTAAGCCTGGACGGAAAAAAATTTCGTCTGGATCTAGGGCTGGACGAAATCCAGCCTCTTTTTTTTCTTTAAAAATGTTTTTTTTTCGAAAATCGTTGTCAATCCGGGCAACAAACATACATAATATGCATTCCAAGAAGAAAAATTCGACATTCAAACAACAATTCTATCATAATTCTGTCAAAATTAAGGAATTTTTAGTTTGGTTAAAATACAAAGGAAAGATATTAGAGGGATAGTTTAGGAAATTCATTAAAATTTGTCGATGATAATTAGTTATTTGTCGACGAATAATAAGTTGGATCGTTTAACATGAAGTTGTGAACATACTAGTATTCCAATCTACTGCACTTCAGCCCATGGGCTTACCCATTCTTATATCAAGGGTGAGATGGACTGGTTGTCAAATGTCCATTAGTATATAGTCCTAGTAGTACAATCTACCTCACTTCCGCCCGTGGGCTTAGCCACTCTTATAATTCACAAAGGATTAATTGCTTGAGATGTTATGGTTTTCTTTTGCATATTTGGTTGGAGGTTTGGAATAGATTGAAATTGATTTAAGAGACGTTTGGTTGAAAGTTTAAAAAAAAGGGAAAGGAACATAAAGCGGTTTATTCCCTTTGTTGGAATTTGTTTGACAGAAACAAAAGGAATGAAACTGTCTTCTTTATCCCTCAATTCATCTAATTTTTTACCCTATTATATCTAGGGTATGAGATTTCATTACATTTATTACTCCTCAACCACTTCCTTCACTACCACCACGCTTCCAACTACCACCACAATAGCCACCACCAAACCACCACAATGATGCCACCGCCACCATGACGCCACCACCGCTGCCGCCACCGCCCCACCACTGCCACCACCGCCATGACACCCCCACCATCCACCACCGTCGTGACACCCGCCACCACAACTGCCACCGCCATGACATCTCTACCACCACCACCGTCACCACCGCCATGACACTCCACCACTATCACCGACGTGACCACCACTGCCACCGCCACCACCGCCATGACACCCCTACCACCACCGCCATGACACCTCCACCATCATCACCGCCACCAGTAGATAAGTGGTTGTTTGTGTTGGTGTGTATTAGTGATAGGAGTGAGCGTGAGTGAACCGTTAGTCACTCTTTTTTTTGACAGAATTAGTTCCTCTTTTGATGTAACCAAACAATTGATTAAGTTTTAGGTAATCCATTTTCTTTCCCCTTCTTACCCTTTCTTATTTCCTTTCCCTTTTCCTTTCTTTAACCAAACGCCCCCTAATTAGTTTATTTGAATGATTGGTTGGAGCATTTTAAATTGGGGTTAGATAACTGATGAATTCTAACTCTATTTCAACCTCTTGAAATCTCACACCTATCCCTTCCCCAAGTTTCCAACTCCATGACATCTACTACAAGTCTATAATAGTATTCTCATTCTTGGATTGAACCAAACAACTTTAAACATGTATGAGTTTCAACTCCATGCCTCATTGGAGTTAGATAACATTTCATTTCATTTTTAATGTTTGAAGCAAACGTTCCGTAAATGAGTTGAAGTAAAATGAGATAAAATTGGCTGACATGAATGAAATTAGTTGAACTGAGCTTCTATTGACATGACATTGTGAGCTGAAAAGAACAAAGCGTTGAATACTTTGGTCAACACTATAAATAAGCCAACAATTACTTACACGATGAGTCAAAGATAATCCAATATGAATTGGTAAGTTTAGAGTAGGATTTCAACAATTTCATTGTATTGAAAATCCTGTTGGATTATTTAAGGCCCTTCCATGCCAAATATTCAATAAATTAACATGGTGTTTGATTGAATTTCTTTGAATGGATAACTGGAATGACTTTTACTTACTCTAATACTTGATTGAATAATTGAAATTTAAATCAATGATTTTAACTCCTTTTCACATCTACGAATTCCATACTTACCTTTCCCATTTGATTTCAAACTCCTTTCTTTTTTCTTTACAAATTTAGAATGAATCAAACCATTTTATTTTGATTTTCACATGTTCATTTCAAACAGAAATCAACTTCAGTTACATCATCTTAATTTATCATTAAAGAATTTCTACATATCCTTCAATTATGATTACTAAAGTGTATATGTACGTATAAGTGGTAAATCATAATATTCCCCCATTCTCAATCATTTGTTATCTACTCGTATTTCTTTTGAAACAAAAGCTACAAATATAAAAAAAAAAAATGCCAAAAACAATGACATATAAAATGGTTCTTTTGCATGTTTGTGCCCACACCATAAATTACTTTCTCATTTGTATAAACTTCACCAAAAATATTAATAGATAATAATTGAGTAATATACTCAATATGAAAATGAATAACAATTGGGAAGCATATAAGAAGTGTCTCAACTAGGGTTGTTAATAAGATGAGACATCTCGCGAGCAATTCGAGTCCGAGGTTAAAGTTTGGTTCGTGTGAGCTTGTCTCTGAACCTCGGCTCGAGAGCGTAACGAGTCAATCTGAGCTAAAGTTTGTTTGGCATGGAAAGCTCGTGATCGACTTAAACTTGTGTAATTAGCTAAGATATTTCGCATATTTTTTTTAAAAAAATGTGTCATGATTATATATTTGTAATATTTGGATCACATATAAAAAATAATGTCTCATTGCTTTTCAATATTTGTATCTAAAATTTTTGAGCTTTATTATTGAAAATATCAAAAGGAAAAAATTTGAAATTCAACTATTATATATAGGTTTGAGTTAAGTTCAAGTATGATTTAACTAGCATTATAATTTATAAACTTAATTTTTTCAAGTTTAAAGAAGCTCAAGTTTTAATTTATAAGCACAAATTAAGCAAAATCATATCAACACGGCTCATTAACGCCCCTAATCTCACCAAAATATATTCCATAAATAAACTGACACAATTGAATTCTATCCACTATCCTCTTCCAAGGTACACATTTCTAAAAACATTTACTACTCCCTAATCAATACCATACCAGGTTTAAAGAAGGGCAAGACTTTTCTTTCAATTATGATTTCTCAAACAACTCCTACCAAATCATCCCTATATTTTTCTTTTTAATAAATTCTTGTTTCAGACTAATCATATCCGTTTAAAATATTAAGACTAGTTAAATAACTACCATTTTATATATTTTCTCCTATCCATCAACGGGACACTTTGACGAATAAACCGAAACCAACAACGGGACACTTATAATGGGTAGGACTTAGGAGGGAGTATAAGATAAAAATAAAATGTCTTAATATTAGCAAAAATAGTTGTTTTATCTATGCAAGTGAGGTACTCCGTATATTTGACCCGTTCAATATTAAAACGGTTATATCCGTTTTAAGAAAGACTTATTATTTATTTTTAGCAAATTTATTATGCAGCCATTTTTCTGGAATTCTTTTGTAAAATATAATCACTTTCTTTCATAAATAATGAAACTTTTTTAAATAGGGAACATCTTAAAAAAAATACTCATCTATATAATAAAATAAAAAGGCTAGATTGAGCATAACATTGTGACACGTGGCAGCGCGAAATCAAGGCAAATGTAATATGAATTAATTAAGAGAGAAATATTATAACAAAGTTTATTTGCTAAATTAAATCAAAGATAACCAAGAGTCCGAAATTTAAAACATCGACCATTTTTCTTATATTACTCATACCATTCTTCATTAAATGTCCAATTAATCACATTATATTTACATTGTTAGTAGAGGAGATGGAGATTTTATACCATTAAAGTAGTTTTTCTTATCTCCTATATTTTGTAACATACAAATTAAAAAAAATATTAAGACATCATTATTATTCTAAAATTAAATGTCTATATTAAATATTTGATAAATTAAAAAAAATCAAAATTAATATAACTTCTACAAATTCATAATCGGTGATTTATAACTAAAAATGACATTTCAAGTACTCTATCTATGAGGATAAGAAGATAATACAATTTTTGGTGTTATTCTTTACGTCAATTAATATTTTAGTTAATTTTTGTTCCCATTTTATAAAGATTTCATGTTATTTTATATTAATGAACAACCTGAATATTATGTTAAAAAGTATCAATTTGATTATAAGAAAAAAAAATTTGGAGCTAATATATTTACTAATTGTTGATTCAACATATTAAAGTTCCTTTTCGCTCAATGATATTCGGTATAACTATTTATCTTGACGTTAAAGAAGTATTCTTTTACTACGCATTGAGGATATGAGTTTAATTTTAGGTTCAAACTTTAATGCTCCATTAAAATTTTAGCCATTTCGGTGAAAATGGTGGATATTTTTGAAAAATAGTTTTGAAAAAGACTTGATGATTTTAAAGACGTGCTTTTTAAGTTAGTTGATGGTGATAATGATTGCCACTGTAACAAACTAATATCGACCACAACTTAAAATTGTGAAAATGTTCGCCGTTTTAATTTGCAATTTCCTTTATCAATTATATATGAGTAAAACTATTTGCAAACCCGCGATTTTCGCGGGTCATAAAACTAGTTTTCTAGTTATAAGAAGTGATCAGTATTTGCATAAAAATGATGACTATTTATCATTTTTTTTTATCAAAATGAGACAGCTATATAATAAAATTAACGTTTTATTACAAGAAAAAAGAAAAGAAAAAGAAACAAAAGTCATGCAGTAGTTTCCTTTGGTTCCCAAAATCACTCAACTGATAAGCTTTCTTTAGATCACAATCTTTACAAATTATTATTAAAAAATGAGTCTGTGTTCATCATTTTAACTACTCCCTCCATTTTACCCTCTCTCTTTTCTACATTATAATCTCCTCTCACTCTTTCTTCTCCATTCCCACTTCATCCTCCTCCTCTCCCTCTCTCTCTTCCTTAAACAATGGCCACAAATTACCATTCTATCCTCCTTCTCCTCCCTCTCTTCCTCCTTTGCTCCTCTACTCTCTCCATCTCCAACACCTTCACTTCCCTTAACGTCTCCTCTTCACTCCACTCCACCTTCTCTCTCTTCTCCTCTAAATTACCATTCTACCCCCACCATAACCCTCACCTTCACTCTCAACACCAACAAGTACCACTCGCTTTCACAATCCACTCACGTGCGTCACTCCACGCGCCAGCCAACACCCACAAGGATTACAAGTCCCTCACAGAGTCCCGCCTATCACGTGACACTTCCCGTGTCACTTCTCTTATCTCCAAAGCTGAGCTTGCTGTACGGGGACTAACCCACGGGTCACTAACTGACCCGGTCGATGCTGAGCTAGCACAATCGGATCTTACCTCGCCGGTTACTTCCGGAACAAGTCAAGGATCTGGGGAGTATTTCTCCCGGGTCGGAATCGGGTCGCCCGCGAGACAATACTATATGGTGATTGATACAGGTAGTGACGTCACTTGGCTACAGTGTAACCCGTGCTCAGACTGTTACCAACAAACCGACCCGATTTTCTCACCTTCCTCATCCGCCACGTACTCCCCTCTCACGTGCTACTCCCAGCAATGCACGAGTCTCGAGGTTAGCGCGTGCCGAAACAGCGCGTGTCTGTATCAAGTCTCATACGGTGACGGGTCATACACAGTCGGGAATTTCGTCACTGAAACGGTGTCGTTCGGTCCGTCCGGGTCTGTTCCTCGGGTAGCCATCGGATGCGGCCACGACAACGAAGGATTATTCGTTGGCGCGGCCGGGTTACTAGGTTTAGGCGGTGGGCCACTATCGTTAACCTCCCAACTCAAAGCGACGTCGTTTTCCTACTGTTTAGTAGACCGAGACTCGTCCAAAACATCAACACTCGAATTCAACGCACCAATCCCGACCGGGCAAGTAACCACAGCACCAATCTTGAAGAATAACAAGCTGAACACGTTCTACTACGTGGGTCTGACCGGGTTCAGCGTTGGCGGGCAGGAACTAACCATCCCACCATCGCTTTTTTCAATGGATGATTCGGGTTCGGGTGGAGTGATCGTGGATTCAGGAACAGCGATTACCCGATTACCAACTCAAGCTTATGCGTCACTCCGTGACGCGTTTACTAGATTGACACAGCATCTAAAGTCGACAACAGGTGTGGCGTTGTTCGACACCTGTTACGACTTCTCGTCGATGAGTAGCGTTAAAGTGCCGACCGTTGCGATGCATTTCGCCGGCGGACAATCGTTGAATTTACCAGCGAAGAATTATTTGATTCCGGTAGACTCGTCAGGAACGTTTTGTTTCGCGTTTGCTGAAACGGCGTCGTCTATGTCGATAATTGGGAACGTGCAGCAGCAAGGGACACGTGTCCATTTCGATTTGGGTAAATCTTTGGTTGCGTTCTCTCAGAATAATTGCTGAGTGGGGGCCCATAGACACAGTGTGGGCCCAATAAGGCCCACAAAGTTGTAACGGTCCGTGATGGATGCAATTATTGAAGGCTTTTGTGTTTTGATTATGAAAAATGTACAATTAATGAATGGATGGATTAGTTAATTACGGTTGTGTCCTTTGTGTAGGGGTAGTAATTAAGAGAAAGTGGGGGGTAGTTGAGGAAATTTAAAGGAGTGGGGGCCAAATGAATAAGTGATGGGAAATGAGTGACCCTTATAGTAGAGGGTAAGTACTAAGTACTCCGTAGTCTTTAGTAGATGGGGATGGGATAGTCACGGATGAAAGATGATTGGTAATTGTAATTGTCTAATTAGCTGTAAAAGAGTACCTTTCCTACTTTTGTTGTATTTTTCTCACTTGTTTAAATATCAATATCAAATATTCAAATACTATTATAACAATTTTACATGTAGATGTCAATTTGATTAGTCGCTAAGTTATGAGATGTGATTTCATGAATTTTATATCGTTTTAAGTATAAAATCGCCCTTGTTGCTCCATTTAGTCACAATAAATAATTGTAGAGACTGTATAATGCACGGTTTATAAATAACTAAACAAATTAAAACTTGCAAACACGCTTGCTTTTCTTTCCTTATGAAGTTGTAGTTTGTGATGTAGTTTTCATCTTTGTTCATTTGAAAATAGCTTCTACGAAGTATGTGTTATTTACACATGGATAATAGTGTAGGATTGCATATATTCAATTCTCTTTTCCTGAATTTAGTGGCTCGTCGCGTAGCGAAACGAGCCATGAATTTGTCAGGATGTCTGTTACAGCTGTCCAAAAAAAGTTTATTTACCTAACAATTTGCGGGAACTATTGTGATACAATGAATCTTGCTGAACACGGATAGTATCCTCTCATAACAATGCAAGTGAGAAGATAAGTGGAGGAAAATGGACATTTTTATGGGTCATGCCATTTGCATTTTGTGAAAGAGACATTATCCGTTTTCAGCTTGTGACAGACAATGTCCGTCTTCAATGAGAATTTGTGACTGTGATAATGAGCAGTATTGTTTTGCATGATTTAGAAACAAGTTGTTCATAAATATTAAAAAACTTACAACCGAGCTTGATAATGTTAACACATTCTCATCTAAAACTACATTATTCGTCTTAAATTTAAAACGGGTTGTTAAACACAATTAAGCTCAAACTCTTGAGCTTTATAATACTTAACAAAGAAGGTTTCACACTAATGACACACTAATGGTACACGGGCCAAGATGCTTAACGAACTCGACCCATGGCGGGTCTGTTACCCTCCTTCTCAAGTTGGAGCATAGAGACTAACAATGCCCAACTTGCGGACTAACAACTGAAACTGCGATACTCCTAGAGCTTTGGTAAGAACATCAGCCAATTGGACCGTCGTGGATACATAAGACGGAACAATGAGGCCGAATTTCATGGCATCCCGGACAGAATGACAGTCGATCTCGATGTTTTTTGTACGTTCATGGAACACCAGATTGTGAGCAATATGCAGCGCTGACTTACTATCGCTGAAAATCTCAATCGGGTCTAGGTGCGACACTCCTAGATCTTCCACCAAACCTTTTAGCCATTTAACATCTCCTGTAATAGCACAAAGGGCAAGATATTCGGCCACGGCCGAAGATAGAGACACAGTAGGTTGCTTCTTGGTCTTCCATGCCACGAGAGAAGACCCAAAATACACTAGCCATCCAGAGAGGGACCGTCGTGACTCGGGACATTTGACCCAATCAGAGTCACACCATCCAGACGATGTCATAGTAGACTGAGCCGACAACAATATACCCTGACCTGGGATGCCCTTCAAATATCGAACCGTACGTAGGGCAGCGTTCCAATGATCCTCACGCGGAGCGCTCATGAACTGAGACAAGGTGTGCACCGTATAAGACAAGTATGGCCGAGTGACAGCCATATACACCAACCGACCCACTAGACAACTGTAGGATTCGAGGTTGGGAAGGAACTGGCTCGTACTTCGGCCGAGTTAATGGTGCTGTTCAAGAGGAGTGAGCGCGGGTTTACACCCGAGGAGCCCAACCTCATTCATGAAATCCAAAGCATATTTTCGTTGACACAAGAAAATGTCATCAGAGTTGCGCGCCACTTCAATATCGATGAAGTATTTCAAGTCCCCTAAGTCTTTTATGTGAAAACATTGATGAAGATAGTCCTTAGATGTGACGAGTGCGGGTAAATTATTCCCGAAAACAATCAAGTCATCCACATAAATCAATACATTTAAGCGGACCGAATCTTTCACAAAAGTAAATAAGGAATAATCATAATAACTTTGGGTAAACCCATACTGTTTCAAGGTCGTACCCAATTTCGCAAACCAACATCATGTTGCTTGCTTGGGCCCATATAACGACTTTTTTAATCGACACACGAGTCCCGATGTGGGAGCATTGAACCCGGGAGAAAGTCGCATAAACACTTATTCTTCCAAATCGCCGTGTAGGAAAGCATAATGCACATCATTTGGTTTAAGTGTCAACCTTTTGCTGCCGCTACAGATAAGAAAGTTCGAACAGTAGTCATTTTCGCAACTGGAGCAAATGTTTCATCGTTGTCCACTCCCTCAGTTTGGTGATTCCAAAGACAACCAATCGTGCTTTAAACCTTTCAGGGGGTGTTTGGTTCAAACCTAAAAGGTATGAGGTATGGGTTTGGAATGAGCCAAACCCATACCACGTGTTTGTTTAGCAAATTCGAGGGTTTCATACCCATACCTCAAACCCACGAGGTATGGGTTTCTCATACCCAGGGAGGGGGGTGGGTATGAGTTTGATACCCATAGGTATCAAACTACAATTATAAAAAATGTGCAAAATAAATATTAACACGTATTGTAAACGAAACATGTTTTATAATTATTTGATAAAATCTTTATTTTCATAATTTTATATGATAAAATTATTATTTAAAGTATTAAATTTTAGCTGTTACAACTTTAACTTAGTTTCAAGCTCATACCCCTTATAATTGAAACAAACACAACGTATCGGGTATGGAGTTCCAACCCCATACCACCCAGGTATGATTCCTGATTCCAAACCGATACCCATGCGCGAAACAAACGCCCCCCCTCAATGGTAGAGTCGGACTTATATTTGATTTTGTACAGCCATTTACTCTTGAGAGCTTTCTTGCCTAGCGGTAGTGGTTCAAGGACCCAAGTTTCATTGTCTGTAAGTGCTTTTATTTTATCAGCCGTGGCTTGCCTCCATTCGCTACATTGAACGACAACCTTGAAATTCCGGGGATCCGTATGAGTGGAGAGAGCTGCTAAATACTAACGATGTGGAACAGAAAACTTATGGCATGACAAATAATTGGCTAGAGGATACGGGGTACCTGGCGAGGAAAAGGAGATATGAAGGCGAAAGGCGTGCGATCGACTATTATCATTGTTGTCATCACTGTCAAAATCAAGTACATAATCCCAAAGATATGGGTTCGACATTCGCGTCCGCTGCCCACGACCCATAACAGGGGAACATGGAGAAGTAGCAGGTGACGTAGCAGGTACCACAGGTGGTGAAGACGGGGATGTAGTAGGAGTATTGGGCTTGCTATTTGGGCCATGATCAGTGGATGGGTTGGTCTCTCGTGTCACGAGTATCCCAGGCAATATAAAAATCAGCTGAGGTATCAGTTGGGTGTTCTCAAGTACCGCTATTAATAAACGGAAACACAATTTCATAAAATTTAACATCACGAGACACAAAAAATTCACTATGCTCGAGATCATATACGTACCATCCTTTTTGTCCCGACGAATAACCGATAGATACACACTCGCAAATTTATCACCTTTAGACTGCTGATTATAGGCAAAACACAATTACCCAAACACTCGAAGCATGGCAAAATTTGGGGCGGTTTTGTACATGCGCTCATAGGGCGTCATTCCGTGGAGTTCGGAGTAAGATTAACACGTCCAACACAAGATGCATTAATTTTCGAACCATCGGGAAGACCCACAATGCGACTTGGAACAATTTTAATATCCAAGAGCAACGCAAAATTACTGGTTACATGGTGGGAACAACCCGTATCGATTAACCACTTACCTAAATGGTCATGGTTAGGAGTGTCATAGACATTTACCGAGGCTGCCATAGGGTTATCAGCTGAGTAAATTCCCGCTGCTGATGTGGATTGTACATCATTGCTGGACTCGGCCTACTTACCATCATTAGGACCGCCGCGCGCTGCTCTCTTCCCGAGGACGAAAGCCTTCACTACCACTCCCTCCTCCGCGGCCACGGTATGAAATACCACGACCAGATCCCCTGTTCCAACCTTTGAGTTCATAATACTAGTTGGGTATTTCACCAAGCAAATCAAAACGCATACTACGGTCATGCCCATTACGATTACAATGATTACATTGCAGCCTTTGACGTTCGGTACGTCATTTGAGTCGGGGTTTTCAAGGTGGAAATGAATAGAGGAATTAACAGTAGAGCTTGCAATTTCAGGTTGGGTGTCGATTACCTTACCCAAGCCGCGAACCCGCTCCTCCTGACAAACCATGTGGAACGCTCTTGCCACCGTGGGCAACATTGTTTAGGCAAGAATGACGGATCGTAATGAGGCATACAGGTCAAGCAATAAACCTAAGAGAAACGGATGTAAACGCTCAGACTCACGATGATGCACAAGTCGTTTCACACTGGTGCAATTGGTACAACACTTGCAGTCAATTATGGGTTGATGTTTATCGAGGTTATCCCATAATTGACACAAGGTGCCGTAGTAAAGCGTGACAGATATAACTTCCATTTGTCGGCAGTCGCGAAGACCACCAATTATCTGTTGAATCTGAGACCCATCAACGACACCGAACCGCTCTTGTGGCTAGGGCATCCCATAATTTTTTAGCATTCTCAAATTGTAATAAGAGACAGTTTACCTCTGGTGAAGTCGTGCGAGACAACCATGAAATGAGAATCGATTGGATCGTTAATGGTACCATTAACGAAAGCAAATTTTCGCCGCGATTTCAGGGCGAGTCGAACATCGTGAGACCATTCATCATAATTTTCAGAGGTCAGGCGAATTGGGGTGATAAAGTCCCCAGGTTTATCTTGGGGACCGAGATAGAATGGGGAAGAGGGATCAATTTTTGATCCAGAAACTTCTCCGTTCGTCATAACGACGGCTGGATTTTTGAAATTAAGGATTTTAATTGTGTTTTATTTTTCCTGATATCATATTAAACACAATTAATCTCAAACTCTTGATCTTTCTTATTCCCATGATTGAGTTTTTATAGTACATAACAAAAAGGGTTTCACACTAATGACACACGACCCAAGATATTTAACCGACTCGACCCATGACGAGTCTGTTACGAGTTAAATAGTTAAAAAGAAAAAAAAGCAAATATGCAGCAAAAAAAACAAATTTGTCTTATATAGTTATATACATAGCTGCACAAATGAATGTCAGTTAAATTCTTTTATTATTGAGACGGACATATCTATTTTTAAATAAAAGTGATTGTATAACGTCTGATAAATCACTACTCCGTATAAAACATGGAGGGATAAAGGTTGCATACATGCATGTGACGTGGTTGTGTAAAATAGTAAGTCTTGCTTGCGACGGATCACTATTTGTGACGGATACTAGTCTTATACTCGTGCAAACTGCACGGGTTTGTTATTTTAAAAAGATTTATTAAGAAGAATTAATTATCTTCTTTTAAAGTTAGTTATTTAAAAAATAAAGTTCTAAAATAAAATAATAAAATCTCTCTATATTTTAATGAATTTTAAATTACCAATCTAAAAATTGAGCTATAAAATCGTATTTAAATTTTTAGAAATTATATCAAACAGAATTATTTGGATGAAAATAAAACAAAATTAATAAAACTGAATCGGCTAGAACAATTGCAGAGGGCAAATATTAAACTTGTTTTTCATTTAGTCAAACTTGTGCAAGGTTAAAATGAAAATTTTGATCTGCGCACGTTTTAAATGAAAATTTTGACACCGTTTTTCATGTAATACTCAATTGTTAATTAGTGAAACGGAATCTAGTGAAGATTATAACCCAATGCATTTTTAAAACGAAAATTTTGTCTCATGCACTTTTGAAATGAAATTTTGGCCCGTACATTTTTAAAACAAAAATTTAGACTCATGTATTTTTGAAATGAAATTTTGACCAGTGCATGGGTCTAAATTGTGCATTTTTAAAACGAAAATTTAGACCCGGTACTTTTGAAATGAAATTTTGACCTGTGCATTTTTAAAACGAAAATTTAGTTCCGTGCACTTTTGAAGTGAATTTTTTACCCGTGCATTTTAAAACGAAAATTTAGATCCATGCACGTTTGAGATGAAATTTTGACCCGTGCATTTTTAAAACGAAAATTTAGTCTCATGTACTTTTGAAATGAAATTTTGACCTCTGCATTTCTAAAGTGAAAATTTCGACCCATGCGCTTTAGAAATTGTATAATAGTCAACCCGTGATATTATACTATAAATATATAGCAATTAAAAAGTAAACAATAATGTAATAGTGTGTTGATTTTAAGTTTTAAATCTCAGTATATACAATATGAATGTGATATAGTTATTTTAAATAAATACGATATATATACTACTAAAAATCTTAAACAATAATGTTCGCTTAGACTAAATTTAAGCAAAATCGCAATGTTTTTATTAGATATGTATCTCGACTATTCTCTATAAAGATCTGTATAATATAGTCTGTTATAGGCAAACTTGAGAAAGAAATGCCTCGATCTTAAGAACCAATTGAAACTCGCCTGAAAAAAACTCGTTCTTGAACCAAACTCGGAAATGATTCCATCTAGTAATAACCCTCGTATTTAGGGAAAGACGTCTGACCCGTTATAATATAATTTATTAAGATTATTTATTCAAACTTTGTATTCAATTAATTACAATCCACTACATAATATGTATTATGTATTGACTTTTGAAATTTTAAGATAAAATATATTTAAATTTGTTTTACAACATACTAATTAATAAACATATTTTATTTTGACAATCTAATGATTTATATTGATTAATAACTTATTTAAATGTATCAGTAGTACTCATAAAATATTGAGTTATTAAAATATTTTTTTTAAAAAAAAAAAATTATAATCTAATGATTAGTTTGGGCTATTCTTGTAGTGGACCAGTCCTATGCTATAAGACAATCCTATAAGAGATCAAGTTGCTGCATATAAAATAACATACTCAAACATGACCTAATGACTTGGGCTCATCCGTGAAAAAATCGAAATTAAATTAACCAAGTCGTTTGAACAAAGTCCATAAGAATTGAACTTAAGATTAATTCCGAAAATAACAGCTCAACCAAATCCACCATATTGTTCATATAAATTCATTGCAACACACTCTCATTCCAATCCATACACCAACCCTAGCTCAACTAACTTTCTCCCGTCTCTCTTCCTAATTTCATATTTTCATTCTCTCAACTTTCATACTTAGATCTCACACTACATCTTGCTTTTTCATCTTCAAATTGATACGTTTATATAAAATAAAATAAAAACGATGTTTTTGTCATCAAAAACATTATAATTCACATGGTTCTTTTAATAATATATCAATTATTTTCCACTATAGTCATCAGGACTAAATACTAATTTGCTAGCAGTTTTTTTTACATATTTTATTGTTGATCGATTAATTTAGAAGTATTTTAAGTAAATTGTTTTCTATTTTTTCGAGTTTCAATTTTTTCTAATCCGTGAATATTTTTTATTAAAGTCGCCTTTTATATTATTTTGAGATGTCATTGGGAGTAATACATAATTTGTTTTCTTGGAAAAAAAATTCATATTTTTTTCATCTAGTTGATTATTATTATTTTAACGAAGTTTTTTTACAGTTTCAATTTTTGTATCATATATATTGTAATCAATATCAGTCGTATATTCGGCTTTCAACTTGATTGTCGATTCTTTAGAGCATAAAATATAGATTTTCTCCATAAAAGCACAAAAAAAAGGGTAGAGAGCATGGGAAACAATGCGGGGCACATTTCAAAAAAAATTTTAAAAAAATATTGTACTTTCAACCACAGTACGACACCTAAGAACTGTGGTTGTTGCTTTTATATATAAGATTTTGTGAGATAAAATAGATACAAAATGAGTTAGTGGAGAAAGGGGACCACAAAATAGTGTTGAAGAGAGAGAAAAAGTGGGTATTTTGTAAGAGAAAACGGTATCCGTCACAAGCTTACGACGGATAGTGCCGTTGTAAATAAGAATTTGTGTAAAAAGAAAAGGTTCCATTTGATTTTGATGCTTAAAAAGAAGACAAATTCTTGTTTTAGAACGTCACTTTTTGTCTGAAATTTCAAACGGATAATTGTAGTCATTTTAACAATAAAATGTTATCATTTTTGATAAAATGTTACCATCATTTTTAGGGTAAAGAATAACGAATTTGTGATATAACATTTTGTTATTAAATGGTTACGTTCTATTAAAAAGATGGCGACATTTAATCCGTTTTATTTTGATCGGTCTGAAGCAAGAACTTCTGGAAAAAAAAGTACCCAGTTCCTATCGGAGTACCACCGTACCGTAGATATGGGCGTCGGGGCGGCCAACTCGGATTTTGCATATAGTATTAGGTGTGCGATGTTTGTTTGTGTTAATAATTTTTTTCAATTATGTTAAGTGAGCTAATGACATTACAATCTTCGACGGTGATGAATATAACTTTAATTAATAATTACTCCATTTAAATCCAATCTACAACTTTCAATTTTACACACTATTTATGAGTAAACATTCGACTTCGATTTCCGCTCAATGCCTAAGTTAAAATATATTCATGTGGGATCATGTTTGATTCGTTTTTACGTGAACATTAAAAATATCTAACTTTTATAATTTCACAAATATGTAGCTAACAATATTTAGCGCGTAAAATACGCATTGACAAATGTGAAAAAGTAAAGTGGTAGAGTGAATTTGAATGGAGGAAGTATACGTTTATTTTAAACATTAAACTAAAATATCTGTTTATTTGTACCGTCTCTTAAAATAAAGATCTGCTAGACATTGGAAAATTGAAAGGATAGAGGACAACTGACAGTTAACCTCTTTGAATTTATAGTAAGTCTTGCTTGCGACGGGTAATCATTTGTGACAGATATTTTGTAAGATAAAATGGATACAAATGAGTTAGTGGAGAAAGGGGACCACTAGAATAGTGTTGGAGAGAGAGAAAAAGTGGGTAGTTTGTGAGAGAAAACGGTATCCGTCACAAGCTTGCGACGGATAGTGCCGTTACAAATAAGAATTTGGGTTGAATTTAATGGTGTACAATTGTTCATGGGATTTTAATCCCACTAAACTCTATCAAACTTCTAGGGATATGATTATACACAAATTCTTATTTGTGACGGCGGTATTTGTCACAAGCTTATGATGGGTACCGTTTTCTCTTACTATAAAATATCCACTGTTTCTGTCTCTCCGACACTATTTGTGGTCCCTTTCTCCCCTAACTCATTTTGTATCCATTTTATTTCACAAAATATCCGTCATAAATGACGACCCGTCACGAACAAGACTAACTTAAATTAACTGCATCTGATCTTATAAAAATAGTCACAAAAATCCGTTCGAAAACCTCGGACAAAATACGTCATCCGTAGTGAAACCTACTGATTAAGGATTGTTTGGTTGAGCGGGCATTTCATTTAAAAAGTAGGGACACACTCAACGACACAACTCCCGTGTTTCATTTTATGATCACATAAAATCAATAAGTGTCTTAATGATAATATATTCGTCAATCCGTCGCAAGTTTATACTATATCAAATCACTTACTCAAGCAGATGATACAAATAAAAATGTCTAAGCGTTTACTAATGATTTATCTTTATTTACCTAGGTGAGTTTTTATTTAACCCGTTAATATTATTCGTCACAAATGAAGAATTTTGTGTATAAAATAAAAACAATTTTAGACAACGATATAGTTTATTTTTGTAAGAAAAACTCATTAAATGAGTTTTTTTATACGGTAAAACCGTCTCGCCTCCTATGGTTGAAGCCAAAGCTCCGAGTGAACCCAAACGATTAAGTTATGGCTTCAAACTATGTCGGCCGTGAGACTTATCGTTCAATATACGCCGTATAAGGCCTTCATCAATTGGGGATGATATCAGCGAACCACATGGATTTATAATGTGTACAAAATAGATTGCAAAAGGAAATCAATCCGTCCTGCTTCAGACGAAATCAATCCATCTTTATTGACAAAATGTTATAACTAAAGTTGTTACTTTTAACCTTAAAAATAGTGGTAACATTGTACCAGAAAATAGTACTCCCTCCGAGTCGGAGGGTTGGTTCCTGTTTCCCTTTTGATGCGAGTTTAGTGATGGACTGATGGTTCCTCTTTCCCTTTTTGGTAATTTTTTTGTAGTCCAAAATCAATTCAATATAGGTAGGGTATTTTGTGTGGTCTAAAATCATATCCTTATTTTTGTGTAAAAAGCAAAGGGAACCAACACTATGACTCGGAGGGAGTAACATTTTATCAGTTTTATTTCAGACGGAAAAAACTCATCTAAAATAAGAATTTGCGAAAGGAAATAGTAGCAGCTAATTACAACACATTTTAGTATCCATTTTAAGTTTAAGATGATCAAATATTGTTTTCTTTGTACCTATTTTAGTTGGTAATTGCAACTTAAAAGTATTGAAATATAGTCTCATACTATGACGCTGAAGTTACTTGAGAGTTGAGACCAAAATCGCTGAACAATTAATAATCGGTTTTGAGCCGAAGTTGAAAGATGAAAAAAACACGACATACCCATTTGTGATAATTAGCAAAAAAAATCAATATCATTTTGATAATTTGTTTATTTTCAAACCGTATTTAGAGAGAAATTTCTAATAAACAAGTGTTTATAAATATAAAGACCCTCTTCACATTATAAGACGGTCTTGCACAATAATTATGGTAGAATGAATAGTACGTGAAATAAATGGAATAGTTATGAGCATCGTCGTTATGTATTTTTTGCTACCGTCAGCTCTTAAGCCCAGTAATAAATTTGCGGTAGGAGTTGGGACAGCCTACAAAAACCAACTCGCAGTTTATCGGCTGTGATTATCATCTTTAGAGATTCCACGAGAATACCTTCATTTTGCAACTGCAACTCGAGAAGGGAACGAAGCCAGTAACACTGCAGTCGAAATAAATAAGCACAGGATCACCTGAGTTTAGAGGTTAACTTTGAGTTTGAAAGCATTTGTCATCAGCTTAATCGTTCCAAAGGCTTGGGACTGTTCACAAACGAGGCACTTTTTTCAAACCCGTTAAGCAAAAGTATGCGCACTGCTTCTATTCCTTTTTGCATCGCAAAATCCAACTGCCGATTGCCAACAAATAAACATTTTATCATAATCGATAATTTCACATCTTCTTGTTACACAGTTCAAAACACTCAATGCATGACAACGACAACGAGTGAAGACTCGTGATCATCCATTACTCTCCACATGAACAAAGCACACACTATCCCCTTTCATAACAAATGATTTTCTTTTGAAAAGTCTTCATTTTTTTTTCTTTGAAAAGTCTTCTAAGCAAATGAGTTCATTCAAGAAAGTTTGGGACTTCAAACGTCTTATTCCAATTTTGCAGCAAGTGACAGGATACAATTACAGTATCAACTCATCAAGTGTCGCACAAGGCTATTTGACAAAGAGTTTCATTGGATTTCACATAAATGTATTGGTAGGTCAGACACTCGCACACGACACTGTCGGAGGGAAGTTTCGAAGTAACATAGGAGTACCTAACAAGTAATCACTCAATTGAAAATACAGTGGGGGTAACTTGTAATTAGTAATCAATTACACATCAGCAAAATAAATTTGTCCTCAAATAAACCACCCTGATTTACGCTAAGATTTGGTACTCCACATTGCATAAGTTGTTGACCTTTACTGCGGACAAGAAGATCAACTCCGGAATAGATGAAAGATATAGCAAAGTAGAGTCACCACCTCACGAATCACGATATATACTGGTAGATTTAGTGAAATGGTTGAATACTTGAATATCATATAGTGATTTACGCTAATATTTGGTATTCCGGAGGTTGCTGAATGCCACAACCAAAAGAAAATAGTATACCAAATTCAGAAAAAAAAGAAAAGGAACTTGTCAGGTTTTAGATTTAGAGATATTGCCGAATATCGTAGCCTAACAGAGGTTACTCGATGCCACCCGCCCACATGGGCGAAACTACTAAGTAGCAAGGGGTAGTGGCCGCTACCCCAAATTTTAAAAAATTGGTTAAAAAAGCGGATTTTTGCTACCCCAAATATTGCTGAATAGTAAATAAGTAAAGGTAATCTCATTAAATGATCAATAAACATCATTACTCAATGGTAAAGCTTTCAAAATCCCACCTAGTGTTCATGGGTTCGAATCCCACTATATGTATATTTATTTTTAAATTTTTTTTGCTAACCCATACATTAAATCCTGGGTTCGCTCCTGCCCGCCCACCACATACGAAAATACTAACCAAATTAAGAACAGGAAAGCAGGGTGGCAGAATTAAATTCATGAGTAAGATCGCCCATCTTAGGAGCGAAAACAAATGGAGAACTTCTTACCTCTTGTCTCTCTTGCTTAGTAAATGAGCGAAGAACATAACTGGCAGGATCCATCTTTCCAGGCGGCCGTCCAATTCCTACAAGCAAGTCAGATACAAATACACAAAAAGAAAATGACTTATAAGACCAGGAGCATCCATTTTAATATGCGAAGAAAAACCTCTATGATTATTGCTTACCTATCCTTAAGCGTGGAAAATCACGGTTTCCTTTGAAATGATCAATAACACTCCTCATCCTAAATAGGCAACAAACAAAGACTAGTAAGGCAAAAATTGCTTTCCCTCCCACACTTAAGGATGAAGAAACAGACGCAGTATTGCAAAAACAAAATAAAAACATCGTTCAGCTGGGATTTCCTTTATTCTTTTTTTGAGGTCAAATAAATATGTGATTTGAATAGAAATAATTACTTCATATCAAGCATTTTGTGTATTGAGAAATCAATTTTCACTTCTCGTAAGGTGAAGGAAACTTATATTCTGTAGTTCTTTAGCCAACAATCACATGTAACCATGTAAGAACCACTGACAGCTCAAGCTACATGTTCAGGGGTTTTTAAAGCATGAGCAGACACATTACACAAATAATTGCTTTCACAAAAAATCAAATACCCATTCTGTCCTCCATGTCCACCCTTTGGCAGAAGCCGCAATTTTCCAAATGGCAGATCTAAGTCATCATATATCTGCAGGTCAAAACATTGTTTAATTGGTTGTTCGAGGTTTAATAAAATAATGACTTAAGACAGCAGAGGACTGATATATTACCAAGAGAACTTGCTTTAATGGGATCTTGTAATATGAAACCAAAGGACCAACCTATAGGAAAAGATTTCATTAGAACTGAGCACAAGCTGGGAACAAAAAAATAATCATGTTGGGCATTGTAAATAAATTTTTAAAATGTAGGTACTTACAGACTCACCACTGAGATTCATAAACGTTTGAGGCTTGCAAATCATAACTGGAACTTTACCAATATAACCTGAAGTAATTGGCAAAAAAAATTGATTCACTTCAAATGTTGGACTGAAAAAACAAATTCCAGCATTCCTAAAACAATAAATCCAGCAATGCAAACCACAAACGCACCCATATATATAGAAAAAATCGATGAATAAACTAAGCACTATCTAATAAGCTAATAAAACAAAAGCTTTTAACTACTGAGGGTCATGGATAAATCGATTAACAGGGACATAGTGTAGGCTCTAGAAGTTTTATTGATCTATGTATTCGGAATTTTGCGTCAGATTAACTTTTGCCCAACTACATACTTAGCTAAAAAAGATAGAAGAACCAACTGACATCTAAGGTAATAATTAAACACAAACCTTCCCAACTAAGTCTACGTAATTTTTGGTGCGGGACTTGACCTGATAAATTTGACTGGCAAAGAGATTAACGACAACATTTTGTAGGTTCCCGTAAGTTTTTGTTCTGCAAACATTCAGAATTCTACTTCAGGAATACTCGATTGCCTTGTTGATCAACTCACGCCTCTCAACTTCAACAATACAAGTGAAAGATTAAGCAATTCACATATTAATAATGTTAACTAAGGTTAGGGTGTGTTTGGAATCTTTGGATACAGAAATAGGAGGGAAAGGGAGGGAAGAGGTGAGTTTTCCATCCATACTCACATATTTGCATCTATGAGGGAAACGGGGTGATTCATTTTCTCTCCCATTCAAATCCCTTCACATTCATTTGGTTAACCAAACACCGAAACCACGAAAATACGAAATCATCTCCCTCCTTTCCTTCCAAGGCTCTCTCTATACTTTGCCACTCTAACTCATTGATTGATTATAATGAAGTAGTTTTAAGCTATTCACACTGACCACTACAGGATATGATCTGAAATATCTTCCAAATCTGCATTGTTAACTAAGGTATATACTGTTGTCAAAAAAACAAAACAAAGGTATAATAGAATCAACCACCAGCCATACCTTTCCCAAACAAAGCTCTGAAAGAAACACTGTTCATAGATATCCCTTCCGCCTCAGCTATGGCATCCACCATCTCAAAGCCGACCTAAAAGGTATTGACAATGAGTTTGGGTACTTAATGTGCAGTTAAATTTGCTTAATTGTGTACTTAACGCTAAAAAGTAGCACAGTTCAGGTGCTAAATGTGTTGTTAGGTATGTTTACTTGTGAAGGCGATTTTGAATTTTGATTGTTATTGTTATATAGCGCTTGTACTTACGAATAACAAAATCAATAAAGAGTTACTCCCTCCATTTTTATCAGCTTTATAAGTTTGACCAAAATTCTCGTCACATATTTGAGCAAACGTTCTGGCAATAAATGAATGGAGAAGAATTTAGGAGTAAATGTGAGTTTAAGGTTATACCATGCAAGTGCTGTGTTTTTTCTACTTTTTTTCTTGTTTCGACCACCAATCAAAATCACTACCCGTTCCACACCTCTTTGACACCAACCTTCTCGATCTCTTAACTTCTAACCAACAAGAAGACATGACCTTGGCGGTGGCAAGGCATGGTGAATGCCAAGTCTTGTAGTAAATCGAGATGGTGGTTGTAGGTATGTTACTGGAAGCAATGGATCCCGGGGATAATGCCGTCATTTTTACTTTTATTATTTAGTGGGAAAAATAATATGGGAAGGGAAACAAAAGAGAATAATATTTGAAAGTTTTAACTATACATTTCTACGAGACATGGAAAGTGAAAGCGCAAGTTAGCTAATGAGGAATAGTAACTGAGGAAATTGAAACATAAGAACCAAAATTTAGAACTGTACAAAGAAAAACGAACACTAATACATATGATGAATCTTTCAAAACTAATCTCCTTCGGATATCTGACACAAGGAAGAAACTGACATTATAAGTAAAAAAAAGCTCAAGATCGATAAATAATAAACACCAGGAACCAGCAGTTTTTATGTTGACACTTTTAGAACCATGTTCATGGTACCATCTCCTGTTGAATTTGTCGGCTAAGCTAACTGTCAGAATTCGCACCAAAGGAACGTCCTTGTAGAATAATTAATAGTAGTGGGAGTACCAAAGAGGGCGAAACAAGAGAGAACCAAGAGAAGCGTGGTAAGAAATCATGAGGAATAGCAAGACCAAAACAAGGGCAACACCCCAAGGTGATCCCCCAGCTCGGTAGAACGAGTCATGGTCAGGGCGTGGGATCCGGATGATGTACCAGCGGCCAGACGAATGATTTTGATGTATGATGAAGATGAGTAAAGCAGGAAGAACGAATAGAAGAAGCTTCAAACTGAACATAGTACGGTGAAACTCATGTTTAAGGGTAAAGTAAGACGATAGGTAGACGTAAAATATAAGAATACCAAAGAATGCTATAAGTGGTAACGGAGGTGACATTTTGATAATGTTCTTCTTTCAGCTCCCAAATTCGACTACTTATATTCCTAATCATCTATCTGTGGCCGACTTTTGCTACTAAAAAGCGAATTATTCCTTACCCTTCCTCCAAAAGACTAAGGGTGGCAACGGCGTTTGATTCTATTTTTATTTTACAACTTTTGCTAGTAAAAAGCGAATTATTCCAGCTGCATTTGTGCCGGCGACAGTGGAAGAATCTATACCCTTATCATTCCTCTTTTATCGTCTCGTCAATCGCAGAAGAATCTATACCCTTGTCATCAAACTTTTGCTAGTAATAACAAAATTATTCACCTAAACATTACTCTACGGCCTCTACCCCAAGAATTTCACCAAATCTCCGTCTTCAAAAACTTCCTCACTCCGTCCCAATCATTTGTTTAACATTGATTAAAATACAACTCCGTCCTCAGGGAGACTATAAAAGGGAAACAAATGATTGGACGGAGAAAATTCCAATTCTTTCGTGACTCTAATTTCTCAAGTCATCCAATTCCAATTCCAATGACTAATATTCACAACAATTCATAATAGATAATGCACAAAAATTCTCATTAGAAAGGAAGATGAATAAGTTCAACTAAAAACATACTACCTCCGCCGCCGGTAATTTAATCAAACGTAAACAAACGATTGTGACGAATAAAATACTCGAAAACAGAAGAAAACATACATTGTGACGAGTAGCAGCGAACTTTTTACCAGGATTGCCAAGGCCAACAATCAACCAGGGTTTCGGCTTCGGCTGAAGTACGCCGCCGGTATCGTCGTTGGGCGGCGTAACGGAGGATGAAATAGAAGCAATATTAGTCATCCTAGAAGTATTAATAGGTGAAAAATGAAGAGATTTAGGGATAATTGTAGACGAAAAGAAAGTTGTGGTACGATAATAGGAGGAAATTGGAAAGGAATTTGAGAGTGTGCAGAACTTCATCCTCTATTTATAAGTTATTATCCCTTTTTTTTGGTTTTTGGGGGTTTAATTTACGGCACGCCACCCAGATTTGATTTAGGATGTTGTCATTGACAAGTGGGAAGGGAAAAGGGGAAAGGAGAAAGGAGGAATAAAAAGAAATAACGCCGTTGCCGGGGATCGAACCCGGGTCACCCGCGTGACAGGCGGGAATACTTACCACTATACTACAACGACTTTATTGTTCCCTAGTAAAACTAAATAATTTTAAACAAATGAAACGTTCTTTTTCCCAAAAATAATGGTCACTCATTTCTGTTTCTATTGAACAAATTGTTAAAACAACGTGCACTAGTTTCATATCCCTTAGACAATACGAGTACCGGTTATTGGGATGGAGAAGTGTTGGAGCATTATGGCCTTATGGGTAAGTATTTAATAAATAATGTACAAAAAAGTCTTTGTTATTCAAATCTTTTATTAATGGACTTTGTAATTTTAAGTAGTTTTAATTTGCCTACTTACATTGAGTATTTCTATAAAGTTAGATGATGTTGATCGGTATGTATTTCTTGCTACTAGTAATATAAATGTGGGGGGCGTTTAACGGTTCAATATCTTGTAAGTTTACTTACTATACTTGTAGCCTGCGGGATATTATAATTACGCATTTTTGATAGGTTGTTATACGTGATATCATATTAAGACTCACGGGTTTGCAAATATCCACAAGACATGTTATAAGGAGCTCTTTATCATGTCTCCCGAGGTGTCCTTGGGTTCAATTCGCTATGCCGTCATTATCATCAGAACAATATTTGAGATAACTCCTCTCATTCGTTTCTTTTTCATTTGCGTAATTCAAGAATAAAGGGAAGAAAGATCAACAAGGAGTGATTAGTCTTTTGTAAAAATTGTTGTGGTTGCAAGAGTACACCAGAAGCATTTGACGCTCTACCACTCATCGGATAGTCTTAAATATCCAAGACTCAACTTTGTTTAAATTATTGGTGGTTTTGGGTGAATCTTGTTTTAAGACTTGCTAAATCTTATCTTAAAACTTGCTAAAGTTTTGTCTCAAAACTATCAATAATCTTACACTAACAATGACAGGTCTATGTGTTCTACAACTCAGTGACTTCTAGCTTATTACTATTCATTAGTACTAAACAAACACGTCAATGCTAGGACATACTCCCTCCTACCCATAAATATTGTCCCATTGTTAGGAAAGTACCAAATTTATGAGATATTAGTTGTTTAATACTCCCTCTGAGTCATAGTAATGGTTCATTTACCTTTATGCACAAAAAATAAGGAAATGATTCTAAACCACACAAAACACCCTACCCCACACTGAATTGATTTTGGACCACAAAAAAAGTTACTAAAAATGGAAAGAGGAACCATCACTAAACTCGCACCAAAAAGGAAGTAAGAACCATTACTCCGACTCGGAGGGAGTAGTATTTTGGTTGGGTAAGGGTATGTAAATTGGAGATAGAGTGTTATGTTATTGGGTAATGGGTGAGTGGGTGGGTAATAAATGACATTTGGTAGGGGTAGAAATAATAAAGGGGTGAGAATCGGTCCAAGACCGGACCGAACCGGACCGGACCGAAGACCGAACTTAATAATTTGGTGGACCAAAGCCCGGACCTAAAACTTTCGGTGTTGGACCGGACCAAACCCGAAATATTTGGTCCGGTCCGGTCTTGGAAATGGACCTAAACTAATTTTTTTCAATATTTCGTATACGATATTTACACTTTAATTCCGCTAAATAATATGAATTTAAATAGTTAGACGACACTTTTTATGAAAATCATTGATAATACTAATTTATAATGACTTTTGAAGATAAAATGTTAATTTAATTCAAAATATTTTAATAATTAGTCTTAAAAGACAAGATCTTTGGTCCATTCGGTCCGGACCAAAATTAACCGGTCTTGGACCGGACCGGACCGAAAACCAAAACTTCGAAAAATGAGGACCGAGGACCGGACCAAAATAATTCGGTCTGGGTTTGGTCCAGACCAAATGGTCCGGTCCGGTCCATTTTTCCGGTCCGGACCTAAATTTGCTCAGCCCTGTAGAATGGTAAAAACAAGTAAAAAAGTTACTACAATTGGACACTTTGCTGAATAGAGCGAAATGGACAATGAGATATTATTTATGGGTAGGAGGGAGTAGTATTTTTTAGGATTTTTTAAAGTAAACATGTAAAAGACGTGTTCCCTGACATCAGTAAAGAAGTTAAACATAATTTATGGCGTATTCGTCGGTCGTCCATGGTCGGCCTCACTTACTATTGTAGGTCATCCAAATATCCACTTAATTAGTTAATTGTACCCTTAGCTAGATCGTTTACATTTAAGAGTAGTATCAATTTCTTTTTATAATCTCTTTCTTATAAAAGGGATAAAATTTCTTGCAATTTTATTGGTCCATAATTTTTAAAAACAGAAAATGTTTTCATTTTTATAGGGTCCCGCGTTCTTTGTGTGAATTAATTAGTTGCTCCATTCCTTTCCATTTAATTAATTTCTCATAAGTTTAAATTCAAAAATACAAGAGACCTTTATTTTGTAACATATATGCTGAGTTGTTAACTACTATTAAAATCAACATCTAGAAAAAGTGATGAAAATTAAATCAACCTCCATTCAAATCAAGATGTATCTATTTAAAAAAATCATTGATAGAACCATTATTAAACTAACAAATTAAAATATAATAATATCATTCATTAACTAAACAAATCTAAAAAAAAGTTGTAAATTCACACCAACTACATGTATATACGTTAGAATACAAGTGGAGAGTCTTTATGCGAGAATGATTTGTGTGTTAATGTGACCAGATTCCAAACTTAAGGGGCTAATTATCACTCACACGATAAATAAGAAACAATAATTATTCAATAAAATCAGCATGAAAAATCGTTTAAATTTTTTTACTAACAAATGATTAATGAGTAGACCTGTGCAATTATGCACGGGTATAAAACTATTTAATTATTATAACAGTATTATGTTTGTTGAGTGAGAAGATTTATCAAATTTGTTATCTGATTTGTTTTAATTACATTAAACTTATGTTTGAAAGATTGTGTAGCGATGATAAATTAATTTTGTGATTATTACGTTATTGGAAAGAAAGGCTTGAGCCAGATCAAAGGACGGAAAAAGTGAGTCAGTCAAATAAAGTTAAAAAGAGTTAAGTAAAGCTAGAAAAAACCCGAAAGTAATTTGTTGATGACGTATAAGTATCTCTCTTTTGAGGCTTTGATTATAATAACATTGAAAAATGCATGATTATGTGGGTATGACCTAGGTAGCACGGAAACTTTTCTTAATTTGTCGTCCCGTGTTCGATACCATGTCCGACACTGGACATCCGACACTCATTGGACACATGACTAAATATATTACTAATTTAGATGAGGAATAAAATTTCAAAAAAGATCGATTAGAAGATGAGTTTGGGTGGAAAAATGAGAATTAGTTATAGTAAAGGTCGAATTGTACCTTTACTTTACTTGTTTAAATTTAGCTTCAAATACATGATAAAAATAAAATTATAGTACATTATTTATGACCTTAAGATATGTATATTTTATTATATTTAAATGTCGTGTCCCGTGTCCTAAATTTCAGGAGATGCCGTGTCCGTGTCGTGTCCATGTCCGTGTCTGTGTCCGTTTTGACCAACATGGCAAATTTGCATCCATAAGTATCAAATCTAATGGTCAGAAGAATATAGTAAACCTCCCAAACATAGAAACGTAGCAATATCCATGTATATATCTTTCTGCAAATTTGCAACAGATGATATTTCTGAGGGCAATCTTTAGGCAAAGATTTGTAACAAATCCAAATGATCATGCAATGAACCATATTAAAAGAAATCATTAATAAAAGGAAACTTGTCACATCTAAATACATAATAATAATATCACAAATCTCCATCCAGTACCATCCTATGGATCTTCCTGCAGATCATTCAGGTTATATATAAGCATGGGAAGTCTGAGCATATGGAGCTTACTCATAAGTCGTAACCAAATCCGACTCACTTGTCACCCGACTCGACAAACCTCTAGATTTCCTTACCCTTCTTTGGGGGTATTTATCGTTAAGATCAGTCATTTATCGTTCTTGAAAAGCGGAAGAAGCGGAAATGGAGCTCCCTTGCAGTCCAATACCGAGGCCTGAGAAGTGGTAAAGAGCTGCCATCTCATGCATTTTTGGCTATTGACATGAAGAAAGAAAGAAGCAAGTTCATAGCCAAATGCATGATGTGGGAGCAACTCTTTCACTTTCTTCGCCCACTCATTGGACTGAAGGGAGCTCCGACACTCCTACCTTTCATCTACTATGGTTCTTTTGCGTGTTCTAATTCCTGTAAACTTTGCAGGTCGGAAATTATACCTTATGATGTACAGATTAAAACCGTTGTTAATGACTTCGTTCCTAACAATGTTGTATACTTTCTTCGATTAATAACATGCTACTAACATCTCTTGCTGCTATGACTTCTTTTTACAGGTGTTTTTAAGCTTCAACACAAACATAACTCTTTCAACAAAGTAGAGAACCAAGAGAGACATGTTCATTATTTTATTTTTTACTCGAGATTATTATCATGGAGAACTCGACAATCTAGTCGACCCCAAATGATTTTGGGACTAGGGCTTTGTTGTTTGAACTCGACAATGTAGAGTTGTTTTCTTTAACATTTCGACTTTCCAATATCCTGTACAAACTTATGTTAATAGAAGATTTGGTTTTTATTTTTGGTTTTGTTTTTCTTCTCCATTAAAAATGGCCGTTTTTACCTCACAATCCCAAAGAGCAGCAACACATTCCTGACGACTTGTTTTGATACGGAATTTTGCAGGCAGAGTCACAAAGATAAGTCATCCCTTTCCATTTAATTTTCTAGAAAACAAACTTTATTCAGGATGCAAATTTCATCAAGATCGATACAAGATTTAGCAAGCAAAACATTTAGGGGAAAAAAACAAATCACAAATGTCTTGACACAGTTTAAACATGCCAGAAGTATTATGCTTGCATCACGAACATGGTTCCATAGTAGGTAAATTAAACCTGCAGCAAAGAACAATGTAAGTTTAAAGCTCAAAATTATATGTAAATGCTCTTATTAGTGCAATTGATAACCATCTTTCAGAGAGTCGAGATTCAGAGAAGTTCTCTTTTCAAAACCTCGATACTGAGTTCCCTCATTAAGGCCACCAAAAGGGGAACAAAAACAGCAGTTTGACAGCATGATCAGATAGGATTATGTTTAGGAATCACCGAATCAGGATCTAGTAATAATCGATGTTCCGCTAATCTTCCAACTACATAGCAGCGTTGCATACCGCCAAGACAGTAGACTAAATATTGGACAATTGTTGTCTCCAATCCAGAACATGATCTCCGACTCTCCGTTGATTCCCAGTAATTCATGCACAACTAACCCATAACCTAGTAAAAGCCTCTACGTCAAGACTTACTCCGCTGCACTGCAGGGGATTCAAGAGCTGGGAAACACTAAAAGAAACACCCCACAAGATCCACACATCTCATCAAATCAATAAAGTCTAAGGTCTACATAATGTTAAGTTACAGCTCATCAATTATGTCACACTGATAGCCAGTGATTAGCCACTCCATCAACGTTAGTTATGCCTTATTAGTTACACTCCATCAATAATAGCATTAGGGCAATCAAAGTTAGGCATTAAATTTTAGTTAGAAAGTCAAAAGTGAGAATTAGAAGGTGCGAAACGCACCGAGAGGATAGATCATAGATGCACATGGCGATTAGGAGCAAGAACTGAGCACCCCTGAGACATGAGGCATGCAATTTTTTAAACATATTTGAAGTTTCAAAAATATTTTGTGCAATAATACCTAATTTTGGATCTAAGGAGGGCTAACATGTAAATGAAGGAAAGATGAGGACAGTATTGCAAAGATAATCCTTAGTCTGTTTTGTGCAACATGCCACGTGAAGAATTCCAGCCTCCTATTTTACTTACTTCCTAGGTTAATTTAAAAAATTGCGTGAGGCACCGTCAAGCGCCAGCAAAATCACCTCAGGGCGTCTGACGTGCATGGGACCCAAAAGGCGCACCAAAGGCGCATGAAGCGCACCCAAGGCATACTCAAGGCGCATTACTCATAAATCCAATATTCTTTTTCCCAAATTCTATTATTTTACCCTTCTCTTCTTCCCCTAATGCTTATTTTCCACTTATGTATACACGATAGCCCTCTAGAAACAAAAAAGAGGACTATACATGTTAGCCTCGGTGCGCCTTGCGCCTTCTCTAACTTGGCTTTCTAGATATAAATGAATTTACATAGGAGAACTTTCGGTAGAGGAGTCCGATCATTCAGAGTTAGATTAAGTCATTCTAGGACTGTGAAGCTTGTGTCTGCCGCACATTCTACAATTAAGCAATTAAGAGATGAATGGACAATAGCTCAATCACAAAGTAAAGACATTGTATTGTTCTTGATGAGCCACCACCACCCATTTGAACATACATTAGAAACAATATAGGGTGCCTTTCTTGACCATGATAAAGAAAAAAGGTAATCGCAAAAAACTAGATTTTTTATAACAGTTATAGAATCATAGTTGAGCTTAAACTTTTAAAAAGATTTCTCGACAGCATGAGACATTCACAGAGCAGGGACTTGAGGGTTTATATTACGTTAAGGTGCAAAGGCAATCCATAGCTTTGTCCCAAGCCATCTTCACAATAATGACCATTTCACAGGGTTTACAGAAATTTCTGGCGCATCAAATCTGTGGCCATCTAGTTCCTCAGTCATTTTTTATCTTTTGACCTCGAGTTTGAATACGTTTAGGCTAAGGAAATGCAGCAATAGCACCATATATATGGAAAACAGTCCAATAAAGTAAGTCTAAGAAACCTTCTTCCAATAAATAACATGCAGCAATAGCACGTTTAGGCTAAGAAACCTTCTTCCATAGGTTTCCTTTATATCCTCCTACTGTGTATTTAGAATGGAGATCCTCAAGCCACTCAAATTTTATGCTACTTGTGAAGAAACAGTTCGTTTTAATGTCACTGGAAAATAACAAAACAATTTAAGAATTCATAGTAAGAAGTAACGTTGACTCCCTTTAACCCTGTTATACCTATTGAAATATTATAGAATGTATAGTTTGTATGACCTTCAATGCTAACATCCAGGAGAGATCATTCTAGGTGTAAAAGCTCCTCCTTTACAGGGGAGTTGCAAAGTTCACTGCATGAAATGATCTATAATACATGATGTAGTAGAGTTCATAAACCACACAACCTGTTAATTGGTGTTGTTTTCCCTTTTTATAAATTCGGAATTTAAAGGACGCAATGTCCCAATACTACTTTAACTCTGAAGTCTGAACAAGCCCTGAACTCTCTTTTCCCTTTCATTTCAGTTCTCTTTTCTAACCGGAGGTAGTTGCAGAATTGCAGCCTCATGCTTCCGGTGCATTCAAGAAATAATACAATAGATACAAGATTGAAACTATGAAGCGGAATATATACTAATACATCTAACCAACCTTGCATTGCCTACTACCATACAAACCATTACTCATAGGGGCAGAGAAAGAAAGAGAACATGTGATACGAAACTCGAGTACAGATTTTCAGATGCATGTCTTAGATCACTTAAGTCAGATATGCACATGGGATCCTAATTCATCTAATGAGTGAGAACATTTGAATTCACTTGTGAGTTTTGAGATTATAATATACAGTGGATTAGGCTTATGCAAAACCACCTAAAATTGCTTTATTGCACTTTCTTTGCTTTGGTGTGTAAAGTAGTGCAAACTACTGAAGTTATGTTATCAAAAGCATTACGACGTTTCACCCAACAAAAAAAGTTCCAGCAGAATAAATACACGAACAACATACGGGTGTGTTTGGATAACAAAATTGGAGGGAAAGGGAGGATGAGTATTTGGTTACAATTTCCCTCCAAATCTTTCTTATAGTGGATGGATTTTGGTTTCCCTTGGACGAGGAAAAATGGATCCCTCCAAATCCTTTCTCCTCCATTTCCCTCCTTTATCCAAACACGGAACTTTGTATCTTCCCCTCCTCTCCCTTTCCCTCCAAATGTCCTCATCCAAACAAAGGCTCCCAAGAAAAAAAATCAACAATCTTCAAATCACAGTTGCGGTGAAGAGCAGACATTTATAAAGCAATTACTGGCTAAACTAAGCAATAAATGGTGAACCTCAAAGAAACCTAAATCTATAAAATAAAGGCTTCAATCCCAATCTCCTCCCAGTTAAAATTAATCCGAAACCAATAGACCAACATTAGCCAACTTAACCCACTTACAATAGGTTGGTAGCTTTATCCAATTGAATTGACAATGAACATTAGCCAACTGAAACGGACACATCCATCAGATATATGCCTTGTTTCTACCATACATCTACTTATTTCGAAAGCTGTCAACAAGATGAAGACAAACGACCCACAAAAAAATGGAAATATATCAGGCTTCAAGTTTCGATACCAATTACCAAGCATTCTTACATGGGGATTTTACAACTTCACAACACACCAAAACCAATTGAAGTTTTTGTAAAGTGGCAGACTAACAATTAAGTACTCCATAACCATATCAATCAAATAATTCGCAATAGAACGTCGCGAAAACGACAAATCACCATAACAATAACACAAATTCTAGGGAAACAAAAAATCACAGCCACTCTCTTCCCTGATTTCCAATATCATAACATCAAAATCAATTAAAACTTGGTCAGAACAGCAAAATCTTCTCTCCGTCCTAATCATTTGTATACCTTTGATTAAAATACTCGTCACAGAATAAAAAGATGATTAGTGTACCTTGAAATAATCCGAGAAGAGAGTCATTCCTCGTCGAGAACAGGCACCGGCTTAGGACCTAAAAATCATCAAAACAAAAACAAATCAACCAAAATGAAACTTTCACAATAACAACCAATACGATAATTAAACCCGAAACCCGAAAGAAACAAAAGGGGGGGAAGATAAGGTTACCATGGAGGTCATGAGGGCGATGATCTTTACCCCAACCGACGCCGCGGGTGGATTCAAGATACTGATTAACAAGATGACGGCATTTCTGGAGATGATTAACACCTTCAACACGATAACACCACTTAACACGTTCTCTCAGGATCTTACACTTCTCGATTTGGATCCATTTCTCTCTAACAAGATGTTCCCTCATCTCAAGCATTGCTACCGGATCCTTATACGGGTTTGCCGGGTCGAAATCATCTGGTGGGCTATCGTCAAACACTACTTTGGAGCTCCTCCTTCCCATCTTTGCTCTTTTTCTCTCTTTCTTCTCTTTTTTTCAGAGGGATGGTGGTACTGAGTTTTTCTGAGGTTTGGTTGAAGCCTCGGGAGTAAGACGTCTCGAGAGGTGATTAATAGCGGGCTTGGGTCGGACATGAACTAAGCTAGGGAAAGAGTGTCCGGCGGATCATATTTTGTGGTCTGTGTTCGCTATAACAAGCCACATGCCGTTGTCAAGCTTGTCCATTACAAGAAGGTGGGCCGGCCCATGGGCCTCTATAAAATTAAATTATTTTTCTCTCATTTTATATACAAATATATTATCGTTTATTTTTAAAATATTATACGGTTAGAAAATTGTAGTTGTCATTACTTTAATTAGATACTAGGTTCTAACCCGTGAAATTCACGGGTCTGCTTTTAGTAATTTAAATTAATATTGTGAATAATTAAAAGATAAAGAAATCAATTATTTTAAAACTTAAATAATATGAAATTAATATTGTTACTAATTAAAAGATAAAGAAATTAATTATTTTAGAATTTCAAAATATGAAAATAATATAAAGATAAAGAAGTTGATTGTTTTAGTATTTTAATAATATGAAATTTAAATTGTTAATAATATTAATATAAAATATAAATACTATTAGTTTAAAAATTACGTAGCGTTATTTTAAAAATCGTGTAAGATTGTCAATTTCTACGGTCGCATAAATTAAGACGCATACATGGATAAAAGTTATTAAATATTGTAAATATAAATATATTGATTATTTTAGCATTTTACTAATATGAAATTAATATTGTTAATAATATTAATCTAAAATATATATACTGTTAGTTTAAAAATTACGTAGCGTTATTTTTAAAATCGTTTAAGATTATAACTAAAATATGGTCGCATAAATTAAGACGCATACATGGATAAAAGTTATTAAATATTGTAAATATAAAGAAATTGATTATCTTAGTATTTTAATAATATGAAATTAATATTGTTAATAATATTAATCTAAAATATAAATACTGATAGTTTAGAAATTACGCAACGTTATTTTAAAAATCGTGTAAGATTATAACTAAAATACGGTCGCCTAAATTAAGACGACAAAATCGATAAAAGTTAAAAAAACAAAAACAAAAACGAAAAAATAATATTAAGCAACTTTACCAATTCTATGTCGGTCGATTTTCCCCCCAAATAGAACCATCTTCATCAAGCTTTTGATATTACCAATCTCAAATTTAACAGTTTTTCACCATTTCTTCAACAACTTCTCTCACGTCCTCCTGATTAATCTCTAAGACATCAAATTTAACCGTGTATCTTGGGAGCTTCTTCTGCAACTCAAGCATTTAAACATATAAATTCTATCTCCACGGAATGACCAAGGCCCTGGAACTACTGTTGAATCAGTTGTCGTCAACACTGGAAGCAGACCTAGCAATCACTTCAATAGGTTTCATCTACAGCCAGCTGGACAAAAAGGTAAGATCTATTAACATTTATTTGTTATTATCTGGTTTGCTGCTGTATATGATTTTTGCTTATTCCGTGAAATTTGATTTATTCTTGCTGCTGTATATTAACATTTATTCTAAATCTGCTACTTTATATTCAGTGTGATAGTGAAACTATTCAGTGTAGCTTGTATTGGGTACAAATGTCATTTTGCACAGATAAAGATCCATTTGAGGGTGATCTGATTTCTCTGTATAAACTCCCTAAATATGCACTCATAATATGGGAATACTCGGAAATCTGGCACCTGCTCTTTTTTATTAGTACTATTTGTATTTTTTTTTCCGTGTATCTTTTTGTTAATTTATCTATTATTAACATGGGTGCAGGTACATGAATCATTCCGTCTACAACATTTTTGAGGATGTCAATGAATCTATGTTCCCTGGCTTCAAGAAGGTATATTGGCCATTTTTTGCATAAATTCGCTTACCTCTATCTTATATCGATATTCTGATCAGTACTTACACTCTAGTTTTTCTCACAGACAGTTTGGTTGGAGTGCACCCAAATGAAGGATGAAATTATATTTGTTCCAAGTGGATGGTATCATCAAGTGCATAATTTGGTATGCCACTCAACAACTACTGTGTATCTAATGTTTGCTAGATAATTATGCGATCCTTCTAGTTTCTACCTACTGATTATAACACAGTTGAATGCTTAGGCAATAGTTAATAAACATGGGAAAGAGTCACTAATTTATTAGACTAATATCCTTAGGCAACAATGAAGCTAACATCACACTTTTACAAATTATCAAATATTTCCTTGTAGACTACATTTGTTGTCACGTTATATGTCAGCCCTTCTTGGTCGCAAATGAGCACTTTCAATCCCTTTTTACTTGTGACTCTGGAGATTGCAACGTATAGCTGTCCGTGACTAAACACCGGCCTAGGGAGGTAGAGTCCAACATGGGAAAGGGATTGTCCCTGACTCTTATTGATAGTCATAGCAAAGCATACGGTTACCGGAAATTGTCTTCTTACGAACTTAACGGGAAACTTAGTCTCATCGGAGGGAGACAATGATAACCTAGGTATATATACTGTGTGGCCCACCTTACTACCAGTTATGATAGTTGCTCCAATAACGCGTTCCCCTACGTTAGTAACCACCAGCCTTGTGCCGTTGCATAACCCACGCGTTTGATCAATGTTTCGGAGTAGCATTACCGTAGCACCGACTTTCAACTTTAGGTTATGATTGGGGATACCAGAACACTTAATAGTGTTCAGAAATTCGGTAGAGTACAAATCTTGCATGTATGTATTGCTTTCATCTTTACTTATTTCATCTGAGCTCAAGTATTCCTTTTCATCCCCTGGAATCTTGGACAATACATATTCATTGACCTCCTCAACGATTTCATGCGTAGGAGCAAGTACTGCACGTTCTTGCAAGTACGCGTGGTTCCCTAAATTATCTTCCAGTGATGGATAAGTGGTATTGACAATAGTTGCAATAGGGTCAGTTGATTGGGGTATTAGAATGTCACTGGGCATCTCAATATCAACCTCCCCGTCATTAGGACCACCGACTAATCCATCTCCAACCTTCAATATCCATTCTGAAAAGTGCCTGATATCATCTACACTGGAATTAGGGCCTCCAAGTTGTAGCCGCATATTTTTTGTGAGCTTTAACACCTTTATATTAAAGAAAGTATAACTTATCAAAAATGAAGTTTAAACATTTTATATTTGTAGAAAATATTAAATTCGAATGTAATAAAAATTTACCTTGCAATGAGACCATAAGTATGAAGAACTGATCGAAGCGGCCACGATATCCTGCCTACTCCCTTTAGGCACCACGGGCAGAATTTGCCGAAAGTCGCCGCCAAATACGACCACTTTCCCACCAAAGGGCTTATTCGGGTCACCTTGAGCAGAGAACCTCATAACATCCTTCAGACTCTTATCAAGAGCTTCAAAACAATTTTTATTTACCATAGATGCTTCGTCCCATATTATAAGCTTAGTCCTTATCAGCAATTCAGTTAAATCAGTACCTGGTTTTATGCGCGGACATGTGGAATGCTCAGATGCATTAATTGGTATACCAAATCTTGAATGAGCTGTCCTTCCATTCGGAAGTAGGATTGCCGCAATCCCACTTGAAGCTACAGGAAGTACTATCTCTCCTTGACTTCTTAAGGCGGCGCATAAAGTTTTCCATATGAAAGTTTTACCTGTACCGCCATATCCATAAAGAAAGAAGACCCCTCCTCGTCCAGTCAGGACTCCATCCATTATTTCATCATACACAGCCCTCTGCTCTTCTGTCATAGATGTAATAAGTCTAACATGTTCCTCCTTTTATGCATCTTTGTCGTAAGACAACTCATCTAATATCAACTGGTTTGTATCTCCTAATGTTAATGAATCATCAAGGGACGACATATTTTCAAACCTACGGAGGGAGCTACCATTGCTTTTCAGCAGTGCCTCAATCTCTGCCAGAGCATACTGTTGCAGCTCTCTTTCGCTAAGTTGTAGATCTGCAAGAGTTAAAAGAGCGTTAAAAGAGTGAACTGTCACTACTTATTTCCTTAAAATTGCAATTCATATATGTCCACAAAAGTCGTAATGATGGATTAGTTTAGCATAAGTGTGTGGTTTCAATATACCTTCGTTCCTTAGCGCTGCACGTCTCCTATAGAGAATATCGTCTGACAAAAGAGTCCAGGTCTTCTCCCACACTAACTCCGGCTTAGCCAAGTTGCCAGCCATTAGTAAGGTGGCAAATAGGTGTCTTAGGTATACTCCAGATCCCCATTCGCTTGCTTCCTTAATAGCGTCAATATATTCTTTGTCATCACCAAGCAATCCCCGGGCGTAGCATGCTTCTTTAAAGGATGGAAGAACTTCATTTTTAAACGTCCGTATGTCCTCATATGATGTAGGACCCTTGACGAAATTCAGTAATGTTCTCATATAATACAGTTCACCACCACCAGGTGACATATGGTGCATCCTTCCAAGAGAGAACCCTCGTTTTCTTTTGTCCCATCTCTTTTGATCACGTTTCCACACATACTTCGTTGGAAACTCAGCATATGTCAGTTGTCTTGCTTCAGGATGGTGTTTGTTATAATCCATCCACGCCAAAAACATTGTCCTGGTAATGTTGTCTCTGTCAATGACCGTGTTGATGTGGTCATAATCATTAAAAACAACCCTCTGCTCATTTGGTAGGTGAAAGTTGTATTTAGGGTGAACTTCCACCTTGAAGACAAATTGCTTGTCAATAAAAATGTCGAAGTCTGGCATATCATCCTTTCGCCCTTTCTGTTATCATTATGAATTATGTTTTGATGAGAAAGTAGAAATAAAAACTTGACGTAGTATTCATGTCATTATGTAATGTCATATAACTTCTATAATATTATTTCACAGATATATTGGATATGAGTCACCTGTTCAAGGGAAGATAGCATGTCCTTTGCAGAGACCTTGATGAAGCTTGTAATTTGCGTCTCAAAGATGACAAACTCGGATAGTTCATTATCCGTACCAATGACGCGAAACTTAACTTGATACCTGAATCAAATGAGGTATGATATTATGGACACAAAACTTATTTAATATTCAGTTAGGGGTCAGTATTGGTAAAGTTCTTTAAAATAGGGATGTGAATCATCAAATTGCTCGTGAACTAAGACATTTGAAAATAAAATAGGAGAACAAATGACCGGGATAAAAGAAGTAACTTCTTTAAACCATCATTTGTTTATAAGAAGGACATCGGTTTTTTGGGTATAATTTTGGAGAGGTTTAACGTGTGATCTTTTTCGGCAATCCGACTTTTTTTATCGGGAAAAAAGTCAAATAAATGCGTAACTAAACTCCTGTAAATCGATTTTATATAAATATATGGTAAAACGAAATCAATTAATAATTACATTTACTCACCAAAACCGAGATTTTTAAATCGTATTTTTACAATTATATTAACGTAAAACCACTTATCGAGTCGGAAAAAAAATTATTATTTTCTTTAGTCTGGGGTTTTAGATTTCCAGAACATCAAACATTCATTATAGCGGGATTTAACACAGAAAGCTCGAGTTTTAGAGAGAGAAAGTAGAACAAAAATGGAAGCAATTGTTGTAGATGCTGGATCCAAGTTCCTCAAAGCAGGATTTGCAATCCCTGATCAACCTCCTCCTCTCGTAATTTTTCTTCACTTTTAATTTCATCTTTCACTCTATTATTTATCCTCACTCCGTCTCCATTATTTGTTTACCTTCGATTAAAATACTCCTTACGAAGATTATAAAAGATAAACAAATGACGGAGACAAAGGGATTACTAAATTTATGTTTAATTATAGGTATAGTTTTTCTTGCTTAAGAATTGTTTATCAAAAAGCAAAAAGCCCATGTCTTTTGTTTAGTGATTATTGAATTTATACCCAAAAAAAATTGGGTTTTGGATTGTATGAGAGTGACATTCTGGGTCTTAATTGTCTGAATTGTGACATTCTGGGTCTTAACTTCATTATTGGTTTGAGCATAAGACATGGTGTTTTTTTAATGCACGAAGAACATTTCTGTTAGTTCAGTCCATGTGAATTTAAAACCGAAAAAATGTCGAATGTGGTGTTCATTTTGATGCTGCTGTACCATTAGATTCGGTAGCCAGTCCTTTTGACTTCTCATGATATTATGGACACAAAACTTATTTAATATTCAGTTAGGGGTCAGTATAATACCTTGGTATGCTAGTCTCAGACCCCTCCGTACTGCCAATGCATTTTTCCCTCTTGCAAACCCATCTACCCGCATCATTTTTCAGCACTTTACTGGTACAATGCTTGCAGCTATCGTAGTACCATTTGACATTCAAATCAACATCATAAATAGATGCAACTGTGACATATCTCCCGGCCTATAATTGAACGACATAAAACATTTAGATTAATATTGACAATATGATGGTCTGATTTTTCAGGTTTTTGGATAGGTGCCTCTACCAGATACTGTGTTATCGACAAAGAAGGTATGTTATTAGTTTTTTTAGCTGCTCAACGTGCCTTTTATCTGCTTCGGTAGTCTTGCATATTATTGAATGTGTGTTGAATTGGAATTAATTTGAGTCAAACTTGATAAAAACGAAATAGAGGGAGCGAGCAGTAGGAGTGTTACTTGATAAAAACGAAATAAACTTGATTTTTTAAAAATGAATAAACTTGATAAACTATTACCTTTTGACATTTCTTAATTTCAGAGATTGTACTCAAATTATCCCCCGATAGCATATCTTCAGATTCAGTCGAGAAATATGATATAACATTGGAGCTACTTGGTTCACCGATAGAATGTAGCCTGTGTTGCGTTAGGTATGCAAAAATCAGAAAGTTCAATAGTATTATAAGAATTTATACAGTAGTTCTGCCAAACTTACTCTTCGAGGAACGCTTCCACCTCTGGAATTGCATGGTTAAAAAAAAATTTGGTCGCGTGTCTTGTAGTTGTCACTCTAGGTTCACCTAGTTGATAGTTAATAAAAAATATTATGAATATGTAAAATATTGATAGCACGAAATTTGTATTATAACAATATTAGCATACCTTCCCATTTACATCGTTGAACACAGCGGATGACAATTATAGCAGGTTCAGTAGGATCTTTACATGCATCAACAAACGCCTGGACTAAACAAACATAGTTGTTCCATACCGAGCATGCAATTTTCTCCTTCCTGAGAAGGATTTTTATAAACAGATTATTATAAATTCTTATACTCAAATATTTATAAACATGTGACAATAAAAATAAAAGTAGCATATTTTTTACCTAACATTCTCTATGTATATTGTCATCCAACTATTTCCATTCTTTGTTGATCTGACTTCTCCGACTCCGGAAAATTTACCAATGACATCTGCGTGAGTATAAAAAGTTTGTGGTTAGTTTATTAAGTTATATAATAAATAAAAATTTTATAATTATTTGATTTTTGGATGTACCTATGTAATGTTCATCAGATATTGTCTCGGATAGAATGTCACGAAAGTCCACAAACTTGAATCCATATTGTGGGATGGGTAGATCCTGAACCTCTTTAACCATCGTTGGATATGAAAAGTAGATGCGTAGTTCAGCAGATGTTGCAATTTCAGCGCCCTTATTTGCTTCCACTTGAAATCTTGATAGTTTGTATAAATGACCCTCTTTGATCTTGTTTTTGAATTTGTTGATGATACTTTTGCGGATAGTAGCCTGAATTATATTTTCCTGAAAATTGTATGCTAGAATATTAGTAAATAGTACATAGTCATATGAAAAAAGTCAATTAACCGTTAGTACCTCCGAATCAAATAGAAGCATCTCCAATGATAGAGTATCATCCTTGTTGTAGAAACTTTTTCTCTCCCAAAGGTGAACAACCCGTACCACAATTTCTGCAGTAAGGGTCTCTGAAGTCAAGTGACGTATGGCAACAGGGGTGCAATTTAAAGCCATAACAAAATTTTTTATCTCCTAATAGTGAATGAAGTGACGAAGTCAAGTGACGTTGATATTAGATGAGTTGTAACAGGGGTATTTTATAATATGCATTCGGAAATTTTATATTATTATTGTTATTATATTATATTTTATACAATATGCAGTTTTTTACGTATGATTGGCTTCTGCAGTGATTGGCTTCTGCAGTGATACGCATGAAATCTTTGAGGAGGTCAAGGAAATAAGAGATTGAGACGTGTTCGCTACTGCCATGATTGGCTGATATGATATTTTATATTATCAAATTGATTCCATTTGCATATAGTGTTGTACAATATAGAAAGTACGTGTTGGCTACTGCCATGATTGGTATTAATTTGAGTGAATCATGGGTGAATGTTATTGGACAATGTATAGCTCTAGAATGAATTTAATTGGACAATAGCTCCAGGATGCTTTACATTGCGACACGTAGGACAATGCTTTCTTCTGGTGATGCCACGTCAGCAGTTTGGCTTCTGCATTAGATAAATATATGATTGAAATTCAAAAATAAGTCTACTTAATAATGATGTTGTTTTGCTCAGTTAGTGGTTTACTTGTTGAAATATAGAGTTATAGGTATTAGGTTTTGTTTTTTAAATTTTAGATATTCAAAATTTAAACGGTGAAGGTTTGGAGTGTATTACGTTTAGTTCCACTAAGAATTTAACTTTATATTTGAAACTCCAATGTCCGTTTGAATTATTTGTTTATCTTTAGTCAGAACTGTTCTAAAAAAAATACGAAGTATTGTCTATTGAAAATTACTTACATGCAGGTAGAGTTGGTTCCTTTGTTTGAATTTGTTTATCTTTAATTAAATTAGTTATAAGAAATACAGTGTGTCTAAAATTACTTGATACGTGCAGGCAATAATGGTGGGAGGAATTGACACTTCAGTCATTGCAATAGAATGAGCGCCAGCATTGTTACTTAACAACCCAAAAGAACTAAACAAGGTAAGATTGGAAGTAGACAATTGCGTTAAAAATAAAGATCGATTAGTTGATGAATGGATCTCGACGAACTTCCATTTATCTACAATGTCATGAAAGAGTCAGGTAGGCTATTCGATCACAAGCGATCCACTTTCAAACGATTGCACAATTGGAGGATACCAAAAACTATGGGTGGATAAGAAATGTTGTTAGTCAATGCTTGGACACTTCAAAGAGACCAAAAATTATGGGAGGATCCATTAAATTTTAAGCCCGAGAGATTTGAAGGTGCTAAGACGAGTAAACAACGATACTCCTTCGCCACCTTTGGCCATGGTAGGAGATCGTGTCCCGGAAAAGCTCTGGTAAACAGAGTTGTGACATTAATTTTAGCTGCATTGTTACAACTTTTTGATTATGTTCGAGTTGATTAAGTGGATGTGGATTTATGCAAAGCTAAACCTTTAAAGGCTGTATGCAAAATTAGACTAGACATGATCATTATTTAAGGTTGCTATCAAGTCATGTTTGCAAGCCTGATGAAGTTTTTATCGAGATTACTTATGACTAAATTTGTAACACGAACAATCAAATTTGTAAAACAAACAATCAAGTTTGTAACACAATATATCATTTCATGGGTCATCCTACCTGCATTTTGTGAGATTCGGCTTGTAACGAATAGTCTCTATCCGAGAATTTGTGCACACAATTATCGTAAGTAACTTCCGATCAAATCATCTTGTATTACACTATGGCCCCGTTTGGCAAACGGCATAAGCAGACTTATAATAGCAGATAACGTTAGCATAATACGGTTAGTAGATTTTAATAGCAGGTTTGACTATTAGATTAAATTAGTAGATTAAAAAGGGTGTTTGGTAATAGCAGATTACAGGATAAGTATAACGGTTTCATGTATAAATTGAATATGCTAATACAATATGCTGCTATTAGCAGCATATTCAAAAATAGTAGATTCCGATCAATAGGCTTTCAGAATATGCTATTTACCAAACATATGAAAATAGTAAATTGATGGTCAAGTTACTTTTTTTTTTTTTTTGGTACAAGAGAGGGGCAGAGCCCCGAAAACAAACTAATTAATTGTTCACTATTACACGAGGAAGAGCTACTCCAAAAATGTCATCCCTAAGAATAGTTCGTAACTCAGCACTTAGAGTATGTAAATGTTGGATTGAGGTGCTTGAATAAACTCCTCGGTTAGCTAAGTAATCAGCAGCTCTGTTAGCTTCCCTGTAGGTGTGTTCAATTTTTGTAACCCAATTATTCTCTTGCGCTAGTTCTTTGCATTTTTTGACGATAAATTTCAGATTATTGTTGATGAGCTGATCTTCAAGAATAAACCCAACACAAGGAGCATTATCCATGTGGATTAAGAGCTTCTTAATTTGGAGTGATCTCGCAATCTCCAAACCAGCGAGTAAGGCTAGCATCTCCGCCTTCATGGATGAGCAAATACCACAAGAGAAATAGTACGCTGAGATAAAATTACCTGTCTCATCCCGAAAAATACCTCCTTCTCCGGCATGACCTGGATTTCCTTTAGATGCTCCATCGGTATTTAATTGGACCCAGCCGTGCGGGGGTGGTAACCAACGCACAAAAATTTCAGTTCTAGGTGGTTTGGGTTGAGGTATAAAAATATTATACATGTCGAAGGCTTGCTTCGAGCTAGCAAATTGTTGAAATAGGAAATTCAAGGGCTCAGTAGGGTTCTCACAACTTCTTCCGATACGATATTATTCCTCCACTTATTCCAAATCCACCAACAGGTAATACCAAATTTCATTGGCCAGTCCGCCACTTGAGAGTTAATCTCGTTACAGGCATTCTTGGAAATCCATGTCGAAAAAGGAGAATTAAAGAAGGCAGAATTAGAGGGGTGGATACCTATTAGACGCCAGATTTGTCTCGAGACAGGGCAAGATCGAAGTAAATGTTCTGTATCTTCTTCATCGTCAATACACCTGGGGCACATGGGGTCGTCACCTAAATTCCTACGAACCCTATTGACATTCACCATAAGCTTGTTATGAGCCGCGAGCCATAGGAACATTCTGATACGTTGTTGTACGGGGAGGCGCCATATGGTGCGCCAATCGATATCTTCAGGAACCGCGGATATATCATTACCTTGCATAAAACCTAGGGCTGACTTAATGGAGAATTTACCTGATGTTGTACCTTTCCAATATAAAGTATCTTCGAGATCAGGATCAACATCCAGGAAAATGGAAGAAATACGTTGTAGAATATGCTGAGGTAGATAATTTGCAAAAGTATCCCACTTCCATCCACTATCTTCCCCCCACATATCGCTAACAGTAGCTCCGAGTATCTCCTCAGGAATAGGACTTATATTAAAGTCAGAGAGACATAAACCATCAACCCAGGCATGGTCCCAGAACAAAGTTCGTCTTCCATTACCAACCGCCGTAGCTGTCCCTTTCACTATGGTTTTAGCTTGTTCTGAAATACCGGCCCATACATTAGACATACCAACCTTCGGCTGAAAAATATCAATATCACAACGGTTATTGCAATACTTCGCCCTTAGAACCCGTGACCATAAGGTAGATGGCTCCGCCAGAATTCTCCACCCTAGTTTTGTTAGAAATGCCGCATTAGCTTGTCTAGCTGACTGAATGCCCAAGCCCCCCAACGACTTAGGCTTTTGGATTTTTTCCCACGCAATAAGATGGATAGACTTCTTATTTTCATCCCCACCCCATAAAAACCTCCTCGATTTTCGATCAATAGAGTCACATATGGAGCGTGGGAGCTTTGCTGATTGCATGCTATAATTTGCGATCGTACTTAAGGTAGATTGGACCAGAGTAGATCTTCCGGCTAAGGAGAGTTTTTTTGTGGACCACCCTGCGAGCCTCTTATTCATTTTTTCTTCCAGATGTGCGAAGGTGTGACGTGTCACTCTCCCATTAATGGTAGGCATACCCAAATAAATACCAAGGTCGTCTGTTTCTTCAAATCGCAGAATATTGCATATATTAGCTCGCACATTATGATCCGTATTGCTAGAGAAAAAAATCCGAGATTTGGCTTCACTAACTTTTTCTCCCGAGGCTTGACAGAAATTATCAAGGACATATTTTAATACTAGCGCTTGGTCTTCCTTAGCCTCGGCAAAAAGAACCATATCATCCGCAAAAAATAGATTTGTAATACCTGGCCCATTGCGGCATATTTTGAACGCCTTCCAGTTATTATTGCGAACCTCCATATCGATAGCCTGTTGTAGCTTCTCTAGACACATAACAAACAGGTATGAAGATAATGGGTCCCCTTGACGGACTCCTCTAGTTGGAATAAACTGATCGGTTGGTTCCCCATTCCAAAGGATTCGCATTCGAGGTGACATAACACATTCCATGATTACATCTGTCAGAAGGCCTGGGAAACACATGTCTTTGAGGGTGCTCCGGATAAAGTTCCATCTAAGACGATCATAAGCTTTCTCTAGATCGATTTTGATAGCCATATATCCTGTTTGCCCTTTCTTTTTCCTCATCGAATGTATGGCTTCTTGAAAAACCACAATATTATCTGTAATCTGGCGGCCCGGCACAAGTTTCGGATATGACATGTGGTAGAACTCTCTTAATACGATTAGCAAGAGTTTTACTAATGATCTTGTACGCGGCATTACACAAGCTAATAGGACGGAACTGTGTAATTGATTCTGGAGAATTTACCTTTGGAATAAGGACTAAATGAGTGTCATTAAGGCCTTCAGGGAAGCCTTTACCTTCAAGTGCTTTAATAACCATGTCACATAAGGATGATTGAATTAGCTGCCAATTTTTTTGATAAAAAATAGCTTGAAACCCGTCCGGACCCGGTGCCTTAAGAGCTCCCATATGCATAATAACATTTTCAATTTCAGCAATATTAAACGGACGAGTTAGCCACTCCCAATCTCTGGTACCAAATTCTTGAAATAAATCCCAAGGAAGACGATCTTGGCCCTCTGTAACTAGCTCTTCAGTATAAAGATCTTTAAAATAATTAACAACAATATGCTTGATTTCCGTTGGATCGTCAGTCCACTGCCCTTCGGAATTTTTTAACGTACTAATTCGGTTTCTCCATCTTCTAACCAGAGTACTCACATGGAAATAGGCCGTGTTTCGGTCTCCGTCCTTAATAAAATCTACTCTCGATTTTGGTATCAAAGTAATTCTTCCTGGCTTAGTGCTTCGTCTAATTCTTTTCGCAACTGAGCTTCTAAAATAATTAAACCACGGTCTCTTACTTCTGATAATTTACGTTGCCAGCCTGCTATTCTAGCAAGTAGTTTATTTTTCCTTCTAAAAATATTACCAAACACCTTAGCATTCCAATCTTGCAGCATCCCCGCTAACTCATCTATCCGTGAAGTGAAAGGACCTGTTGATGGCCAATTTTCGTTGACAAAATCTTGGAAATTCTCATGGGTCATCCAACAGGCTTGAAATCTGAATGGTTTCCTGACTACATTAATAGGTGCGAAACCGTTAGGGGAGATAAGAAGAGGACAATGGTCCGACTGAACGGCGGGAAGATGACGGACCATTGCATCTTCGAACATAGTTCCCCAATCTCCATTTCAAAGCGCTCTGTCCAATCGTGCACTCTGACGAGTTTCGACTGAATTACCTCTTGCCCACGTATGCGAAGCACCCGAGAAAGCCAACTCAATAAGATCACAGTTCTCTATCCAGTTGTTAAAATTAGCACATCTCCTAGCCATATTATTGTCGCCTCCATGACGTTCAGATAAAGAACGCGTCTCATTAAAATCCCCTGCGATTAACCACGGTCTATTATTCTACCTTGCAAAAATTTCCAACTCCGTCCACAGTTCTCGTCGGCTCGACGGATCCGGACTAGCGTATACTGCTGAAAAAAACCAGGGATATTCTCCAATCCTAGCTACTTCAAGTGTTATATATTGTTGATGCTCAATAGCAGGAGTGACCGAGACTACCTCCGACTTCCAGTAAATCCATATTCCTCCACTAAAACCATTAGCATTCACTCTGGAGTGACCGGTATATCCGAGAATGTGACCCAATTTAATCGCGTGATCACAACCCATATGTGTTTCCACTAGTGCGAGAACAGTAGGTTTGTACGTCTTAACAACATCTTTTATAACGATGATTTTTTTCTTATTGCCCGTGCCTTGAACGTTCCATACCATGAACGTTATATGGGGTAAATTAGGACACAAATTTGGGATTCTAGTACTCATAAAATCTGGTAGATAATTAAGGGATGATAGATATGCTCGACTTACAAGCTTTAAAACTTTGTCAATACTCCATGGTATCGACATCTCCATTGTTAGATTCGACGGACGGTCCTTCGCTAGCTCGATCCTTACGTCCATCACTGGACATTCCGCTGTCATCAGCACTAGGTGTGGTACAACCATCTCCGGAAATAGGGATACTTCCACATTGATTTTCGGGGGGATTACCTCGATTTGAGGGTGCTGGGGGAGGTGTTGAGGTTGGGGCAGCGGACATTCGAGATAAGAGAGATACGGGTGTGGGATCACCTCTTGAATCCATTTGGTTATCATGGGTAGACTGATTTTGAGTATTGTTGTTGCTATTTTCCGTTGTACACTGGTTTTCAACGCTTGAGCATGAGTTTGATGTAAAATTAGGAATCTCGTGAGGAACAGGGGACAGATTATCTGTGATTATTTGTTGAACAGGGGAAGGTTTGTTTGTGATATCATGGAGGGCAGATGACGTTGGTTTTATATTGCCAACTTTGGGAATATTATGGAATGTAGTACGTGGAGTATTTTCATGGTTTCCATATATGGGTAAATTTTTTTTGGAATTTTTTTGAGCTGGTAGTTTATTTGTTTGCTTATTTAGATTATATATTTTTTGCTTATTTTTGGTAGAAGTAGGAAAGTTTTGTGGAATATTGCTAAGAGTATGTTTATTAGGAATATTACTATTCTCATTCCGAGGATTTTGCGGGATTTGATCTCCTAAATTATCTTCTGATATAATTCCAAATCGTGATCCAGTAGGATTAGAATTATTACCAAAATTGAATATCGGTTGGCTTGCTATCGGATTCGGGTTCGGATTCTGATCAAGGGATGTCGTCCCCAGCTTTCGGCGTGGCAGCTTCCTAACCATCATCCATTCACCGTAGTCATCTTTTTCCTCCGGGCGGAGGCCAGCTTCCATCGAATTACCAGCGCTAGATTCATGTAGATGCTCTAATGCTCCCTCACAGATTATCGATTCCTCTGTTTGTTTTCCTAAATTGCATTGATCTACAACATGCCCTAATTTTCCGCATTTGAAACATATCATTTTTAATCCCTCATATTGAATAGTATAAACTTTTCCATATAATCGGAACTTGGACAACAATGGCTTCGAAATATCGACTTCAACACTTAATCGAGTGAATTGACCTCTTTCAGCCGATGCGGTATTTTTATCAATACGAATTACCTTTCCTATCTTGGACCCTATTTTGTTCAGGAACGTAGCATTAAAGTATTCAACAGGAAGATATGGGATACGTACCCACGCCGTTAAGTACTTGATTTTATCCTCAGACGGTACAAAATTCGGAATCCATTTTCTAATGGTTAAATAATGATCGTCGATCATCCAAGGACCTTCGGTCAAAACAAATTCATAGTCGTCCTTAGAAGAGAAGCGAGCGACATAGTAGGAACCCGTCAGATCTGTGAGTGTCAATTTTCCTTTAATAGTCTATTTCGCTTGCAACTTCCTCATAAGCGAAAGATACCCGATATTTTTATCGAACATCTTAATAATTAACGAATGCCTCCAAAGTTTTCTCAGGATTGCTTTTTCAGCTTTGGTGAGGCTTATACGTGGACACCGCAGATCTTCCTCGTCCCCTGTAACAGCAGATTTCGTATCGCAGTAACTGAAATACAAAACAATGAAACAAATAAATTTTATTAATTTAAATATCAAAAGTACGTGTACAATCTCTAATGTATCCTCTGATTCTAGTATGCCGTGATAGGTTACGTGTACAGGGTACACGTGAGGGGTGCACTGTAGACAACTTTGATTATTCTACGTGTGCTGTGAATTTGATTTCTTGAGAGGGTCGCGGTGACTTGAATCTCCCTTGAAAGTTTGAATTTGTGATTGAATCTTCAAACGCAGGCGGCACGATTTGATGTGCTTATTGACTGCTTGCAATGACTTTGATAGAGAGAGCTTGGATGAATTTGCACCTTGTCTTCTCTGGCTTCTTTGCAATAATGAATTTTCAATCCCTAAAATGAATGAGGAGAACTCTATTTATAGAGTTTTGATTCTCCTTGTTGGACTTTGGTAGTCACAGGCCCATTTATGGGCTTGCTTGTGAACTTGGCCCAAATTTGCTTCTTTTGGGTTTAGAGATCCGGATAGCTTCTTTTGTAATCCGAATCGACCCGTATTTCATTTAGTCGGGACAAAAATAATTAAATTAAGTTAAAATTTGGTATTAACTCAAAATAATTAATTTATTTTATTTATTCGGCACATTAATAAATTTTACGTGCCTACAAATTGCCCCCTCGAGACCTTGTCACGCGCACTTTTGGGTGTCTTGACGTGGCAGGGTCTCGATACATTTTTCTTTGACTTGGAAGTTGATAACGAACACCTTAACTTGTCGTAAGGCAGCTCCTTTTGGCTTGACTTGGGAATCGATGGCACCTCAACTTGTCGTCTAGGTAGTCCATTTTTGTGTAATGTCACCCTATCATTATATAATTTGGCGGGTGAATTTTTTTGTTTGTTGCTTGACTTGGAATTCAACGTGTACCCAAAGTTGTCATAAAATTGATCATCATTTTTTTTTTAAAACACGCCATCAATATCGAACTTGGTGGTCGATACATGTATTGACGCTTCCTTAATTGAATTGATACACACTTACCATAATGTATAATCTTTCCATAAAGATATGGTATTTCATGTGCAAGCTATTTGGTAAGTTGGCATATAAGAAAGACGAATCAAGCGCGAGATACTCTTCCTTATTTCATTGGTTTCCATATTCCTTTGGTAGTAATTTTTGTAGGGTTTTAGGAGTACCCATGTTACCATGTATATATACCCCACTTCTTCAAAGAAAAGCATCACCCGCCTCTTGTATTCACTGCATGCATTACCATCAGAAGCTTTTGTTTGGTTTCGTTTTAAGTACAGGTAATTTAATTTCTCCCTTTCTTATTTGTATCTTGTAGTTTAAGCTTGACTATAAACGTACATGATTTTCTTGGAGCATAATTGACCATGCTTTCGATCGAATTCCTAAACGCAAACAACTATATACGTACATGGTCCATTAACACTTAAATTGTTTGCTAATGCTTGATCAATGAATCTTTAAGTTGTGATTTATCCATGTCCTGTAACTCCATTCGTCCTTGATACCAAGATTCATATGTTGAACCAACGTGAGGATTGAATATCCTCAAAATTTCATTGGTTTCCATGTGCAAATTTATTAGTACGTATATTGCTTGTACACGCAGGAAGGACTCTCAATCGTCTTCGTTCGTCATATTATATTATGCAATGCAAATTTATTTATTTTTTCTTTTTTTTTTTTTTTTTTTGTTCATCACTGAAGATTCTTCAGACAAGTTATTCCAATCTTTAACTGAGTTGTCAGGGTGAACCCGTCCGGGTCATCGCGACAGGGAGGCTATCATGTCAGGGTGAACCCGTCCGGGTCATCGCGACAAGGAGGATATTATGTCAGGGTGAACCCACCCGGGTCATCGCGACAAGGCGGATATTATGTCAGGGTGAACCCACCCGGGTCATCGCGACAAGGAGGATATTATGTTAGGGTGAACCCACCAGGGTCATCGCGACAAGGAGGATATTATGTCAGGGTGAACCCACCCGGGTCATCGCGACAAGGCAGATATTATGTCAGGGTGAACCCACCCGGGTCATCGCGACAAGGAGGATCCTTTTTCAAGTATCATGTCATGGAACCTGACTCCTTAACTGAGACAACGAACTACTTTAGGATCCTTTGAACACTCCTAGAAGAATTTGCACGCAGTAATTAACTCGACGTACGCAAGGGATGCTGAGCTACTCTGGGCTGAGTCAACTTGGTCTTCTCTTTTGGGGTTACCATGCAATGAACCCATCCGTCGACTTTTAGAGAGTTTGAGTCACCAATTGTCAAGTCACAATGCTGCTTGATCATCCATCAACATGGTCTTTGACTTTACAAATTTGATTGATTTGGAGTTTATTTAGCCGTGCACAATTTTAGCTCTTGCGGGCCAGGAGCATTTTTTCTCTTTTGTTTGTTTTTTTTTTTTTTTTTTTTTTTTTTTCTTTTTTTTAAAAAATTTTTGTGGTGTGGCTGCACTTGAACAAAGTGTTTGCTCAAATTGCCTACGTACTCGCAAAGCTGACCATGTGACAACTTGCAAGATCAAGCCAACGTAGTTCAGAGATGGATGGGGTTTGTTTGAAGGTGTGGCTGCACTTGAGCTACATGTTCACCCAAGCTGCCTACGTACCTGTAAAACACGAAGTACTTTACAAGATCAAGCCGACGTAGTTCATAAAAGATTGAAAGGATAGGATTTTTTTTTTGAAGGTGTGGCTGCACTTGAGCTACATGTTCACCCAAGCTGCCTACGTACCTGTAAAGCACGAAGTACTTTACAAGATCAAGCCGACGTAGTTCATGAAAGATAGAAGGATATATTTTTTTTTTGTGTGTGATTTTTTTTTTTTTTTTTTTTTTTGATGCAGTTTATCCTCTTGCTTAGGAGCCTTCATCGTTGGAGTCTAGGAATAGTAGCGTTTCAGAAACTTCCCATTGATTGGGCCTACGTGAACACCATCTTTATCCACGATTTTGTAGGCACCATTTGTGTAGACCTCCTTCACAACATATGGACCATCCCACTTAGAGGTGAATTTACCTACTGGCTTGTGAGAGGTAATAATTGGTCTTCGTACTGCAAGTACCATGTCTCCTACTTGGAAAGAACGAGGGCGCACCTTTTTGTTGAATGCGCGTGACATCCTTGCTTGATAGCACTGGAGCTTTTGTTGAGCCTCCAATCTTTTTTCATCGAGAGCTTCTAACTCTGCCAACCGCAACTTGTCATTTTCATCAGTTGTGAGTCCCTCCTGAATAGCAATGCGTAAGGAAGGGATTTGCAACTCCAATGGTAACACGGCTTCCACTCCATACACCAACGCATACGGGGTTGCTTGAGTAGGTGTTTTGTAAGTAGTACGATACGCTCATAATGTTTCACCAATTCTTTCATGCCAGTCTCGCTTGGACTTTGCTACTACTTTCCTCAACAAGTTGCAAAGGGTCTTATTGAAAGCTTCAGCCAAGCCATTTGCAGGAGCGTTGTACATTGATGACCTGTATTGTTTGAAATTGAATTTCTCACTCAAACTTCTCATGAGATGGTTGAAGAATTGTTTCCCGTTTTCAGTTGTGATACGTTGCGGTACGCCATATCTGAAGATGATTTGTGTTCGAATGAAGTCTACAACATTTTCTTTTTTCACCTCTCGTAGTGTGATTGCTTCTGCCCATTTTGAGAAGTAGTCAGTACCTGCGAGAATGTATTCGTGTCCATTTGAGGCTTTTGGAACAAGAGGCCCCACAACGTCAAGTCCCCAAGCTTCAAAAGGCCATGAAGAAATAGTAGGGTGTAATGGCTCTGGAGGTTGGTGTATGAAGTTTGCATAAAATTGACAAGGTTCACACTTTTTTGCGAAGTCCAAGCAATCTTGTATCATGGTTGGCCAGTAGTACCCCATTCTCTTTACACGATCATGAAGTTTAGGCCCAGATTGATGAGCACCACAAATGCCAGAGTGAGCTTTGTGCATGGCTTCAGCAGCTTCAGATTTGCTTAAACACCTCAACCATTGTCCTGAGAAAGAACGTCTATAGAGCGTCCCTTTATAATGAATAAACTTTGGAGCATGCCGACGTATTTCTACCTTGCGTCTGGGATCGTCAGGTAATTTTTGGTGATCCAAGAAGTCAATGATGGGTTGACGCCAGTCATCTTCATCAATTGTGTAGACGCATATCATGTTTGTTGCATCTACATTCTCTTCTCCTTCAAGCAATGATATTGCCCAACGATTGCAGACTGGGACTTGCATTGATTCTTCTGCCCCCAGTGCCAAAGTGGCTGCAAGATTAGCAAGCGCGTCAGCCAACTTATTGGCACTCCGCGGTACATGACCAATTTTGATGGAGTCAAGTTGGTTGAGTAGTTGCAATGCTCGTCGATGATAAGGGATCAAGTCTTCCTTTTTCACTTCGTATTCATCGAGTACTTGGCTTATCACCAGCTGCGAGTCACCATAGATATCCATATCTCTGATGCCTATTTCAATCGCCATTTGGAGACCAAGTATGAAAGCTTGGTATTCAGCCATATTATTTGTGCATAACTGGGTGAGCGTAAAGGCATATGGCATAAGATGATTTTGTGGAGTTACGAATACAACTCCAGCTCCAGCGCCATCTTGTCTTGCAGCACCATCGAAATACATTTGCCATGGAGGTAGAACATCCACGTAGAAGATGTCTTCTCCTGGGAGGTCATCTGAAATTTCCCACTCAGCTGGTACTGGATGATCAGCAAAGAAATCGGCGATAGCTTGACCTTTCACTGCCTTTTGGGGCACGAACACCAAGTCATATTGCTTAAGTAACATTGCCCATTTCGCGAGCCTCCCAGATAAGACTGGTCTTGAGAGTATATACTTGATTGGGTCAGCTTTTGAGACTATGTGTATCGTATGTGCCTGCATGTAATGCCTTAACTTCTGGATGGCAAACACCAAGGCGAGACATATCTTCTCAATTGGAGAATAATTCAATTCAGCTCCAACTAGAGTGCGACTCAAGTAGTATAGTGCCCTTTCCTTGCGGTCTTCAATCTCTTGGGCACACATTGCCCCCAGGGAACGTTCTTGCGCTGCAATATAAAGTACAAGTGGCTTTCCTGGAATTGGTGCCCCCAGCACTGGCGCACTGACTAGGTACTTCTTAATGCTATTGAAAGCATTTCTGCACTTTTCATCCCACTGAAATGGAGCATCCTTCTTCATAAGATGGCTGAATGGTTGACAACGTCCGGCTAAATTAGAGATAAACCTTCTAATGTATGCCAAGCGTCCTTGCAATCCTCTTAGCTCCTTCAATGTTTTTGGTTCTGGCATTTCGTTGATAGCCTTGATTTTTGTTTGGTCAATTCCAATACCTCTATGAAGAGTCTATTGATGTAATATACTCAAGAAGGGGGGGGGGGGGGGGTTGAATTGAGTATGCCTTCTTTTTAAATCTTCTTCGATGTGTGTAAGTTTGTATGATGATCGTTGAGTAGAGCAAGTAATAAAGAGAGACACAATATTTTTGAAGTGGTTCAGTCTCACACTTTGAGACCTACGTCCACTTTTCTCGATTAATAAAATTAGTACCAACTCTGGATTACAATTTTATCAACCCTACTCGTGCGACTTTGATGTTAGTCACAACTCTATCTAGATACCGTTAAATATCTAGCTACGACAAATACCGTTAAATATTTGTCTTACAATGAGTACCGCTAAATACTCGTTCTATCTTACGTTAATAAGATAAAGTCTTCAATGTTTTCTTGATGTCACAATCTTGAATGAATAAGATCAATGCTTGAGCACTTGAATCTTGAATCGGATTTGACAATGATAAGCTCGAATATTGAAGTATATGAACGGCGGTTTCTCTCTTGATTTGCGTGTATATGTGTGTGTATGTCGTGTGGTTTAATGTATCATAGGTAGTCTATTTATATAGAATATGTATCTAGGTAATTCAAACCCTAGATGATTTAGGAATATTACTAAAACTAGAATACTAGTCTTTTAGTAATACTACCTTAAATCTAATCTTAACATATTTAGGAAAGATTTAATAATATACTTTATGTATTATAGAAGGAATCAATTTCCTAATTCATATTTAGGAAAGATCTTTATATAATAAACAATTAGTATCCTTATTAAATCAACTTCCTAAACCAAGTCAAAGATAATAAAATATATTACCATAATATAATCTTAGTTAGTTTAGGACATTAAATAAATACATAATATTTATTTAAATAAACCCTACACGATTTATAGAAACGTGTCATGTTACACGTTTTCCAAAAATCGAAACAAACCATATCTAGATTATATATTTTGACAAATAAAATCATATAAAAAATCCTTAGTTTATTTTAGTAATAAATAATTATCTCATAAGACAATTATTTATTCCTTATTTAACTTAAAGATATTTTATATAATCCTATTAAGATTAACAATTCTATTTATTAAAATAGAATACCAATTAAACACTAATTCTACACGACACTAATATAGAAACAATCGTTTCAACTCAAACACATATATATTCCGATCATTTCTTCATGATATAGAGTTATAGCTACGGGCTATAACTAGGACCAATCTTGTATTAAAGCTATAGTTGATCAATATAACTTTAGCTCACTATGCGTGCTTGTGATCTTCTATCAATCTTCAACTTAGTCAATTTATTGACTAATATGCTTGAATCTTTTATACTTGATTGATTAGATCTTGTTACTAATGTTCTGTACACTTAGCACACGATTATACATACGAGTATATAATATATAAATAGCTAGACTTGTCATTATCAAAACATAAACATATATACTATATATATATTTGAATATATGGTTCAACAAATTCCCCCTTTTTGATGATGGCAAGTCTTTCTTAGATTTCGTGTCTAAGTGTATGTTCCCCTTCAATATAATAATGGTCATTCATAGCAAAGATTAACTTAGGGTTTTTATCTTCTATCTATCCCATATCCTTTAAGGACCCTAAGAGACAATGAATTACGACAAGGAGCAAGCTTAGGCAAATTCTAATCTAAGTCGCATATTTCCCCCTCTTGACATCATCGAAAAGATGAGAACGAAGACATGAAACGACTAGAATAATATACGACGAGGCATAAGCAAGCACATAAACGAGTCAAAAGATACGAGCATAGAAAATATCACATAACTACATACGGAATGTAAAAATATACACAACAATCCGAAATATTAAGCCAATGGGCCGAATGAAAAACAACAGAGTTTTTTTTTTTTTTTTTTTTTTTTAAAAAAATGGGCCTGGCTAGGTTTAAGATAGGATGGGCTAAGGCAAAAGATAACAATCAAATTGGGCCGCATCAAAAAGGAATAAGAACTGGGCCGGTTTAGGATTAAGAAATCCGAGGAAGGCAAAAGGGAATAGGGCCTCGGATTCCTAATGGGCCAGGTGTAACACTCCGATAAATGAAATTGGGCCACAATACCAAGATTGTTTATAAGTCCACCCCAGACTTTGAACAAAACAACAACAACACAACCATTACTTCTAATGAGACAGAAACGGATACGGATTATCAAGAGCGAGAGCTTGAGCCCGGATTCTTTGCATAAGGGTTCACGTAGTCGGGTCGGGTACGGAATTCGAGGGTCTCCAACCTATCGAGGCAACTGTTCACGTTCCTCCCTTGAGCATTGAGTGCGATTTCGAAGTTAAGTACCTTGAGCGAGAGTGCCTTGACGGCCTCAAGTGCTTTAGAAGCATCCTCTCGCAACAACCCATGGTCTCTCACCATGGCTCCTCCCTGAGACGTGATGAATGAGAGACGATCGCTCATGCTTAACAACTTCGAGCATACCACCGAGACCTCTGACCCAATCTTCACCAAATGCTTATCAACTTTCTCCATCCATTCTTTTACCTCAACCTCAAAATCACGACCTCTCTTCTTACAACTACCCCCTGTCTCACCAGTGTTCTTCTGCCTTTCACATAAACCAATGACTTTGTCCATTTTTGCCTCAAGATTTGCAAAGAATGGAGATGAAGTCGACACGGGTTCCTTACCAATATTCTTACCAAACGTGAGATCATCCCCTTCAAAGCATATCCCCATTAATTTTAACATCCGATCATTCATCTTGTCACGAGGCCTGATTCCAAAGCTCGAATCATCAACAACTCCCTTCTTAAACAGAAGCTCAGACACCCACATTCCATAGGGAATGTCGAGTGTAGAGCACGGTTTTTCCTTCACAAGAACACTCGATATTTGCAAGATTTTGTTATAAACAAGCGAAGCCAAGTCAATCTTTATACCTTCTAACCAATTGTACATCACTACTGCCTCAGTACTTGAAAGTTTATCCCTTCCCCCTCTTCGTGGTAAGATCGTATTCCACAAATAATTGACAATCAATTTCAGTTTCGGGGAGAAGGTCACGGTCAACAGGGGACTATTCTCTGTTGCAGACTCATCAAAATACTTCTTAATTTCCATCTTTTGTTCTTCTGACACCCCATTCCATTCCTTCCTAGGGTCAAGAACCATACCACTTTGATCAATTTTAAAAATATCACAGAAATCAGAAGTGGTTACCACGACATCTTTGCCATTCACTATAGCACGCAACCCTTCATCACAACTTTTTACTGACGCAAAAAATTGAACAATTTCGATTGGAAAAATCAACCCAGAGAAATTACTAATGAATTCCCAACCCTGAAACTTCAAGAAGTCTTTAAAGAAGGACAAACATTTCAAATTTTCAACCCATGATCCTGGATAGTAGCGACCCCCATGAATAGCATAAGGTAAAACACGTTCAATTAACATACCTTCTTGCTTAGTCATTCGCACCTTCTCAAGACCTTCCCTAGTGGCTTCTATGGAGTACTCGGAAAACAGAGGACGCGGATTTTCCGACGGAGAGCCTAGGTCATGCATGTCATCGGGAATGGAGGAGGACGAGCGGTTGAGTTTGCGTCGTTTGCCATTGTCGAATGGTGGAGCTGAAGCGGCAAGGGGTGTCGGAGACGGTGGGGGTGATGGGGTTGGTGAAGGAGGAGATGGTTTCTTTTGTTGGGAGCGGGTGGCTCGAGAAGGAGGCATGATGGTTATGGTGAGTTACGGTGGTTGGTTTAGTCGAAGTGTGGTGAGAGTTTGGGACGGATTTAATGGAGTTTTGTGGAGTTTTTGAGTTTTATTAATGGGTTTTGGTAAATTTGATGGAGGTTTTGGGGTTTAATGTCGGTAATAATGAGAGTAGTGGGAGGTGAGTTGAGGTAATAATGGTTGGGTGGGTTAAAGTCAAATGCTAGGGGGATAGGTTTGGGTACGTGGCAGTGAGAGGTACCACACACGGTTTGTGTGTTTAATTTTGGTAAGTTTTTTAATTTTGTTTAATATTTGTATATTATTATGTATGATATAATTTGTAATATGTATAATATATATATGTGAGGTAAAAATTAATATGTGACGTAATATAATTTTGAGATCGGTTGTGCACACATTCATATGTAAATAGTATAATATACTATAATCACAAAATTTATCATCGAATATATACGTACACATGCAGCGGAGTATACGGACACAGTCATATAATCTCATCTAAACCGTAGTCAATCATTGGGTTATTTTTGCTTTTAAGATTTGATTAGGTGCCACCGATTAAACCAATTTCCAATCGCAAAGTCTCAAAGCGTTCTCTAGCCAATGGTTTAGTGAAGATATCTGCCCATTGTTTTTCCGTACTACAAAATTCCAATTTTATATTTTTCTTTTCAACATGGTCTCTTAGAAAGTGGTGTCTAATTTCAATATGTTTGGTCCTCGAGTGCTGGGCTGGGTTTTTAGATATAATTATAGCACTCGTGTTATCACATAATATAGGCACACATCCAACATCAACACCGTAATCATATAACTGTTGCTTTAACCATAAAAGTTGAGAACATACCAGTGCGGCTGCAATATATTCTGCTTCAGCAGTTGATAGGGCGACAGAATTTTGTTTCTTGGATCCCCAAGATATAATACAAGGACCTACAAAGGTAGCAAGTCCGGAGGTACTTTTTCTGTCTAATGAACATCCTGCATAGTCCGCATCTGAATATCCTACTAGGTTAAAGTTACAGTCCATAGGATACCATAGATATAATTTTGAGGTTCCGATTAGGTATCTTAATATTCTTTTAACTGCAATCATGTGTGATTCTTTTGGTGCAGATTGGAATCTCGCACAAACACAGACACTAAACATTATATCTGGACGACTTGCTGTAAGATAAAGAAGTGAGCCAATCATACCTCGGTAAGTTGTTTCGTCTACAGACTTACCATCTTCGTCTTTGGTTAGCTTCTTATCTGTGACCATTGGATTAGGCATTGCATGAGAGGTTTCCATTCCAAATTTCTTTAGTAACTCCTTGACGTATTTTTGTTGATGAACTTTGATTCCTTCTTCAGTTTGTTGTATTTGAAGTCCAAGGAAGAACTTTAGTTCTCCCATCATACTCATCTCGAACTCAGAAGTCATCAACTCAGAGAAGTACTTGCACAACTTTTTATTAGTTGAGCCAAAAATAATATTGTCAACATAGATCTGAATAACTAGTAGATCTGAGTTTTCGCTTTTAAGAAATAGGGTTTTATCCACAGACCCTCTCTTGAATCCACTCTCCAATAGGAACTTTGATAATCTGTCGTACCATGCCCTAGGTGCTTGTTTCAGACCATATAGTGCTTTGTCCAATTTGAATACATGATCCTTGAGTTTGCTGTCAGGAAATCCAGGAGGTTGTTCAACAAATACTTCCTCTTGGAGATAGCCATTAAGAAATGCAGTCTTAACGTCCATCTGAAAAAGCTTCATTCCCTTGTGTGCTGCAAATGCAATGAGTAGTCTTATTGCCTCAAGACGAGCAACATGAGCAAAGGTTTCGTCATAATCGATCCCTTCCTGTTGGTTGTATCCTTGAACTACTAGTCTGGCCTTGTTTCGCACAATGACTCCAGTGTCATCCAATTTGTTTCTGAATACCCATCTAGTTCCAATGACAGTTCTGTCCTTAGGTCGAGGAACAAGATGTGGGGAATATAACGCGTATTCACCCCAAAATTACAGGATTATAATGAAATATGCAATTGTGAATATTGTCATAAGATTAAAAACATGAGAAAAGAAGTACAACCTTTAGTCCTCGCGCAAAAGGCCTAAGAACAGGAATTAATGCAAATTCCCTCCTATAACTTGCACCCAAGACTTAGTCTGAGACGTGGCCGCGTGTGCTAGAAATCCTCTCCAATTGCCTTGCAATATAGGGAGAGCCCTTGAGGTTTTAGATGTGAGATCTGAGGTTTTGGGAGAAGAGTGCTCTCAAAACCCTAATTTTCTTTTGAGAATAATTTAACAGTGTGCCAAGAGTAACTGATATAAGGAGAGTCCTCCTCCTTATATAGTTATTTCGGCCGAAATTAGGGTTTGGGTAGGAGTGGGCTTCCACTCTTACCTTATCCCAATGCGTGATTCGACCCAATTAGCTTTAATATATTTCGCGGGTTTAATTTATAAATCGTAACATGTTATCAGATATTAATACAGTCGATATATTAATAACGGTCTGATAAAATACGATATTGTATAATTACCTAAATTAATATAACTGTTTATATTAATACGCGAATATAATATTTAATTAAATATAACCGTTTATATTTAATTTACGAATTATTCTTGTAATCCGTATTAGCTAAAATTATTTAATCCGTATTAAATAGTAATTCTCAACATCTTATTGACTAATTTAATAGTCAATGCCTCTGACTAACCGTTTAGTCATATCCGGCAAAATGTGACTGTATTTTCATACCTTCACATCTCTCAAACGTGTCCTATAGGTGTGACGTATAGGGACCAGTTGACCACCGCCATCTGTATGACAATAACGTCAAACTTATCTAGCAAGCCAACCGTTATTGATAAACGTGGATCAACTGGTAATAATACAGAAGTATGCCCTTGTGATCCTTAAAGAGATTTAATAAGTCATTGTACTTAATTGTCAAGGACACCAGCCCCAACAATCTCCCACTTGTCCGTACAAGGGTATGTTCAATGACGTTATCACACTACATGTGGAGGACACAATCTCCAACAAACTCCCACTTGTCCGTACAAGTGTAGGTGCGATAACCGAATCTCATATCCTTTTAAAATTTCTCCCACTCAATGTAAGACAATTTGCAAATCCGTATTCGCAAAGGTCGTATCTCACAAGCGATCTGTATCAAGAGTGGTTTCCCCGACTAGAGAGTAACTTAACTGATAAAACGAATCTGTATTCGAGCATGGCCATGCATTTCAGTTACTACTCCTCGAGTGGCCCTGAGAAATGATAAAATCCTGATAAGGGTTTGGATATTTCCCTCAACTCGAATCCTGCCGATATCGCCCAGCATGAAATAACCCAGAAAAAATCCTCTTGGCCCCTGTTACGGTGACCGTGGGAAAGAAACCAAAGTTACCCAAAATCTGTCTTAATCTCAAGAAACAGTTGAAAGTCAAAAGACTCGACTCTAAGGAACACTATGGAGGTCCTATCCACGACCTGGCACCCAATGTTATAAAACATTTAGGACTCCATAACGTTGTCACGGGGTGTCCTACGAGATATCCGTATAACTCGCCTTTGTGATTGGTCAGTCATCCACGTGACTTATGGCTCGTTGAACCCACCATCAACCAACGTCACAAAATGATTACCTGAGTTATCAGCTCAAGTGGGTAATCAAGGACCAAAACGATGTAATGTTAATCAGTTCACTTTGTGGTGTTCAAAATTGGCGTACAATTCCACATGAAAAACAAAACATTTTATATCATAACAATAAGGTTGAATAGAGTACACGAGAAAATGAATTATTACATGAATTCATAAAAGAGTACTACAACTTAGGAACACATCCAATTCCCATGGAATGAATGTGCCCTTCATGCTTATCACGTGGTAATGCTTTTGTGAGAGGATCAGCTATGTTGTCATCCGTAGCGATCTTTTCAATAAAAATCTCCTTTTGCTCCACGTAATCCCGGATTAGATGAGCTTTCCGTTGTACATGCCTAGCCTTGCTGCTAGACTTATGCTCCTTAGCTTGGAAGATGGCACCGCTATTGTCACAATAGACGGTGATTGGGTCATTCGAACTAGGCACTACTGATAGTCCTTGTAAGAATTGACGCATCCATATTGCTTCCTTAGCTGCTTCTGAGGCGGCATAGTACTCGGACTCAGTCGTAGAATCTGCTGTAACACTCTGTTTAGAACTTTTCCAGCTGACAGCAGCGCCATTAAGAGTAAAGACAAATCCAGACTGAGATTTCGAGTCATCTCGATCCGTTTGGAAGCTAGCATCTGCGTAACCCGTGGCGCAGAGCGTCGAGTTGCCTCCAAAAGTCAATCCCCAATCTTTAGTCCTCCGTAGGTACTTAAGAATGTTTTTCACGGCCATCCAGTGTTGTTCACCTGGATGAGCTTGGAATCGACTTGTCATACTCAATGCATATGCAACGTCTGGACGTGTGCATATCATGGCATACATGATCGATCCTATTGCCGAAGCATAAGGAATCCGACTCATGCGCTCTTTCTCTTCCACTGACTTAGCTTCTTGAGTCTTGCTCAAGTGAAGCCCAGGAGTCATAGGAAGGAACCCCTTCTTGGAGTTCGTCATACTGAATCTCTCCAGAATCTTCTCTATATAAGATTCCTGACTGAGAGACAACATCCGTCGTGATCTATCCCTGTATATACGGATGCCCAAAATTCTTTGTGCCTCTCCCAGATCTTTCATCTGGAAATGGTTTTTCAACCATGCTTTAACCGAAGATAAGAGAGGTATGTCATTCCCAATCAAGAGTATGTCATCGACATACAGTACTAGGAATACAATCTTACTCCCACTCGACTTGATATAGAGACATGGTTCCTCGACTGATCGAATGAACCCATTCTCTTTTATCACTTGGTCGAAGCGATGATTCCAACTCCGTGATGCTTGCTTAAGTCCATAGATGGAACGCTTAAGCTTGCAAACTTTCTTAGGATGTGCTGAATCGATAAAACCCTCGGGTTGTACCATGTACAACTCTTCCTCCAAATAACCGTTTAAGAAGGCGGTTTTAACGTCCATTTGCCATATTTCATAGTCATGAAATGCGGCGATCGCTAAGATTATCCGAATGGAACGTAGCATGACTACGGGTGCAAAGATCTCATCATAGTGCAAGCCTGGCACTTGAGTGAAACCTTTAGCAACTAGTCTAGCCTTATGGATATCTTGTTGTCCTTCCACGGCATGCTTTATCTTGTAAAGCCATTTGCATTGAAGGGGACGTACCTTTGCAGGTAGGTCCACAAGGTCCCACACGTTGTTCTCATACATGGAGTCCATCTCGGATTGCATGGCTTCTAGCCATAGCTTTGAGTCAGAACTGGTCATGGCACCTTTATAGGTTGTGGGTTCATTACCCTCTAGGAGTAAGACGTCATCTGTATCGTGTTCCTCGACCATACCAATGTATCTGTCCGGTGGAATAGAGACTCTTCCCGACCTCCTAGGTTCCTCAGGGATATCTACCGCAGCCTCGGTTGGAGGTACTGTTTCCTCCAATGGTTGCTCGGTAGTTGGTTCTTGAACCTCCGATAACTCGAAGGTTCTATTACTCGACTTGTTCTCGAGAAATTCTTTCTCTAAGAACGTCGCACTAGCCGCAACAAAGACACGTTGTTCGGTAGGCGAGTAGAAGTAATGACCAAACGTTCCCTTTGGGTAGCCTATAAAGTATGTCTTGACCGATCGCGGGCCGAGCTTATCCTCGTGTCTCCACTTGACATAAGCCTCGCAGCCCCAAACCCGAATAAAGGACAAGTTAGGGACCGTTCCCTTCCATAGCTCGAATGGAGTCTTGTCAACAGCTTTAGACGGACTTCGGTTAAGTATTAGAGCGGCCGACAAAAGAGCATAGCCCCATAATGAATCAGGCACAACGGTGTGACTCATCATGGATCGAACCATATCAAGTAAAGTTCGATTTCTCCGTTCGGACACACCATTTAATTGTGGTGTTCCAGGTGGAGTCAACTGTAGCACGATCCCACAGTCTTTTAGGTGTTGATCAAACTCGTGTGAAAGATACTCACCACCACGATCCGAACGTAGTGCTTTAATCTTTCTACCCAGCTGGTTCTGTACCCGATTCTGGTATTCTTTGAACTTGTCAAAGGATTCACTTTTATGTTTCATCAAGTAGACATAGCCATATCTACTCAAATCATCCGTGAAAGTGATGAAATACCTATAGCCTTCTCGTGCGTTGATCGACATAGGGCCACATACGTCCGTATGTATGAGTCCTAATAGGTCGGCAGCGCGCATTCCAACACCTTTGAAGGAAATACGAGTCATTTTGCCGATGAGACATGATTCACACGTGCCATATGATTCGAAATCAAAGGGCGAAATAGCTCCATTCTGTATGAGCTGTTTAACGCGTTTCTCATTTATGTGTCCCATACGACAGTGCCATAGGTAAGTTTGATCTTTGTCACCTACCTTTATTCTTTTATTATTCACATGTAATATCTCGGTAGTTTGATCTAAAACATAAATTCCATTCATGGAAACTGCCTTGCCATAAATCATATTGTGCAAAGAGAAAATACAGCTATTATTCTCTATTACAAATGAAAATCCGAGTTTGTCAAGTGCAGAAACTGAAATAATGTTTTTGGACAAACTAGGAACATAATAACAGTTATACAAAAATAACTCGAATCCACTTGGAAGCTGGATTACGTATGTTCCCTTCGAGACTGCAGCCACACGTGCTCCATTCCCGACACGCAGGTCCACCTCACCCTTGATTAGGGGTTCTTGGTTTCGGAGGCCCTGCACATGATTACATAGATGAGAACCACAACCAGTATCAAGTACCCAAGTTCCGCAACTTGCGTGGTTAATCTCAATCATGTGAATAAAAGAAGAAGAAGACATACCAACAGGGGTAACGCGGCCTGCCTTAATGTCCTCGCGATACACGGGGCAGGAGCGCCTCCAATGCCCAGTCTTGTGGCAATGGTGACATTCCATGCTTGTATCCTTGCTCTTTGTCTTGCCTTGTGAGTTACTCGACTCACCAGGCCCACTCTTTGTAAATCCTGGTTTCTTGAACCTGGGCTTACCTACTGCTAGGTCGCCCTGAGCTTTAGCCTTCCCTTTACCTTTCCCCTTACTGGAGATCATGAGAACATCCTGCTTAAGACTCCCACTCAACTTAAGATCCTTCTCAGTCTGTACGAGAAGGGAGTGGAGCTCATGGGGAGTCTTCTTCATGTCGTTCATGTAGTAGTTGGCCCTAAAGAGGGCGAACCCGTCATGAAGCGAATGAAGCATGCGATCAACGATGATGTTCTCACTGATCTTGCAGTTTAGGGACTCCAGTTTCTCGATATTCTCAATCATGTTGAGAATATGTGGGCTAACAGCTTGGCCCTTCTGGAGTTTCGCCTCAAAGAAGCGACAGGTATGCTCATAAGAAACGATTCTCGGAGCCTTGGAGAATTCGTTAGTGAGCGTGGTGAAAATCTTGTTTGCACCATGGGTTATGAAGCGTCTTTGCAAATTGGATTCCATTGCATAGATGAGTACGTTCTTTATCGCACCCGCTTCCATAACGAAATCGCTATGAGCGCGAATTTCGTTGGCTCTAGCTCCAGTTCCTGGGTGTGGCGGAATGGGCTCAGTTAAGAACTTAAGCTTTCCGTCAGCAATGGCAGCATTCCGTAGTGCTGCCTCCCAGTCAGAAAAGTTTGACCCATCATTCCTCAGTCTAGTTGACTGATTCATGGAGTCCATGAAGGCTTTTAGCCAGGATTCACGTGCTAGCTTGGCACTTGGCATTGGGTCTTCACCAGCCATTTTAGTTTTACAGCAGTTTTAAAGAACGTGTTCTACACTGAAAAGAAGATAAAACAAAACCATATAAGCAACTTATTGTTGTGATTTAAGTCTATATTAAATGTGAATTTAAACTCGTAGACTCATGCATTTATATAATTGATCTCCCTCAAGAATTATATAAACGATCCCAAGACTCAATTTCCGTATATTGATAAGCCCACAGTTTGGCTAATTCCAATCGTTGGAACTCTTGGTCGATAGATTTTCGTATATCTATCTATTAGTCCATCTCAGTCACTGGAATATTATCGAGTGACCATGATGTTGAGATAAAATAAATCATCTGTTCCCACTTACCCGACGTAGAAGGGGTCATATTATGCCTACCGACGAAGAAGGGATTCATGGGAGGCTGATTTATAAAGACTAATCTCAATTTTTGGTTATACGAGGAAGACCCCATCAACTCTTATTTATCCATATTTAAGTGAACTAAAAACTAGCATTTGCGTGAATGAATTAAATAAAGTGATGGCTTTTAAATGACATGTGACATCTGTATTGTCACAGAAAACTAACGCGAGACCTCTACATGAGTCAGTTTTCAGGCATGATATAGGTGGTTTGGTTTTTAGGCGGAATATGATGCAAGCTATTATCGATGAAAGCGTAAAGATAAATGCAATAAACGCAAATAAAAGTCCTAGTGTGGCCTATCCTACCAAAATAAACATAAAACAACTTGGAATCCACTGTTGGACCCTAGAAGCTTGTCTTGATGTTCCATCTTGGTCCTTGCAGCGGGAGTGAGCATCCGGTCTCCGTCTTGTCATTGGTCTTCACAAAATTACTAATTTAAATTACAAAAGTAATCCTAGATACATTCTAATTTAAATACAAAAGTAATTACATGGCAAAAACCCAAAACGGAGATTCAAGATCTCAAAATTACAAGCAAGATCGTATCCCATCATTACGGTAACACAATCTTCTAAGGCCACACTAAGTTACAACCGTTTGCAAAAATTAAATACGTTATTGAAAGCATTCAAGGCATTCACAAGACGATAAATAAAATGCATCAACTAAAAACAATTTATACATGACATAATACCGTTATTATGATTAATAAATTTATACCAAACCACCTTTTAAGATTAAAATTAAGTGACTATACCGTTTTAATCACCAATTTTAATAAACATATAATCCATTGTTTTAAACTGCTTTAAAAACAATATGTATCAAACAAGGGTGAACCGTTTCACTAAATAATATACTATTTCCGTATATAGTATATTATTTTAAGCCATGTGAAAATAAGAAAACAAGTTATTTTCGAAAATAAACACCCCGAAACGAGAGCACTCGATCGAGTAACAGGAGCACTCGATCGAGTGTCAGGGTCACTCGATCGAGTGCAGCAGGGCTCGATCGAGTGGCTTATAAAATTTGCAAATCGCTGCACTTTTACATTAAAACGAGTTTATAACTTGGATTTAAAACTTGTAAATCATATATAAACAACAACAAAAGATTTACATATTGCTAAAAATATCGATTAATTAACAATATGCAAATTATAATCGAAAAACAAGATCGATTTCTCATTAAAACTCACGCACGGCAGCCTGGTACGATGGCACTCGATCGAGTGTCACAGGGACTCGATCGAGTGCCTTCGACAGTAGGTACGGTTTTCAAAATTTTAAAACTTATGAAAGACACAATTGTAAAATTTTCATGGCCTAAGGCTCTGATACCACTTGTGGGGAATATAACGCGTATTCACCCCAAAATTACAGGATTATAATGAAATATGCAATTGTGAATATTGTCATAAGATTAAAAACATGAGAAAAGAAGTACAACCTTTAGTCCTCGCGCAAAAGGCCTAAGAACAGGAATTAATGCAAATTCCCTCCTATAACTTGCACCCAAGACTTAGTCTGAGACGTGGCCGCGTGTGCTAGAAATCCTCTCCAATTGCCTTGCAATATAGGGAGAGCCCTTGAGGTTTTAGATGTGAGATCTGAGGTTTTGGGAGAAGAGTGCTCTCAAAACCCTAATTTTCTTTTGAGAATAATTTAACAGTGTGCCAAGAGTAACTGATATAAGGAGAGTCCTCCTCCTTATATAGTTATTTCGGCCGAAATTAGGGTTTGGGTAGGAGTGGGCTTCCACTCTTACCTTATCCCAATGCGTGATTCGACCCAATTAGCTTTAATATATTTCGCGGGTTTAATTTATAAATCGTAACATGTTATCAGATATTAATACAGTCGATATATTAATAACGGTCTGATAAAATACGATATTGTATAATTACCTAAATTAATATAACTGTTTATATTAATACGCGAATATAATATTTAATTAAATATAACCGTTTATATTTAATTTACGAATTATTCTTGTAATCCGTATTAGCTAAAATTATTTAATCCGTATTAAATAGTAATTCTCAACATCTTATTGACTAATTTAATAGTCAATGCCTCTGACTAACCGTTTAGTCATATCCGGCAAAATGTGACTGTATTTTCATACCTTCACATCTCTCAAACGTGTCCTATAGGTGTGACGTATAGGGACCAGTTGACCACCGCCATCTGTATGACAATAACGTCAAACTTATCTAGCAAGCCAACCGTTATTGATAAACGTGGATCAACTGGTAATAATACAGAAGTATGCCCTTGTGATCCTTAAAGAGATTTAATAAGTCATTGTACTTAATTGTCAAGGACACCAGCCCCAACAATCTCCCACTTGTCCGTACAAGGGTATGTTCAATGACGTTATCACACTACATGTGGAGGACACAATCTCCAACACAAGATGCCAAACTTTGTTTCTTTCAAATTGCTGGAGTTCTTCTTGCATGGCAACTATCCAGTCTGGTTCTGCGAGAGCTTCCTTGATATTTGAAGGTTCAATGGTGGAGAGAAAGGAGTAGAATGAGCAAAAGTTATTTAAGCTCCTTCGAGTTTGAACTCCATCTGTCAGGCTTCCTATGACATTGTCCAAAGGATGAGAGCCTTTGTATCTCCAGTTCCTTGATTGATCATTTGCATTCCCTGAACTTGACTCGGGATCTTGACTTGTTCCCCCTGAATCCAAACCTGGGTTTATAGTAGGGTCAGGTATAACTCTGGCCTCTTCCCTTTGATTTTGATTCAAAGTTACAGCTTCATTAGCTGTAACTCTGGGTTCCGAGTCATTGGTTTGAGAGTTATCTACAGTATCATCAACTGTAGTTTCGTCTCTCGCACCATTTTCTCCCAAGTTGAGTTCATCATGAGTTCCTTGAGGTTCTCCTTCTTCAATTTCCATTTCAGGAGGATCTTCCCTTGATAACCTGAAATCAGGTTCGTCTAGGTTTTCCTCTATATCCTGTAATGGCTTATCGAAGATGGTACCGCGCTTTGAGTGGTTCACCAGTACACGCCTCCTTACTTTGAGTGGTTCATATTGTATGATATCCACTACTTTCATACGTTTCATGCGAGATGGTACCGCGCTTCTCAGGTCATCACTTGATCTTATTTCTTCTTCAACTTGTTTCGCAGAAGTTGAGAAAGAACGTTTGTCACCACAACTCTTCTTGGGATCTCCTAGTCGATTGAAGACTGTTTTTGATGGATTGCCCAAGCGATCATGTATTGTACTCCCCTTGTTCATGCACAGCGAAGGCACTTGTGTTTTGACTTCACTTTTATCTTGATTGCCAAGCCTAGCAAAGACTGAGGTGCGTTTAGTTGAAACACTTGGTCTTCCCAACCTTGTAAATACAGAAGAATGTGACTTTTTTGCAGGTGGACTTATGCGATCGAAGACTGAAGATGAATGTGCCTTTTCTTCTTCTTGTTCATCTTCTGCAACCTCTTCCACTGTGATATGCTGAGAAGATGTACTAGCGCCTCTTCTGCGAGCACCAATCTTCACAGGTGCAGGAGACTCATATCCCAACCCAGGCTTGGATGCTATGAAAATCCCCTCTTGCTTGAAGAACTCTTGCTGCGCCTTATTGAGGCCATATGGCTCCACTTTTATAACCTTCCCAAGGGGAGTCGGATTTGTGAAGTCATAACCAGCCTTTGCAAGTAGCTTGTATGCATTAGGATCAAATATCCCTTTGTTTTCCTCACTTGAAGGTTGACTGGATGAATGGACAAAACTCATAGGAGGTGGTTTCACAGCCTTTGTTTGGGATGAACTTGTCAGAGGTATAGTAACTTTTGCGACCCATTCTTGCTTGATCGTCTGACTTGACTTATTTTTGTCCTTAGGTTCTGTCTTTGACGTTGGACATTCTGCGAAAGGACTCTCCCCATCTTTGCGCCGAGACTTTGGGATGTAGCGTAGTACTGGCAGCGCGGCCTTCTGCGTCAACTCTTCTTTCTTCGATGACGCGATATGAGTGGTTACCTTGCTTGCCTCTGCCTTGACATCAACTTCTTTAGCAGGATTTGGGGTTGCATTTTCCGTGACGATGGTCTTTTCTCGCTTGCCCCCTTTTCCTGTTGAAGAGATGGTGGTTGGCATGAACTCACTGGACGTACCGTTTTCTTCAAAGAATTTTGCATCAGCGAAAAAGGCATCGACTTTGGAGAAAGGTTTTGCATCTCCATCTATCTTTCTCTCACCGCCGCGGTAATACTTCAAGCATTGATGAAGGGTTGAGGCGACGACTCCATTTTCATGTTTCCAAGGTCGTCCTAATAACAATTTGAATGATGTCTTGGCGTCGATGACGTGGAACAATGTGTCGGAAGACAAGTCACCCATGCTAAGGTTTACTCGGATCATTCCAACTGCGCGCTCACCATTTAAGTTGAAACCATGAATCATTGTTCGACTATTTGATAGTTCATCCATCGTGATCCCCAACTCTTGCATGGTCGCCGTTGGCATGAGGTTGACTCCTGAACCTCCATCGATCAAGATACGCTTGACTTTATGCCCCCGGATGTACCCTGACACATAAAGAGGCCTGTTGTGAAGTGTAGACCCAAGAAGCAAATCTTCATCTGAAAAACTCAAGGCTGCGTTGCAGGAGAAACAATCAGTTGATTGCTCAGTAGATTCAACCTTCTCTTTCATCTTGCCTGCATACAACTCTGGTTTTTCGAGTCCTTGAAGTATCAATTGACGCTTCTCTTTAGGCAAATGAAATATTTCTTTCCATCCCATATTTGCAGGGAGGCCATCTAGAGCATTTATCACTTCATCATCCTTTTGAGGGTGAGGTTGCTGTGTTGACGCTGCGTCCTCCGCCTCTCCTTCCTTTCTCTTTTCTTCCTCGATACTTTCACTAGCCGAGGTGATGCACACAGTAACTTTGTTAAAGAAATCTCGTGGGAAGAATTCTTCTAAGGTAATATGTCTCAGTGGTTCTTGCTCTAAAACATCTGCAGGCGAGACATTTGGTTTGACCACGGTTCTAGGCTTTTTCTTGCCTCTTGGTTTGCGAGGCTTTCTCTTCTTTGGCTTGCTTCGCCGACGCTGTATGTGTTGAACTGTTTGTTTCACTTGTTTTCTTGGCTTCCTACGTGTTACCAAGGTCCAGCCTTCATTGTCATCATCTTCTCCCTCATTCTTGTCTTGAGGAGTTGACTTTGTTTCTGGTGATACTGGAGGTAATGACGACGTTGACCTTTGGATCCATAACATCGTAGGCTTAAAACTTCCAAATTGCAGCGTATGCACAAAACATCCTTGATGCATAGCTGGCTCTTCAGACTCCTCCAAGACCGCAGTAGTTTGATTCGTTGAAACTGTTTCATCCAAGTCAAGAATAATCTTGCCTTCCTTGGATAGCTGCATTATCTTCTCCTTAAGTGTTATACACTTTTCAAGGGGATGACTGATGAGCTCCATTTTGGTCATCATTTCCTTTACATTTTCTTTGTTTTCGGTCACGATTCGACCTCGATTTGCGTATCTTTAGGTGTTTTTACGTCCGTTGCCTCGTATATTCCTATTCGATCCAATTTTTGTAGGTATTACGGCGTGGGCGAATAAACGGGTGAAATCGAGCCGGATTTAGAACGATTTATGAAGAAATGTGGAAGAATTGTGAAGGAGGCCTCCCAGGCCCTCCCAGCCGGTCTCCAACCGGCGGCCGGTCGGCCGGCTGGTAGCCTTGACTCAAGATTTCAAACAAAAATGTGAAGAATTTTCCAGCCCCTTAAGAAAAGCCTCCCAGCCGGTGGCCTACCGGCAGCCGGTCGGCCGGCTGGGATGACTTTCCTATGCTTAGCCAAATTCGAAGATTGAAGAAAATGAATTATTGGGCAGATTACTCATAAAGGGTCCCCAGCCGGTGGCCAACCGGCAGCCGGTCCACCGGCTGAGGGTACCTGTAGCCAAGTGAAGAAAGGAAAAAATCAGAATTGAGTTTTTGGCCTCCCAGCCGGTGCCCGACCGGCAGCCGGCCGGTCGGCTGGGGATGCATGTACATTGGAGAAAAATCGAAGAAAAGTCAGAAGTCGGATTTTGGGCTCTCAGCCGGTCCACCACCGGCAGCCGGTCGACCGGCTGAGAGGCCTTTTTCGTATTTCCGCACTCTATATAAACCCGCACTTGTGTAGACTTATTGACGTTACTTTTTACACACTTTTCTAGGGTTTTGCACTGTTCCATTGTTCTATACTTAAACTCAAAAAACTCTCTTAATATTTGAAATCCTCTTTAGATCTTAGTTTAATCTTTCAATATTAGTTAATCCTTTCTTAGTGATTCTCTTAGCTTTGTTCTTGGGCAATTTTAGAAGATTCTTATTGGGTTGTAATTTGAGGGTTTGAGAGAATCCTCCAAGTTGTAATCCAAGTTCCTTGCTTTTTCCTTATTATTGGTATTATCTTCCTAATCTCTACTTTGTCTTTGCATTTTGTTTTAGTTTTGCTTGTTCAATTACTTACTCTCATTAATTTCTACCATGTTTAGCATTAATACTTTATTTGTTCAAGTTTATTCCTTAGCCATGTGTGAGTAGTCTTATTCTAGGGTTAGGGGGTTTGCTTGGGTGGTTAGTAGCCATGAAAAATGCCTAGAGTTAGTCTTGTTTGCTTCTTTGGTTAAGTTTTCGCATCTTGCATGTTATGTGTTTGATGAAATGCCTCAACGACGGTTGGGTGTTAGTCTTCACTTTGTTTGCTTTAGACGAAAGTCTTGGGGTTTCATGAGCATGCTTGTGTGTTAGGTTAACTTGGTTTGTAGCGAAAGCTAGGACTAGACTCGACCTAAGGGTTTGTCAACTCGAGAGAAGAGACAACCCTAGGCCTACCATAGAAGTGATACAAGACCGTTATCTTACGTTTGGCTCCCGACTTACCTAGGTGACCCCCGACACCCTAGTCCTCTTTATCATCAACTTCATCTAGATTTACTTGCTTTAGTAGTTAATTAGTTTTTCCAAACCAAAACCTTTTACTCCGACTCATACTAAAATTAAAGCATAACTATACAACTTCCCCACCGTCTTTTGGGTTCGACCCTAAATTATACTACTTAATTTGGGTTCTTTATAAATGTGTTTGGTGCCGGTATCGACGACAAAATCCGGCCATCAAAATGGCGCCGTTGCCGGGGACGGTGTTTAGAAGTTGTGTAGTTTAGTTTTAGTTTTAGTCTAGAGTTAGTTGAACTTGTTTTGTTTTGATCAAAGATTTGGTAGTTAATTGTAGAGTGCTTGTTTTATTGCTCACCCTAGTGTTTAATAAACACTAGGACGACTAATTGGTTTGCTAAGTTTTATGCCTAGGGGTGACTTTATGTAACAACCCGACCCACCACGGTCATAACACAACCCCAATAAGATGGGTGCGCACTTTTGGGCCCGTTAATTGTCCTCACTTAAGCCCAAAAGCACAAGGCCTTGTTACTAAATGGTGGGTTGGAGCTATTATAAACATATCACAAGCCTCACATTCTACCGATGTGGGCCAACTTTCCTCTCATACTCTTGTGGTGTTACAAACTCCCCCACTTAAAGAACACAACTCCCGACCACAGGCTCACCACACGGTCGCAGGGTCGCTCTGATACCATTTGTAACAAGGCCTTGTGCTTTTGGGCTTAAGTGAGGACAAATAATGGGCCCAGAAGTGTGCACCCATCTTATTGGGTTTGTGTTACGACCGTGGTGGGTCGCTCTGATACCATTTGTAACAAGGCCTTGTGCTTTTGGGCTTAAGTGAGGACAATTAACGGGCCCAAAAGTGCGCACCCATCTTATTGGGGTTGTGTTATGACCGTGGTGGGTCGGGTTGTTACACTTTAACTCTTTGTTGTCATCTTCCGAACCGGAGAGGCTCTTTCGGGCTTTAAGGAGGAAGACCATTGCAAGAGTAAGAATTGCGTCCCAAGCATCTACTAGCCAAAACAACCCCTCTTCATCCGAACCACCAAGTCCCAATCAAAGCAATCCTAGCCCAACATCCGAAAGTTTTGACAATCCGTTTTATCAATCACCACCACAATCACCACACTTTCCAAACAACCATCAAATTCACATAATGGCCGCTCTTCGTGATTATAACCGGCCCAATCACAATGACACCACCAATCCAATCAACTTTGGGGTCCTTGTTCCTCAAAATTTCGAAATACACCCTTCGCAAATGAGTTCAATCGAAAAGAATGCCTTTAGCGGGGCTTCCCACGAAGATGCTCATGGGCACTTGAGAAAGTTCAAGGGTAAAGTCGCGATGATAAAGAAGACCGGAGTACCCGAGGAGACATTAAGGCTTATGCTTTTCCCCTATTCCTTAACCGACAAGGCCGATAGGTGGCTAAATGTCCATGCTCCAAATACATTCACCACATGGGATGACTTGGCAACGGCTTTCCTTGCCAAGTACTACCCATCATCCAAGACCGCGATGCTCCGGAATGAGATAACACAGTTTCAACAAGACGAGGGAGAGTCTTTGGGAGAAGCTTGGGATAGATACCAAGATTTGCTAGCCAAGTGCCCACACCACGGGATACCACCTTGGTACACAACTCAAACTTTTTTCCAAACCCTTCTCTCCCGGACTAAGGAAATGGTTAATGCATCGGCGGGTGGTAGCTTTGACCACTTGCCACATGAGGAAGGAACGGAACTCATTAAGAAGATTGTTGATTCGGAGGAAAACTATGGTACTAGGGGGAATGTCTTGAGGAAGAGTAGTAAGTACCCTAGTGAGCACCTCTCCAATGCTAAGGCAAACGAAGAAACCAACGCCAAGTTGGATATGCTAACCAAGAAATTGGAGGAATTGACAAAGGGCTCCACTAGCAAAGATGTAACAACCCGACCCACCACGGTCGTAACACACCCCCAATAAGATGGGAGGTAAGCCTTTGGGCCCATTTATTTGTCCTCACTTAAGCCCAAAAGCACAAGGCCTTGTTACTAAGTAGTGGGTTGAAGTTATTATAAACATATCACAAGCCTCACATTCTACCGATGTGGGACAACTTTCCTCTCATACTCTTGGGGTGTTACAAACTCCCCCACTTAAAGAACACGACGTCCTCGTTGTGCCTCAACCTTGACCATAACCAGGGCCAGAATCCTCCCCCACTAGGTGTGTGACCCGGGTACTCCCGACCACAGGCTCACCACACGGTCGCAGGGTCGCTCTGATACCATTTGTAACAACCCGACCCACCACGGTCGTAACACACCCCCAATAAGATGGGAGGTAAGCCTTTGGGCCCATTTATTTGTCCTCACTTAAGCCCAAAAGCACAAGGCCTTGTTACTAAGTAGTGGGTTGAAGTTATTATAAACATATCACAAGCCTCACATTCTACCGATGTGGGACAACTTTCCTCTCATACTCTTGGGGTGTTACAAAAGAAACCAAGAACAATGTCCCGGGGATGTACCAAGTAAATAGTGTTGCCACATGTGATTTATGCGGAGGAAGTGGGCACACATTTGAAGTTTGTGCAAACAACTCAATTGAGGGAAGTGGAAGTGAGGAAGAATTGTATGCTTTTCAAGCATTCAACAATCCTAGAAACCAAAATACTTTCAACCCCAATTCAAACTACTATCACCAAGGGATTAGAGGTAGTCCTTATATGAGTTACAAGAGCACCAATGTGCTGAATCCTCATCAAATTCAACAACCTCAAGTGCAAAACCCCCCCGGTTTTCAACCAAGGGGCGGAAACTTCAATCCAAGGAACAATTTCAACAACAACAATTTCTACCAAGGCAACCAATCCAATCAAGCCAATCAAGGCTTTCAACAAGGTTTCAATGATCCAAACTTCAACCCCAATTTCCAAAACAACCAAAATCCACAAAATTTCAATCCAAATTTCAACAACAACCCAAACTACAACCAACACCAAAACCAAAGCTTCAATCCACCACCATTTCAAAACAACCCCAATCAAAATCAAACCAACTACAACCACAACCCACAAAATCCCAACAACCCAAATTACAATCAAAATTTCAACCAAAACTTTCCACCAAACAATCAAGGCCAAAACTTCAACAATCAAGTTCCGAAGGGCAACTCTCAAGGTGGGGGTGCAAGGAATGATTATGGATTCCCCTTGCCCCTCACCAATGCACCTCACCAAGATACTAGTGATTCCCAAGTGGGTGAGTTATTGAAACTTGTCAAGAACATGCAAGCAACTCATACCCAAGAGATGGCTAATTTGAAGAGTGCCAACCAAAGGGAGATACGGGAAATGGAGGCTCGAGTTGCCTCTCAAGCTCTAGCCAATCCACAAAGGCCACCGGGCGGCTTCCTTGCCCAAGGTCAAAGTTCCAAGGATGCATCACACAATCACCAAGCACATGCGGTGATTTTGAGAAGTGGAACGGAGCTAGAAGACCCGTACAAAGACTACAACTATGGTGAAGAGGAGCCTATCTTAGAACTTGTGAAAGACAAAGGAAAAGAAGTTGATGGTGGCAATTCAAGGGATGATGACTTTTATGTGGAGGACCTCCCTTATGAGGAGAAAGAAGATGAAGTTATCTTGGAGGAGGTGGATGCTAGACAAGAGGAGTTGGTTCCACAACCAACTACTAAGGTAACAAGCAAACCAACACCCACCAAGGTACTATCTAACCCTCAACCAACTAGCTTGCCTTATCCTTCAAGGGCTTTGAAGGGAAAGGAGAACCTCAAGTTCACAAATTTTTGTAAAATGATTGAAAAACTTGAAGTGACTCTTCCCTTTACGGAGGTGATATTGAATATGCCAACTTATTCCAAATTTTTAAAAGAAATTTTGTCGGGCAAGAGAACCTTGGGTGACCAAGAAGTAATGGCTATGAGGGAGGAGTGTAGTGCACTTCTCCTCCAAAAGGAGCCAAAGAAACTTGGTGATCCGGGGAGTTTCTCTATCCCTTGCATAGTTGGTGGCATTCCAATCTCTCGTGCCCTTTGTGATCTAGGAGCTAGTGTAAGTGTACTTCCTTTGAAAGTTGCAAAAAGAATTGGTTTGAATGATTTAGTTCCTACAAGTATCACCCTCCAATTGGCGGATAGATCCGTCAAGCGCCCTTTGGGAGTGCTTGAGGATGTACCCGTCAAAGTGGGTAAGCATTTGATTCCCGCCGATTTTGTTGTCCTTGATATTCCGGAGGATAGCCACACTCCCATCATCCTTGGTAGGCCTTTCTTGGCTACCGGAGGCGTCTTGATAGACGTTAAGAATGGGCGGCTCACCTTTAGAGTTGGGGATGACAAAATTGAGTTTAATCTACCTACTATGATGAAAGGTCCAAAGCATGATGAGGCATTTACATTGGACATTGTGGAGCAAGTGGTAAGGGAGATGGTAGAGATGGAAGAAGAGGAGGAAGGCCACATGGAACAATTATGTGGCATCACAACTAGTGAAGACAAAGAAATGGATGAGGACATTGAGCTTGAAGATGAAGAAGTTGAGAAGGTGGAGGGAATGCTCCCTCCAAAGGTACAACTCAAAACCCTTCCTCCCTCCCTCAAGTATGCCTTTCTTGGGGAGGGAGAGGCTTACCCGGTGATCATCAATGCCAACCTCAATGAGCAACAAGAATCCAAACTCATTTCAACTTTAAAGGATCATAGGAGCTCATTGGGGTATAGCCTTGATGACATCAAGGGGCTAAGCCCGAACCTTTGCATGCATAGAATAATTCTAGAGGAAGGGAGTCGACCTAGAGTGGAAGGTCAAAGGAGATTGAATCCGAAAATGGCGGATGTAGTGAAGAGTGAAGTCCTTAAATTGCTTGAGGCCGGAATCATATATGAGATCACGGATAGTCGGTGGGTGAGCCCCGTCCATGTTGTCCCCAAGAAGGGGGGTGTAACATTGGTTACACAAGAGGATGGGACCCTCTTACCGACTCGTCCGGTGACCGGTTGGAGGATGTGCATCGATTACCGTAAGTTGAATGCGGCAACTCTCAAAGACCATTTCCCAATCCCCTTCATTGATCAAATGCTAGAGAGGCTTGCGGGGCATTCGTACTATTGTTTTCTTGACGGTTATTCCGGGTTTTTTCAAATACCTATTCACCCGGAAGACCAAGAGAAAACAACTTTTACATGCCCCCAAGGTGTGTATGCTTATCGGCGGATGCCATTCGGGTTGTGTAATGCACCCGGCACCTTTCAAAGGTGCATGATGGCCATCTTTGCCGATTTCCTTGAGAAATCTATGGAGGTTTTTATGGACGATTTTAGTGTTCATGGTGATTCATTTGACCTAGGGCTTTCTAATCTTGTGAATGTATTGAAAAGATGTGAGGAGCACAATCTTGTCCTAAATTGGGAGAAATGCCATTTCATGGTAGAGGAGGGGATTGTGCTCGGTCACATAGTGTCCAAGAGGGGCATAGAAGTTGATGGTGCAAAAGTGGCGGTCATTGAGAACTTGTCACCCCCCACAAATGTGAAAGGGGTGAGGAGTTTTCTTGGACATGCCGGCTTTTACCGGCGTTTTATCAAAGATTTTTCCAAAATTGTCAAGCCATTGACTTCTCTTCTTCTCAAGGATGCTCCCTTTTTGTTTACTAATGATTGTCTTGAAGCCTTTGCTAGGATCAAAGAAGCACTTGTGACGGCTCCTATTATTCGTGCTCCGGATTGGGGATTGCCTTTTGAGATTATGTGTGACGCATCCGACTACGCGGTAGGAGCGGTCCTAGGTCAAGTTGTGGATAGGAAACACCACGTGATATACTATTCAAGCAAGACTCTTGATTCAACTCAAGCAAAGTATTCCACAACCGAAAAGGAGATGTTGGCAATCGTGCATGCCATTGAGAAGTTTCGGCAATATCTCATGGGATCTAAAGTGGTGGTGTACTCCGATCACACCGCTTTGAGGCAATTAATGTTGAAGAAAGATGCCAAGCCAAGACTCTTGAGATGGGTTCTTTTACTCCAAGAATTTGATCTAGAGATAAGAGACAAGTCGGGGTCGGAGAATGTGGTTGCGGACCACTTGTCTAGATTGACTTTTGAGGATCATGGTTTGCATGATAGAGATGGCCCAATCAATGAATGGTTGCGTGAGGATAGTTTGATGGCAATAGGCAATAAGTTGCCTTGGTTTGCGGATATTGCCAATTATCTTGTTAATGGCTTTATCCCGGAGGAGTTGGAAGCAAGAGAAAGGAGAAAGTTGAAGGTTGATGCTAAGAGATATTTTTGGGATGATCCCTACCTTTTCAAGAAGTGTGGGGATGGGCTCTTGAGGAGATGTGTATCAAAGGAAGAGGGGCTCGAAATTGTTGATAGGCTTCACAACTCCGCCTATGGAGGGCACTTGGCGGCTTCACGGACTATAGCCAAGGTTCTTCAAGGAGGGTTCTTTTGGCCTTCAATGTTCAAAGACATTCACGATGTTGTTAGATCTTGTGATGCTTGTCAAAGGTCGGGCAACATCGGTAAAAGGAATGAGATGCCCCTAAAAACCATCTTGGAGATTGAGTTGTTCGATTGTTGGGGGATTGACTTCATGGGACCTTTCCCCAATTCATGCGGGAATGAGTACATCTTAGTAGCCGTGGATTATGTCTCGAAATGGATTGAGGCGGTTGCCTCCCCCACCAATGACTCCAAGGTAGTGGTAAAGCTCTTCAAGACCATCATCTTTCCCCGTTTTGGTGTACCCCGAATAGTGATAAGTGACGGAGGTTCTCACTTCCGGAAACATACTTTCAAAGCCCTCCTAGCCTCCTATGGAGTGACCCACAAGGTAGCACTTGCCTACCATCCTCAAACTAGTGGGCAAGTGGAGGTTTCAAATCGTCAAGTCAAAGCTATTCTAGAGAAGGTGGTGCAAAAGAACCGGAAAGATTGGTCCCAAAAATTGAACGATGTGCTATGGGCTTTGAGGACGGCCTACAAAACTCCTATAGGAATGACCCCCTACAAGCTTGTGTACGGGAAAGCATGCCACCTCCCGGTGGAGCTTGAGCACAAGGCTTGGTGGGCTTTGAAGGAGATGAACTTCAATTTAGACATGGCCGGGGAGAAAAGGTTCTTTCAAATGAGTGAGCTCGAGGAGCTTAGATATGAAGCTTATGAGAGTTCAAAACTCTATAAGGAGCAAACGAAGAAGTGGCATGATGCCAAGCTAGTGAAGAAAAATGTGAGCGTAGGAGACCTTGTTCTCCTCTTCAATTCTAGAGTCAAGAACTTTCCCGGGAAGCTTAGATCACGGTGGTCCGGGCCCTTCAAAGTGATGGATATTTCTCCTCATGGGGCCTTTGAGCTTTGGAGTGAAGGCGGTGGCACCTTCAAAGTCAACGGGCATCGGATTAAGCGCTATTATGAAGGAGACTCCAAAGGCACCGTCGAAGTTGTTGACCTCGGGGACCCACTCCCCGAGGAGGATTAATTTCAAGGAAGTTTGATCATGAAAGGTTTGGTGGAGTCACTCAACAACCACCGGTTGTAAGTATTAGTTCTCTTTGGTTCATCTAGTTTTCATGTTAGTTTCTTTGTTAGTTCGGTTTTAGTTTAATTTTTAGGTTGCATGAGATGTTTGGATATGTTTGTTGCTTGTTTGTGGAAGATTCATGGGTATAGTCGGAGGATTATTGGCATAACCGTTGTAGGCAAAGTTGATTTTTATGTTCAAATTAAATTATTTCTCGAAATAGTGTACAAGTACTCTCAGCCGGCCCACCGGCCGACGGTACCATACCGGCTGGGAGGACCTGGACACATTTCTGTTTTTTATAGTTTATTTGGACAGATTTCAGATTTTGCATCCCCAGCCTGTACCTAACCGGCAGCCGGTCCACCGGCTAAGAAGGCGAGTTCTTTATTCAAAAATCAAATTGCAAGGAGAAATGATTCCCAGCCGGTAGGCCGGCAGCCGGTCCACCGGCTGAGAATCAGGAATGTGTGAACATACTTGAAGAAAAAAGCAAGGAGAAGGGAACCCCAGCCGGTCGGCCGGCAGCCGGCTCGCCGGCTGGGAGTGTTTTTGTATGTGAAGGATTCGAAGAAAAGAAGAAGGAGTTGGACTCTCAGCCGGTCGGCCGGCAGCCGGTCCGCCGGCTGGGAGTGCTTTTGTGAGTGGGAAAAGAAGAAGAGGAGAAGGGGAAATTGAAGACCTGATTTTGAGCCGGTCGGCCGGCAGCCAGTCAGCCGGCTCAGAATCAAAGTCCTTTGAAAAAATTCGAAAAAAATGCAAAAAGTTTTGAAACCCTCACTCTCAGCCGGTCGACCGGCGGCCGGTCCCAGACCGGCTGAGAGTCGTCTGTCGCGAAAATTAAATCTCGATACCCCTCTTTTCTTTCTCATTTCTACCTCATTTCTTAACCATTTCCCTTCATTTCTTCTTCATCCTTCCTTATTTTCTCCTCTCCATTCATCCTTTACCCTCAAATACTCCATCAAACTTCACCAAACTCTCTCAAATCAAAACCCCCTTTATTCCCTCATCACCTTATCCTTCAATTAACCATGTCGGGAAGAACAGAAAGGCGATCCAAATCAAGGCACGACCCAAGGGTGGAGCAAGAATATGAAAATGTAATGGGAAGTGGCAACATTGGCCCGGATCCTTGCTTTCCCGGTCTCACATTTGCCTCAATCCAACAAAAAGGTAATTTCACTTACTTTAAGAATCGCCCCCTTCACCCAACTAGGTTCATTGATAGAGCCGGATTGAGAGAATTAGGGGTTGAGAAAATAACGGCGGCTCTTTTTGAGGGTTTAGGAATGAAAGCCTTGTATGAGACAAAACCGGTTCACACATCTCCCCGGTTAACTTGGGAATTTTTGAGTTCTTTGGTTGTGACTAAGAACCGAACTTTGGGGAAAGTTGCATTTCTTGAGTTCCGATTGATGAATAGGGAACATCGTCTCACCTTAGATGAATTTGCTTTGATTTTTGGGCTAGACGGAAAATTAGCCATTAAGCCTCCGGAGGGCTTTGATACTGAGCTTATTTGGACAGCCATAACCGGTCTTGTGAGTGATAGAAGCCGAAAGAAACCGGCTAATAGGGTGCATTTGGCACCGATTAGAATTTGGCATAGGTTCATGGGGTGGACCGTTTTCTCTAGGGACGAGCCTCACAACTTCACTACTACTGAGCTTGAAATAATTGGTTCTTACTTGGTTGGTGGCCCGAAATTGAACATTGCTCACCATATGGCCCTTCACTTGAGTAGGTTGGCATCCCAACCTCAGCTTACTACCCCCATTTGTGTTGGGGGGATGGTCACCTTGATTGCCAACAACCGTTGTCAGCGGCACTTCACGGTCGACTTCATTCAGGGCGAGAATGTGCTATCTAGCCGATACTTGCAGGATGCTTTGGGGTGGGTGCGTTATAACCCCAGTGATCGCAAGGAGTATTGGCAGATTCGGGTTGACAACAAGTTCAAGAATTCAGTTCCTTTGCCAAACACCGAGTTGATGAGAGTTGTGCCGGGGAAGACCTCTTACCTCCTTGATATTGAGGCGGACCCCGAGGACCTTCCCCCAGACCAGCGTGTCCCTAGAGTCTACACCAGAGACAGAGTCGGTGCCACTCCTTCTGACCTTCCTTTTGAGCAGTTTCAGCAGCCCCCCATTTCCATGTCCCAGTTTCAGAGTGGTCCCTCATACTTCCAGGGATCCACCTCCGCCTCCGGTCCATCTTCTTCTTCATGCCCCCCTGAGCTTATTGATTTCATGGCACGAGTTGACTTGGGCATGAAGACTGCAGCAGATCTAGCGGACCAGCGCCAAGCCATAGCCGATGAGCGGCATAGGGATTTGACTTATAGGCTTGATTACCTCTACTATGATCAAGCCTATGGTACATTTCCGAGTTATGATCGGTCCGTCCGCGAGGGTTACCATCATCCCGATGGTGGTCACCCATCATACTACATGCCTCCGGATAGGGGTTATGTGCCTCCTGAGGGTCGTTTTTACGGGGAGATTAACGTCACCCCGGGTTATTTTTCAAACCCGATTTTTCCCCCCAACTTTCGGGGAAATGAGGATTCGGGCCCTCCGAGGCATTCATCCTTCCATGGCGGGTATGGTGATGCGGGAGCTAGTGGATCTCATGCCTCCCCCTTCCGCGATTTCGTGAACAACCCTAGCGACTTCATGGTCGTTGATGGAGGCAATGGGAATGATGAAGGTGATGGTAATGAAGGTGATGGTAATGAAGTTGACGGTGATGAAGATGATGGTGATGAGTGACCACCTTTGGAGGTGGTAGATGGTGATGATTATGCTCCCCTTGCAAAATCCAAAACAAGTCAAGTACCTCCCTCAATCCAAATTTCTCTTTTAGTTTGCATTTTACTTTCTAGCATGCATTTAGTTAGTTTCGTTTATATTAGTTAGTTTCTCTTAGCTTGTTTTAAGTTTTTAATTCATCTTTGCATATCATTAGTTTAGATGCATATAGTTGCATTCATTTAGATGCATTAGATTTATATTTTTGTATCATATTGTCACATATAGATTGCATACATGTAGTTTAGAGCATTTAGTTTGCATTTAGTCTAGTTTTTAGTTTTTCTCTTCTTTTGTTTATCTTTGTTTTTAATGCCTTCTTAAAAACCAAAAAACCAAAAAAAAAAAAAATTGAAAAACCAAAAACTTTCAAAAACATGTTCTTTATTTTCCGGTTTTCCTCCTCACATTATGCACATAAATAAGTGTGGGGAGGAAGAACCGTTTATTTCAAAAAAATACAAAAACAAGTTTTTATTTTCTCAAAAATTTCAAAAAAAGCCAAAAACATGTTGTTTTCGTTCTTTTGCTTCATTTCCCCCTTTGCACTTCATTACATTGAGGACAATGTAAATCTTAAGTGTGGGGAGGGAAAATATCCACCTTGTGTATATTTGATTGCTTTTGTAAGTATGAAAAACCTCAAAAATACCAAAAAAAATCGAAAAATTTGAAAATTTCAAAAACATGTTTTTACCTTATTAGTGTAGAATTGTATATACTTGTGTTTGCTTTCCCTCCTTTCGCATAGGTAGCACTTGCTTGAGCACCGCTTTGGACCTTGAAGACACCACGGTATGATCGTTCCAACCTCTATTTCACTCTCATTTTCTTCCTTTTGTTGCAAATGAGGAGGATGGGCTTGTATTTGGAGGATGTGGAGTGCATTGTGGAGATTGTGTGTGGCTTGTGTGCTTTTGTGCTGTTAGGAGTTGCATTAGCTTTGTTTGGCATTTAGTTTGATAGTCTCATTTGCATTATAACATGTCTATATTAGTTGCATTCATGGCATATAGTTGCATTTAGGATAATGTTTTGAAAATGCCTAATTGAGAACTTTGACAAAATCGTTTAAGCATTTACAAATAATTCTTCTACTTGGGACTTTGTCTTTTAGAATGATTTTTAAAACACCCTAGGTCATGCTTTTCTAGTATCTTTCTGACCATGGTCCAATACCAAGTCAAGGGTTTGCATGTGAGTCACCTTGTCCACCCCCGTGATGTGAAGTGGTTTTGATTATCTTGTCTTGGTGACCTTGTTCGACTTGACGGTTTGGCAACCCAAAAATAACTTTCATGAATAAATTTGGAATGCTCTTGTCAATGATCATAAGAAGTGGAAATGTTTTGAAAGAAGAAAAAAAGAAGCCTCAAGTGAAAAAGAAAAGAAAAAAAAAATGGTTAATGAAAAAGGAATAAGAACATGTTGTTTTGGTGGAGGCGTACCACTTCGATGTGCTTTGGAGGGTAGTCATTGAGTTGGCTTCCCACCTGGTTGTGAATTCGACCGCCCAAAGACAGAGTGATTGTCACCCCGATAAGCTATTGTCTAGAGGTTAACCGGTTGCCTAATAAGCGATTGGCGAAAGCAAAGGACATTAGCACGCGTGGGACAAACCCCATCCTAACTCATGGCATGAAAAAGAAATGAAAAAAAAAAAAAAAAAAAAAATTTGAATGAGGTCAAATTTTGATTGTAATCCACCATTTTGTATTGATTTGAGCATTTCATTCCAAAAAAATCAATTTTGCCTTGCCGTTTTGTCGATCTCGGGACGACCCATGACCTTTACTTTGTGAAGAATCTAGACTTGTTGCATCTTTTGCCTTTAGCATTGCGGGGATTATCATTCCATTCCATCCGATCGCCCTTGACAAAAGTATTTGGATAACGGTTATGAAAGTAGCCTAGTTTAGCATGATTTGGCGGTGTTTTGTTGTCATCCTTCTTGCCTTAGTGACTTGTAGAATTAATATTTGTGAAGGAGTTTACGACTTTGAATTTGTTCTCTTTTAGTTGTTTTCCACCGCTTAAATGAGGCAAGCGGTTTTCTTTCTTTCCCGATGCATGTTGTTTGTCTATACGTGTTTTGTTTTTACTTGTTTGCATCAAAAGTTTTGTAGCAAGACCTTACTTGCCTTACAATAGGGCATTCTCCCTCATGAATGTCAAATTGTGAGTTGAAAGGGCTACGGGTGTAGCTAAACCCGATTCGGCTTATAGTTAGCTTAGTTAGTTGTTTCTTTGTTTTTAATAAGGGTTATATAGTTCGTTGATCTCTTACTCGAGGACGAGTAAGGTTTAAGTGTGGGGAATTCTGATGAGCTCCATTTTGGTCATCATTTCCTTTACATTTTCTTTGTTTTCGGTCACGATTCGACCTCGATTTGCGTATCTTTAGGTGTTTTTACGTCCGTTGCCTCGTATATTCCTATTCGATCCAATTTTTGTAGGTATTACGGCGTGGGCGAATAAACGGGTGAAATCGAGCCGGATTTAGAACGATTTATGAAGAAATGTGGAAGAATTGTGAAGGAGGCCTCCCAGGCCCTCCCAGCCGGTCTCCAACCGGCGGCCGGTCGGCCGGCTGGTAGCCTTGACTCAAGATTTCAAACAAAAATGTGAAGAATTTTCCAGCCCCTTAAGAAAAGCCTCCCAGCCGGTGGCCTACCGGCAGCCGGTCGGCCGGCTGGGATGACTTTCCTATGCTTAGCCAAATTCGAAGATTGAAGAAAATGAATTATTGGGCAGATTACTCATAAAGGGTCCCCAGCCGGTGGCCAACCGGCAGCCGGTCCACCGGCTGAGGGTACCTGTAGCCAAGTGAAGAAAGGAAAAAATCAGAATTGAGTTTTTGGCCTCCCAGCCGGTGCCCGACCGGCAGCCGGCCGGTCGGCTGGGGATGCATGTACATTGGAGAAAAATCGAAGAAAAGTCAGAAGTCGGATTTTGGGCTCTCAGCCGGTCCACCACCGGCAGCCGGTCGACCGGCTGAGAGGCCTTTTTCGTATTTCCGCACTCTATATAAACCCGCACTTGTGTAGACTTATTGACGTTACTTTTTACACACTTTTCTAGGGTTTTGCACTGTTCCATTGTTCTATACTTAAACTCAAAAAACTCTCTTAATATTTGAAATCCTCTTTAGATCTTAGTTTAATCTTTCAATATTAGTTAATCCTTTCTTAGTGATTCTCTTAGCTTTGTTCTTGGGCAATTTTAGAAGATTCTTATTGGGTTGTAATTTGAGGGTTTGAGAGAATCCTCCAAGTTGTAATCCAAGTTCCTTGCTTTTTCCTTATTATTGGTATTATCTTCCTAATCTCTACTTTGTCTTTGCATTTTGTTTTAGTTTTGCTTGTTCAATTACTTACTCTCATTAATTTCTACCATGTTTAGCATTAATACTTTATTTGTTCAAGTTTATTCCTTAGCCATGTGTGAGTAGTCTTATTCTAGGGTTAGGGGGTTTGCTTGGGTGGTTAGTAGCCATGAAAAATGCCTAGAGTTAGTCTTGTTTGCTTCTTTGGTTAAGTTTTCGCATCTTGCATGTTATGTGTTTGATGAAATGCCTCAACGACGGTTGGGTGTTAGTCTTCACTTTGTTTGCTTTAGACGAAAGTCTTGGGGTTTCATGAGCATGCTTGTGTGTTAGGTTAACTTGGTTTGTAGCGAAAGCTAGGACTAGACTCGACCTAAGGGTTTGTCAACTCGAGAGAAGAGACAACCCTAGGCCTACCATAGAAGTGATACAAGACCGTTATCTTACGTTTGGCTCCCGACTTACCTAGGTGACCCCCGACACCCTAGTCCTCTTTATCATCAACTTCATCTAGATTTACTTGCTTTAGTAGTTAATTAGTTTTTCCAAACCAAAACCTTTTACTCCGACTCATACTAAAATTAAAGCATAACTATACAACTTCCCCACCGTCTTTTGGGTTCGACCCTAAATTATACTACTTAATTTGGGTTCTTTATAAATGTGTTTGGTGCCGGTATCGACGACAAAATCCGGCCATCAATGACCCAACAACCTATGGTAGCGACGGTAGTTGGGATCTCCTGTCTTGTTTGCTTGCTCAGGGCGCTTGGACTCTGGCAATTGTATAATCCTTTTCTCCAAGAGGTCATCTAGCATTCCTGACAAGTCAGAGTCTGGAAATGGGTACTTCTTTGCTTGTAACTCCTCCAAGGTAGGCTTCTCTTGTTGGTAGTTGTAAGAAAACTTCTCCTTCTTCTTCTCGTACTTGGGTTTGGACGAGATCTTCACAGGCGCACTACTGGTCTCAACGGCCATTGTTTCCTTTGTTGATGACCTAGAGCTCTTATCAGTTTTCTTGAACTCCTTCTTTTCACCGGTCGCCTTGGAAGACGTTGGTCGAGACTTGTCACGTCCTTTGATTGTGATCTCCATATCATGAGCGCGGGTCGCCAGTTCTTGAAAACTTCTTGGCCTAATCCCCTTCAAGATATAGAGAATATCCCAGCTCATCCCATTGATGCACATCTCAACTACTGAGGTTTCACTTAAGCGATCCTTGCATTCCAGGCTCAACGCACGCCACCTGTTGATGTAGTCTACGACAGGTTCATCTTCCCATTGGGTTGTATTTGTCAACTCACTCATGCTGACGACACGCCTGGTGCTGTAGAATCTGTTGAGGAATTCATCTTCCATGCGACCCCAGCTGTCAATTGACTCAGAATCCAGATCCGTATACCAATCAAACGCAAGCCCTTTAAGAGAGCGCACGAACTGTTTTACCAAACAATCACCTTCAGTTCCAGCGTTGCTGCATGTCTCGACGAAGTGAGCAATGTGTTGTTAGGGTTCCCCTTTCCGTCGAACTGTTGAAACTTTGGAGGTTGATAACCTGAAGGCATGCGCAAGCTGTCAATCCTCTTGGTGTAAGGCTTGATGTAGCGTCCATTGCTTGCTGAGCTGTTGTCTAGCTGACTCTTGATGGTCCTTGCTATTAGCTCCTGAAGCTTTTCCTCAGTGAAGGCGCCGACTTCATTAGTTGGCTTTCCACCGTCTTCCTTGCCAACATCTTTGTCGCTGTCATCCTCCTCCTCAGTGTCAGCATATTCGCTCTCAGCCTTCTTGTCACGGAGCGCCACCACCTCTTTTTGGAGCTCATCAATCTTCTTGTTCTTCTCCTCATTTTCCTTCATCATCTTTTCAAGGAGCGCGTTCATGTTCTGGACTTGTTCCTCGAGAGTAGCGCCGTTGATCACCATGACTGAAGCAGTGTCCAGAGTAGGGACTTCTATCTTCTTTGGCGACCTCTTTGGGTTGCCAGGAGATGCTTTCTTGTCGACCTTAACACCCTTGGTCTCCGCACGTGGAGGAGAGGAAGCAGTCAGGAGTGCCGTAGCAGCAGCAGCTATGGAGGCGACCGAGATCTTGCGCGGCCTAGTTGGGATGTGAGCAGAGCGCAGACTTGCAGCAGCAGCATTGACAGCAGCCTTCTTCATCCTTCCTCTTGTAGAGATGCCGACTGACTGTAGAGCTGGAGAGGTAGCAGCAGCAGGAGTACTTTGCAGGATATCTGCGTAGGTCCTCTTGGATGCGCTGGAGGAGATGCTTTGCTTGGTAGACATCTTCTTGTTGTGGTAGACTTGAGTAAAACGGCAGTAGAGATGAGAGGTAGAGATTTTCACGTCGGGTTCACCAAAATTTGTAACAGCAGATTTCGTATCGCAGTAACTGAAATACAAAACAATGAAACAAATAAATTTTATTAATTTAAATATCAAAAGTACGTGTACAATCTCTAATGTATCCTCTGATTCTAGTATGCCGTGATAGGTTACGTGTACAGGGTACACGTGAGGAGTGCACTGTAGACAACTTTGATTATTCTACGCGTGCTGTGAATTTGATTTCTTGAGAGGGTCGCGGTGACTTGAATCTCCCTTGAAAGTTTGAATTTGTGATTGAATCTTCAAACGCAGGCGGCACGATTTGATGTGCTTATTGACTGCTTGCAATGACTTTGATAGAGAGAGCTTGGATGAATTTGCACCTTGTCTTCTCTGGCTTCTTTGCAATAATGAATTTCCAATCCCTAGAATGAATGAGGAGAACTCTTTTTATAGAGTTTTGATTCTCCTTGTTGGACTTTGGTAATCACAGGCCCATTTATGGGCTTGCTTGTGAACTTGACCCAAATTTGCTTCTTTTGGGTTTAGAGATCCGGATAGCTTCTTTTGTAATCCGAATCGACCCGTATTTCATTCAGTCGGGACAAAAATAATTAAATTAAGTTAAAATTTGGTATTAACTCAAAATAATTAATTTATTTTATTTATTCGGCACATTAATAAATTTTACGTGCCTACATCCCCTTCTTCTTCAAAATCATCCTCTGAATCAGTCTCAATGTCCTCCAGATTGATATCGTTCATGGAGAAAGATTCAGAGCCAAATCCTTGCACGCTTTCTTTGTAGGACAAATGATGTATGCTTGCATTTTGTGAATATGTGTTCTGTTGTAGTGTCTCCTCATTAACCATAGTCTTACTCTGGGTATTAGCATGAAAATCATGAATATGCATAGTTTTTCTTTTTGCCTTTTTTTGTAACGGTGGAAATGGATTAGTTGAACCGTCCTGTGGTGGTTCTAGAGGACATGGTGAGGTGGGTTGTATATGAGGGACCTCCGGCGGGAGGCCTGTATGATGAGGGAGCATTTAGAATTTTTTTTTTAGAGAGAGAAGTCAGAGATTTTGTAACAAATCTATGTGAAGCCGTGTTACTATGGTCAAGTTACTAATTATGCCAGAACTAGTTTAGGACCCGTGCAAAATTGCACGGGTATGTGAAAAAAATATATAAATAGTCATTTAAAATTTTATAGTTGTAGTATTATTTCATTTAAATATAAATGTACAATAATTTACACATACAAATAAATGTATATTAAATTTAAATTCAACGTTTATTATACTTTTAACATTAAATTAAAAGGGTGCATGCCTCACTGACATTGGCACATCCCTATTTTGATTTAATAATCAAAATACACATGATTAAAATAGTTAAAATTAAAAGGTACACATAGAAAATAAATATCGTATATTTTCCATATATTCTTAAACTAATACAACAACGTTCGTATAATTATTATGACCTAGGAGGAATAGGCTATGTATAGTTAACTTTTGTTTTAATTCAGTTCGGTTCAATTTAGCTTCACTACGATCGATTCAGTTCAACTCTTTTCAGCAAAAAAAAAACAGAGTGTAAAATCCGTTACTGACCATATTTTTGGTGAATTACATATACACTTTTACTACATAATTTTACACTAAATTAATATGAATATTTTTATCCAATAGGCTTGGTAGAACATAGTTACGTTGCAAACGACTCATTAATAATTAGCTAATTGTGTTATTCAGAACAACCAATATATACCCTCGTAAAAAATGTCCCAAAACTATAAGTTTGATACTTATATAATTATATGTATATAAATAATACAAAACAATAGAATTTATAATATTTTATAGCTTTTTATCACAAGGTCAATGGGCTAATATAATATTAGTAGTTATTATTAATTCAAATTAAAAGTTAAAAAGCGGTTAGGTTATTCTTTTTGACTTATTATTATGCTAAGACAGTCTTTATATAGAGTAAAAAAATTGTATGGTCAATATTAATTGTATGTCATGTATAATATACATTTAATGAGTTTATTAGCTAACATAAACAAACTATTATAATAATTGATCTTGACCATCTTAAATTAAGACTTCTCAAACCCACATTATATTTAGTTTTTTTCTTGTTTTAATTAATTGTGAATGTCGTCTTATCTAAGAATTTGTGAAATTGAAAACCCGTTTACAAAACATTTGATATTTCTACATCTAAAACAACTAATAAATCTCATATAAAACGATTTCACGTTATTAAATTATGATAAAATCCTTACTGTAGAAAATTTTAATATGCCGTAAAATATGTTTGATGTGTAAAAAACGGTTTTCTAAGAGCATTTGAGTATTTGTAAAATTAATCAATGACTCAACATTGCCCCAGAAGTAATACCATATTAATCAACATAATAATTGTAAAAAATTTAAGCATATCTTATAATGCAAGTCTTTTTTTATGATAATCAAAAGGTTAATATTATGTAATATGTAATTATGTACCACCTTAATTTCACAATTACTATAAAACCTATCCATTGTTAAAAATATGTACAACTTTCCGCTTAGTATCATCTCATCCCATGAAATGAGCATTTGCATGTTATTACTAATTAATTAATATTCAAATGAATATTTTTAAAAATATTTTTTCCATTATGCAAATATGTGTGGATCTGTCAGAATAAAATAATGTTAAGAGAATGTTATGCGGGAAAAAATTTAATGGGGAATTGCAAGTGTCTAGTTGTTCTTTTATTATACTTATACGTACATAATAAGCGTACTCATTTTATTTTTAACCGTGGTTTCACGTATTTTATTATTCGTTTGGAATTAGAATACTCCCTCTTACTTATTTTTATAAGTGTCTCATTGTTTCAATATATGGGGGTAGTATTTTAATACAGTGGGACACTTATAAAAAGTAGGAGGGAGTATTAAATAATCTAATAATAAATTATGTGAAATCGTTTCTAAAGACGTTTATCCAATGCTTCTATAATATAATTTTTTAGTTAAATTTATACGTATAGGAAAAGGAGATATGTTATAATCACATGATGAATATATGTTATCCTATTGAATGTACAATCAAAATCTTGGGCTCGATTCCTACTGTATTTTATTATTTTATATAGATTTATTAATTTCTTTCAATAGTTGTTTACCAAACCGGTCTATGTTTTACTATCCCAATTCCCAATTAATCACCATTAAGCATAAAATCGATTGATCAATCAATCGATCATCCTTTAACCTCCAACAATGGCGGAATTCGTGACACTAGAACAACAAGATGGAGTACGAATGCCATGGGATGTATTCCCAAGTACAAAACAAGAAGCAAGTAACAGTGTGATCCCAGTTTCAATCTTCTACACACGATTAAAGCCTCTTACTTCAAACCCTAATTCTTCCCCTCTTCTTCCTTACTTTCCATTCCGATATAGATCTTGTTGACCCGTCTTAAATCCATTTTCCGTCGTCGATTTCGCAGCTAAAATCCGGGTTGGCGCTTTTTGTTTCAATCGTAATCATTTCCCGATGCATTACGCTTCTATTTCCGACGATAATTTGCCGAAGAGTTGTTTCAGTATGCGGCGGTGGAGTATGAATCTCAACCCTAACCCTAATAATCCTAATGGTAACCTTAATTCGAATCTGTGTTTGTTTGTGGTTGATACCTGTATGATTGAGGAGGAGATTGGGTATTTGAAATCGGCGTTGGCGCAAGCATTGGAATTGTTGCCCTATGTTACTCCATCTCTTCTAATTCCTTCACTTACGGGTTTCTGACACTCGACACTAGGAGAAGGTATGACACTTCTACACCTCATTGTAAACCAAAATATGCATATTTTTCATAAAAATGGCCGATTCCGACACTTGGACACGCACCTGTATCGGATCCTTGTAAATGTGTCTGTGCAACATATCTGTTGCCTGAATAGAGTTTGGTGCGATTGATAACGTTTGGGAGTTTGGTTAATGTTCATGAGTTGGGGTTTGGAGGTGGGCTTTGAAAGAGTTTTGCCTTTACTATTTAAGTGGAGGTAAGGAGATTAGTAAGGAGCAGGTTCTTGAGCAATTAGGGTTTTTCGGGAAGAAGCCTAAACCTATTACCGGTGTTGTTCCTGGTGTTAGGGATGGTTCTCTGTCGGGGAGTATTGCTTTGTTCTTTTTTACTGTTTCTGGGTGCGAATTTACGCTCAATTAGGTAGTGATGTCTGTTTTCGGATCATGTTGTATTTAAAAATGTTGCCTTGTGTATAACCATTATTTCGCAACATAGTAGGATGCATTTTGGAAATGTTGCTTATGCATGTGCGTGTTGTAATCTTTAGCTCCTTGCAAAATGAGTTTGTTGTAAATCATTGAATTTATTGATGACTGCGTGGGATTTGGCTATCGAATGTGTATGAAGGGTAGGCTTTAATTTTTTCAGTTTAGTTGATGCCCAGAATTTTTGGCATTTATTTGACTGTCGACTGTTGAAGTATGCACATTTTTAAGCTCTTATATGTGATTTCGGAGTTCGTTATAGTCTTTTGAGAATGTTGTTTTACAATCACGATGAAATGTTTGAGGTTCAGTGGATGCGAATGATTGATTAAATTGAAAATTAACTAGAAAGTTGTGCATCTAAATCGTCTCATTTTATGGATTCTGGTTAGAACAAAATTATGAGGCTCTGAGACCTTATATTACTTTCCAATTGACTTCCACCAATGATCTAATTGGCGATAAAGCTGATGGTTTTCTGCGGGGTTGTGGCGTTTTAGAAATGCACATGAGATAGTTGAATTTATGCCATTTAATTTTAAGGGTCAAGTATGGCTTCCTTTTCGATTTGTTTGTTGATGGCACAAATGTATTTGGTGAATGTAGTTGCTTGAGGTACTTCAGAAGGATCCCTGGGGGGTGGCAGCTGATGAAAGGGCATCTAAGTGTTCAGGGACGACATTCAGCATTGTTCCCATTTATTGGAAATTTGGAAGCTTGTGTTCGCGAGCAAGGGGCTAGCTAGGATTATGGCTTTTGTTGGTGGTCCCTCGAATGAAGGGTCGGGTGCTGTAAGTTTTTTACTTATCTAAAGACATACTCTTAATTCTTTATTCTGGAATCTGGATTGTTAGCTGAGCTTTGGCAGATGTGAATGTAATGAATAGAAACATTCTTAATCTGAAAAGAATAAAACGGAAATAATGAAGAATGATCATGTCGAGCTCGCTTCTCATCTTCTCCGGGACCATAGATGGCCATGTGAGAGATGAAAAGTCGGGTTCTGTTTCTACTACCTAATAAAGTCTACATGAGCCCACAATGCACATGAAATGAACTTGGCACAATCCCCTTTTATCGTCATAACTTGGGTTATAAGCCCAATTATAGACTATCCCAAAACCAAAACTCTCAACTAACCTTAATACATGGGTGGAAATTAGGAAATGTTGTGACGGAAATAAAAGGGCTACAATAATTTTATGCTGTCAATACAAATGAAACTTACCAATGCCTATCTTGAAAAAATGGTTCTAAAGCGTCAAAATAACGCAATTACTCAATATTAAAAACTTGTGTGAGATTGAATAAACAAATGTGGCCGTTGATTTGAACGGAAACCAGAGTTTTATCCAGTATAAGCATATAAAACTGAAGAGAGAATATTCATTAAGAAACTCTCAGCCAAATGTTTAATATAAATCCGAAAGTAACACGTACTTAACGAGAATGAAATCCAAGTTGTAGTAGTATAATCTATTGCTAAAGCTAATGGAAAGACAATTATGTCAAACAAGCAACTAGAAGCTGTTAGAGATTGAGTATTACGTACTTAATTAGTGTGTTATTATTTATTAAACTAAATACTTGGAGAAAATGCTGCTAAAGGCTAGTAGTTGGGGCTACAGCAACAGAAGCAGCAGCATATTGTCTCCACAACATCTATCAGCTTGTTGGCAATTGCATTTGCATACACTGATGATCCTTCACATATCTGCATTACACAAACATTTCGAGTTCAGCTTGATTGGACAATGTCCATTTCAAGTCGGTTGTTAATGAATTGGCTGAATGACAATCTGGATCAGATTTGACATCTTCTAGCATAACACATATGTTCTTGGACCTAAGAATCGACTTGATATGCACATCTTTTTAGTCTTGATATATGAAAATGAAAAATTGCATGAATGAAACATTACGCATTCAATTATAACATGTATCAATGAAGAAAAATACGTACCTTTGAGTTAAATAGATAACTGCGGTAATCTCCAACATGGCCACCATCGAACCCATCATCCGGGTCAGGTTTTAGCAAACCTGATCTCTCCACGCCATCGCCATCTTTTTGTTCGCCGGACGGGTGATTGTTGTTGTTGTTATTGTCGTTGTCATTGTCTTCAGTCTTGAGCCGTTTGATTCTCTCTTTGAAAATCCTCTTTTTTTCGACAAGTAGCTTGAGCTCCCTAACTGTCATCTTTAGCCCATTTATGTAGTCTATCGCATCAAGCACTAATGATGCTCTATCTTGCTTCATTTTTTTCCGCAAACATGCATTGATTTTGACAAATTGTGAAAAATGCATAATTGCATAAATTTAATTGCTCTAAGGGAAATAAAATAAAGGGATAGAAAATCATCAAAGATTTTTTTTTCCGCAAACATGCATTGATTGTGTACTCTTATAAAATAAAGGGATAGAAAACCACTCAAGGATTTTTACTAATTATTGTATATAATATGATTGTTAAAATCAAATACTCTTTGTCCTGGCCAAAATTTTTACCTTTTTTTTGCCATTAATAATAGTGAGTTTAGGTTTTCATGTAGGTTTAGATTAACTTCCGAACCAATATCAACACCTTAGCGAGATTAAACATTTAAATCAGAATAGTTTTACTTGTCATTAAAAAATCTGATGAAAGGCCATATTAATTATTAATAACAATTACATTACTAAGTCAATATTTTTCGTTTTTTCCCTTTTTTTTTTTTTTTTTTTTTTTTTTTAATCTTTTTATGCATTCTACATTACAGATTATCTATTATGTCATGTAATTTATTTCAAATGTATTAAGTAATAAAATAGTATTTTACACAGTTTAATAGGGCAAAGTTCTGATTTAGTTATATATATAAGAAAAACTGATACTAATAAGTATCCATTTTTTTTTATCGTTGAACCCTTCTTACGCAATACACATAAAGGGCAGCCCGGTGCACGATGGCATCCTCGCTAGGCGAGGGTCCGGGGAAGGCCCCATCACAAGGGTGTAATGGGGGCAAGCCTTCCTTTGCCATTTTGGCAAGAGGCCGCTCCCAGGGCTTGAACCCGTGACCTCACGGTCACAAAACAACACCTTAACCGATGCGCCAAGGCTCCCCTTCTTCTTACGCAATACACATACTCCATATAATTTATTTATTTTAAACCATGTCCACTATAAATTTATAGCATACTCAATTATTTATATACATTTTGCATAACTTTTTGCCAAGGCTAGTTTATCATTTCAAATATTTTGTATGTATATTTTGTAGAATACTAATTCTTGAATCATAATTTAATTATGACCAATATTTTAAGAAATTGATTATTAATGGATATGTGATAAAGAAAATCACATGACGTAAACAAAATTTAAGAGTTTTTGATGAAAAGTAGAATTAGTTCAGTTAAAGGTTTAACTAAAACTTAACTCCTAATGTGTTGTTTATGTTGGTTTGGAAAATAATCCAAACCAATATATAAACAGCATATTGAGAATTAAATTTAAACCAAATCTAAAGTGAGAATTATTTTATTCTCAACACCATACACGGAAATCACTCATGATCATCAAAGAAAGGAGAAAGATATACTTTGAGAAATATGAAAAAGAGAAAAAGAGAAAAAGTGACAAGGCTTATGTGATACCGTCTTATAATAAAGTGATGTGAGACTTAGGAATAGAGTAACGAAAAGTTATACAAAGATGCAAAACGAGGTACTAAATATGAAACATAAGTATATAGGTTTCAACATTGTATACAAGGTGTTATCAATGGAAAACTATTACAAGTAACATTAGAAAGTACAAAAAAGTATAAAAAGACTTTTACACCAAAGTGATTTATGGTGAACTATATTTTACAGTTTTATACAAGAATTTACGATTAAATTAACATAATAACATGCACATACAAGAATTTACGAAACCTAACATGCACATATGTTATTGACAAGATTTCTCAGTGTAACATGCATACCAAATTATTGTATAGTTAAATAAAACACAAAATACAAGGGTAAAAAAGAAAGTAAAGAACATACCTTGGTAGGATTGGGAAGTATACTTCTTAGTTGAAACAAAGTGTTGATTTAAATTGTGTCTTCTTTGTCTTTCCATGAAAAAAATTGTGGGACCTTTACCATTATTTGTATTATTCATCATAACTTGTTCACCTTCTCCTCGATTTTCTTGGTACAATTCACCTCCCATTCCTTTCATGTTCATATTTGTAGCATTACCTCGTGTCGGTATTATACTTCCATGTGGATGTGGGAGTGATTGGAACATAAGGTCTTGAAAGAGAGGGGAAGGTTGAGGTGGTAAGTTGAGCTGGAAGAGTGTCGGGTCATATGGTAATGTCACGGTCGTCATTGAGTCGTAGGAAATGTTGGGTAATGAGGAGGACCCATAACCACCAGTGTCGGATCCGGAGGCATTGTCAGTGTCTTGCAACATCATATCACCAAGGAAGGAGATACTGGGTGGTGGCGGCCTCATTGTCTTGTAGTAAAAGTTGAGTAATGAAGAATATTTTGGTATTCAAGCTCCATAGTATTTGAATGTAGTTCTTGGGGATTATTGTTGAGATTGTTATTGTCAATTTGTGAAAGAGGCATGTTATGGTTTTTGGTGGGGTCAAAGTATTATGTCTGACTTGGATCATACATTTTTATTTTTTCTCCTTAATGATGAGCTTTTGTGGGAAGAGTAGTGAAGAGACAAGGGTAGGTTGATATAAATAGGGCTAAAAGATCATAAGGTATGTACGTACATGAAGCGATATATCTTCGTGATACTCGTATTATTGTTGCTCTGTTAGACTCAATTCATACCTATCAATGTTAATCGAAGAAGTTAACTAAACTGAATGATTGATACGATTTGTCATATGAAGTATTTTATATGAATGATCAGGATTTTGATTTTTATACTTATAACTCTTGATGGCTTTGTGTTGCATTTTATGGAACTTTTAGAAACCATGTCAATGTCATCCCGTTCAATATAACTATTTGGCTTAGTTCTTTGATCAAGTCATTAAGAAGCAATACATAGTCTAAACCATGGTAGAGCAATTTGGTAAACCCTAAAACTTGAGAGAGACGGTCTTTCAATAAATTATTGAGAGACCATTCTTTTGTACTCTTCTATTTGTATTTCGTGACCCTTTTGTCATTGATCTTACCATAGTAATTTCGTAGTTAGTTAAATAATAAATGTACTTATTTTATCTTTAATAATGATTTGTACCTATTATATTAGCTTTAGTACCACTTTTTTTCGAATTTGTAAAATAGTCTCTCATTAAGCTTATTGAGAGTCGGTGCAATTATTGTGACACTACTCTTTCTGTTGCCTTATTTGGTGGCAAATCTTTATTCTTTAGTTTATCTTTTGGTTGGAGCGTTTTGGGCAGGTAAATATTTGACAGAAAATTAGAAACCCATTTCTTATATCTCAATTAAGCAACAAATTCCCCAACAGTAGCAGTCGAGTAGACCCAGAAACGCTAAAACTCGGGTAATAAGAAGAGGTGAAGACTTATGGTTACGAGGAAACTCATTCCGACCCTCTTCCACTAACACTTGGAGTTAGGAGTTAGGAGTTAGGAGTTGGACGGTCATGTGCAGAACTGGTTGAACAAGGAAAAATCAAAAGATTACCAATTGAATCTATATAATTATGTATTGGATCTGACTTCAAGCGGGACTGAGTGGTTTTAGTTCTTAGGCTAAAGAATGTGACTTGTTCAAGAGTAAATGATGGGTCATGACTAAATATGCAGAGTAATTGATATGTTCTCTAAAAATGAACATTAACCCAGTATTCTACATATTCACATCGGTAGACATGTCTTGCTATAGTGGATTTGGCGATGGAGAAATTGTCGAGTTTTTAGTAGGCCGGAAGAGATACCAACTAATGTGATCGCATTCCTCATGCAGCGATTGCTGGAAGTACGCAATGCTAAGGATTTAGTGGATGTGATGGCTGAACCTAACTGGCATAAACGCCAGGAAATTTTTGTGAGGTGGCTGGCACCACCAGAAGGTTGGGTTGTGCTCAATATTGATGGTCCATCGAAGGGCAACCTGGGTTTGTTATGCAGAGGAGGTGTATTCCGGATACTGCAGGACAGATACCGCAGGACACATGCTAGGGGCTTTTGCAGAGAAACTGGGAATGGCGACGGTGACAAGGATGGAGTTACTAGCGCTTAAGAGAGGCTCAAGAAAGGTTGTTCACATGTGTGATCATTTAGACGGATTCCAAAGTAATCATTAATTTGTTAGAATCGGATGAGAACCTTCCCTCGGCCCATGCTCATCTTGTTAACATTTGCAAGTGTTTTCTTAACAATCATCCACGGAAGGTTGAAGTCCACCATATCTATAGGGAAGCGAATGCGTGCACGGACTGGCTAGCGAACCAGAGAGTGATTCAGTCGCAATAACTTGTTATTTGGGAATTGGGTGACACTCCTAATCACCTCTTTCGACTCGTGCATCAGAATGTCGGGGGTGTGTCGTGGGCCTCGTGGCCTAGAAGAGTACCTTTTTATGCATTTTAGTCTTTTATTTTATCGTTATTTTTTCGTGTTGGAGTAATCCTGCTTCATGTAACCAAAAAAACTATATCCAAACAAACATATCTAAATCGGTAGCAGAAAGAATTCTTAAATAGGATGAGGCACAGCGCACTAACCAGATGGAATCTGTTGACTGGAATGGTATCTGTTCCAGAGGCCAAGCTAATCATAGAGACACGGCTTCACATCGTTCATGATGTCTCCGGCTCACCCCTAGCTAAACATAATACAATTACGTATATAGGTTCTGTATTGTCTAATTCCGCAGCACACTACGCAGCAGTAAATCGGCTATGATCAATAACAAAAGCTGAAACTTTTGGAATGGACAGGATTACAGGAACATGTACAATATGGCCATCACAAATCCTTGTACACACAGAATCATGAGATCGGTCCATATTATGAGGATACTTCGGCTCTGATCTTTCTGGCTTAATTTCAATTCATTTCAGTTTTGCTTAACTGTATTCCGCTAAGTTTATTTATGTTCAATTAATTATGTTCAGTTAATCTATTAACTAAATTAACTTTTAACTCAACTAAACTCACTTAATCTCAGTTTACTCAATTTAATTCAATTAAATTCTACTCCATTTTATGCAATTGAGCTTGTTTCAGCCAAAAAAAAACAGAGCCTCAGTTACTGAATTCAGTCTGTACTTAGTGAAGTTTTAGGTTAAGATATTCGGTAAATAAGTTATTATTACTTTCGGTATTGTATTTTGTAAACTCGGTAAATATCCCTTGTAATTAGGCTTGCATATCTCGTACAATACATAAAGGTAAACATATACCCCGGCCTAGCTAGCAACATGTTTTCTTGTATCAACCGCGAAAGCTAAACTAACTTGTCGCGGGTCGACATATATAAACAACACCAACTACCAATTATAACCTATAGTGACAGTGTTATACGAATAATAACGAATTCATTCTTACAGTTTCTATCAAGAGAGTCTTGCTCCCCTTTGCTTATACAATATGCATTAATTGTGCCTCAATGTGTTTTTTCGTTGATATGAGTAACCCTTTACGGACAGTTGGAGCAATCTCTTCGGGATGCTAGAGACAATTAAATGGGCAGATTCCTTGAAATTCCAAGTTTGATTTTTCAACCGGTTGTTTAGGAGATCAGAACCAACCGTTATCTATTACACCCGCCAGCTTTAATATCTTTAGTTACGGTTGTTTTGGAAGTGTTGTTTTTACAACGTCCACATTCCAGCTATCGCAAATTGGTGCCAGAATATGACCCGTTACAGAAAATGTTAGAAAGATTCAACGGCAAAAGAAATTTAATTAGTGACATGTGAATTTGGACTGACTAAAATTCAAGTATGTGTGAAGAAGACCCTACATATTAAAGGGTGCGTAAAATCAATCATAAATTCTCGACAAGTATATCGGTTGTAAGTTTGCAACGAGTCAAATATTATTCATGTAGTTAGATAAAACAAACAGAATGTTATTTCAAATGAACTCTGCATTTTATCTTATCAACTTACTTAGATAGTACTTGACTCGTTGCAAACTCACGGTGAATCTGTCAGTCAGAAGTAAAACAAACTGAACATCAATTGGGTAAATTACCTTTTCATTATCACAAATTCTCATTTGTGACGGCGGTATCCGTCACAAGCTTGTGACGGATACCGTTTCTTCTCACAAAATACCCACTTTTTCTCTCTCTCCAACACTATTCATGTGGTCCCCTTTTTCCACTAACTCACTTTGTATACGTTTTATCTCACAAAATATCCGTCACAAATGGTGACCCATCACAAGCAAGACTTACTATTCATTATTGGACACTGAAATACAGTAACTACACTTGTTACTTTTCTGGGGTATCTGACATTTTAGATTCATTGCATTTATGGATAATATTTGAGGGATTAGAGGAAGAGTTTTAGGGTAAGATTACTCGTAATACTCTCCAAAGTCTTAAGATTCTATCACATCAGTTTTTCACTAACTTTTATTATTTCTTTATTATTCAGACTTATCTCAGATTCTATACATTATCCGTCAAACTCATCTCAGACTCTATTTTTTTTACATTACATTGACACATGGTATCCACCCATTGAATATATTTTATATTAAAAGTGGGGTCAAGACTCACTTAAAGTCTTAAGTTGAGTCTTGGATTTCCAAGACTTCACTTAAAACTTTGATAGATTATTGCTAGTTTTGAATGAGTCTTGTTTTAAAACTTACTAAAGTCTAGTCGAAACACCGTCAATAATTTTAACCTTAGTTTGGACCTAGGCGCTTCATGAGCTACCTTGTTGTTTCTTGAAAAATAGGGATATGAGTGTGTTTAGAGTGTGTTGAACACACGTTTGTGTCTTTTAACCCTACACATAACAAGGGTGACCTATTTCTCAAGTTGTGTGTTTTTTTAGAGTATTTCTATGAAATAGTCATACAAAATTATGAAATAATTCTAAATACAACTCTAAACACTGTATTTATCATTACCCTAAGTATATTTATGACTTGATTTTTTTACCAAATTTATCTCAATATTAATACATAGTTCTTTCATTTTGATCATAATGTATTAAATTTCTTTTAAGAAAAATTGTATATTAAAGACGATAAAGAAAATGTACAAAAGGGATGTAAAAAAGTTTGTTGAATAAAGCTATGTGATACTCACATTCAAAACCCTAAAAATTTATATTGACCATTTGTGTAAAGTGTTGCTTATTCATGGACGAATTTTACTCTTTTATAGACGTAAATGACCAATTTACCCTTCTCACTTCAACCCATATACATTCAATTTCAACTTACTCTTTCCAACTCAGTCCCTAACCACCCCTACCACCACCAGTCCGCAACCCTCCCACCATCGTCAACCATCACTGCATGACCACGTCTATTCCCTGCAATTATGACCCCCCATTAGGATCTATCCCTCCACCATCCATATTAAAAAAAATCTAGAATTTGGGGAAAAACCCTAATTAAAAAACAATTTAATTGAGTTAATAAAAACAATAGTTCTTGTAATTTGTTCAACAATCGAATATTGAATTATTTGATGAATCAATTCAGATTCTTCATTATAGAATTTCGATCAATTTGATTATTACTCCTATTAAGTATGGAAGTAGAAAAGACAAAAAGAGAGAATTTTTGGTTTTCTCTTTTATCAGAGGGGGTAATGAATGGAAAACATATGAAAAAATGTCCATGATTGCGTAAAACTCGTTCATGAAAGAGTAACTACATTTTTGTAAAGCAAATTCTTAATTTAAATGGGCTCTTTTCCATTTCAAATAAGTCAGATAAAATGTTATTATTTTCTTCAAAAATCCTATATATTAAAGCAACAACTTCAGAGGTGAAATGTCGCTCTATGATTGAAAGTACATATTTTTTATTTATTTAAGAAAATGCCCCACTCATTTACCCCACGTTCAATTTTTCAGTTTATCATCATCATTTAATTAATTAATAAGGAATAATCAATTTTGTTAACTAAATTAATCTGACGCTTAATTGTTGGAAATTGCTCAACACTAACCGATTAAAATAATTCTAAACAATACTCACTATTTATTAATAACTTGATATATAATATAAAAAACACACCTACTAAAAAAAATAATCTACAAATTTTATTTGTATTCAATAAAATAAACTTCATTAAACTGATGTAAGTATTCAAAATGTTATATAACCGTTTGTTAATTTGACCAAAAACATTTACTAACGAAAAAAAATAAAAAATAAAAAAATAAAATAATAATAATAATAATAATAATAATAATAATAATAATAATAATAAGGGATATTCAACGGTATACCCTCGAGTTTTTCAATTTTTATTTTTGTACCCCTACATTTTTTAAAGAGAATATTGTTGATTACAGCCTTATAAAAATCACATTTTGAAACTTACAGCTTTATTAATTTTTTTTTGAAACTTACAGTCATAATATTAGTTTTCTTTTAAAATTGCACCAAAACCAGGTTTCCGGTCAATTTTGTTAAAAAATGGCCGATATTCTATATTTTTGCCTATTATTGTTAAACTTTCAATAACCGTTCATTTACCTTCTCTTTTAACCCCGAAACCCTCTCATCTTTCTCCCGATTGCCAACTCCATCTTCAACATTTTCTTCTCGTCTTTAAGTGTTTCAACCTCAGAAGTCGATAAACGCACCTCAATAATCAAGAGCGTTTTCTCAAACATTATTTGATTGACAACATCCCTTTCCCAATCACTGGGATTACCATCAATCCACTCAAAAAACTTGTAGCCAGGCGCCTTAGTGATTGTCTTATATGTAGCACAAGCTTGAAACCTCCAACCCGGGTTATTATTCGTCCATGAAGTGACAACAACAGCTGGATTACCACAATAGCATAAGCGTCTCCTTCCAAAACTACATCCAGAGCTACAAGAGGAAGAACTATTCTCAGACCAACAAATTGGTAAAATTGAAGAACCCTAATTATTTTGAATTTGGGGAAAATTTATGAGGATACTTTTAAGAGAAAATATTCCAATGTAGAATTAGGATATAATTTGAAGAAAAATGGTGAATTAGAGAATTTGTTGAACAAATGGAGAGTTAGAAAAGAAGAATAAGAAAAGAGAAGAATTGTTGAAGAAATGTAAACATGGAGGAAAAAATTCTGATTTAGAGATGAAGGTTGAAGGGAATATAAGGGATGAAGAGGGTAAGGGTATTTTGGTCCTAAAACATCAACTTACGTCACGAAAATCCAATTTGGCATTAGTTTTCCGTCGGAGGTAATGTTTTGACTGTAAGTTTTGATCAGAACTAATATTATGCATGTAAGTTTCAAAAAAAATTTAATAAGGCTGTAAGTTTCAAAATGTGGTTTTTTTTAAGACTGTAATCGACATTTTTCTCTTTTTTAAATTATATGGTATGCCCTTTAACTCCATACATTAGTATATACAATGACCTTATTTATTGGCCTTGCTAGCTTGATTTTTTAATTTATCTATTAAATCGCATATTTAACATTTCAATTTCTCGACAACCTACTCATTTACTTATTAGTTCGCCGAATTACCATTAACCAACCAAATAGTATACAAATCTAACTCAATTTCATCCAATTGCTGTTATTATTTCATGTTTCATTACATATGTTTTTAATAGAAGTTTATGCTTATTTAAAGTTATTTGTGATACTTCCTATTTATGGTGATACCACATTAATTAGTCAAAATAAAGATCAAATTACGACTTTTTATAGGATAAAGTTAATGGAGATTTGAATGAGGTCATTATGGAGAATAAGTAAGAAGTTTAACGGTATACCGTAGAAATTATAAAATGTAGGGGTATAACATAGAAAATCGAAAAATACAGGGGTACACCGTAGAATATCCCTAATAATAATAATAATAATAATAATAATAATAATAATAATAATAATTTATCACTGTCAAAATAATAATAATAATAATAATAATAATGAAACCATCTCATTTTGTTCCCTTTATGGATGAATACATGTGAGACTAACATTCTTGCAAAAAAAAAAAGTAATAATAATGATGATGGAGGACCATTAAAAAAAATAAAGAAATTTATGGATAAAATGGAAAAAATAACAAAAGTATATACAGTATATTGAAACAAAATTATATGTTCATTCAAAATGGAAAAGTAAAATATCCGAAATTAATCCGTTGTAAAAAAATAAAAACTAATTAACATACGGAGTACTTAAGGTAAAAGTCGAAAATACCGGAAGCAAAAAACATCAAAACAACTAATATGCGTAGTTGATTTCAAGGATAAGATTAAGCTACAAATGTTTGTTGATAAAGCATTATGTTTGAGGCGAGAAGCAAGATCTAGAGTTAGAGGTAAGAGGGTGGAGTTGCAGTGAAAGGCAACATTTGTTCGAGCTAGGGATTGAGACTTTGTGAATGGCCGGGATTGGAGGGTTTCAAGGTATTTATATGATGGCAATGTGTTTGGACTTTGACATTTGTTTAAACGGGTCGCTTAATGTAATTTTGAACAATTCGTGAAACATGTATACTTTTATATTGTGTTTTTTAAGGGTTATTGTTTTATTATTTTATATTATATATACTTTGTTTGTCTAACTTATTTGTTTATCTTTTCCAAAAATATCAATAATCAATAATAGAAAGTTAACAATATGATTGGGATAGAGAGTAGATGTGGCAATCAACGATATGGCTCAAAAATACGACACACCTGACACGAAGTTATCGGGTTAAGGTTAAGATGTTATGATCCATTTAATTAATTGGGTTGACACGAACACAACAAAAAACTTACATGGATCGGATTACGGTTGAACTTTTTTTAAACAAATAACCCATTTATTTAAAATCTATAATATATTTGGGTTGAGTCAATGATTTAACCAAACAACTTAAAAATCAACCTGATCAATTTTTGGATAGTAGGGTTATAAAATTTAGTTAATTATATTCATTTATTGGGTTACACAGTGAAGTGGTTTAATAATAACCTGATTAAAGATAAATAAGTTAAACATATCGTGTTGTATGTGATATAGAAAATTTAAATGGTTGGATTACCGTAGAGACAAATGACCTACTTAATTTATTTAATTTGGTTGGGTTAGAGTTGAAGTAGTGATGACCCGTTTAAATTGACACAAAAACATGACACAACCCGATATATTTTCATAGTATAAAGGGGGTATAAATTAAGGTTAGTTATATAATTTGTCAATAATTTTAATAATCTTTAACACTTTCTTTTATTTCAGCTTTATTTTAATCAAGTAAGATTGGTGATGAAATTATTTATACGATCTTTTAAAGACATAATGTTATTAATAATACGACGTATATTTTAATAAATTTCTTAAGGGTATAATATTATTGTTTGTTTATTAACCCATTATTATATTGTATCAGAATTTGTTTTTTATGAGAATCATTGACTCATAAATAAAATCTTTACGTTTCAAGGAATCAAAGGTGCTAATGAACTAGGGAAGGTCAGGGCTGGAGTATGGTAAGAAGGGTTGTAAATGCGGAAGCAAAGGCCAGGAATCTGGAATGGAAATGAGAAGAGATCAAGAGATGTTTGTGTGTTGACTGAGAGTATGAAAATGTGAGAGACTGATATTACTATGCTACAATAAAATCTTGAAAGTTGTTACTAGGGTTTTTAGTCGATGCAACATGTGGCACATGTTATTAAGGTGTACTTTAATATTATTGTGTTTAATTTTGTTACAACCCGATATGGGTTGTGTTTACTTACGGGTGAATATATAGACTAAATATTAACACATAATGTCATCGATAGTGTAATCTTAATTAGGTAATCCTACTTTTCAAAGAACACACAATATAACCCTTATTTCTGTTAATACGACTTGTCGTGACCCTAAAATTTTTTTCCATCAACTTTTTTCGTTAAGTATATGGGACGTGGCCTATTGGATTTGAGATTTACCAGAAGGTAACCCTATATTTTTTTTAAATCCTACAAGATAACCCTAATGATTTCTTTTCTTTTTATTTAGAAAGGAAACACTCTTAAAAATACTTCCTTAGTTCCTCAACTTATCATTCTTAGGGCTTGTTTGGTTGACATAGGGGAATTAAAGTTCCCGGGAACTTCAAGATCACATGAATTTCCAATTCATGTGAATTCGCAAAAAGTGTTTGGTTCGCATATGGGAAGTTAATTCATGCGGGAAGTTCTATTGACCAAGGGGGGACTTGGTGAGTAACTTCCCATATAATGGAGGAAGTAAATTCATGTGGGAAGTTCTACTTCCCATGATATTGGCAACCAAACAACAACATAATTTTACACTTCCCGGGAAGTTCAACATCCCATGATTTTAATGGGTAACCAAACAAGCCCTTAACATGTTTTTACTCAATTACTCCAAAAAAAAATCAATTTTTATTATCATCATCTCTTTAAGATATCAATACCATAAATCTCCAAAAATCTGGTTCAATAATTAACAAAAAATCCACTATTCCGCTCAATGTATGTTTATAAATGAGCCTCTACTTTTCAATTGTAACCAACTCTATTGTACCAGTTTGTCGAATAATTGAAGTGAGTCATTATAATCTTAACAGAAATAAAAGTAGGGTTATCATGACGATATGTTTTTAAAGAGTTCAGAATTACCATGCGTGTTCTCTTAAAAGTAGGGTTATTATGTAAAATTTGAAAAAAATACAAGGATTACCATGTAAAATATCCCTAATTATATTAAAGCAATAACAGATGGAGAATTTGGTTCATCCACGCCACACATGCAATGCCATCTTTTTCACATGTAAAAGCTATTGTATGGTGTCATAGTGACATCATTATGTCACCAATGTTCTTTTTTTGATTCATTTACATAATAATCTCAATTTATCATATGGTCTTCATTAAATTTTAAATATCATTCCTACCAAATTTTAATAATGGTAAGTAGAGCCGTAAATTAGTTTTCAACAAGGTTAGTATTTGGACATATTATAGAATAAGAGAGTATAACATTATGAGATGATATATTTTTGGAAAAAAACTATTCATTTATTGTTGTCCTTTAAAAAACACAAATTCTTATTTGCAACGGCACTATCCGTCGCAAGCTTGTGACGGATATCGTTTCCTCTCACAAAATACCCACTTTTTCTCTCTCTCTGAGACTATTCATGTGGTCCCCTTGCTCCACTAACTCATTTTGTATCCACTTTATCTCACAAAATATCCGTCACAAATAGTGACCCGTCTTAAGAAAAACGGACTGTTTAAAAAGATATGATCATCTCACATAGTAATCTCATGCAACAATGATTGTTTAGGACTACTTCTATTTTGTTGCAAAAATCCAATTTATTATTAAAATTATCAATTTCAATTTTATACAAATAATATATATACAAACATGTATAGAAGATACTAAACATATATCGAAACATGTATTTATTATTAAAAAAATGCAAGAACATATATTTAAAAACCCTATTTATTATTAAAAAAATATAAATATTCATCATAACTATATTCTCAGATAAGATGATTACATTGCATTGAAAAAAAGTAAATAGTAAATGTTCATAAACAATTTTTTCCAAATCTCAAGGTTCTCGAAGTTTTGTTTTAGTGAAATAATTTTATTATAAAAAATTGATAATTAGAAAAAATATTCAAAGTTTTTGTTAAATAATGATAAATTTAAATTTCATCATAAAATCATAAATTAAAAATGTAAAAATGAATTTAAATAGCGAAAATATTGCATTTATTGGTTACACCTTTAATCGAAATTTTAGTTTTATGATTTCCCTTTCAATGTAAATAAATTAGTGCTTCTATCATCAGATATCTAATAATTCAATTGGCGATGTCAGCTATAAGGGAGAATGAATCAAGAAATGTTGATAAAATTTTTAAAGATAGTGTTGACTGTTGATAACGGATGAACTGGTGAAGATTTGTAAATATAGAGTATAAATGAGCGTTTGTTCAAAATATTTTTACGGAAGGTAATAGTGTTTATAATAGCTTTAATCAATAATAAGTGTATAGTGTTTTACTTGATTCGATTAGAGTATGGATAAGTAAAGAATTTCCTACAATCCAATTAATTTGTAACATTTTTTTTGTATAGGTAGCAAAACATATCCGAATTTAAGAATAGAGGAAAAAAATATAGAAGGAAAAAAATCTTATAATGTAATTGTTACAAAGTTATTCGGATAAAATTGTCAAATATTTACAAAAAAAATAATATTGTCATTGGATTGATTGTAAAAAAATAAAATGTATTATTAATCAATATAATTGGAGGAAAATGTAGTTAGGTCGATAAAAGTGAACAATAAAATGTGTTGAATTCGTGCGAATATAATCGAATCTAGTTAGCTTACCTAGGTTCACATTAACGATTAAGCAAATGAGTATAAATGTTTTAAATGTATATAGTTTTATAAAATATGCGAAACCAAAAAAGTAATATAATTTGTTTTGTCATTATATTGACAATTTGATGATTTATATTGTAAAATTTATACTTATAATAATAACTTTGTTCAAATCTATTTGGATAAAATTTTAGTTGCAAAAATATTCAATTTTGAATGATATAAATCTTAATTATATAAAAGTTTGGATGATCATAATGTTTATGTAATCACGTATATATTCCCGTGTAATTTGCACGGGGTTGAAACCGGTATATTTAACATTAAATTATAATTCTTACCCTAATTTTTCAGAACAATGTTAACCATTCAATCTGCTTTGAATTATAATTTACCAATAAAGGTTTAGAAATTTTTATTTTGACAAAGTACTTTTTAGTTGAATTAATTATATAGCAAAAAAAATTGAAGATAATAATAATAACAATCATCTTGACAAAACACTAATAAACATCAAAATATTCGTGGCAAAATACTAATAATCCGTTAGAAATGTGTTTAGTAATTGTGGAAAATACATTTTGACTATATATTATGATAATGTTGGTATTGATTAATGAAGACATTTTTTTCTTACGAATTGCTTTTGTCGACAAGGCTTAGTGCGACCGTACATGTGAGTTTGCAAAATACCACCAACGTGACAATATATATATAATCCCGTTAATTTCACGGGTAATAAAACTATTGTTACCATTATTTTCGGGAGACGAAGACAATTTAATTATAATATTTTGTGATTAAATAATTACATTTCTTTTTAAAAAAATAGCGACATTTAATCCGTTTTATTTTTGACCGTATGAAGTAAGACGGATTGTTTTCCTAAATGATAACAAAGCGAGAAAGAAAGATTCAACTTTCATTGAATTCATCAAGTTTACTAAAAAAAAATTGAGGTGACTAAGTATGTGTTTGGCCCTGCTTTTCAACTGTTTTTTCAACCAAAGAAATAGAAGCTGGGTCAAACACTACTTTTAAAAAAACTAAAAACTAATTTTATTAAACAAAAATTCTAAAACTGACTCCTAGAAACACCTAGAAACAGAAGTAGCAAATTGTTACTTCTGTTTCTCATTTCACGTTGCTCTTAAGTTATTTGAGCCCAAAATCCAAAAACAATTGATAGAAACTAGTTAGGCCAAACACGATAAAACTGATAAAAATAGTTTTTTAAAAATTTTGGCCAAACATGAACAATTTTATCAAGAACTAGTTTTATAAAAACTCCTTTACAAAAGTAAAAATTCTTTTCCATAAACAAGGCCAAACATGCACTAAATTTCCCCCAACGAATATTTTTGTTTTCAAACATAAAAAAAGTACTTTATAAATAAAGTAAGCAGTATATGTTGAATTATTATAAGTTAACCGCTAACCGAAGCGCAACTAATCGCTTAAAATTTTTAACATGATCGTTTAAACCATTATTGTTTTGTTAAAGCGAACCGTGTACAAACTGAATTAAATATTCGAGTAAAATTAGATATTGAAAAAGAAAAGGTAGTGTGAGGTTCGAAGTTTTATGACGAAACTCACATAATGAAGGGAAAGACTATTGGAGTAGGTTTTCCAAAGATGTACGGAAATTGAACACATTTGACATATGCACTGATAAATAGTAAATAAATTAATTTCATTCAAATTACGGCTTAGGAAAGCAACAAGAAGTTAATAATAGGATATTCATAAAACACGTAAAACTTAGACATTTGAACCAACTATTCTCGCGTTTTCTGACGGATCTTCCGTCAATATCTGACTTTAATTTTTCAGTTTTTAGAGGCCATGTGTTTCTAGTTTTCAGAAAATTCTGACAGAAAATCTCCAGGAAATTAAAAAAACTCGGACTTTTTGGGTCACATTTTTAAGCGCGTCTTGGCCAAAAGTTTCTGACGGAACATCCGTAGAATTCTCTTCCAATAATTTGTGGGTTGGCTTTTTTTTTCTGAGCGCTATTTCATATTGACGGGTTTGTGAGTTTATCCCTTAGAAAATATTTCTGACGGAATATCCGTCAGAAATAGGTCAGTAGAGCGAAAAATTTGACGGACTATAAAATTTGTCACTAATACGGTTAGTACTCCGTGTTTTTTTTGTAGTGTACAAACTTAATTAAACACATTTATTAACATATGCACTGATAACTAGTAAGTAAATTAATTTCATTAAAATTACGGCTTAGGAAAGCAACAAGAAGTTAATAACATTATACTTCGTATTAATAAAACACGTAAACTTAGACAGTTAGACCAACCAACCTCCCTATATATTACTCCCTTTGATTCCTGTTTGTTCATCAAACACATAACAAATTCAGATAATTTCATAATTGAACGACAATACAATGGCGAGTTGCATGCTCTCAGAATGCGGTATACGACCCCTCCATAAAATCTACACAAAACCCATAATTCCATTCTCCTCAAATCCCATTAAAAGCAACACACTTTCTCAAATTTCCCTTCTTAAAAAACACCCATCATTGTTAATAACTCGTAGTGGCAATAGAGGTAGAGATTGGGAGGTTAAGGTACAGACGCCGCCAAGTGTCGCTTTTGCGGAGGTAGTGAATGGTGTCGTTGAGTTTGATCCAGCGGCGGCCCCACCATTCAAATTAGTTGACATTAAAAATGCGATACCGAAACATTGTTGGGTGAAGAATTCATGGAGATCAATGAGTTATGTAGTAAGAGATGTTGCGATTGTATTTGGGTTAGCTGCAGTTGCTGCTTATGTTGATAGTTGGTTTCTTTGGCCACTTTATTGGTTTGCTCAAGGTACCATGTTTTGGGCTCTCTTTGTTCTTGGTCATGATTGGTGAGTTTCTTTCTTTTGTTTGATACAAACTTATGATAATAACATCAAATAAAATGTACTAATCCTAATTCATTGGCCATTATTATCTCCCGCTACTTAATTACTATTGTGTTGATTTTGTGGCAGTGGGCATGGAAGCTTTTCGAGTGATCTAAACCTGAATAGTGTGGTTGGCCACATTCTTCACTCTTCAATCCTTGTTCCTTATCATGGATGGTACTACATTTTATTCAATAATAGTTTTTAACCCGCGTAAAATTGTACGATATAGTTTTAAGAGCATTGTTTAATGACTAATATTTAAAAAATTAAACCAAAATACATAAATATCTTATATTCCATTTATTTTGATAATGAATAGTTTAAAACATGTGTAAAAATTGCAAGCGTTTGAAATTTACACATATTTTAAATCCGTAAAAAAATGCATGAATTCAGTGTTAAAACATGATAACATAATTATTAGATTTACTCATTTTATTGGATAAGTTCAATCAATACCGATTGTTTTTAATATTATTTTAATACAATGCTCTAAAATCTACTTAATGAGTTTTATAGGTCATTTATTTTAACTTTTTGTAAATGTCATTTTTAAAATTCAAATTTAAAAAATACTCAAATTTAGGAATATTTCAAATATTTGCTATTATGATGGTCAAATGTTAAAGTTAAAAGCTTATAAAATACTAATAGACAACTAGAATCAAGCTCGGGGTAGCCCGGGTCCTATCACAACATTAACTTTAAAGTATTTATCTGACTTTTACATTAAGAATAATAAACTTCTTTTTTTACCCGACTATTTACCTCCACTTAATAATTATTTATACTCGTTTTGGGACAAATTATAAAAACAAAACAAAGATCAATAATTAATTACCCTTGATATTGAAACAAAAACGTCAGATATTTTTACCAACCCATACTCATGTGACTTAAAATGGTATATTCTTCTAAAATGCAACTTTCAATAAAATATCTCGTATAAAAATATAATATTACCTTACTATCTTCATTATAATAAAATTCCATTTTACATACATAATATGTATAATAGTTGTACCACCATGATTGTGCATTATTCAATCCAATTCACATGTTTAATGACCTCAAATTTATTGATTATATTGCTACATATCTCCCGAGAATTTTTATACTCAATTTTGTTACAACGTACCTATCTAACATGATGTAAATGCTAACACAACAACAATAATAATAAAAAATAATAAAAAGAAGGAAAAAAAATTTGCACAACAAAGTATATATACAGTAGTTAGTAAAGTTATAGAATATAATGATCAAGTTCATAATACAAACAAATATGTGATTAAATTGCATGTTAGTATGCAATTATCTTCGAATGTGAGATTAAATTATGTATTTATAGTATTTGTGAGACATTTAGAGATTTCGGAGTATTTAACTCCTGCTAAAGTACGCACTACTAATTAAATTAGTAATTTTTATCTTTTATCGTAAGTTGATACAATTAATAAAAAAATAAGTTGTTTAGAAACAATACTTTTCTTTATATATTTTTTTTTTTACTGATTTAAGTACATAACTTTACTAATATACTTTACTAAAATCGCTCGAAAAGTTCATCTTTTAAGTATATATATTGATGTTATTTGTTTAACATTTTTTTATCATTTATATTTTCATTGTCTAATAAAATTTTTTTGTTTATTTTTTTATGTTATTTTGTTAATATTGATAGGCCATGTGGACTATTGGGAAAATTTTGAATTTTCATATTATATTATTTATACAACATAAATAGGATTAAGGATGGTGGTTCATTGCAATTTTATATAGATTATTCGATGAGATTCTATTAACAAAGTTGGTTTTTCATAAATTAATTCCATACTTTTTGTGGTTGGTTCTACATTTATTTGAAAATAAAAAATGAAAGAAAATGGATGTGATGACGTGGACACACGAAATCGTAAGAAATGTTCTTGGATTAATATAGATAAGATTTTCATGTTTAAACCCTGGCCTTGACCTAATTTATTGTATTGGCTAATAACCCCTTTATAATATTGGTAAACTATAGGAGGATTAGTCACAGAACTCACCATCAAAACCATGGACATGTTGAGAATGATGAATCATGGCATCCGGTATCTTCCTTTCTTTCTTTCTTTTTTTCTTTCTTTCTTCTTTTGTGTTATTGTATTAGTCTTCTGTCTCTCTCAATCAATTGTTCACGTTTACTTTATTTTGTCAAGTGAAAGTAAAACACAGGTAAACTATTGGCTGAATATTAGAATATAAGAATGGTACTTAATTATTGTCTTTTTTTTTTTTTCTTATGTGTAGTTGTCGGAACGAGTACTCAATAGTTTGGATACGATGACAAAGAAATTGAGGTTCACCTTGCCGTTTCCCATGCTTGCATACCCTATTTACCTGGTGAGCCATTTTTGAGCTTGCTCAGCTTTTGATTCACGTAGAATACAAGTTTAATTTACTTGATTTTATATTGATGAAATCAATTAATTTGAAATCAGAAAATGATTAATTTGAATCTAAGTTTACTAACATAACTAATGACAAAAACATTAATAATAATTAATAAACAAGATTTGAAATTAATTTGAGTCCAAGTTAACCCCAATAACACACCCAAGCTAGCTAGAATGACCAAGTCTTGCCCTGGCCGAAATGCATCATATATCTAGATCGAAATGTGTTTGTTTATGAGATCTAATTGTGGTCAGAGGCGAACCCACTAGTAGCAAGGGGTGGCGGCCGCTACTCCAAACTTAAAAATATTGGTTTAGAAGACGGATTTTTGCTACCCAAATATTGTTGAATAATAGATAAGTAAATGATATCTCATTAAATGTGTAATAAACAATTTGTGGTTCAGTGGTAAAAATTTTGGTTTCCTACCTATTTCCCCGAGTTCGATCTCCACTACTTGCATTTTCCCTTTTTAATTTTTTTTGCTACCCCAAATATTTATTACTGGGTTCGCCCCTGACTGTAGTAATTTGGTCACAGTTCGCTCGTAGCCCAGGGAAGAAGGGATCACATTTTCACCCTGAAAGTGATCTGTTTGTTCCAGCTGAAAAGAAAGATATTATAACATCAACAGCATGTTGGTCTGCAATGGTTGTTTTGCTTGCTGGATTATCTTTTGCAATTGGCCCTCTTCAATTGCTCAAATTATATGGTGTCCCATATGTGGTAGCTTTCCATTTCCTTATTTGAAATTCATCTCATAACCCGTAAACACAAAATTAATTTAATTAGTTTTAGCATTTGATAAAATTGGTTCTGATTTTATTTTCAGCTATTCGTCATGTGGTTGGACTTGGTCACTTATTTGCATCATCATGGACACGAGGACAAACTTCCATGGTATCGTGGAGAGGTAAGTTCCCGTCTTAAATCATATGAGACTAACCAATTAACATTAACCAATAACTAGCGTAACACCCGTGAAAATTTACGGGTTGTTCAATTTTAATTTTGACGGGAAATGATCAATTAAAGTTATTAGATATACTAATAATATATGTGGTGTATATTTAAATACTTTGAAGAAAAAATAAAAAAAGTATATCTATAACATAAGATATATAAGAACATGTTGAGATTAAAAGTTTGACGTATAACTTGAAAAGCGAAAAATATAATTAAAAAATGTAAATAACTTTCAATAAAAGGAGTTTTTGTAATAGAATAGAAAAAGATATAAGAGGTGAAAAAGATTAATTGAGATAAAATAAGATTTAGGAAAGAGAGAATAAAAGATAAATAAGGTAAAAAAAAGAGAAATTTAAGTAATTATATGGTTAGAATATTAATTAATAAGTTGATATTTAATGCATGGAAGCTGACCGGGTTGTTATTATTCACGTTATTGGCCGAAAAAAAACTGAAATTATGAGGTTGAATGAGAGAGCTCCATTAACCTAATTGTGAAACCTAGTTGGGCCACAACAGCAGTTTTACATTTTGCTTATATATATATATAATAATAATGATTATTAAAATTTAATCTATTGGGGATCAGGAATGGAGTTATCTACGAGGAGGGCTAACAACATTAGACCGTGATTATGGGTGGATCAACAACATCCATCATGACATTGGTACCCATGTCATTCATCATTTATTCCCACAAATCCCGCACTACCATCTAGTTGAAGCAGTGAGTATCCTTATTTCTTCGTGTTTCCGTGTATTGAATTTTCCTTCTTGTCGTTTCATCTGCTCCATCGTCTTACCATATGGAGTATGAACTTTTCTACAGACGGAAGCAGCAAAATCTGTGCTTGGGAAGTATTACAGGGAACCAAAGAAGTCAGGGCCTCTTCCACTGCACTTATTGGATGTCCTCAAACAAAGCATGAAGAAAGATCACTATGTTAGCGACACTGGCGATATCGTCTACTATCAAAAACACCCAGATCTTTGAAGCTTGCATAATACTCGATCACAAGTTTTCCCTTTATTTACTGTCTTTGCGAGCACCAGGATTTATGCCACCAACGTGGTTTGGGAAGTTATTTTTTGCTATCACTATCAAGGGTAATTGAGTCATCATAAATTCGAATGGCTGAAATAAAAATATCCTTGTCATTGTTGATCAGTATGCATCACAAGATCTAATTTTGTAATCTGTAAATAAAATATAAAAGATAATAATAAATCTATTTAATCAGAAGCCATTTTCTCATTATATTATCGTAATTAATCTCTTAATTTGCCAGTTTACGTCCATTTATGGCCAGATTGTAGCGAGTACCAAATAAAAGCATAAGGTAAATTCAGTATCAATGTTCTTATATTTCCAGAACTTATGAGCTTTCTCATATTGAATAGCCAACCGTGCTTGCTGCTTATTATTGGTAGTTTGAATTCAGACCAGTTGAATCCTTCGCCACTGCAGATATGCAGTGCGAAATATTCACCATAGATCAAAACTCCAGGAGTACTTAGAATATAAACAACCACAATAAGAGTTATTGTCTATCGAGAAAAATAGGATCCAATTGTGCATAATTCAAACGCTTTTTCGATTAATCAAACGGTCAAACCTAAAGGATGAGTAAAGACATCATCAAAAGTTGCTTATTGGCATATTATCGAGAAAAATAGGATCCAATCTGCTAAACAACATTCTTCTTAACTGTTTGAACTTAAAACTTACTAACCTGAACTAAACCCGACCCGACTTGTTACGTGAGCTATACCGGTGATAAACCATTGAAAATATCCTACCCGAAGCAAGGCTTGACCCGACACAACACGAATTTCATATGACAATCCAAGTACTACTCGATGACCTTCATCTACCTTTTAAAAAGAGTTATATTTTCTCTTGAGTTTATGACTACCTCTAAATAAAACTACTCCGTATGTAAGAGGTATGCTCCTTAACCTAGTCCCCCCCAAATCTGTCCTTACACTAGGCTATGGACCTATAAGATTATGTGATACGAAGTACCAATTTAGGTTCGGATGATACTCATCATAAATATTGTCCTTGTTTGTAACTCTCTTTGTAATTTCAGGGGCCAGGGTAATGAGCTCGATTAGGCCCAAATAAAATTTTATTCAAGACTTTTGGAAATAAAGGTAAACTATATGTTATTTTGAATAAAAAAAAGCTCTCCATATTCAAATCCACGCCTTATTATACGTTCACTAAGACATTAGTTTGTGTATATATTTTCAACGTTACGGTCAAAGTTTCAAACCTTGATGAACAAATGATGTTCTTTTTTGTTGTATATATGTAAGGAGTATTTCAAAATGGGAACATAATAAAAGAAGGGGGTTGCGAAAGGTCGTCGGCGTTTTGCGAAAAATCGTCGGCGTTTACAATAAAAAAGACATTGCATGCCCTTTTCTCTTTATCTCTCTACCTTCTTTTCTCTGAAACAAAAACAACAAAAACAACATAAAATCCAAAAAAACGGTTTCAACATCGATCAACAACATCAAACAACGACAACGATTCAATGTCAAACGACGACAACGATTCATCGGTAAGTAATTAAAATCTTAATTGTTTTCTTCAATTAATTTTTGTTGAATTACATGTTTTAGCCCTTTAGTAGAAATTAGGTTGAATTAGACGTAGAAGCCATAGAATGAGACTACGTAAAATCAATCGTATTTTTGCAATGAACTTGAAAAATGGCCGTCCTCGCGTGGAAAGGACGGCCAAACCAGCCGTCCAAACATGGTATGGACGTGCATAGTACACGTCTAAACCATGCATGGACGTGTACTATTCACATCCAAGCATGGTATGGACGTGCACTATTCACGTCCAGACCATGCATGGACGTTAATCCTGGCCGTCCATGCATGGTCTGGACGTGAATAGTGCACGTCCATACCATGCTTGGACGTGAATAGTACACGTCCATGCATGGTTTGGACGTGTACTATTTACGTCCACACCATGCTTGGACGGCCAGTTTTCAAGACCTTTACTTTCCGTTATTTTTACTAAGTTTTTAACAAAAATTAAGTGGTTTTTAATATTTTTTAATATAATCCTTACCAATTTTGCGTATTAACAGGATTCGTTTGAGAAATTTGGTGGAAATGGGGTTGATTACAACCGATTATTTGAGACAGATATATCTTTTGATAGTCGGGATGAGGCGTTTGACTGGGCTCAAAAAGTAGCTATGGATAATGGTTTTGCCTCAGTGAAGGCAACAAATGGGGCGAAAAATCGCAAACAACCGGAGTTGCTCGGGTCGTACTTCCGTTGTTCAAGGTACGGCCGAACCAAAAAGACGATCGATCCTGAGAAACCGGGGAATTCTACCAAGAGAGGGTCGGCTAAGTGCGGATGTTTGTTTAGGATTCGAGCAGTGCAGAAGTACGCTCATTTGGATGATGGGAAGCCGATGATTGCTTGGTACGTTATTACTTCGACTAACTTTGGTTTTCACAACCACGAAGTAGCGACCTATAAAGATGGGGATAGACATTTTGTCGGCTTGGATGCCGAAGAGAAAGAAATTGTGAGGCAACAAGTCCGGGCTAATATTCCGCCGAGGGATATCAAGAACGCTCTTCATCAAAGGACCTTGGAAAAACCCCAACCAAGTAGCACCCAAATTTATAGCGAGTCGAACAAGGTTCGGCGTGAGATGAGAGAAAGTAGGAATCCCGCTCAACAACTGTTGGCTGTAGCAGTTGCTGCCAAATATGGGGAGTGGCACGAATCAGACCCCGATACGAAAGAGTTGACTCATGTGTTTATGTGTCATCCGGAAGCCGTCAAAATATTCCGTGCTTACCCATATGTGGCTCTTATCGACGCCACCTACTCGACCAATGTTTTGAAGATTGCACTTATTGAGATAGTTGGCGTGACACCAGTCGGATCCTTCTTCTTAATTGCCACCGTTCTCCTTCCGTCTGAAAATGATACATCTTATGGGTGGATGTCGCGGAGATTAGAGGAGCTGCTTCTGGGGGCGTCACCTATGCCTACTCTTGTCACTGACCGAGAGTTGGGCTTAATCCGGGCTATTGAGGACCTCTATCCGGAAACTTCTCACATTTTGTGTCGTTGGCATGTGAACAGAGTCATTGAGACCAGAGTAAAAAATTCAAGAAAGATGATGATGTACAAAGACATGATATTGCATAGTAAAGAAACGGGTTGGTATCGCGTCATCAATGCAAGCACACAAGGTGAGTTTGGGAGAGCATGGGAAGCCTTTTCTGAAACTTGGGTAGATTTGGCTGATTATGTGCAGAGAACATGGGCGCATTACAAGAAGAAGTTCGTTGTTTTCTATACGAACGAATACTTTCATCTCGGTAACACGGCCACTTCCCGGGTAGAGTCGTGTCATGCCCTCCTGAAAGCTTGGTTGAAGAGTCAAAACTTGAACCTCGACACTATGTGGACTCGTATTCACTCCATGCTTGAAGCTCAACACTCCAAGATTCGACATGAGTTACAGACGTCGTTGACCAACTCTGTAAGTGCTGGACCGTTTTTCTCCTTATTGCGAAATCATGTGTCTATCAAAGCCATTAGGTTACTGGAAGATGAGTTTAGGAGAGGGATGGAGCTGGGGAACGGGCTTGAAGAGAATTGTGGATGTGCGATACAGACTACTCACGGGTTGCCTTGTGCCTGCATTATGATTCTGATGCAAAGAAACGGTAGGAGGGTCCACGTTGAGGATGTGCACTTATTTTGGAGGACTTTGGTGTACGACAGTCCCGAATATAGGCCGAAGACCGATGATGATGAGTTTGATGCTCTTATAGAGCAGGCTAGAGGGGTCGATCCGGCGAAGAGACGGGTAATCATTGAGAAACTTCGAGATGGTCTCCACCCGGCAGATGAAGATATTCGTCCACCTGAGGTTCGAGAAAACCCTAAGGGGAGACCGAGGGGTTCCACTACTCGGAACAAGTCCGCTTTTGAGCATGCTGCCCGTAGATGTGCCAAGTTTTTTTCCAGCCCTTCGACGACACCTTCTGTCAGTACGGTGTCTGATTTCGGAGATGGACCTGTTGGTGCACCATTGGAGGTCGGTTACACAACGGGACCTTTGTGTTCTTGGGCAAAAAAATATGCAGTCCCCCAAAACTTATGGGCACACTTTGATGATTGGGCTGATGTTGTTGCTGATGGTCATTGTGGTTATAGGGTGCTATCGCATGCCGCCCGGGGTCGAGAACAGGACCACTTGGTCATGAGAGCGTGGTGTCTTAGAGAGCTTCAGGGAAACGATGTGTACAAGACAGTGTTTGATGAGTCTCCTCGCACACCTCCGCTTTTGAGCAGATGGGATCATACCTTGAGGGCTATCGAGTTTACGGGTAGCGGGGGTTGCGGTGAACATCATTGGATGTCTTCCGAGTATTTGACTGTCTTTGCGTCGTTGTTTAACTGGACTATCTGTTGTATCGGGCAGCACGTCCACAAAAGAGTCAGGAATTGGAATTGTTATACATTCTTACCGCTGAGGGCCACGGGTCACGAGTCGAGGCCGTACGGTGTCATGTGGATCGTACACTACCATGACCATTGGATGAGATTTCACTACAGTGGCCCACTGAGCGAAGCACCCATGCCACCGATCGATCTTTGTTGGGCGTGGGTAAGAGTAGATGCAGTTGCACATTATGCCGATTTGTACACGTCGAACATCGAAAGATGACATACTTTGATGGGAACAACACCTCGAACTCGGCGCCGAAGACAGCCTCCCCCGGGTTGAGATTTATTTGTATTCTTTAGGTTGTATTCTTTAGGTTGTGATATATTTGTATTATTTAGGTTGAGATTTATTTGTATTCTTTAGGTTGTAATATTTAAATGTAACCGTTGTGATTTCAAATTTCAAAATGTTACCGTTTTTCGAATGATTTTCATGTTCATTATAATTGCGATTTCATTGTGAAACAAATTACAAAGATAAAAGTTATCAAATTAAAAACGTTCAAACAAACAAAGCGATTTCATTGTTAACTAATAAATCCCATCGTTCAGACCTCATTGGCCCAAAACGAAAAATACGGAGGGATAACCCCGGTTATCTTTAAAAAAGTCTTCTCAAACTCCCACCAACCAAGCATCTCAGGAGAACCGCTAACGTCGGGGTGATTCTCTTCAAACATTCTAATGACGTCCATAATCTTGCAATACACATGCATTGCCTGTTGAGATAAGACCGAGGGTTGAAGACGTATCATGTTTCTCGCTTCAGCAAGGCGGCGAGTGTCAGGACGTCGAGGGTACGAACTTGCAGCTTCGTTAACTAACCGGACTGCGTCACGCCTCTTGATCCAGTAGTCGCGTTGATGTTCAAGAGACTCTTTCACCATCGGGTTTTCCGCTGCAGGGCTTGCGAGATCTGTCTCAGCTTCTGCAATCCGTTGTGAAAGCCACGTTTCATCGTTCAACGTCATGTTTGCCATTCCTGAAAAAATTTAAAGAATTAAAATTGAAAACATACGGTTAGAACATAAAAAAAAACCAGAACCATGAGGGACATGTAAACTACACGTCCCAACCCACTTTAGACGTGTTGTTCACACGTCCCTTCCCCCCTTAGACGTGTGAACTACACGTCCCTACTATCCATAGACGTGTGGTTCACACGTCTCGACCATCCATGGACGTGTGGTTCACACGTCCCGACCAACCATGGACGTGTGGTTCACACGTCTCGACCATACATGGACATCCCTTTCCCACGTCCCTACCCACTTAAGCCACCCCATTACCACGCCTTAACCCCCCCTAGCCGTGTACTTCACACGTCCCACCCCCACTAGCCGTGTAAACCACATCTCCGACACCTACCAATATCGTGTTTCTCCTTTCCATTCATTCTAATCCTACCATTCTAACAACAACAACAATACTACTAACAACATAACAATAACAACAACAACATCAATGACAATAACAACTAACAAATAACAAAAACAACAACTAACCTTCTTTTTTCGGTCGTGTAGGTGGCGGCGGTGGAGGTGCTCGGCGGTGGCAGTGGTCGGCGTTCACGTGTGGTGGTGGTGTGGTGTGTTCTCGGTTAACGGAGGCTAAGGGAGAGTGTTTTTAGTTATTGAATTTTGAAAGAGAGAGTGAAGCTAAGGGTAGTCTTGGTCATTTGTCAAAAAAAGGTCGACGATTTTTCGCAAAACGTCGACGATCTTTCGCGATTCGGTAAAAGAATGAGGGAAGTATAAGAAATGATATATATGATACGTGATATGTTATTTTAAATCTCATCAAAAGAGTTTTAAATTTTAACGCTTTTCTAGCTATCTCTTATGGGAAATTGTCGAGACTACAATTGAGATGCTAGAGGAAAACTTTGTACAGAGTATTACACCACACAAGAATAGTATTACTCCGTACAACTTATAATTGTTACTCTCGCCGTCAATTTCAATTAATTTGTTTACCTTTTATTAAAACTAAAATATAATACTCCCTACTACCCATTTATAATGTCTCATTGTACATTTTCGTCTATTCTTTAAAGTGTCCATTGTTCATTTTTAGTGAGCTTTTTTACCAATTTTTTACCATTTTACCCTTATTAATTTTCATTTATTACTCACCCACCCACCCATTACCCTACCTACTTTATAGTTTATACAAATCATAACATCCTTTCTCCAATCTACATACAGCTACTCAACTAAAATATTAAACAACTAATATCTCATAAATTTTGTCCTTTCACAATGGGACATTATAAATGGGTAGGAGAAAGTATAAAATATGAAAAATAAACAAATATTCAAGACAGTTGCATCTTCAAGGCATTCCTTAATCATAAAATCTCATTTGTAATGGACATATCCATGTGAGCAGGGGCGGATCTAGGTATAGGGCTGAGTGGGCTTCAGCCCAACCTGTTTCCAAGACATAAAGTAAATATACATCTTCAAATATTCAGTGTTATAGTGTGGCTCAGTTGGTAAGATTAAAATTAATGGCTATGTTTTTACTTGATGGTAGGGGTTCGAACCTTGTTGGTTGCTTTTTTTTAAAAAAAATTACTATCTTAATAAATTGTTTAACATTTTATCATAAATCTTAGTATTAATCGACATTTTATCATAATTCTAATAATAGTAATGTAAATTGATATTATTGTTTTCCCTATAACTAAAGGATTGTATACCCTAAGTTGTTTAGCGCCATAAATCTTAATAATCACAAATAATGTTAATGTTAATTGTTAGAATAAAAATTCTTAGATAAAGTTAAAATAACAGTCTATTCGCGAATATAAAAATATTGTATTTTAAAAAGAATGGGATTATAAGACGTTTATGTTTTTTTAATAACGAGTGTTGAATTTACTAGTATATAGTAAATTTGTATCCTTGAATATATTGTAAAATAGATTTACACGAGTATACATTTTGTAATATTCAATCATACTGTATATTTTTATAAGATACCCTTTGTCTTTATTATTTGTTTACCTTTCAATAAAATACAATTTATAAATAATAAAAAAATTCCCAAATGACGCCATGACGGTAAGTCTGTGACAAAAGAAGCAATCCCCAAATGACTAACATCTTTCACATATGTGCGACCTCAATTATACATTTTGATGGTTTCATATGTGTGAGCTCGACTCAATAGCTTAACGAGTCAAGCCGAGCAAAGGCTGGCTCGACTCGAAAAGCTCACGGGCTGCTCGAACAATTGAAATTACAAAAGATATAAATCATATTTTATATAAATATGCTCATATTTTTTACAAATATTTTATCATTATTATATCTTTGTATTATACATATTAAATATCTTGTCAATTTGTTAAATATATTTACATAAAACTTTCGAACCTTGTTATTGAAGATATCCGAAAAAAAAATAAACAATTTTATATAGGCTCGAGTTTGGTTCGAGCTCGGGTTAAAGCTCGCAAGCTTTGTGACGAGCATATTTTTTTCAAGCTTGAGATCGGCTCAAACTCGAGTTTTGGTAATCAAGCACAAGCCAAACAAGGCCAAGCTCGAGCTCTGCTCGGGCGTTAAAACCCCTGCGATATGCCTAGCTCACCCCACTTCTAAATCCTCGATCCGCCCCTGCATGTGAGGCTGTGACGGGTTAAATATTATTGATGTGAGTAGTAAAAGACAAATACTTTGTAATTTTCTAGACTTACTTTATTTACATACACAAGTAGAAACTACACGATCCGTCCTAAGCTACAATGGAAATTTATTGTTCCTTAATGGCTTAATCCCAATGTAATAACCTGGCTTAGATCTGTCTTTTCATTTAAAAGAAAATCAAATAATCATTCTTGGCACAATCTGTTGTTGTTATCCATCACCACATTAAACTATTTCAACTTTGACTGCTTTTGACCTGTTTCCTTCCCTTTAAAATTTTGCACGACCACATGCATTATTATCCTTGCACAATAATTCTTCTTTTGGATGTGTGTATCCATCTTATGTTTAATATCAGTTAAATAGCATAAATAAAACAAACGCATACAAAAAATTACAAAATTGTCTTAATTAATTGTTCAAGTAGGATTACTAATGGATTTTTTTGGCTAATTAGGGTCAGCAAACTACTCGAACATCTAGAGCTAATTTCAAACTATTTGAGAGAAATAGTCCACGTCATCAGTTTTTTTTTCCAGATTTGTATTGAGGCCGCTAAGGAATCCAACGACTCTAGTGTCTTCACCACAATCGCTTAAGCTGGTATAATGTGTGTTTGCAGCGTTGTGTTAAGTATTTTTTTTAGAGGTATAATAAGCAAAGTCGTTGGTAACCCAAACAGTTTCTTCTCTTCCCATTTTTTTAAAAGTTATATATGTATTGGATTGAGATTAACTATATTAACCAGTAGTAACCTCAACTGCTTCATAACTTCTCTATTTCTACTACTTGCGTGCAGTAGGCCAGTAGCTGTTGAAATGTGGTACATATACAAGTTGCGGGGTCCTCAACGACTTCACTAACAATTTGGAAAAATAAAATAAAATAAAACTGGTAACCCGGACTCGATCATTCCCCTAAATAGTTTGAATGAGCCTTAAAATTCTAATTAGCTTGCTCGACAACCCTAATTAACTAAAAATAATCATAATATTAAACCTGTTTTAAAGTTAAGATATCTACGTCTTAAAGAAGACAAACTCTGATTCCGAACCAAAAAAAACATAGTGGACCATATATCGTAGCAAAATGGGTAGTGTCACATTCTCAGATAAGAAAGAGGGGCAAGTAAAAGTGTCACGTAGTTGTATTGAGTAGGAAAGGTTTGAGATATATTCCGAATATGGGCAAGTTCAAGGACTCCATCGTCTGCATGCACTAACTTAATAATTAATGTTGTTGCCCATCATTTTACTTTGGATGTGGTCTTCTGGTTGTTAGAATGTCCTTAATCATATTTAATGCACCTCTTCTTGGATTACTAATTACTTTGTACAAATTTGAAATTTGTTTTTGTTAGTGTCATGTCAAATCGTATCCAACTTTGATGTTCTGTGACTGAAATCATAGCTTCATTCTTATTGCCTGGAAGAATTGAAGGCTGATAATAACTATAGTTTTTGACATCGTTCAGATGGATTCAAAGTTTTTGTTTAAGATATGTGTATTTGTCTTAGACGTAAAACAGGTTCATAAGTTGGATGGGACGAGGCATAATGCTTAGAATTAGCTAGACCTGTTAAATTCTGACCCGAGATGAAAATCCGTCTCGTTTTTAGAGGTCAAGACCCAATTTTTTTGTGTTGATCGGTTCGAATTTGAAATGACCTGTTATTTTAGAGTTGGGATCTAACCCAAATTGGTCGACCTGTTGGGTCGAAGGTAAATTAAGTACTTGTATATATTATCTTTGAAAAAATTGTTAAAAAAATTACTCTTTAGTGCTTAAAATTACAAACGCAATTAAATAAAATATTTTAATAATTATGTCAATATAATTAAACTAAACATTACTGAATATGATTAAAATATTAATTTTAATTATGATTTACATTTTAAAAAATATTCTTTCACCCGTATTATTTCCCTAACTTGGCCCGTGACCCGTAGAACCCAACCTGTATTCTAACCCAATTCGTATAATCCAACCCGTTTGATAAGTTTAATTAATATGCCTAGGGGCTATTAAAAGGTTTGTCTTACAGATCCACAACGAGCATCCAAACATGCACCACTAAGGCTTCATTTGACAGTACATTTCAGATACCGAATTTGCCTGAAGTAGTTTTTTTTCCAAAACAATCAGTACCTTATTTTTTTGGTTTTTGGCAACTAAATTTTTAACTAAAAAAGGTACAAGTAAAATGTTACCTCATGTAACATTTGAAAAATTAGGTACCAGACTCATTTTTATCCAACTATTTTACCTTCAAATTTTATAAGGTCAATTAACAAACACCAAACCGTGAACGAATGAAAATGTGAACGAACCCTCAATGAAAATAAAAACCATCCGCAAAACCAAGTGGTGTTAGTCCAGTGATAACTGAGTTAAACCTTAAAGCTTGCAGAAATGCAGGAGTTGAGAGGTCTCAGGTTCGATTACCAGCTGGGGCGATGACCACTTGGCCACTGCAGCTCCCGAAGGGGGTGGCTTACATGGTCCATGTGGTGGTGCGGGAATGCATGGGCCCGGGGGGATTAAACCCCTCGTTATCAAAAAAAAAAAAAAAAAAACCATCCGCAATAGGATTTCTACTTTACTTGGGGTGAAACTTAATTATTTTTTTTTTGTATGAGTTTCATAGAGACACTAGTAGAAAAAAAGCTTTTTGCGGCGTCAAAATATAGGGCATTTGCGGCGTTTTTGATGCAGCAGCAAATAAAGGGGCCGCAAATAGCAAAGGCTATTTGCGGCGGAAAAAAAACGCCGCAAATAAAAACGTTATTTGAGGCGTTTTTTTAAAAAACGCCGCAAATAGGGGTAAAAAAAAAAAAAAAAAATTTTTTTTTTTTTTTTTTTTTTTCATATGAAATTATTTAAACAAATTAATTAAATATAATAACTCTCAAATGTATATTTCCACAAGCGAATCTTACATAATTTTTGTAATTATTCTAAATAACACATACAAAAATATACAATGCTCAGACTAATTACAACGCAACTAAGAAATTACTGTACAGACAAATTTCTTAGTACCCACTCAAATTTCTAAATCGGTCTTCATCTTACAAGTGAGCGAGCTGCGAGCTGCGAGCTGTCAAGACTGAAAATGATGGCTCGTATGAGGGAGGATGGTTGTTGCTACCTCTTCGTTCAATAGTACAGGCAATGAAGGCATCTGTTTCATAATCTCTAGAGTATCCCTCATGCTGCAACTCAGGCCACACAAAAAACCATTCGTCTGATGTGCTGAGAAACTAAGGCAGAAATTTATAATATACCTGAGAAACCGAAACAGATGTGCTGTTAGTCAAAATAGCATCAACTGATGATTTGTTTAGTTGATTGACGTCCGAGCTCATTCTACCCTTCCTTGATGAGTGACCCATTCCTTTGGATTTATGTGCCTCAGCTGCTTGCTCACACATCTACATTATAAATTAGAAATGACCATCAATTTTATTCTCGAAGTACTTCAGATGTCTTATTTACAAAAATAATCAAGGTTTGTAAGGACCAGCAATTCAAACATTCTTATCGATGCTATTTTTGCTCAAGTATTAGCATGACAATGAGAAATGTTGATTGCAGGTTTGCAGTAACTTCAATCACAGTGCCTTATTTCTCAGGGATCAAAGAATGCGCGCAAATAATACCCTAGAGTCAAATATCCCAGCAGGCCATGACAGCAAATAAACAAAGCCACAATTGCAGACAATTTACTCCCCTTTGCATGCAAGGACAATCAATTTTATATTCTTAAGTCGGAATCCATGATCAGACAGAGAAATTGGGTCCCTTGTTGTCATGGTAAATCAAGTAGAGACATGTGGCTGATAGAATCTGACTGAAGTAGAAGAGAGTGCCTCAGGGCTCAGCGTTTCTGTGTCATCATGGCATGCGCATACATTGAAAGGAAAAATTCTGCTGCATGACATTATACCATGATTGTTGTATAGGAATTGCCTAGGAGTCCTAAAAATTGAAACAAACCATAAAATTTCAACAATGGCACACCTGAATAATAGGATCCAAAAGAGCAGATATCACAGGATCAAATTCAGGTTTCTTTGAAGGCGGGAGCATGATGCTGTCATATGTTTCGACTATTTCAAGCATGACAGAAACTCCTTCTCTTACAGCTGTGGGGGGTGCAAGATCAACAGCGACAAGAGGAGGATACCGCAGTAGCTTTTCCCCACGGCTTTTCAAAATACCAAAAAAGGTTTTTTGAGCAGCATCTTTAAGAGTATAAATTGTTTGGCAAAGAGCTGTTTCTTTACCTAGTAAATCAGATATCTGCAAGAAAATCAAAAGTAATCAATAAATAGCCATATTTTTTGACAAAATGAACAATACTTAGGAAACTGATGACGATCTCTTGCCTCTGAGTAGTGACGTCAAGTTCCTGTTTTAACCTTTCTGTGGTGCTAATAATATCCCCAGTGGTAGAACTACAACTGTTTAATGCCTTTGCTATCCTGCCAGTACACAACAAAACATAAAAACGAAGATACTGGAAAGTTTATTGATCCGAAAGCAAGCTAGAGTACAACAGAACAAGGCTAATCACCCTTCTCTATCCTATCACAATAAATCATCATCAAATATTCTCATAAGACCAAGTAGATTAAGACATTAAGTAGTACAGATCATATCGGACTTCCTTCTCCAGTTCTCCTAGAGAAAATAACTAAGAAAACAATCATAACTTCAAGACGTCTTGAGAAAACTTGCATAACTGATATTTTGGCTCAAGTCCCAAAAAGAACGGCCCTAGATTTTCATTAGGTTTAACCATTTGATCAAGGGAAAAAACAACCCTGGATTTTCCTACAAGGATGAGCTCAAGCTTCAATTCCTGATATAGCCACCGATTCTTGTGAGGCATCTGATGGGTATAGTTCTCGGCCACTAGCTCAGGACACAGATGGCACGATGGCACGATCCCATTCCTCTTCCCAAGGTCAGACAATTTCAGTACCCACTCAAATTCCGACACACAATGCAGTGATGACTAAGACTAAGACTGATTTATAACATAAGTAGATTAGTTTATAAAGCTCCACTGAATTATGTATTCTACTAAAATAGTATACCAAGCACCGACAATCAGACGGTAGGAGACAATGACTAACTGACTTTATAACTCATCAAAAACCTTCTTAAACAAAATGTTGAATAGAGCCAGCATAAAGTAAACAGTGAGAATCACCAATTACAGGTCTCGGCTAACATGATATTGCACAAAGTTTGCAAAATGCCATTGTCTAACCCCATCCAGTCTAACCCAAGTCTGCAAAATGCCAACACCACATCAGAAAAGGGATTTGTTTTCCATAGTTCACAACCAGAGACGAGAAGCAAACTTGGATAATGCAACTATTGCTAGCACTCAATTACAAAAGTTGCCCACCATTGATACCTACTTCACACTTTCCGAAATAATTTCCCCATAATCCTCTCAGTTTCTAGTTTAAAAAATCCCAACCTCAGCAATATCTCTGGGAACTTAAAAGCCAGTGCAATAACTGATTTCAAACTCTGGGTAACATTGTTTATCGCAACCAGGCCCTTCTATAAATCAAACACGGCCTTAACGAGGAAAACAAAATATAAATCACTGGAAAAAAAAAAGTCATAACAAACTTCAAATTTTGAATTGAACATAATAATTAATAATACCTTCAAATTTTGAATTGAATGAAAGGAAATATGCAGGAAGAATAGTTAGTTACCTTAATGCTAACTTTGGTCTTCACCTGAGCCTCTAGAGCTTCAGTCATAGACTGCAAACAAAAACACAAAAGATTCAGACGCAAATAGGGAGTGAGTAATAATAGTATTGAATTGATATTAATATAAGAAAGAAAGATTAGAGGTACCTTGTCAAATTGGACAAGAACTTGAATAGCAAGTTCAGGACTAAGAATTTATCTGGATTGAATAAATGATATTGCACAAAAAAAGAAGTGCAATGATGATTGAATCATAAATCAAAGATTAACGAATCTTTAAACTCAAGCTCGCATTTCAGCAGAATACATCAACAACTAGAACACATAGCAACTATACAGAATGGTGTGACACCAGTAGAGACAACCGATCACAGCTTGTTTGACTTAATTCAGAACGACAGCAGGAATAAAATGCCGGTCACGGAGGAGACTTTTGCGTCTGAGATCGATCGAAAGGCTCATGTTTCAGAATCGGCAGGGTATAAGGATAAAGACGAGAAGAAGCATGGTACTGTAGTTGAGAAGAACCAGTCCACTCATTGCTCTTTGTGAAATCGATGCCAACGATTAAATTGGATGACTCAAGCCTTTTACCAAAATGAAGATCACATTTTGAAAAAAAGAACATGGATGAGACAGTAGCACAGGATAACTACTGTACTAAGATAAGGGGTTCTGCACTTGCTTGTTGTAAAACCGTTTTATACAAGAATTTAGACAAACAACCTCTTGCAGTTTTGGCAATGTCTGAGAAAAATCCTACGCCATTTTTACTCATAATTTTAGGTTACTTGTCCTCTTGCATTTATCAAAAAATGAAACCAAAATTTGGGATCTCACGCGGTCACTTACTCACTTACTGTATCGAACAACTCCAGTCTCCAACCTACAATATACTACTATGATAAATCATCTCTCCAACCTACAATATACTAGCAAGATACAAATAACAGCAAGATACAATTAATAACAATAATCGTATAACCACAATTCAAACCAAGTAAGATATAATTAACAACAAAACCAATAATATCTCTGAATTTCCAGTAAACCCCAACAATTAATCAAATTGTACTGTATTTCGAAAATAAACACTCCAAAAATTATTAATCCAAAAATAAAATAAACCCTAACAATAATAATAACACTGAAATTAACCCTAAACATAAACAATGAACACCAAATTTACATACCTAATATTTAATGAAAAGAAGGAGGTGATGACGCGGTTGTGGTGATGACGCGGTTGTGGTACGGTGGAGCACGCGGTGGTAGCGAGGTGACTGCGGTTTCTTTTTGTAAAGTGAGAAAGAAGACAAACTGAAATTGGTAAAGTGAACGAAGAAGGGGCAACTCGGAGTTTTATTATATCTTTCATTATTCTTTAATTTTTTATCAAACTAAGTCATTTGCTGCGTCTCTTCAATAACGCCGCAAATAATATTTTTGAGGCGTTTTACAAAATAACGCCGCAAATAGGTATAGGATTTTAATGTTGAAAAAAAATTATTTGCTGCTATTTGGATAAAACGCCTCAAATAGATAGCCGCAAAAAGCTATTTTTCTACTAGTGAGAACTAATTTTGTATCAAGAAAGTAAATCTTCGAGCATATATTGTTTGAATTTTTTTACCTAATCGTTATATACTGATAGATGAACCGTCTCAACCAAAACCTTAAGGTGATGGTTGAGGCCCAACTATTATTAATATTCTTAATACGCTCCCTCACTCGAATGCCCATTGGGCTTGAAGAGTGGTTAGTTTGCACAGGCCCCCCATACCGTGTGCTGGTTTCCACTTCGTGAGTTTTCGAGGGGTTTTGAGGTTGCCAGGATTCGGACCCGTGACCTTCGGTCACACTGGCTCTGATACCATGATAGATGAACCGTCTCAACCAAAACCTTAAGGTGATGGTTGAGGCCCAACTATTATTAATATTCTTAATATATACTCCGTATTAATTATTGTTCTCATTCTCTTTCAAACATGTTAAAGACTTTTGTACATATATTGAAAAAAATTCATTATAACTTTAATACTAACATCAAAATAACACAAGAATAATAATAAAAATATAAAAGATATCAATAATAAACCATGTCCTTTTGTGTCATTATTTTGTCAAATATCAGTTACCTTTTCAGCTCGTTTCCAAACAATTTTAACAAAAAATAGTTATCTTATCAGGTCTTAATTTCCAGGTAAGTTTTTAGGTAAGTTTTTCAAGTTTCAGCTACTTTTTCAGATAGTTTTGCCAAACATAGCCTAACACTAACCATATATCCACCCAAATAACACCAACCTCCATCGGGTCCTCATGTCGGACAGTTGTGGAGCTATAAGGGCAGCACCAGCACTCGCCTAGGCTAGCGGATGAAATTTTTCGAGTTTTTAGTTAAATTATGAGTTAATTAGATTTTGTTCTGTTTTAAAATCCACATTATTAAAGTTAAGTTGCATTTTGACCTAAAATTATTGTGAAACTCCAACATAACTGATTTATTTCGTCTTTTTTGAACTCTCTCTTCATTTATCTACGTAGTTATACCTTTCAATGTACAAATTTGTCAAGTCAGAAACAGAACAAGTTCAAAAATAAACGAAATTAGTCACTAAAGTCGAAGTTTTGATGCAATTTTAGGTCAAGATATGCCTTAAGGGGTAATATAGAAATGGTTTTTTACAAGAAAGTAATTTTAAAGGGTGAATTTTAGTAGGTAATTAAAATCTAATTAACTCTTACATACTCCCACTTTTTTGGAGATTTCGTTATAACATTACCCGTCTCACTCACTAAACTATTGAATTTTTAGTTAAAATTCTTCAATTTTCGATGTTATTAGTTAAAATTCATTTTAGCCCTATATCTACTCTTTAAGTTTTGTAATTGTGTTGTTCCAAAATAGCAAACTTCCAAAGTCAACTTATAAACAGTATCTCATCCAATATTAGGTGATGATAGATATAACTTATAAGTGTCCCCAATCAGGCAATCACAAATTCACAATTCCTGAAGGCATGTTGTTATTTACTGAAGGCCAGGAGTCAGGACACTACTGTTTGTCTTAACCCTAACTTCAACTGCGACAAGTAGGGGTGAGCAAAACTCGGTCCAGACCGGGAAAATGGACCGAACCGGACCGTTCGGTCCAGACCGAACCCGGACCGGTTGAGTTTCGGTCCGGTCCTAAGTCCAACTATTTATGTTGTTCGGGTTTCGGTCCGGTCCGGTCCAAAACCGAAAATTTTCGGTCCAGACCGGTAGGACCGGATTGAGTCAAGATTGTGATTATTGAACTTTTGACTTCTGAATTTTAAAGTTTTTTAATGTGTTATTTTGGCTAGTTATTGCTTATGTGTTCTTCTAAGTGATGTGCAAAGTAGTACAAATTAGAGTATGAGTTTTTATTCAAAAATTTTATTGTTAGTTAAATAAGAAAATTTGATCAAATGTGAAATCGGTCCAAATGGTCCGGTCTCGGGTTGGTCCGGTTTTTAACGGTCCGGTCCGGTCCAGGACCGGTTCCTTATAGGTCCGGTCTTCGGTCCCCAATTTAGTAAAATTCGGTTTCGGGTTCGGTCCGGTTCGGTCCGGTCCGGTCCGGTTCTGGACCTATGCTCAGCCCTGCCGACAAGAACCTTCTCGTCTTTTTGTCAAAACACATTTCCATTGACAACCCATAACGTTGCCTTTGCTAAAGCACCCATTTTCCAAATTCCACATCAATACACTTTCAAATTATAATTATTTAGTAAGTCTTGCTTGCGACGGGTCACAATTTGTGACGGATATGTTGTGAGATAAAATGGATATAAAATGAGTTAGTGGAGAAAGGGGACCACCTGAATAGTGTTACAGAGAGAGAAAAAGTGGGTATTTTGTGAGAGAAAACGGTATCCGTCACAAGTTTGCGACGGATAGTGTCGTTGCAAATAAGAATTTGTGATAATTATTAGTGTCATTGGGGGACTGGACATGGTCTAATCCTCCTCCAATTTAGTAGGACCAACAACATTTTGTTTGCTAATATAAATATTGTTTCTTTCATTTACTTTAAAAACTAACCTTCTAAACAAATTGTTTTAAAAGTTATTGGAGCGATTTTGATTATGAAGATGCTAGATGGACTCTGTTTTCTTTAGTTCATTTGATATACGGAGTAGTATTTATCAGAAAGAATAACAAATGAGAAATTATTTGATGTTAATTATATGTGTGAGACAATATAATCAAAGTATAATCTAAGTGAAATAGAATTTTTTTTCTCATCATTAAAAAAGGCTAGATAATAATATGGCACACAACAATAATGTAAGATGTACGATGAACCTAATAACTTTTCAAGTTAGTCGCTCTATTTTAATTAGTTATTATTAATAGTCTTTATGTTCTATTGTATTGAATTATTGATCATGCACTCATGCTTATAATTCAACATTATCATTATCTTTCCTCCATTTCTCTAATGTTTCTCCACCTATCTTTTTCTTTGATAAAAATAAGGCAAGATAAATAAACAAGTTTTATTGTACGATCCGTAATAGATGATTTTTATCGCAGATTAGTTTACATATTTTAAAAATGGTGTAATGGATAATTACAAGTGCACTATTTATTGTAATTCTTGATCATCTATCTCTATAAAAGGAATAGAATTTAACTCATTTTCATTGATTCCTTAAAATAAGAAAAGAAAGACTCACTAACTTTTTTTTTTTTTTTTTTGGTGACGAGGGAACCCGAAGCCGCTACCTTCGGTGCGCACTGGGTAAACCCGCGGGTATATGTAATAGCCTGCAAACCACATACACCAGGTAAACCACCCGAGGGTCCGCGGGTATATGTAATAGCCTGCAAACCACATACACCAGGTAAACCACCCGAGGGTGACAGGCTCGAAGTCTATTTAGGCATGGACTCGGGCCAAGAATGCTTCGCAAGATTTTGCTCTTGGGGAGGCTTGAACCCGGGTCTCCTGGGAATTTCACCCAGGTTTTAACCATTAGACTCACTAACTTTTACTTATTTAATTTCCCTCATTTACTTCACTCCTAAATTCTGAATTAATTGTGATCTTTCCTCATTCCTAATTACGTAATTGATTGTAGTATTAAATTTTGTCATTATCATAAGTCTTACGTTCTATAATGCCTTCCGTTTACATTTCGCCATTGTCGTAATAAAATTCAAATTCAAACTAAAAAAAATCATATTCCGAATGTTACATTTAATAATATCTGTTTATTAATAAGGACCGGTTTGCATATTATAATTAATAATAATACTAACAAAATAAACTTGAATCTTTATACTATAAAATCTAAAGATTTTAAGAGAGCGTGATTGACTCCTTAAAATTAGCAGTCTAAAAGACTTTTCTTATCCCTCTACCCCACTACTAAAAATACTTCTATCATTTTACTTTCATTTAAAGGGTAAGTTATTTAAAGGGTATGTTATACAAGTACAATACAATTTTTTATCTCTTTTATATGGTTCAAATTTACTTAATAAAGTTTGATTATTTTCGTTAATAACATTAAAATTGAAAGTTAATTTCAATTTATAATAATCTTTAAAAAATAAATAAATTAATTCGATAACAGTAAATCAATTATTTGAAGTCAAAATCATCCCCAGATTGATAATTTATATATTTCTCATTTAAGTTCATGTTGAATTATATTTGTACTAATTAATCAATATATTTACGAAATTTTTAGAAACCGACCTGTACATTTTTTTTACAGGCATAAAACTAGCAATTATTTTAGTGAGCAAAATATATAATAGCTCATGTATACCGATGTATGTGATAAATAATTCTAAATTAATTTACCCGTAAATAATTAGTTTGTTTATCTTTAATATTATTAACTATATTAATCTAAAATTCTAAAAACAAACCCGTGAATTTCATGGGTTACAACCTAGTTGATTTTATAACCGAATAACAACCATCACCTACTACAAAATTTGAAACTCAAACACAATACTATAAGGGGGTGTTTGGTTCAACTTAATTTAGAATGAGGTAAGAGTTTGGAATGACTTAAACCAATACCAAGTGTTTGTTTAAGATTTTTTGTTTTCATACCCATACCTCAAACCCATGAGGTATGGGTTTTGGAAACCCTAGGGGGAGGTGGGTATCAGCCATTCCAAACCCTTGGGTATCAAATTATTTTAAAAAATAAAAAATTTCATTGTTTGTGAGCATTCCACGTTTATCATTGTTCATCTTCTTCCTTCAATTTAGATATTGTTTTCCTTTATATTAGTACTTTTCTTTTGCACAACAATTATTTTGACTCGACTGCTTACCAATTTAAATCCGTATTTCTTGATTCTAAAATAATTTTTTGAGTTAATTCGTAATTCATCTGCACTTTACTTATTTCTGTTTGAGTTAATTCGTAATTTATCTGCACTATGTTTTTTGAGTTAATTACTGTGCACTATTTTTTTGCACTACAATATTTTTTCGAGCCACAATGAGGATCGGAAGAAAGAAGTGGTATTTGACATGTTAAGTCCTAATGCCTAAATAGTTTATATTCGGATTATAGACTCGTTTTTTTCTTATGCAATTAGTGAATAATAATTTGAACAATGTTTTATAATAGGTTGTCATTTACTTTGATATTTATTTGTATTTTTGGAGTTAGAAAATTCGAATCTTACTTTATAATAAGTTGTTATTTATTTTGGTATTCATTTGTATGTTAAGTCGTGATTCTATACATTTGTAAAGTTTATATTTTCTTTTTAGTTTAGATGATATATAATAATTATTTTAATAAGATGATAAAAACATTTAATTTAATTCCTAATTCCAACATTTTTCAATCCAAACACAAGGCATAAGAATGAAATTAAATTGATTCCAGTATTGAACCAAACACATGGTATCAGGAATCAAGTTCTACCATACCACCCAGTTGGAATGATTCCTGATTCCAAACCCATACCATTATTTTGAACCAAACGCCCCCTAAAAGGGTTAGTAAAAGAGTATTGTAAAAGATCACAAACTTTTATAATTACAAACAAAACGGACTAGTTACATTATCGTGAATTCGTGATGCGTCCGATCGGAATGAAGGGAAACGTGGGAAACTATCCAATTCTTGATGAAAATGGCGGGACCAAGTTATATTAGCAAGGATCAATTCAAATGAAAAAGACAGTTAAACCATATCGAAGCTACATGTCGATAGCAATGCAACCATGATCCTGTTTGTTTGGTTGTGGTCGACATCTTCTCATCAATTTAATCACAAACATATTACTAGAACATTGCCACCACTTTAATCATTTTACTATACTCCAATCTACTTTTGACACACACCCGATTGATTTGCTATTACATAAAAGATGCCATATCATTCAAAGTAGTCTATTGTATCATTTGCATTGTTCAAATCTCATATTTTAAGAATTCGAGCGATATTAAGTAAGACGGTTTTAATTATACTGGTTATCTCTTAATTTAAAAAATCAAGTGTAGGACACTTTTGTACAAGGATTGAACTTGGCAGACAAATTAGGTTGTGTCGTTATTATGTTGGTACCCGTATCAACTTTAGATGGTTATCTCTGCCCTAACCCGAACCAGACCCATATTACATAAACATGTCAACTTATCTGAATCCTAACTCAACTCATTTAAGTCATTTTACTTTTATTTTTACTAAATGACTTATAAAACCTAATCATTTTTAACTCATTTAATTTCACACGTTAAACTAACTAATCTAAGCTAATTAAGCTTTACTATGTTGAAGTATATTATACCCAAAAATGATGAAAGAATAATTCTTATATGTCTCAAGCATATTAGTTGATTTATGTATATAATTCATTTAAATAAATAAAGAATTTTTATCCGTATGATATGAAAAAGTCAAACTCTAACCTAACTCAACTCATATATGTTGCATGTCATGTCTAAATCAAATCATTTACCTATACGGATCACAATTAACTTTAATGTTCAACCTAGTAACTTTATTTAAGTTTTTTTTTTTAGGGAAAACTTTATTTAAGTTTTTTGTTACACTTTAAAGACCAGTTATTATCCATAAGTAGATCAAATAAAAAGAACAATGGTAATAATCTAATAGAAAATTGAACAAAGAAAACAATGGAAATAATAAATCTTAGTTAATTATTCGGCTAGCAATTTTACACTCGTCTCAAATTACATAGACCGAAATACTTGCTATATTTTCTAACCTATAATCTCTACAAAATAATATACCAAACAATAATGAATTATGATTTATGAACTTATGTTTTAATTTGTATCGAAAGAGACAAATAGAAAGAGGATAATTTAGTGGGTGAAGATTGTATGCAATAGGAAGTAAACAACAACCAAAATTTCTAGTCAAAAGGGCCAACTTGGTTGCATGAAGTTGGCTAAAGCTTCATCATAGCCCCTCTTAATAATTAAACTTTCTATATCTTGTTCTTCTTCACCACTTGGTCCATTCATCTTCTGCATCATACAAAAATTTGGTCAAATTTATAAACCAGCAGTCGTTTATCTTTAATTTTGATATAAAGGTTAATCGCGAGAAAGTAACAATTATATCAATTAGAAGGTTTTGATGTGAACATTAATATTACGAGTATTTTATAAACTATTTAGTGTTTTGGTGTTTGTTTTAAAGTAATTATATCAATATATCAATTAGAAAATAATTATTTAGTGTTTTGGCGTTTGTTTTAAAGTAATTATCTCTAATGGGCCAGATCATAAACTTTTCACTTTTTTCTCCGATTATAAATAAAATCGCTACTTCGAGTGACGCTCATCACATAAAATAAGAAACAATGTTTTTGTTTTTGCTGCTCGATCTTGTCTTAATTAAGTGTAGCTGTGTAAAGTCACTACTTAAAGTAACGGTTTTACTTAAAAAATAATGATAATGTAGATGACTAGTTAGCCCGTGTTACTTTTAAACGAGCCTCAAAGTAGACTAAATTAGTAAAAAGATTAAGCGTACCTGCATTTTCTCCTCAGGCTCAACTTCGGCATTAAAATCATGGAATTGACTAGCAGCCGTGAGCTTCATCGACAGAAACTAAGCAGCAACAAAATGAACATATACAGGAATTAGCACATTAATACAAGTATTAATTAATTAATTAATTAATCAATTAATTAAAAACAGATTATGCATCAAATTAAGATATATACCTCAACTTGGTTCTGTAACGATTGAACATAATTGATGATTTCGTCTAACATTACGGCCATACCCATTGTCTGTCACCATTTGGATAATTAGATCATGAACATATATAAATTAAAACAAAGTTATATGTCGAAAGACGATGTATGAATCGAGTAGGATATAAATACCTTATTACAACCCGGAACAATGTCTTGCAAACATTTAAGTCTCTCGTTTATCTTTCCTCTTCTTATCTGCAAAATAAACATGCGTTGTAAACCACGGTCCACGCAAAACTTATATAAGGAAAAAACGGAGAAAGTATATAATGATAGACAAAAAATACTTCCCCACAATGTCGTACGGCTTTTTTTATTATAGTTAGTTGGTGTTCGTTCATAATTGAGAGTTATGAAACCGTGGTACTTTTTTCTCAATTCATTCATTAACGCACTTATTTGATGGTCGTTTTTATATCTTTAATTTGTAATACCGCTTTACTAAAAAATTATTGTAAAACTGATCATAATCTAGTTATTTTAATCCGTTTAAAATTTAATTTACCTGAAACCATCTTACACAAGATTAACTAATCATTTAAATAAAATCGCGGGTGTGACAACGAAAACGTACCCTTTCAGCAATGCTATGACTATCAGTAGCTTGACCGCGCCTTGCTCTAACATGAACAACTTCATTTGGTTTCTCCACTGATGCTTTTTCTTTGGTTTTCATTCTCTTCCCTCTTCCTGAATTCTGTACAAATTTCCCAAACAACAATAACATAAATAATAAATAATAAATAAACCATACAACAAACAAACAATATGATATATTCAAATGTTTCAGATAATGATATGGCGCCACCGGACCCACCTCTCACATGTAACCTTTATTATTGGGGTCCCACTTGTCACATGTGAGAGAGTGGGCGAGTGGCGCTAACTCATTTACCAATTCAGATAGATCCCCATAAGATGATATGGCAGTGATGGAGCCAGGATTTTAAATGAGCGGGGCGAACGGGTAATAGTATATTAGGGTAAGCTTGAAAAAATTCGAAAATTATAACTAAATTTTTTGAAATTTTCAAATGTCAACGGACGCCCCTGCTATAACTCCTCGCTCCACCACTGTCATCTGGTGACGCTATCTCAAGGGGTAAAGGAAAGTATAAATGTTTACATTTTTCTTGGCATTTTCATAACTAGACATAGGAGAAGAAGAGTTCAAAGAGCTGCACTCAGCAAATTCATCTGCTTTTCTTTTATTTCCATTATTTTCACTACGTTCAAGACTTGAACTTCCATGTGATAAAACTGTATTATTAACTAACTCCAAAAGAGGATTATTATTATTATTATTGATTCCTGCTAGTTTTTCTTGAATTATAGATGATTGTTGATCACTGGAAAAACCCAGAAGATTATGATAATCTATAATTGAATTTTGCAAATAACTTGTGTTATTAATTGGTGTAAAGGGATTTGGCAATTCCCAGTTTAATTCATTATGTTCTAAGTAAGATAAAGAATCTGATGTAAAGTTTGCCATTGAATGAAAGTAGTAGAGTGGAGTGGTTTTTTGAGGTTTATGTGTTTGACTCTGTTTTTTTTTGGAAATGGAAATATGTTATTCAGAGTATATTTATAGGGTAGTGATAGCTCCATTGAATTTTCCTTCGAATACAGACTCAGGGCTTGTTCTTTTCGGTTGAGACGAGTTGAATTAAATTAATTGAAGTAGAGATTAATTAAATTAAATTGAGTGAAACTGAGGTGAAGTGAATTTCGTTGAATTAAAAGTTAATTTTGTGAAGAGATTAATTAGACGTACATAATTGATTGAACGTAAATAAAACTCAACGGAATATAGCCAAGTAAAATTGAAAGGAGCTGAAATTAAGCCAGAAAGAACATGACCTTAGTGTTTAAACGGATTAAATATATTGTACGGGATGAATAGAACAAAAGTATAATACATGAAAAAGTAAAAGGTTAATCTTATAAACCTATAAATGTGGATGACTTTTGACCTCTTTTAAACGTATAATAAATAACGTCATTTTAAACCAGACTAGTTAACGATAGTTTCAAATAGGTTAAACTATGATCTTAGTTTCTTAATCTCATCCATTTGTGTCAAATCTTGATTAGATCAAAGAGTGGATTTGAGAAGTGAAAGCGTGGCACTCTTAGCTTCTATGGTTGTGTTCCCTACTATGACCCTCAATGTCGGATAAATTGTTGTAGGAAAATACTTGTAATAAATAAAAATGAGAGATATGGTGAGACTATACCATAAGCTAAGCAATGGACTATATTAGGTGATTATATTAGTATGGATTTAGGAGCCTTAGTCAATTAGTTGTACATGAATTTGTGATTTATGTAAAACTATAATAGAAGAACTATTATATATAGTTTTTGACACTTGTAGTTATCTTACGAAAAGTTAAGGTCGAGGATATTATTGTTAGGTGAGTTGTTGTTGTATGAGTCATTTGAATTTTGACTACTATTAAGGTGGTAAGAATGGGTGGGTTAGCCTCGGTGAGAGCCGAGAGGCAAAGTTGTTCGCTGAAAGTATTGAACCTATAACTTTAAACAAGGAAAATTTATAACCGACTACTAGACCAACATCATTAATATATCTGTTTTTTTTTTTTTTTTTTTTTTGACAGCATTAATATATCTGTTAAAAATGCAAAAATTATACTTATTTTTTAACTCAAGAGGTGCAGCGGTGCAGGTGCATCCCCTGCACTCCTTCATAATCGCCTCTAGCCCTAGTCTCCCATAAATAAAGATTCGTCGATGGTTACAAACTTACCTATAAGGCTGTAATATGTAAGCAAGATTTTAAGACACCTCATTATAAAGTGATAAATTTACATCTAATACATTAATTAATGTAGTTTGCAAGTAAATTATGCAGTAATTAATAAGACTATTTAGTCCCGAGATTGATAGGCCATAAGAGAGTAGAATCCGCGTGATTGGTGCGAAGAAACTTATCTTACGATCAAAGCTAATTAAATTGCAAAACAAAATAGGAGGGGATGAAGGATAAATGGAAGTGATAACTAATTACCTTTTTTATTCAATATTTTTTCGGAATGATTACATAATACTAATAACTTTACTTACATAGGTATAGACCAAGAAAAATACACATAAAAATTTAAAATACTCTTCTAGGTAATAATAACACGTGTATGATGCACTATTGTAATTTATTTAGATTATTTTCAGTACTTAAAAACTAAGTTTAATTAGTTGAATGGTAATGTTTAGAATTTTAAATTCTAATAATTACTAAATCTTTATATAAATACTCATACATTTAGATAAATATGTATTACAATAATTTTTATTAGTAAATACGTGTCATTCTATACTCTAAAATAGTACTCCCTAGAAAAGTAGAAGATCGTCAAGGTGTCTCGACACCTTGAATTCCAGTTAATATAATACGGAGTATACAACTAGACTGGATAAAATCCGAGCTTTATATTAGAGTTTTCGTGATTTGTTTAAAGAAAACGAGCTATAACCAAGTTTATGTACTGAGTCACTTAAATAAAAATAAAAAAGTAAACTTTATGACAACTCTGTAAAATTATACCTAAGCTCAATTAGATATAATTTTTTTTTGGTATATAAGAAGAACGAAACCTACACTCTAATTTTACTTAAACTTAATGCAAAATACACTCTAATTTTCCTTTTCATTATACGACGAGTCTAGCAAACATAAGAGTCTTGTGTATTAGTGTTATTGAGTAGGACGGTCCGTTTCCGGAATGCAAAAACGATGCAGGCAGTTCACCTTGCATCTTCCCTCAATTTCTCCCCATTCTCATCGTCAAGCTCTAATTCATGGCGATTTCCCCAATCTCATCCATCACATTCAATCTCAGCTTTCAATTACTTCAATCTTCAACGCCCTAATCTCTGTTTCTCTGATCGAAAACATGCTCGCTTTCGGATAATTGCTTCCGCCGCTACAAAAGCTGATTATTATACTACTTTGAATGTCCGTAGAAATGCTTCTTTGGATGAAATCAAGTCCTCTTATCGCAAATTAGCTCGCAAGGTTCGCTTCTTTTTACTCGACTCTATCTATTATTCATTCCGTTCCGATCATTTGTTTACCTTTAATTGAAATACCGCTCACAAATAATGATTGCCTGATTGGACGGAGGGAGTAATTCATTTTGTTTCTGTTAAATTTGTCTACTTCCGGTGCGCACCATCTACCATTTGTTTTATTCGGTGGATTTCAATTTTGGCGGAAAATGCAGGCAACTGTAATATACTGCAAATGAATTATGATATGCGAGAGTGATTAAATCAGAATAAAGTGTATTTTGCATAAGTTTAAGGAGAACTTGAATGTGCTTTAATTCTAGGGTGCTGAGATATTGTGGATAGTTGCAAAACCAGTGTGTGCTTACCAGGGGAGGATGTAGGATTTTTGCTTTTGGGAGGGCACAATTTTTCTCTCTCTGTAATTAGTAGAAAAAAAAGTGAATTTTGGTGAAATAAAGCAAATTTTTTAAAAAAATTCCTCTTTGCCAACACATTTTTGTGAAATTTATATTCAGAAATTGTTCTTATTTTTATGTTTGGGGTGACACTTACCTACCCTATCCACCCCAAATCCGCCCATAGTGCTTACCGCTTAGTCCAAGGAAAACGTCCGTACTATTGTTGGAGTAGCGGAGCCAGGATTGAACTCAACTGGAGGGGCCGAAATTGTCAGCGGGGAGAACGGGGAATGGTGTAAGGGGAACCCGATATTTTTGGAAAATTGTAACTAAAACCTTTGAAAATTTTCATCGTCAGCCCCCCACCCCAGCTCCACCACTGATTGTAGGTAGTCACAAGACTTTTGTGCAATATTGCATTTAGGCATGTCATACGATCATGTGTGTAGTTAGATGCATCTGTAATTTTGTGGACAGTATAGTACTATATGCAGCTAGCAGCTTAATTCTTAATCCTCATTCTGCGTGCTTAGTTCCAGAGTTATGTCAAGTGTATCTTTCGTTTATTGCAATGCTTCAGTTCTAGAAAGTTCTCAGATTCTCTGGGTTGTTGGAAAGAGTTATTGATAGGAGTGGTGAAATGACAATACTGAACGTCTGAACTAATGATTTAGTGGTTTATTATTGACAGTACCATCCTGATACAAGTAAAACACCTGGTTCTGAGGAGAAATTCAAGGAAATTAGTGCTGCATATGAGGTACTTTTAATTCTTAGCCTTTGAGAAATTTGATTGTTTGATATCTTAGAGAAAGAGATGTGTTGATTTGGTAGGTTTTCATTCCAGTGAGCTTTACTCAGTGTGCTCTTTAATTTATACTATCTATCACAAAATTTGTTTATTTTCCAAATTTTATGATTTCTTGTTTTCCTAAGATCTGTTACTTTGACAATTTATCATTTTAAGTGAAAGTTTTAAAGTTTCCTAAACATAGTCTTGCTTGACACTTTGACACCATTTCATGTCCGACACTTAAGTCACTGCAGTACATAGCTTGGAATTTACTCCAACATTGTTTATTCAAATATTTACACTGATGTTGGGAGAGCATTTAAGATGGAAAAATGCACTGTTTGTCACACCCTATTGGAAATTTGCAACCTCCCAAATGTCGTGGACCTGTAGGTGTAAACAAATGCTACTGTGTATGTGGGGGTATTTCTTCTGTAAAATTCTTCTGAAACAGAAAAAAATGCTTCCTTGTTATGCTCATATCCTTATTCCCTACATCAATTTTGAAAACGAAGCTTCTATTGAATTTTTGCTCTTTTTGTGTTGACAATGTTGCTTGGTGAAATTAATGTTGAGCACTTTTGCCAAGGTGATCAATTATAAACATCTCTAGTGAGATACATCTCTTGTGAGATGTGACTATTAAATAGGTATGGTGATGTCACATTCGTTCTTGTAGATGTCTGTAAACTTGTGTTTATGTGCCTCTTTATGGTTAGAGTTGATGAGGGAAAATACTTGCTTGGGCTTAGGGGAGGGGGTTGTAGAGCGCTTACAAGTTACACCTAAGCTTGGGATGACAGAAGTTGAATTAGATCTTTTTTGCTAATTTGGAATAAGATTTTTGCTCTAATTTGAAAGAAAACTTTGCATCAAAGCTTTAATGTTGAAAAATATTAAAGGGATACAAATTCAAGTTATTGAAACATTACGTTTATATGACTGTATGGTTTTCCTTATTGATTTATCTAATGTAGTCGGGCCTCTTCATGTCAAAATAAAAATTATTGAGGTGGTACTTTCTTTGTGTGCAATGTGCATTCACTTGAATGAGGAATCATGTTTGATCTTTTGATTGAACCAGATTTGTTGATCAAATGGGTTTCTGAAACACAACTTGGTTGTCTACTTATCTAAATATATTTTTGCAGAAGATATAACTATAATTGTTGGAAAATAAGAGTAAACAACTCAACACTGCAGTGGAGGTCTCCATTATCATGTTAAATGTGATTGCCAAATGAATGTTCTGTATTCATTCTTCACATTTTAACAGTTATCTAGCTTAGTGGAGTTATGGAAGATAATTTTGACTCAGCACATGTTTTTGGGATTGAAATCATAGTTGTGATCACATTCCATGCAAATACGAATAAATCATTGCATGTCTGAAATGTAACTGAATGGCTTAACATTTCAACCAAACAAAAGCAACATATCCTAGTTCTTTTTGTTCTGATGTGTTGTACCTGCTGCTATTCTTATCCTTATCGGCGCTGAACTTTACTTGTACAAGCTTTCAATTTTTGAAACTAAAACACTGTGCTCATATGTATTTTGCCACCTTATTCTTCATAATTTCATATATGTTTTTATAGCCATCACGTTTGAATGCACCTTGATATATGACTCTTAATAGTTTGGTGTTATAACTTATATGTATAGTGAATGGTAGATTGTAAACATAATGTTAAAATCAATTTGCATCTTCTCTTTTTATCAAGGACTTGCATTTTTTCTATAGAGTAGGTGGCAGATTTCAAATAGTGTAATTATCTAAGTTTGTCCCCTTTATTATCCTTTTAGTAAAGAGCTTTTTGTAGGTATTATCTAATGAAGAGAAGAGAGGCTTATATGACCGCTTTGGTGAGGCAGGTCTACAGGGGGAGTTCAGTGGCCCAAGTTTTACTGAGCAAGAAGTAAGATTCACCTTGTCAGTATTAATCTTTATTCTTCATGTTTGCAGTATTAGTTTTGCAACATACCACATGCATGCATTTATAGTTTTGTAGGTTTTAAAGCACTGCATCCTTCATTGAAAGTACTTGCTAAGGGCATCCACAATGGCTGTTTAATTAAGCGAATTGGTATTTTTTTAAGAAGCTCTTGAGAATGTCTCCATTGATGGTCACTCCATATGTAGGGGTAGGTTCTTCACATAGAAGTTGCTTATTGTAGGCTTTTAATAGAATTGGTTTTGAAACTGATACTCTGATATGATTTGCAATAGGTAGAATTTGAAGTGGAGTTTCTACAATTGTTCATGTCCCAAGTACTTATAGAACAGTATGAGCAAAAGACATCAATTATATTACATAAACTAATGTCTTTACGTCGGCTAAACATTTCTTTTCGGTTTTGCAAATTTACTCTTATTCTGAGAAGAAGAATGAGATGTTCGCAGATGTAAGATTTGAGCGACAGGGAGTTGGGCTGAAATTACAAAGTGGAAGGGATATTTTACTATTGTTTACCACATTTGTAGATAAGACAGGCTGAATTGTTTCTCATAGTGAATCTCGCCACTCAGAGTGATTGTTTTTCATTTTTGGTGTCACGCATAATTCTCTTATTTTATAGTTTTATACTACAGGACCCATGGTAAAAGAATGAGACTTCTCTTGCAGTCATAGTTGCAGTAGCGGTTGCAAAATGAACAAAAAACGCTTGGATGCCATGAATGTAACATAACACATTGCCACCAACGTGACCGTATTCTAAAAAGATTTCACTAAATAAATGGAAAACGGTGTTCGAAATGAAAAATTTCACTCTATCCCAAACAATATGTAAGGATGTTAACTTCTTCCTAGAAATGAGCTAAACACTTGTTAGATGAATCAAAACCTTGGCTTGATACCTGATTACAGTCGCATACCAATCTGTGAACCAAAGACCTCCTTAATGTCTTCTCTGCCATAGAAGTCTAGGTAATCCCCACCCAAGCTTCCTTGTCAGTTGTAGGTGCTGGTCTGTCATGGCATTTGTTGTCTCTTTTTTCTCCCTTTTCGGTGTATATACTCTGCTCTTAGTTAATGATGCTTTAGACGTTCTTATAAGTAAACGCACATAATTTTTCTGTTTTAATGTGCTGCTGACTGGTTTTATTGTGTACCTGACTCACTCATTAGGTGGACCCTTTTGAAGTGTTTGATTCAATTTTTGGTGACACAAATGGCTTCTTTGGAAGTGAAGGCATTGGTCAAAGCAGGCAGAATCTTGATATCTGGTAATGATTGTATGTGACTGTTAAATATTTCCTATTTTAAGAGTCAGTTCGAAGCAGCTTCTCTGTAATAACACAAGGGAGGAACGTTTATTGTACACATGACCATACTAACGGGGATTCGAGCAGGAGCTTCTAGAACACTACTATAACTCATACTTTGATTGAGTTGGAATCATCTGGATAGGCACTCTGAAATTTGATATACAGCATGGAATTCGGAACCAAAACTGTATAACATCTTCTGATGTTTTCCTTGAGAATATGGATCAATAAGTAGTTACTGCCGTTTTCCATACATTTAAGTTTCACCCTCTTTATTCTTTTTTTACAACTCCTATTCTTAATGGCTTATCCCTAATCAGCTTAATCACTCCCCACTTCAAAAAAGATGTGGTTCAATATATATAGATGTGTATTCCTTGTCAATTTCATGTGAGGGATGATTTATATTGGAATTTTAACCCCCTGCTATATGCTAGCACTTTTATTTGTTAAATTTTCTGTTCGTTGAAGAAAGTATGCTTCTGTTGCCTTTTGGTTTAGTTTTGTACATATCCCTCCTTGTTTCTCTCACACTGTCTTCATACATACCTTAGTTTTAAATATAATCCATTTTTCATTCTTGTATAGGTCTGACATATCACTAACCTTTGAAGAGTCAATTTTTGGAGGAAAGCGAGAAATCGAAGTACCCTGCTTGGAGAGATGTGCTGTATGTGATGGGACAGGTGCCAAAGCAACACATTGCATTAAAACATGCTCTGCATGTGAAGGTAGAGGAATAGTCATGAAAAGTCAGAGAACACCATTTGGTGTAGCTTCTCAGGTAATTCTACGATACTGATTGAATGGAAACCCTGTGGTGTTTTGCTTAGAGTTATAATGTCCTTATTTCAGATTATCAATACTTATTATGTGGGGAGGGATGTTCTTTTTACATATCAAGTATTGGGAACAGTGCAAGAAATATTCTACTCTTTTTACTTATTAATTGCTGCAAATGGATAGGAAGGACCGTCTGATATAGATGTCTATATGTAGAGTAAATACTGCTAGAAGATGGAGTATAGTATGTATTAACCAAACAGTGTGAAGACTTAGAAGATGCAGGCCTACAGGCATCAGTCATACTATGGTCTTTTTACCTTGCGTCCTTAGCCTTAATGTAGTATGACGTACGGTTCTGAGTGTAGGTTGTATTTACCCCCGCCCCTCTTTTTTGCTGATAGCTTATTGACATTCCTAGGACACCATGCTACTTTCTCCTAATAGTTGATATTTCTGCAAGCGTAGTTGCTATGTCAAGAACTTAATAACTCAATTGTCTTTCTTTATGCTGGCTGAGAAACAATTTTGAGAAATGTGAAAACTATATTATACTTCATAATAGATTAGAACTGTAGACAACTTTGTAAACCCTTTTAACATTTCATCATCTTCTAAGGCAACACATAATCATCTGCTTTCCAATCTCTTGTATTATTATTAAAATAATTTCAGTGCACTTCATTTCAGTTCAGCTCAATTCCACTACATTAACTTCAGTTCTGTTCCTCTCCATTAAGTTCAATTCTGTTTAGCTCACTTCCATTGAGTTCAGCTTAGCACAGCTACGTCAAGATTAAGTTAATTTAAGTTAAGATTAAAGTAAATTACTTGAAGTTAATTTAAGTTTAATAAAGTTAAATGTAATCATATTAAGCTTAATCAAGGACAAGGCCTAAGACCTCTTTGTTCACAAATACATATCCTTTTTGCAAAATGCTTCTGTTTACCAATCTATTTATCAAGAAGTAAAATTAGTATATATATATTAAGTCGATGGAATCTCATAATCATTGATATGCTGAAGTATCCTACTATCCATATCCTATCAGGCTTTGTATAGCAGGAAATAACATAACATCAGTCTCAGAGTTCCTGTACATAACAATCACTTTTTTGTACCAGGCTTTTATGTAATGTTCCTGATGTTGGATACTTGATGTCCTTTTAAATTTAAGGGTATATATGTTTCAGGTCTCAACATGTGTAAGTTGTCAAGGCAAGGGGAGGTTTGTGACTGATAAATGCGTGAAATGTGGTGGTTTGGGAAACATCAGATCTGTACGAAGGATTGATGTGGTTATCCCACCTGGCGTTGTTGATGGAGCTACTATGCAGCTACGAGGAGAAGGGAATTATGATGGTAACAGGTGCAGTCTTGGTTCGCATTTCTGAAACACATTTACCATTAGATGCATTCATTTTCTTCTGTTTGCAATTAGATAGTAAATTAAAGCCACAATTATCTTATACTCCCCCATTCCACTTTTATTGCCCTACTTTGACTAAATGTCATATTTAAGAAATTGTTATGAAATATCATAAATACCCCTTGACCACTAAACTTAGAGACAACATAAACAAAATGGAAAATGACAGGTTATTTAACTAGGGCCTAGGGATATAATAGATAGCTCACTAATTTTAAATTTTAATCACTATATTTAGACTTAGGACAATTAATTTGGAATACGGATTGTACAAAAAGTGGACAATAAAAGTGGAATGGAGGGAGTACTTATCTGATAAGGCAATCAAGTTTCTAAGTAAATCTAATAGTGAAATATATCTGCAGCCAGCTTAGATTTATTGTGTTCTTTTGGAGGAATAGTAAACCAAATTCCTTATGTATTGCGTTTTTTATAGGGATTAGTAAAGTTAAGCGCAGCTGGCAAAATGTGGTTGTGCCTATGCTGCCTCAAAATCTCCAGGGTTTACCTAACCTGCAACGAAACATTTAAATCTCTGGTTCTTCTTTTGAAAGTGATTATTTATAAGGTTGTATTAAACTCTAAAGTCTCAAGGGGAATATCAATTTCCTTATGTATAAGGATTAGTAAACTAAGTTCCTTATGTATTGTGTTTTTTTTGGAGAATTAGTAAACTAAAGCGTATCAGGCAAAAATGCGGCTGTTCCTATGTTGCCTTAAACTCTCAGGGTGTACCTAACCTGCAGCAAAACATTTAAATATCTATTGTCTTTTGAAAGTGATTATCTATATGGTTGTATTTGACTCTCAAGTCTCAAGGGAAATATAAAAAAGGTTAATGTAGAGATGAGGATGTAAGATGACAGAAAAAGGAAAAAGGAAAAAGTTCTAAAATACTTACACGTGTGCTATATGGATGCAGGAGATTTTCTGGTGATCTTTATTTGGCTCTCCATGTTGAAGAAAAACGTGGAATATCGAGAGATGGTCTCAATCTCGTCTCCAGAGTCAGTATCACTTACACAGAGGCAATTTTGGGAACATCCATTAAGGTAGAATTTATTATTTTTCAGTGTGTAAAGTATTTATTTTGAATTGATGTACTGTGTGTCCCTGTTTGTTTATCCTTGCTCTTTCCAATTTATTGTGGTTCATATTTAAGAGCAAGCCTTTAAAGAGTTTTTTTGAAGGATGAGGCAGTCAAACCACCTAATCAATCCTTATGTTAAAGATGCAAATTTTAGACCGTCGTTTGAAAAAATTCCATGCATTGGGTAAAGCTTTTACTAAATCCTGTGTGTTAGGGCATGCGCCAAAAATATGGTTTTACATGTTATGGTAATCGAGCAATCAAAGGTGATTTTTAAACCGTGGAACTTATCTTTGATAGAATGATAGGCCAATGATTTCTGTTTAATATAACCCTGGTGTGTTGTAGATTCTATATTCTCCATATGTAAGATTTATCAATACAAAATACTCATTTGCATAAAAGAATGTGTATGGCAGAAAATTAGCAGAATGGGGATAAGATATTTCACTAGTTCCATTTCTATTAAAATTCTCCCCCATTTCCAGACTGGGTGTTCCCACCAAATGGACAACAAAGAAGAAATTTCTTGGGAGGAAAACCTTGTATTTATAAATATTAAGGAGTTTCTGAAATGAAATTGTTGGGGCCAATGGTTCCAGAGTTTTGAATATTTGATGAAGGAGAATGACGCATGATAAGTTTCAGAGTTCACAGGGGGAACTCTTTATGTCGTCTCTACATCTATCTTCGTTTTCCCTCTTTTGTTTTATTTCTTTTCTTTCTCCTTCGATTCTGGTTCCTTAAAAGATTAGCTTTGATTTTCCAAGCTTTTTTTACTCTATTAATCTTCGAAATTCCATAACACTTTGAAATTCATGGTTTTAAATCTCGTCCGAGTTGTATCGTATCGGCCGAGTTGTATCGGTTTTTCACTTTACCGATACGAGATATCTCCCGAAAAATCACCGAGATACACCGTGATCCGTCCGAGGTGGCCGATTAAGGTCCAGTTATACTGCTGCCGCGACTACGACCGGTACCGAGATTTAAAACCATGCTTTGAATATGTTTTGCAATTAAATAGTGATCTTGCTCGAAGCTAGAGCCTTGTAGGAATATACTAACAGAAGTAGAAAAATCTTAGTGGAAGTTTAATTATTATGGAGGACTTCTAGTTTTCTCTTAGTCTGTTCACTATTCTTATTAATGATCATTGTCGACACCAATTGTAGGTCGAAACTGTGGAAGGGTCAAAGGAACTCAAAATTCCTCCTGGAATTCAGCCAGGAGATAAAGTAGTATTATCACACTTGGGGGTTCCAAAAAGTCGTGATTCAGGAAGAGGTGATCATGTCTTTATTGTGGATGTTCGAATCCCAAAAAAAGTCAGGTTTGGTTCTGCAAATTTTTGTCACTTTAAGTCTCTTCTCCCCCTAGTAAGATCAAGAGCACCTTTGAGGCATTTGGGTAATTGCTGTAACATTGTTGTTTCTCTTTTCACGTGGAGAAGATGTATAAGATCCATCCCAATAAATAGATTTGGTGAAAGAGGAGGCTTTTATGTAGGAGTCGGTTGAGCATTTACCGATTCATAAGATTTTCTTTTATAACATCAAGGCTTTCATCTCCTGGAAGCCCATAATTTGAATTATGTACTGCCATGGCTAGAAAAGTTTTTGAATCGTAAAGTTTCCGTCGGTTTATCTGCTTCTATATTTGCTGAGGCTTTGCACATGGGTGTCATATTTTACTTGCAATTTCTTAATGCCAGTGAAAGGGAACGTAACTTGCTTGAGGAGATTGCTATTCTGAGGGCTTCATCTAATGACTATTCAAATTTTATTCATGGTATTACTGCAGACTTGGTTTCTTCAGTGTTGAATTGTTTTGTTAGATTCTCTCGACACACGCTTATTATTTTCTTGAAATTGTCAGGCAATCAAAACAAAAGTAAGATGACCGCGGAGAGGATAAACCATTCATACCAGAAGAGTAAAACTAGTAATTCTGTATGGAATTTGGTGGAACGACTTTTCCAGTAAGTGCATTGTTACTTTGCTTTATTTGTTTCATTTGATAGGTAGCTTATTGTCAGTGGGTAAGGTTGTCATACTTGGTTGTATTGGTTAGTTCTAGTCATCTCCATGCATATTTCACTAGTTCACCCGCATAAATTAACTGGGGATCTACTATTTTTTGCGCACTATGTCTATGTATGAGGAAGCCACGTCTGACATTTCGTCTACCTGAGAATAAAGTTTTTGAATGTATGGGCATATTAGAGTTCCATATCCGTAGGAAGGTGCAAGTTCTAAATTTAACATGCTGGTAAATTTTATTCAGCTGTCTTTAAAATTGACTATAAGAGTTTTTTAATGGGGTTATAAAGCAAGAAGTTCAAAGTCATCCAGCAGGATGTTTTTTTTTATTGGTTCGTCATAGTGTTTGATACATTGAAATACTTGGCCTGTTAAAACCAGTTGGTCGTAGGAAGATAAAATGGGGAATAATGATACGGAAACGATCTAAATAATTTGTAGTTAGTCATCGCTCAACAGACACTCTAGTGAACTCAGTGAGTGAAGTAAACTGTTCAGTTCACCTCTCCATTTCTATAATACTCATAATACTAAAGGAACACTTATTAATATGCATGAAGAAACGAATCTCTTATTTTGTATGTTCTGTGCTGGAACAGCAGAAATTGGTTATGCGCTAGGAGTATTAATTTATGTTGTGTCTTGGTAAGAAAATGATCTCGCAGGAAAAGCTCTAAAAGAACTTATGGGTTGGTCGGTATGATATTCTTGTTGTGGGTTTAGAATCGTGGGAATTATTACTCGTTAGGGAGTTTGACGGAATAACTTATGCCATGTTCTTCACCTTGATGGTGTGTTACCCCAACTCTTCAACACGTGTTGGGAGTGTCGGATACGGCTATTTTTGTGCAAAATTTTCAATTTTTTGGTCTAAAGTAAACTGTTGTGTCGGTCACACCACACGGTAGAAGTGCCGGAGTAACACAGCTTGATGACAATTGAGAAGAGTTACTTAGGGGGGGAGGGGAGGATACTATTGTATGAGTTTATATTCATCACAACTCACAACTAATGCTAGTTTTATTCTGATAAAGCCCTGGTGTCATATTTTCACGAGTTAACCCCGACCATTGTTCATATTTTGCAGGGGAAAGGAATCACGAAAAGGTTTTGCATCCGCATCTATGTCTATGCCACCATCATTATGGAGGCACGGTGGGATGGATCCCCAGTTTTCAAGTCCGTGGGTTGTTTTCTTTTTGTTCACCTTTGTATTCACAATAATATCTAATCTTAGTCGCAAATGCTCTCAAAGCAGTAAAAAGAGTAATTACTCTTCCGGTGTTCATAGAACGTTGTAGTAATCTATCATGTTGTAAATCACTTTTTATCATCTTTCATTTTCACTTCAAACCGATCTTTGAGCTACGTATGGCAAGCGGTATCATTGAGAGAAAATAGTGACCTTTTTTTATCCTTGTAACAACCGGAAATAATTTTAACTGCATACAAGTTTACAGTATGGCCAATTCAGATAGCAGTTCGTCTTGCTTGCGGCGGTCTTTTGAAAGAGACCTCTCACAACGCTGCCTCATTTGCTCCTTCGTCTCACAGTCTCTTCAAAGTGACGAATTTTATCCGTCCCAAACCAAAATTTGTGTTCAGATATCCAAAATATTTTTAGCTTAAAGGGTACGAGAAGTCTTCCAACTAATTATATAGATAAATTTACAACAATCTGTGCAGTAATTTATCAAAATCTGCTGTATGTAAACTAATCATCTTCCTTCCTCTAATGAAGAAACGGAGATAGAATTTACAGAAAATTCTTCCATAACGATGCTTCCAGTGACAGTAGTCTTAGAACTACTGGGATTAGTATTAGTAAAAGCAGAAGCAGAAGAGGTAGTATTTCTCCCAACCCAACGGCAACCATGAACCCCGGGTTTTCCGGGCAGAGCTAATGTGAATGAGTCACTACAAAGCTTGAGATGGACAGAGCTCATCGTAGGCCTATCAGAAACAGTCGCTTGACAACATAACAGAGCAAGCTGAATGCACATTGATGCCTCGTCCGGATTGCACTTGGTAAGGGTTGCATCGACCAATTCCAGCGCCTTTCCTTCTTGGTAGAGCATCCATGTCTGCAGAGAATTTAACATGACAGAAGTTAACAAACAAAAAGACAAATTATTGTGTGTCGATAGTCGGTTTAACACAGAAAATGAACTGCTCAATATGAAATGTTTCACTCAGTTTTGCAGAACTTACATATCTCAAGAGATCTGCCTTCTCTGCACCAAGTTGGTCGGCAAAGTTTTTCCGTCCGCTCACTAACTCTAGCATCAAAATTCCAAAACTGAACACATCCGACTTCACGGACAAGTATCCGTGCATTGCGTATTCAGGAGCCATATAGCCACTGCATTCAAGGGTACACTTTCATATCAGATTTTCCTGCAACATATCGCAATTAAATTAACTATTTTTTTTTTCCTAAGAGAAGTGTCAATAAAATAACTTACTAAGTACCAGAAATCTTAAGAGTTTCCAAATGTGTGCCATCACCGGGAAATAGCCTGGCCAACCCAAAATCCGATATCTTAGGATTTAAATCCTTATCCAACAAAATATTGCTGGCCTTAACGTCTCTATGAATAATCCTTTCCGGTGCTTCTTCGTGGAGGTAAAGAAGTCCTCGAGCTATTCCAATAATTATTCTATACCGTTTAGCCCAATCAAGGGCCACTGATTGATCTTTATCTGTGAAAATACACGAGATTAGCTTCATAGTTAGTCTCAAGTAATTCAGATTTTGCAGAAAGCTTCTGAGCATAGAAATTCTTACTAAATAGAAAATAATCAAGGCTTTTATTTGGCAGATACTCATACACCAGCATTTTTTCATCTCCGTCTATACAGCAGCCGAGCAATGTCACCAAGTTTTTATGTTGAGTCCTTAGCAGTAGTTTCACTTCATTTGTGAACTCCGTCAGGCCTTGTCTTGAATACACTGACAGCTTTTTCACTGCTATTTCCCGTCCATCGGGTATGAATCCCTGATGATAACACATAGATTTTAAAGTTGCAGATTGTAGTTATTTCGGAAGCCGGGACAACATGGCAGCACAAGGATTAAGGAGTAAAGAAACTTAAAACTTCAAAACGATCTCATATCAGAAGAAAGGATGAGAATGCAGAACCTAAACAGTTAAATATGGTGCTCAGCCAAAGTGCAGAACATCTTCAAGCACTACTGCCTAAAACCTAAAAGCAGACCATCTAACTGTACTACAAACTACTCAATAGCTTTTTTATGTATATAGTTAATTCTATGAGACTATGAAGTATGAACGTTGTCGCATACACTACAGGAAAGAAGACGTAAACATTGATCAACGCTAATTAAGGAAAAGAACACGGGGTACACTGACACCCTGTGTTACTCCGACTCTTCCATTTTCCTCGTGTATCCCTGTCCGACACTCGACACTCGACACTCAGACATGGGCATGACACATGGACACCTCATTTTAGACCAAAATGTGCATATTTTTCAATAAAATAGCCGAGTCCGACACTTAGACACGTACCTGTGTCGGGTACTTCTAAACGAGTCTGAGTAACATAGCTGACAGTCTGACACCAATTAAGCATTAGGCATGGTTGCAAGTAAGTATAAGTGTCGTAAATGAAGTGTCAAATTGTCAAGATGAGTGAGCGTTCTGTCGACAGACGCCAGTTACCTAAATTCGACTGTCGCTTAAAAGTATAATTCAAAAGAAACGGAGAGCTTTCCCAGGACAACAGACTTCAGCAGATATGATGCAGGAAATATAATGGTGGTCATTTTTGGATCGCGATAGAATGGTCTTTGTTCAGGGCCGAGTCCACAAGCTGATTATTGTGGCTGAAGTTATGAACAAACACGGACCAAATACGTTTCAGAAAAAGGACAACGGACTTCAGCAGGTAGGATTATTTTACAGCTGAAGGCTTGCTACTGTCGGGGGCAACATAAGCAACTATTTTGGTGCTGGTGGATTCGATCAGAAAGGGATATTAACCTAGTCAGAAAATTCAGAATCTCAGATCATGTCTAAACGAAACTCCTATTGTTGTTGAACCTAAATTGACAGTTTGAATTATCACCATTTTGGCTGTTAAGCAGATGCTGAACGCTAATGTTCTGCTAGAATTTACAAGCTATTGGTCGAGAGTCGAGACATAAGGGAATGTGATAATATATCATATTTAATCCCGTTTCAAGTTTAAGATGAATATTCCCGTCTTAAATAAAAACCCCATAGTAAAAAGGTTGAAGGACAGCAAAACTCAAAATGAAGATAGAATAAAGGTAAACAAATGAATGAAACGGAAGAGTTGAGAATACCTTATAAACAGGGCCAAAGCCGCCACGACCCAACAAATTGAAGTCGGAGAAGAAATTAGTAGCATTCTGAAGAGTAGTGAGGGAGAAGAAGAGATCAGAATTGTGGAGAGCTTCAGTAGTCGCAGAATCATGGCGGAATCTGTTGTTAATGCAATCCCATAATCTAGATAAAACTTCCCCCATTTTTCTATATTTTCCAGCTTACGTTAACTGCTAGTCTGCTACTTGGCAAAATACCATTCCTTCAACTTCCATAATACCGTACAAATTTCCCATTTATTGTGTATAACCGCGTTTGGACTTTGACATTTTTTCGTAATTCTTATTTTTGACGGTCATAAACATATCCCTTTATTTCACGTTATAAACTTATAATCGATATTATCCGTGGTAAATATCATAAGTTTCAACAATTAATAATGATCAACTGTTCTGGTTAGGTGGGTACTAGTTACTCAATTACCTCGTAATATACTTTCTACTACTCTGTCCCGATCATTTATTTATTTTTGTTCATGTTTACTTTTTCATTTTACGAACATCTTTAATAAATAATTTGATTCTTCGTACCCAACTTTGTCCACTTGTTCATCTAATATTACCCCTAATTAAACAAATGATCGAAAATGAATTGGAGACATCTATACAGTATACTAGAAGTACTGATTAATCTGAAGGTTGAAAGGTCAATTTGACCAAAGGCTGCGTGTCTTTGTGTTGGACTGTTGGTGGCTGGGAGAGTGGGAGTTAAGAATTGTTTTTTGTCAAACAATTCTCCATCAGACGTTAATACGTTGATCCAAATGTTTGTACTGTATTAGGGATGACTATTGATAGGGTTGGATTAGAATTTGCAAGATGTAAACTCGATCTACTTATTGGATCACAAAATCATAGTTAAACTGATTCCTAATCATAATTTTAAATTTATATGAGATTCGGTGATAAATATTTTGGTAAATTAGTGAACTAGTTTTGTCCCCGTGAAAATCACGGGCTTGTTATAGATATTGTTTTTCTCTTATTATAAAATGTAATGTCTCACGAGATAGGAGAAAGGGTGCTTTTTGAGCTCGGGGACAAAAACGTATGAAGACCAAAAGGCAGAATCAAGGATATTGTAATAACAAAGGGAAAAAATGAGGGTTTTTAAAAATGAAAAAAATATGAAAATTGTTCCTATGTCTAAGTTGCAGGTCATCCATCATTAAGAGATTACTACACTGCGCAATGAGCTACATAATATCAAAGGGACACTTGATGGTTTGGACTTGTTTGAGTTGTTTCTGCGCACAATTGTTTCTCTTTCAAGCTCATCTACTCGAATGCTCTCACACGTTTCATACAGAGTTTTTCATTTGCAAACTTTATTCCATATTTCGCTATATTTTTCCTTATTGGCTTGTTGCTACCACAAGGAAGGAAAAAAAGAAATATTATTTTGTACAACAACAACCAAATGAAATTTGGAGAAAATGAAAAACCCAAAAATGAAATATTCATATTATATCAAAAGTTTCAAGAACGACGGATACTTAGCTAGTGTTTTGACTATCTCTCATCAATTTTATGACATTGTCAAGTGCTATGAATGCTTTCTAAATTGTCCACGAATGAACCCTACAAGTAAAAATATATATGTCAGAAGACGCATGAAAATAAATGTCAATAAAATCATAACGTAGACAGAAAAAAAAATAACGAAAACAATTTTGAGCATTCGTTAACACTCAATCGATGATTTTTTTACAAAGTTTAGTCATACTTAGTCTTTTTGCATGAAGACATCAATCTCAAATCCATGGAAAGAGTTTAAATATTACTACTAATAAATACTCGTAATTAAGAAATACTCTATTTACAATAATAGTTCAAACTTTTTAAGTTATTAAGTTGATGAAAAGAGAAATGAACTAAAAGAAATTAATTGGACTAACATAAGTTCCGGAAGGTTGAAGGATTGCCCGCAATGAAATCCATTCATTTAAAGCATTAGTTTGCGATGAGGATAAACATTTTAATTTACAAAAGGAAAAATGTGAAATTATTATCATATGTTGAAAGTGTGGAACATGACATGTAGTATCCCTTAACATGTTTTTTTTTTTTTTTTTTTTTTTTTTTTTTTTTTTTTTTTTTTTAATATTGTATAAATAGTTATATTTCTTATAGAAAGTTGACATGTGACAATATTTTTTTATTTATATTACCTTTTAGAACTTTAATCGATTAATTAACATGCTCTATTACAAAAAAAATCAACCAAAATGTCATTTTTAACAAAAAATATGAAACTTGGATTGAGAATTTGTAAAAAGTAGATCATTAACTAATGAAAGATTTATCATGCAGAATTAATTTAAGAATAATGGTCATATAATATCATTTTTGTACAAAATTTTAGTAAAATCCATGTATATGAAGAAGGATAGTTTAGTAAATTTCTTGGTTATGAGGTGAGTTGAGGTGACAGCACAACATGTTTGGAAATTGAAATACTTGACAATAAGACATTTAACATGCCTTTTAATATTATTTATAGATTACCAAATTAATTGGGTAATTAGTGATGAATTCAAACTATTTGGGTTTGTAGTGTCCACCTAGACGCTTTACATTTTTTTTGCAATTTTTCACTAAAGCCGTTGAGATTCATAGTGGTTTTAGTGAAGAGGAGACAAAATTTTCACTCCGTTCATTCCAGTAGCCACTGGAATTGGAATTTAAGGAAACCACTAAAAGCCGCTTAGAAGCTTAGCGGCTTCGGTGGAATTTTTTTCCAAAAACATTCCAGTAGCTACTGGAATGGAGATCTCCTAAAATCAACTGAAAGCCGCTTAGAAGCTTACCGGCTTCAGTGACCAACTTTTTCCAAAAACATTCCAGTAGCTATTGGAATGGAGATTTCCTAAAATCAAACAAAACCGCCTAGGAGCTTAGCGACTTCAGTGGGGTTTTCACCCAAAACTTTCGAAAAGATCAACCAAATCTAACGTTGCAGCATGCTTGAAATACTTGAATGCTTGAATTACGAAAGGACCGTCTTGAGGTAAAAAAAACATACTTGAATTACCAAACGTAAAGTTCATACATAAGAGGTACCAAATCTAAAATTTCATAACTACAACAAAATCTAAAGTTAATAACTACATGATGCCACACTGCTCAATCTCGTGCAAGTCCTCTTTCCCCTCGGTCTTAGCTTGAACTTGAACCGGTAGGTGTATCTTTCTCGTGGGTAGAGCTAAGTCTATGGTCCAAGTGTCGAAAATCATATCGAGGAGCCATTGCATGTTTAGGGCTTGGATGATCGGCCTCAAATGGTTGGACAAGATACCAATGTCCTGTTTATTGCAAGCATTGAAGCGACATTGACTGCATCTCGCGCACCAAGTCCACATGAGCTAGTGGAACATCATCCGTCATGTTACCAAGCATAATTGTAGCATGGTTGTAGTAGAATACATGACCCTCACTCTAAAAAATTGAACAAATAACATTTTACACAAAGGTTGTTAAAATTAAACACCGGTACTTAAATTAAACAAAGGCACTTAAAATACTTACAAGTAACATATTGTCCGCCGCATTCGGATAGAAGTTTTGATGCAACTCATATAGGTCTCTTGATTGTTGTTCGGCTAAGCGGGCTAACTACTAAACGAGTGATGGAACGATACCATTGAAGGTATGGATCACTGTAGTTAATGAAACCCATGTAAGGAACACCGCGAGGAGTCATTCTTGATTTGCGGTTATGCCACTTTTAAATGCTAACTCTATGTAGTTTCGCATAATCGGTGACATTTCCCCAACGATCAAGTCTATGCAACTTCTTAGACGTCTTGCACATATGGGGCACCGTGGCATGCCAACCAAATTGTTTAACAACCCTTTCGATAAAATGTCACTCAACTATCTCAAAGCAGATAAGTGGTGCAATTACGATCCACTCAGTAGGGTCTCCGATACAGATAACGGGTATAAGCTCAAGGACTCGCCTAGTGTAATAAGGTTCCTAAGTAAACACGGAGTCGGTCATGGTATTAAGAGCATGCCTACATGTAACTAATCCAAGCAAGTGGTCCTTGTAAGCACGGTCTATTCTTAGCCACCTACAACCAAGATGGTCAACACCCGGGACTAATTGTGAACCACGTTCGTTTTCTTCCCCAACTATTTGAGGTGTCATGACAGTAGGTCTACCAATGGATATATATATATATATATATATATATGTTCCCAAGACCAAAGTTGGAGAAGAAGAAGACATTCACCCATCTCAATGCATCTTCCCTTAGAAGCTATATACATCACCACTACCCCAACTATAATCATTCAATCTATCCAAATCTATCAAAAGAGGTAGGTAAATCAATTGTACTCTATTGTCACTTTTATCCGGAAAGAGCACAGTCCCGACCAAATATAGCAAATACGCTCTAACAAACCTATGAACCCTAATCTCGGAAGCATCGTTTGGTAAGTCTTGATAAAAATGCTCTTAACCAAGATAGTTTCAAAGTGTTACCTTTTAGTGCATCGGGAGGTGGCCGCCTACCTAGTGCTTGCTCAACTAACTCAGCCCAGAAGTAATCAGTTCCACCGGTAATAGGCATTCCACCAACCTTTAGCCCTAACAACACATTCATATCTTGCAAAGTGATCGTCGCCTCTCCAACCGGTAAATGGAAAGTATGAGTTTCTTGTCTCCAACGCTCAACCAATGCAGTTACCATATCAGAACGAGCGACAACATAAGCTAACCTATGAATACCGTGAAACCGAGTTCCACTAATGTAATCGGCGACAACTTGAGGTACGATGAAATGAACTTTGGAAAAGTGATGATTTCTACATTTTAGAGACGGAAGATCCTACAAAAAAGCAAGTTTGGTGGATAAATTTAATACAATTTCATCAATATTAGAAGCTCAAAAAAAAAGGATGATGAAAGATTATATTACCTCCCCCGCCCAAATAACCTCACTTACTTCTGCGCTCCTTTTGCAATTTCAGAACGCTATTGTCCACTGGGCCCGACTCCATTTTGACCTGCAAAAAAAAGATCATGAATATAAAGTTCATCAAAATAAACAGTATGATACTATGGATGCTTCGTCAACATTATTAGTGATGAGTCATATTTACACACACTTTTATGCTTCCCCTTAGATGTTTTTGAGACGGTTTGTGATATTATTTGACACTTTCTATGCCGTTTTTGTGAGATTGTCGATACTTCCGCCTTTTTATGTTTTAATGCAGGATGAGTGCATTTGTGGAACAAGTGGGTATACTAAGGCATCGCGAGAGTCGACAAGGCGGAGCAAGAGGATCCCAAGAGATTCTAGGAAGTTTGGAGAAGAACGAGGAAGAAAAGAGTTGTAGGACTTTCTTGACGAAGACCCTCGATCGAGGGAGTGATGTCCTCGATCGAGGGGAGGTCCTCGATCGAGGGAGTGACGTCCTCGATCGAGGAACCCGTCGCAGGATTTTGTTTCCGCTTTTTCCTTATTTCGACTTTCTTTAATTTTTATAAATAGGAGTTCGATAACCTAGTTTCGACACCTATTATTTTACACACTACTTTAGATCTAGCTTTTCTCATCATCATTTTCCGAATTAATTCATACTTTGTTTGTCAAAACAATCAGGTACCTTATTTCTTTTTGGGTGTTTGGCAAGAACCTGATTTGAGAAAAAAAGGTACCTGAAATAAAAAGCTACCCCAGGTAGCATTTGAGAAATCAGGTACCTGTTTTATTTTCATCTACCTTTTCTACCCTTGATTGTATAACGTTAATTAAAAAAATCAAACCCAATACAAAATCCTTACGTACTTTTCCGTCATTTTGTTAAATATCAGCTACCTTTTCAGCTAGTATCCAAACAGTTTTAACAAAAATCAGCTACCTTTTCAGGTCTTAATTTCCAGGTACCTTTTCAGCTACCTTTTCAGGTTTCAGGTACCTTTTCAGCTAGTTTTGCCAAACAGAGCCTAAGCATATTTGTGAATGACATATTAAAAGGTTCTAGATATGTTTGAGGATTTTCAAGTTCTTCTACAATAGGCTCTAACTCGATAAACAAATCCATGGATAAGGCTTTTGACTGACACACAATTAGCCACAATGCTTTCAAACTACGATCATTGCTCAAGGATACTACTTTGTATACTCTTACACTTGGATATTTCATTTTGATATTAAGCTCAAATTTTGTTCTATCTACCTCTAATGACTCATATTTCACCCTTGAGCTTATTAAAGCTAATATTACTATTAACAAAAATAAAGCATTCACAACCACACTTATAACTAACATCGCCATTTACCACACTTCACCATTCCACCAACATGTCAATGAGTAATTATTTACCTCCATTGTAAAGAATAAACTAAATACAACAATTACTTTGAACAATAAAACTAATAAACTAAGCTAATAATCAAGTAGGAAACTAACTAACAATTTGGGCACTACAAAAAAATACTGTATTTGCGACGGAATATTTGCGACGGATAGAAAATCCGTCGCAAAAATGGTTTTGGGACGGATTTTGCGACGGATTCCGTCGCAAATAGCACATTGTTTTGTAGTGGGGGATGACTACTAAATCAAAAAAATTAGTAAATTTGGATGAATTAATACATGAATAAAGGATGAATTAATACATTTAGATAAAAATAGGATGAATTAGGATGATGGAGAACAATTAATAGAACCAAATATGGAGAATTTGAGGGAGAAATTGGGGGTGTCGAAAATTAGGGTTTATGTCTTATAAATTGGGGATTTTCGCAATTTTTTTTTATATAGCAGGGACTAGGAACCTAGGTGGCTTTCCCTCCTGTCTTTTTTTAAAAAAAAAACTTCCCATAAGCCTCTAAGAACTTGGGCGCCTTTGCCTGCTGTGCATAATTTCCAACTACAATGGCTACTGGACTGGACTGAGTGAAAACTTTGCCTCAACATTTACTGAAGCCGCTATAAACCTTAGCGACTTTAGTGAAAATTTGTTAAAATTGAAAAGTGTCCACGTGGACACTATAAACCCAAATACTTTCAATTCAACACTAATTACCCAATTAATTTTGTAATTAACACTAATTAACCAAAAAATTCTCTTCAGTGATTCATGTTTCTGTTTACAAAATCATATTCGAGTTATATTTATATCTGATCTGCAATATAATTCCTACTTCTTCGTTTTATAAGGTGTACCCCTTTGTTTTCCAAAAAAAACTTTGACCGTTAATAACCAACTCATGGCTACTAGTCCATAAATCGGTAATTTTCTTTTTTAAATCAATTATCTAGTAAGGCCCTGTTCTTTTGGACTTCAAGTCACTTAATTTAAGTTCACTTCAGATCCTATAAGTTCAGTTCGATCAGTTCAGTTCAGTTCCTATAAGTTCAGTTCAGTTCCTATAAGTTCAGTTCAGTTCAGATCCTATAAGTTCAGTTCAGTTCAGTTCCTATAAGTTCAGTTCAGTTCAGTTCAGTTCCTATAAGTTCAGTTCAGTTCCTATAAGTTCAGTTCAGTTCAATTCAGTTCCTATAAGTTCAGTTCATATAAACTCAATTAAGAAAAGTTATATACGGAGTATTATTTTTAACAACCGAGATACAAACATTTCGCTTTAATTATTCGATACACGTCATCTATAAAAAAACAACTCATAATTTACCCGTCTTTTACTCTCTAATTGATGTCAAACTATCATCCTCATAAATGCCAAAAAACAACAACTCATCATACGACGCCCTCACCCTCACCAATTGGCACTCTCCCATTAATCAATTTCTTCATCACCATTGTTAGAGAAAATAAATGGCTAGAGAAAATTGTAATAGTGAATTATTTTTATCGTAATGTAATTGTAGTATATTGTACTTCCTCCTTCCAATCAATTCTATACATTTACTTTATTCACGTTTGCCAATACCCGTTTTCTTTCGTTAATATCTTTAGTTACGTATCGATAAAAATTATAAAACTTTGATATTCACAATATACTCAGTAAGACAATTTAAACAAGATCTCATATGACTATCTTTTATGTTATATATTAGAAGTTGTGTCGAAAATTCACTCGACTTATGAATAGTGTCTAAAAAGTGAAATATATAGAATTGATTGGAATGGAGAAAGTATGAACTATGAACAAACCATTATATATAAAGTTGAAAATATTTTAAACTACCTTGTTTTTTAGACTAATTTTTTTATCAATGTTTAATAATAATAATAATAATAATAATAACAACAACAATAATAATACAAATAACAACAACAACAACAATAATAATAGTAGTTAACTTAAACTAAAATAAAGTTAATTAAGTTCCGATTTTATAAGTTCAGTTTAGATCTTATAAGTTAAGTTAAGTTCAGATCCTATAAGTTAAGTTCAGTTCCTATAAGTTCAGTTCAGTTCAGTTCAGTTCCTATAAGTTCAGTTAAGTTCCTATAAGTTCAGTTCAGTTCAGTTCCTATAAGTTTAGTTCAGTTAAGTTCAGTTCAGTTCCTATAAGTTCAGTTCAGTTCAGTTCAGATCCTATAAGTTCAGTTCAGTTCAGTTAAGTTAAGTTTCAGTCCAAAAGAACAGAGCCTACAGGCTTTGAATTTGAAGAAAAATTACCGTTTTCTAAACTCGTTGCCGAGAGTTATGGTTAGTTAGACACATAAACTTTGATCGATCATAATTTTCGATTTGGAGTTTCAACCTTGCTAATTTTTTTTCAAACTGAAGATTTGGTAAAAACAAAAAAGTATCATTTTCTGAACTCGTAGCCAATAGTTACTGACGGTCAAAGTTTTATGAAAAAAGAGGAGTACACCTTAGAAAATGTAAAAGTTGAGGGGTACAAATGAGAATATGAATTTTCATAAAAACATTGAACGGATCGGTTTTGGGTATGAGTAGATCGACAATAGTATTGGTTCGAGTTTTCCAGTAGTGGATTTGAATATGAATTTCTAAATAGTAGATATATAGGGTATGACCATATGTCCTTATGACACTTATGGGTGTTAAAAATTTGAGTTTGGATATGACTTTTGTGAAGAAATTCAAAAGTCTCATATGCGAAGTTCGTCCCACATTGATATAAGAGTAAAAGAAGAGCTACTCCTTTATTGCCAATTGATTTTAGAGGTGAGATTCTCTTGGGTTTGCATTGTGGAATATTTCTCATCTGTTCGAACACTTTCCAGACCCGTTGTTGAATTTAACAATTCTTTTCGTTCGGTTTTGGACTCAATTATCATCCGGACATCATAGCCTTCGCCATTAACACTCTTCTAACTCGCCTTGTATCCGTTCATCGTGCCATAGTTCTCATTCCTATCGTAGATCAATTGTATAATCGTCGCAATTTCTCTCACTTTGTTGGTGTTGGTGTTATTGTTGTCACTTTTTTCATGACTTTGTTTAACTTTACACGCAGCTAGGTAACCACATCAAATAATATCTTTAACTCCATTTTTTAGGTGTCGGCACTCGTAAGTTGTGCGGTCATTTCCTGGATGAAACTTGGAGTAGTTGTTTTTGTTCATCTTCTGAACGTAACTTCAAAACCTTTTGCCACTTGTATTTATGATCTCTATGTACGGTGCGTATACCTCCAACTTGTTCCGATTGAAGATTGGAAGGTTTATAAAAATAAAACGTTGGCCATTGTCATTCCTTGCCCATACGATCCATGACACGCCGTTTGCTCTTGCATGGCGAGCCAACTTGTTTAACTTAGCCAGATAGATCCAGGATGTTAAATCTTTTACCACACTCTCCTTGTTAAATATATGTGCGATGGCTAGATCCCTTAGAGCATCCACATTGAAGAGGATGATGCATCCTCTTAGCACCTTCTCTCCTTAAAGAGGACATCCTCTTCAATGTGGGATTAATTTTTACATCCTCTTTGAAAGAGGAAGAGGAAGACTTCCTCTATTTTTAGAGGAAGTACCATCTTGGCCCAAGTGCCCAATAGCCTATGAAATTATTGCATTTGGTTTTTATTTTATATAATTATTATTAAAAAATAATTAAAGAATGAAAGAGGAACTAAAAGAGGATCCTTTTTGATGTGGAGAAAAATTTAAAAGAGAAGGAGGAGGAGGATGGACATAGTGGAAAATGAGTTGGATGAAAGAGAATGTGACGTGTCAAAACGGTAGTGGGTAAGAGAGAAAATAAGAGGAAGATTACTTACTCTTCAATGTGCATGCTCTTATCCCTATCTTTCACCATACTTTTAGGGATATTGCTGTGCACCATCTCGCTTTTGATAGTGCGTCGTTTAGGCCTTGTGCAGGAAAAAACGCAGTTATAACGTCGAAACCTTCAATTTTTTGGCTTTCCCGATAGAAATGTCTTATAAAACTTTGATGGTTCTAACTTCTAACGTTCATTATAGACGAGGCTGCATAATTGAGTTGGTTGAAACTGATAATTCTACTACGTTAACAAACTTAATACTAGTTCTCAAAAGTTTAAAATAAGTAGGCAAAACTCATATGCAGTTTATAACAACTGATTCACCAATCACCCTACATCAAGTTTCAATCAAACCCACACACCCATAAGACCTACTTTTTCACATACGAATTTTACTCTTTCACATACGTCTTTTACAATTTTAGCCTTGTCATTTTTACATTCACTCATCCAATTGATTGCTTTTCTCCCTTTCCTTATTTTCCTTCACCACAAACATCACCTGTGTTCAAACCCCTTGCTCCGGTCAATTTATTCGTCGGCTAACGTTAGCCCGACTGACCTCACTGAAAACTGAAAAGAGAAAAGAAAGGGAAAAAAGAATTCGCAGAATGAAGTTTTGGTGAATATGGGTATAATTGGATGAATATTGGCCAGAAAGTTTGCCACGTAAAAAAAATGACAGAACTTAGATATTAATTTTACGGGGTTGGTGCAGAAGATGGTCAAGGTATTAGATTCACTAATTGTAATTGAAAATGATAATAATTGAATTGTACCCAGATTCACCAAACTTCATCAATGTTTTCCATAATTTGTATAGAGAGATTAATTCTAATATTTTCACCAAAATACGTTAAATATCGTTAAACAGCAAATTAAATTTACTAATTGTAAAATTATAATCCACCATTCAAATTTTTAGAACAATTAAATTCGATTTCAGGGGGAAAAATATATTTGACCTGATTTATTTAGATTTATGAGAAGGGTAGGATATGGAAAATTAGCGAAAAAATATATGTGAAAAAGTAAATTCCATATAAAAAAGTAATTCCGTAAATGAATAACAGTGTAACTCAAATCGACACAAATTAAGTTTCGGTCGAATCACCCAAACCAAGTAACCATCCTAGGTGACTCGCTTTAGTGTACACTCGAAAGTCGTACCTTTTCCGACAGTGAGCATCGATCATCCTCTCAAAGCTCAATCTCCATCGAAAAATCCGTTCACTCTCACAACCAACATTCCAAACCCCAACACATTTCTATCAAATCAAATTAAAATTCCCCAATATTCTCAATCCCAATTCCCCAATAAACCTCAAAATCATATCAATCAATCAACAAAACCCTAACAATTAACCCCAAAAATGTCAACTTCATCAATAATGGACACCCTTTTCCAACGAACCTTAGACGATTTAATCAAAGGAATCCGTCTCCACTCACCTGAAGCTTCAGCACCATTAACAACCTTCATTTCCAAATCCCTCGAAGAAATCCGTCGCGAAATCAAATCAACTGACCCACATACTAAATCCACCGCACTCCTCAAACTCACTTACTTACACTCGCTTTACGGCGTAGACATGTCTTGGGCTGCATTTCATATCGTTGAAGTTATCAGTTTTCCGCAATTCTGCCTCAAAAGAATCGGTTACATGGCCGCAACTGCGTCGTTTAATGAACACACTGAGGTTATCCTCCTTGTTACTAACCATTTTAGGAAGGACCTCAGTAGTTCGAATGATTTCGAGGTCAATCTTTGCTTGCATTGTCTCTCTGTAATCGCGACAACTGATTTGTCGCGGGATTTGTGTAATGATGTGTTTGTGTTGTTGTCTAGTACCAGGAGTTTTGTGCGAAAGAAGGCGATTGCGGTTGTCTTGAGGGTTTTTGAGAAGTACCCTGATGGGGTTAGGGTTTGTTTCAAGAGATTAGTAGAGAATTTAGATAGTTCTGATCCTCATTCTTTGTGTGCTGTTGTTGGTGTATTTTGTGAATTGTGTTCTCGTGATCCTAAATCTTATTTGCCCTTAGCGCCAGAGTTTTATAGGATTTTGATTGATTGTAAGAACAATTGGGTGTTGATCAAGGTGTTGAAGATTTTTGCTAAATTGGCACTTTTAGAACCTAGGCTTGCTAAGAAGATTGTTGATCCGATTTGCGAGATTATGAGGGGTACTATGGCGAAATCTGTGTTGTTTGAGTGTATTAGGACTGTAGTTGGTAGTCTGAGTGATTGTGAATCTGCTGTTAAGCTTGCGGTTTTGAAGATAAGGGAGTTTTTGGGTGAGGATGATCCTAATTTGAAGTATCTTGGTTTGCAAGCCCTTTCGGATCTCGCTGTTAGGCATCCGTGGGCTGTGTTGGAAAATAAGGAGCCGGTTATCAAGTCTCTTAGTGATATTGATCCAAATATTAAGCTAGTGTCTTTGCGCCTTATTATGGCTATGGTGTGTGAGGATAATGTAGCTGAGATTACCAAGGTTTTGATTAGTTACGCCCTTAGGTCAGACCCGGTGTTTTGTAATGAGATACTAAGATCGATACTAGTCGTTTGCTCGCAGAATTATTATGAGATGGTTTTTGACTTTGATTGGTATGTATCGCTTCTTGGTGATATGTCCAGAATCCCATATTGTCAGACTGGAGAGGAGATTGAGAGTCAGCTTGTTGATATTGGTTTGAGGGTAAAGGATGCTAGGCCAGAGCTCGTTAATGTTGGTCGTGATTTGGTTATTGATCCGGCTTTACTTGGTAATCCCTACTTGCACAGGATTTTATCGGCTGCTGCTTGGGTGTCTGGTGAATATGTTGAGTTTTCGAAGAACCCATTTGAACTAATGGAGGCATTGTTGCAACCACGTACTGATTTGTTGCCACCGTCTATTAAAGCTGTTTACATTCACTCTGCACTTAAAGTTTTGGTCTACTGTCTACAATCTTATATGTGGGACCAGGACGAGGACGAGGTAGGAGTAGATTCAAAGCCTGTAGTGCATGAAAATTCCTCTTTCTGTCCGCCTGATGAAGATTTCTCGTGTCGAGAATCAATTAATAAGCTGTTGAATATTACGAAATCAGCCCTGGAGCCACTGTCATGGAACCATGATGTTGAAGTACAAGAGAGGTCGAGGAATGTTCTTGGTATTCTAGACTTTGTGAAAGAAGGTATTATTGCCCCTGTTCAGCAAGAAGATAGTACTGGGATGAAAGACGCTAAGTCCACGGAAATCACTAAACTGGTTTATGATATGTTTACTGAAGAAATTGGCCCAGTATCAGTCAATGCTCAAGCAAAAGTTCCTCTACCTGATGATCTTATTTTGAATGATAACCTTAATGATTTGGACACAATTTACAGTGACCTGGTACTTAACCCACTGAGTTCTTTCTCTCTGGGTGTTTCTGATTCTACTGATCAAAGTAAAGAGGATATGGATTCGTCATCAAAATCTGAATCTCTGCTATCACAGCACCGCAAAAGGCACGACTTGTATTATCTTTCTCCAGAGAAGGATGAGTCTGTACTGAATGATTACCCTCCTGCCAATGATCGTAAAGATATGGACAATGAGGTGGATGAACTTGTGAAATTAACAGAGAAAACTCTTCTTACAAGGAAAAAGTCAAACCTTGCAAAACCTAGGCCAGCTGTTGTGAAACTGGATGAGGGTGAAAATTTCATACCCACAAAGAAGCTCGAAGCAACTGAGGGATTGCTTTCAGGGGCTGTGAGGGAATTTCTTTTAAACAATGATGAAGTGTCTACTTCATCGAGTCGTAATGAAGCTGCTAAGGAATACGGTATAAGCAAAGGGAAGGAAAAAGCAGCAAGTAAAATTAAAGACAGATCAGAAAATTCTGAGAATGAAAACCCAAGCTATAGAAGAAGCAAGCATACAACACATGGTGATGCTGAGAATGATAGCAGAAAAGAAGATAGAAGTCGCAAGGAAAAGAAAAAAAGCAGTCACCAACGTCGCAGTAAACACAAAGCACAGCAAGAAAAGGGTAACATTGTTGTACAATCATCACCAATTCCTGACTTCCTTTTATAGTAGAAAGATTCATAACGGTGTTACCTTGTTTGGAAACCACTCAAACCAGTGAGCTTCTTTGCACATACTTAGTACTCCTTTGTTACATGTGATGTTCTGTTTTGCTCTAGTTTTGTTTTCCAGATTTCATCATGTCTTGTTACTGTGGTTTGATGTATGTGGTGCTTGTTACGTGACTCATGTAACGTCTATTGTGAATTATTTTATATAGAAATAATGAATTTTAGCAATCATGTGTTGTGTGGTTTTCATTGCCTTTTCTCGTCTAAATGTTCTCCGTTGCCAATTGTTTTTCCCCTATTTGTCCTTGGTTTCAAATGATGCTGAGTAGAGAATATAAATAAATACCTTGCTAGATTTTGACTTCCTATTATTGAGTGGTATTGTAGATTAATCAATCTGTTACGAGATGACACTCAAGTTTGTCCGATGCTTTCATAGCTGATGCAGTTTCAAGGTGAACTACTCTGTTAGTTTACTTAAAGAGACGAGCTTGCTAAATATGCACTAAACATTTAGTTGTAGTTACTGTTTTTCATACTCGTCATGCTCTTTGTGACGAGTCTAAGGATATCTGCACTAAGCGAGAGATATGGAGTAAATGATTATACAGGCCTTGGAACTCTTACAAAACCGCTAAAAGAGCTATAAGCTTTCTGAGAAACCGGGAGAAAACAACAGAAATAAAAATTTGAAAATGAAACCTTAAAGCTTGCAGAAATGCAGGAGTTGAGAGGTCTCAGGTTCGATTACCAGCTGGGGCGATGATCACTTGACCACTGCAGCCCCCAAAGGAGGTGGCTTACATGGTCCATGTGGTGGTGCGGGAATGCATGGACCCGGGGATTAAACCCCTCGTCACCGAAAAAAAAAAAAAAAAAAAAAAATTGAAAATGACATTTCGGATTGGCTGATAAAAAAGTCGTCTCCTTTTCAACTACCTTAAAGACTTAAATGGCTCAGCAAAGGCTCCAGGAGGAACTGCTGTCCTGATCAAACTGTAATACTAGCATATCTATTTTGAGACTTTGGCTTCCTGAATCCTGTCTTGCTTCACTAAGTAGCTGTGTATGACACACGATATGGCAATTGCAGCCGAGTAGGAGTAACATAGGTACTAATTGTATTGTGCTATGAAGCGTAGCCACTATGTTAAAATGTTGAGCTTTCCAGTAATCTGATTTAAGCACAAAGCTCTTAGTTATGTATCATCATTGTTCAGGATGAATTGTAGACACCGGGAGTTCACCGTAAATTCTCATTTGTGACGAATATTCGTCACAATTTGTGACGGGACTTGGGTATATAAAAACAAGCTATTTGAGACTCCTTAGCCACTTTTACTTTTATCTTATCGACCCATCTGGATAATACTTGATTCGTCGGAAACTTGTGACGGATATACCGTTTATAACTTCGGTCGTCCCCTTCAACTTTAAATCTACTACTGGAATCAGATAAGAGACGTGTTAAGCTCCCACGGTCCTACCTTCGAAAGAGAGAAAATGGCATGTAAAAACAAAATCAAAAGCAAAAGCCAACTTTAATTAACACAAATTCTTATTACAACTTATCAAGTAAGGAATCTATTTTATCGATTTAAATAAGCATTTATATCTCAAACACCAACACTTTCAACTTTCAAGTTGTTGGCCGTCGACAATCACAAATTATGAGGCTAAATTCTCATAGAAAAATCTTCGATTGCGAGTTTAATAAGTTTATCAAAGTAGCATAAACTATTAAATGCGAATTTAAGTTTATCGATTTAAATAGCATTCATATATTCGGATTATTTTTTCAGATTTCGGAACAAAATCGGAAAAACAACGCATCGAATTTTTCAGATGCAAAAATAAAATGAAGCGCCTTGTTTTCTAGTAGGGAAGTACAGGTATACAGCCTTAACTTGAGCATCATGCTATTGATAATTTGATTTCGTAGATGCATCCCGGTCATTCTTCGAGGATGACAACACCTCCTCTTCACTACTTTTTTGAAAATAAATAAGGTTACAACGCAAAATTCTGTCGGAGAAAATGTGTTTGGTGTGGTGATTGCTCACCTTATCCCTTAACCATGAGGTCAGGGGTTCGATCCCTGTCCATGGGAATGGAGCAACACTTTGGCCAGGCGTTTACCTCTTCGTGAGAGCACCCGCGGCGAGGGGATTATACAGGTGGACACCCCGGTTTAAACCCAAAAAAAAAAGTCTTATCTCGTCTAGAAGATATGACACAACAGTTTAGGGTCAGACTAGAATGGAAATAGCATAAAAATACCGACAATGGATCGTCCACGGTTCTGACTCTCGACGACAGTGACAACAATCACGACCGCCACAACGACAATAATAACAAACAGCAATGCAGTAACAGGTTAGATATTAATGAGTAGCAGTAATAATGTGGGATGATAATCAAACAGCAGATTATACAATAGATGCCAATCTCGATGCAGTAAAAATTAGATGTGCATTGCATATCAAACATCTACGATGACATGCTGACAATTGACATCTACACTTAGACCACCATTCAGGGTGTGAACTGAAATGGAGTCTCATCAAACACAACCACTGAATAGTCCTCAACTTGAAAGAGCGACACAACGTTTATACATATATGAAGTAACATTAGCTAAGTGTCCGGGAGGTCACCGAAAGAGGTGGGTACGCAACCTTATCCATGAGTCAAAAACTACGTATATGTTGACAATACTAAGGTTACTTGTAGAATAACACAAACTAAACTGCATAGGAAATGTACATAACACAACTTCAGATATAAAGAATCGCAACCAATTTGGGGGAGTCATTTTGATTTATTCGCCAAGCAGTCAATTATGTGGGCAATCCCAATAATACAAAACCAAAGAATAGAGTCTTTTTACTCCATTGGGAATAAGAACACCACCATTATAGGTTATGAATTACAGTATCATCTTATCTCCTCTTATCCAGCAAGCAAATACTCACCCACTAGCTTACCCTACCCCTCTTATATGTTGTCCTTATTTAATTATTTTTTCAATCAAGTCTCGATTTAACTTTATAGCTAAACAAGGTCAACTTTGGTCAATATTATCATAAAAAGTGCAACAGTTTTTTTTAAAAACAATAATGTGAATATAACTGTTTTAATAGATTAAAACATCACAAATGTTTCATCGTAATTCTACAACTCTACGGTGTTCGGGTTAGTTGGATCCGGTCATATCGAGTCAACAAGCCCTTTCAGGTCGGGTATGGGTCATTATCGAATCAGGCCATCTAGGGTCAAACAATGTGCCATGTCAGGTCTGATTACTTCATCACATTACTTAAATTTTTTACCATTAAATTTAGTTTTTAACCATTATCGGTTTAATAACTTCATTATTAAGTCAAACGTGTCAATCTAAACACAAAATCACTTTCATTTTGATCAATACTAAGCTTAATAATTGTCGCGTCATCAATTTAATCGGGTTAGTATCGGTTCGGGGTCGGGTTCATAATCGGCTAGACCCGGGTTGCAATATTTTCGGGTTCTCCCGGGTCGGGTTTGCTCGGGGCAGGTCGGGTCGGGCTTGCTCGGGGCAGGTCGGGGTATACTGGGGAAGTATATGGTCAAAACTCAAAGTTGACATTTATTGACGAGCAAAGCCAAATGAGGACAATAACATTGAGATGGAGATAGTACGAAAGTCATATAAAAGAATTGTGTAATAAAAAAGTTTCAGCCTAGAAAGAAGTAGACTAACCTTAATGGGAGCAGTGTAAAGACCATTAACCATGCTTCCATAGTGGTTGATTAAAGGATATAGTTCATATAATTCAGGTTCTGAGACATGCTTGCTAAATCAAGGTCATGAAGAAGAAAGTTGACAAATGTGTCTAACACTCTAACTTGTGCTTGAGAGACCTGCTATACGAAAACTGCTTTAGATGAATGACTAGCACTTCAGGCAGTCTCCACAAACTTAGCTTCTTGCTAGCCTGCCGCCGCTCTTCACCCTGCAGGGAACTTCCTGCATACACACAATTTTAAGAATACAAATGTGCTATGATGTGAAGAGTAAGTTAACATGGAATAATTTCAATTAGTCGAAATATAATCAAATGGGATCCCCAGTCTCAGATTCCTAGTCATGGGATGCTATATTGCTAATGTACTGATCCTCCAGGATAAACCAATCCACAATTTGAAGGAAATGATTCAGAAGAAGATTGTTATTTTATTGAGCTTCACATGGAGGATTACAAGAATAACTTGTTCGTTAAGCTGGACGATTGAGACAGCCACTGAGCTTAATTCCTTGTTTTGACTTGAATTTAAACGTAAAAGGAGAAATGGGAGGAGAAAGAACGTCGGAATCTTTCTGCCAAATGTTCCCAAAACCCCCTAATTCTAATACCAAAGAGGTAGTGCGAGAGAGAAATAATATGAAAAAGACATAAATCAGGCAAATGAATATTACCACATCAACATTAGGGATATACTCCGTATAAACTATTAGTCGTAATAGCCAATGGGGAATGTTATTGCTGAAGAGGAATTTCAAAAAGATGAGCACTGAAATAATTAAATAACTGAACCCTTTGATCACCTTCATGCCAATTGTATTCCCTTCATTGGTCTCCATGAGAACAAACGAAATCACCAACGAATGAGCATGATTAAGTTTAGCACAAAACTGACAGCAATCAACTTTTTTCAGATTTCACTCAACAATTTTGATGAGTGCTCAAAAGCTGATAGCCTTTCTGTTCTCGGACATAGCTCACATCTCTTTTGACTTCAAATCTGAGCTGAAGTATTTCGTTTCTTGAATTAAGTATTGTTACCACTAAAAAGACAACGATGCGAAAAAGTTGGCAATTACGAAGAGATGACTATAAGCAAACTGGAAATTTCTCCAGAAATTTGAAATTGAGGGGGGTCACAATGTTTTCACGATGCCAAGCGTTGAGAGTAGAGTAAACTATACAGGCATTGTCTACTAACGTGGTCCGACGCCATATTTTCATTTTCAAACAAAAGAAAGTCCATTCTATAGGTACATGGAATAGGTGTTTGAACCTTCATGATACCTCGCTATAATTCGGGAAAAAAATACTACATATAAAATCAGGAAGATTGATGGCAAAAATACCTCTGAAATTAGTACCATAGAGCCATAGACACATGTACATCGTTCAAGGATAATACTAATGAGAAAACATAACAATAAAGACAATTGTAGATGAAATTGGAACATACTTCTCTTCCCGAAGATGAATAGGCTGAAGAAATATTATTCCTTTCACCGGCATGAGAATTTTATATGCAGAAAGATGATCATCATCTTTAATGCTTAACAATGATGTCAAAGGATCTTCCAAAAACCAGTGAATCAAAAACATCAAGCAAAAGAGTGCCAATTTTTCCAAACAAATAATCCTCTTGCCACACATAAACAAGTATTCAGCCCCTTAAACTCAAGCTCTTCCGCTTTTCATTTAGAGCAAAGCGTCTAGCCATACGATGATTGTAAAATGTTTTCATGTGCGCTGAAAGACACTGAATTCCACGAAGATCACCAATCTTTGATAGATGCATCAGAAACAAATCATACTTTTCATAGGGTAATTTAATTCCTTTGTTTACAACCTCTTGTAAAAGCAAACATGCATTCTCTATTTTGTTACTTTCAAAAAGACCCTCAATCATAACACAATAGCTATTGACATCTCGATCACATCCTTTCCTATCCATTTCACTCCATGTATAGAAGGCTCCATCCAGATCACCCATCGTAAAGAACATCTCAAGTATCATGTTAAAGCTATGTATACTAGGCGTACAACCTACCTCACACATCTTGCCATAAAGCCTTGTAACTTCATCGGCTTTCTTATTATCACATAGAACTTTAAGGAAGCAATTGTATGTGACTATATCAGGAGGGTAACCCTTCTTTGCCATCTCTTCCAAAAACCTGTACGCTTCCTCAACCTTTCCGGCCAAGCACATTCCTTCAATCAACTTTTTGTACATGGAAACATCAGGAAGACAACCACTGTGTATCATATCCTCAACAACTTTGAAAGAATCGTCAATTCGATCATTCTTAACAAGAACCAATATAATTCTTGCATATGTGTTTGCTGTGGGAGGACATAATTCAGAACTTCCCGATTTCAAGAATTCAAAAAGTTCAATAGCCTTGCTCACCATTCCAGCCTTGCAAAAGGAATCTATTGCAGCATTGTAGATAAAACTATCGGGGGAGAAACCCATGCTAGTCATTCCCTCCAAGATCTCCATTCCCCTCTTTGGGTTGTTAACCCTACACCACCCGAAAAATAATGTGCTAAATGTAGTTGCATTTGGTGCAAGCTTGCTCCTCATCTTCTTGAACAAAATCTCTGCATCGTCAACCAGACCACACTTGCAAAGAGCATCAAGAAGCAAGTTAAATGCACTAATCTCCGGCTGCTTTTTAACCCTAACTCTCTTTCTTGAACATTTCAAAATCTTGGTCATATGCTTTTCCGTATATTTTCTCAAAATAGTCAACAATACCTCGATAGGCACCGACTTCCTATTATTTCTTTTCATGTAATCTAACACATCACTAACAACCCTAAATTGTTTAACCCTAAGCTTGGTACTCGACAATATATCAATCATTTCATTATACACCTTATATTCATGCTGATAATTTTCCTGACGTGCTGCCCACATGAAAAACCTGAATGCTACCTTCTCATCAAAACGCAGCCTATGTAAAATTTCCACAACCAACTCAGTAGTTAACCCAATCTCAGCTTGGTCAAGGACTTTCTCTATATTTTTATCAAATCCATAATTTTCAGTAACAATTTTATGAAGCATATCAGCATCAGAAACAGAAAACATTTCTTCTCCAACACCATGTATGCCACAATCACCATCACCAACAAAATCATTCCTTCCATCACAAGAATAATCTCTACTCAATCCAAAATAGTTTGCATAATCTGGGCTTATACTCACACGAGAAACAATCATTGGAGAGTTCAAACAAATTGTAGTAGCTCTAGAGAGACCAATGAGAAATGTGTCGTGAAGATTAATGCCATTAAATAATCGCCCTGACTGCCTCAAAATTAATACACAGGGACTTCTCCACATTTGGTTTCCCTTCTATTTTGCTAGATCAAACCCTGTAAAATGAAATTACTAGCAAGGATATCAAACTGCAGCGGCAGAGCAAAGATTTACAAATAGGGGGTAAATCATACCAGGGGGGGAAAATGAGTAATGTTATATAAGGTGAACTCTGAAACTGAAAAAAAAAAATGTAACTAAAATGTTCCTTTGAGATATGAGGCTTGACAACTCAAGCACACCAAACAGTACTCAGGTTAGTCAGGTAGTAGAGCACAAGGCTATTTTTTATTACCAAAACGAGTGACACTATGGTTCTGATGCAAAATGAAAAGTGGGTTGAATTTCAATTTTATTCTCAGCAAGGATGTTAATTACTACAGAGTACATTTGAACATGAGGGAGTTGAGTTGACTTCACCATTAAACGTAGATAAATCACTTTGTTAAGCCTATTTGTAGATGAGAATTGACCGAAACATAGATAAGTCTACCTCCCTACCCTACTCTATCCAGAATCACCACCTCCAAATTAACGGTTGAATACCTGAGTGAAGCTGAAATTACTGTGATTTTTCCTCAAGGTTGTGTTTGGGAACTTAGAATTATTTCAATTTGCATGAATCTAATTCTAGGTATTGAATTATTGAAATTCAATTCCAATTCCATCAAACTGTTTGGGGTACCCTAGAATTGAATTACAAATTTCAATTTCCAATGATGTTTGCGAAGTACTTCCTCATGACTTGGTGCCTCCGAATACCATAAACATTCTTCACAACTTCATTAACTTCTTCGGGTGAAGGTTTCGGAATTTCCTTCGGCTTGCCGCATCTACCAACCGATCTCGTTTTACAGTAGCACTATTACGCAGTTAAATGCTTCTGCTTTATGCACGGAAAATGCCTGAAATCTCTTAGTATCCAAAATTTGAACTTGGGAACTGACTAATTCAATTACCCTTATCATCAGGGGAGTCATACCTCTACCAAGCAATGTCAATGACCAAAAAAACTGACAAACAGAAAATTAGTCAGAAAAATATCAACTAATTCTATTGACTATGAACGCACCCATAAATTGAGATGTCTCCACTTGGATATCAACAATCCCCACATGTTTATCCGAGGGAGGACCCACCCTTTTTACTCGTGCATTCTTAATCCTAATATAGAAGAATTCACTTCCGAAAGGTATACTCAAAACTGAATATTTGAGTTTAATAAAGAAAATAAGAAGGTTCAATGGGATCAATGAAGCTTCCTTTCAGTGCCAAATATACCAAAGAACCGATACAATCAAGCTCGCTAGCTACCAGCTCAAATCGACCAAGCAAACTTAACCCCAGCTCACGCCTGATTCTACCATTTTAGACTCTCCCGGGAGGTATTAAAATGTCAACATATGAATTGCCTGATAGGATTTTATCGATTTAAAATGTAATGAAAGGGATATAGACATCGATGGGTGGAGTCTTAGCCCTGGTAATCGGGTCTTATACTTAGCCGATATCTTACCTTTTGTTTTATACACTACATGAACTAGACATATCATTTTGAGGTTCTAATGACAATGGAGAAGATGACGATGTGGTTAACTTAAAATCATAACTAGCTATTAATAAACTTCTTGGTTCTTTCATAACTAGCTACTAACTTACTATGATACTAAGTTACCAAGCTGCACAATAATATTAAACTACCCCAAATGGCCAAATATACCACAAATATCAAACAATTATCATCATAATCTGCACAATAATATGAATGCCAAGCTTTGAAGTTCAGATTTGCAACCAACGTCCCACATACATAGATACACTAGTGTCTCAAATCTCAAATAGCTAATGTTTGATATTTATTTTACTACTGTCCATCGTCAAAGAACGCCTATAAACGGCCTCTTTTTAATGGAGCACCTTCTTCTTCCCCAATCTTCTAGCACTCTAGCCGTATAAGTGTATAAATAACAATTACAATTACACAAATCTACAATTGCACAAATATATTAACAAACTAGTAATAACAATTAAAAAAATAAACAAACATTCAATCAAAAAATCAATAATCAAATTTGGGGAAAAAAAGTTAAGAACAATAAAATATGAACATACCGAAAAGAGCAGATAAGGGCAGCCGTCGAGGCAGCGGCGGGCGGCGGGCGGCGGCTAAGATCGGATAGGCGGCGGCTAAGGGCGGCGAGGCGGCGGCTGAAGGAGGGGTGGTTATGGGTTGTATAGCGTTTTGTTGAGGTATGTTTGTTATGTGGGTTAAGAAGGTTCGCGCTTCTGTTTGTTTTTCCAGAGTTTTATTTTATTTTAATTTTGTTTTTTCCCCACGTGAGGGCACCCGGTGTCGAAAGTCGAAACGTACCGCAATTAAGAAATTTGGAGAAGATGTGTGACCAGTCAGTAGCACCCAAACGGACACGACACGGACACGGAATACGATATCCTATGAAATTTAGGACATGGGAGACGATATTTAAATATAACAAAATATATATATTTTATAGTTATAAATAATTTTATTTTTATCATGCATTTGAAACTAAATCTAAACAAGTAAAGGTACAATTCGATCTTTACTTAATTAATTCTCATTTTCAACTCAAACTCATCTTCTAATCAATCTTTTTAAAATTTTATTCCTCGTCTAAATTATAATAGGTTTAGTCATGTGTCCAACGAGTGTCAGACACGGTGTCGGACACGGGATGGTTAATTAAAGAGACATTTGGTTGGATATATTGGAATGGAATGGATTTAGTCCATTCCATTGTTTGGTTGAGGTGATTTGGGATGTAGTTAGATACCCAATGAATTCTAATTTCACCTCAACTCCTTGTAATCTCATACCCACCTCCATCCCTTGGAATCTAACTCAATTACACCCTTCAATAAATTATTACGAATCAAACAAGATTATACAAATATGGATTTAGAACCCCATACCACCATACTAACAAACTCCATTCCATTCCATTTCAACTTATTGAACCAAACGAATCCTAAGATAAGTGTCTATGCTACCTAGCTGAGAAGTATCCATGAACTACTATGAAGATGTCAGGTGTGTTGTTTATTGAGAGAAGTGTGAGAATGATATAAGTAGTTGTTTAGATGGGATTTGAGTGACTTATTTTTTACCCTAATATGGAATTGGGTTGGACTTGGCTCATTTTAAATCCAAATTCTAGAATTTATTTCCAAATTTAAGTTGCCAAGCAGGCCACAAGATAATTTGAGCTTTTCGTAATAAATTATTATGATGGTTATATAGACATTATTATATATTTGTATAATTAAGCTAGATTTCGTATTTCGGGAAGAGAATCAACCTTATTAATCTATTTTTACTTTCGTTACTACTTACTAGTTGCTTAGAAACCGCAACGAAGCTAGGAGAGGACTGTCAAAGAGAAGTGGACCTTACAAAAGGATGAGTCATAATCTGACTCAACTGTTTACATAAGCAAAACGGGGCCCAAAGATCTAAACTTAAAAAACAAAACATGTATGAAGGCTCATAAACCTCCGGCTTCTACCATCATTATTTGGACAAATCCTTATCCATCCATACTAATTAAGCAAACATCCAACCCATATATCTTTATCCATCCACACTAATTAAGCAAATATCAAAGCTCAATCATAGTGATTATGCAGGCTACGCGAGGACAACAACAAAATATTATCATTCACTATCAGATAGCTCCTATTAAGGTAAAATTGTTTATCCTCTTCCTGTCCTTCGTCACAAAACAAAGCTCGGTTTTTTTAATGTAAATTTCCAATTATAGATTTTTAAATTTTGATTTTGCTTTCGCTAAATTTTCGCACATAAGTACATCTTGGTTGTCATTCACAGGTGTAATTTATATAATGATAAGAGAAATTTAGAGCAACCATAATAAGAGTAGGTATGACTGTTGGTATTTTCGAAAGCCCTTGATTGTGCATTTGTAGAATTGTAGGCTGTACTAAATCAATTTCTTAGTTGTGACTGTTGGTATTTTCGAAAGCTCTTGATTGTGTGCACTTGCAGAATTATTGCAGAAGTGCAGAAGTGCAGGCTGCATTTGTTTAATTTCTTCGTTGTGACTGTTGGTATTTTTGAAATCTCTTGATTGTGCATTTACAGAATTGCAGGAGTACAAGCTGCAACGAATCGATTTCTTTATTCTTTGCTATTATCTAAAACATTACTGATGGTTTGGTAGATAGAAATACTTTATTAATTATCTATTGTTTATTGGAAAAGCATACCAATAATTTAATAATTTAATATAATGATTTCTTCCTTTAAAAAATTACTTTTAATGTGGAAGCTCTATTTTGTATTTGTTGTGATTTCATGTTGCCACATCAGCTGTTGTAGTCTTTTCTTTTAGTAATATAATGATAATAATGATTTAATTGTCCATCAAAAACATTTTTTAAAATAAAAAAGCAAACAAATGACTATGAGACATGCTAAAATAAAATCGACAAAAAATGACCAAAACAAAGCGAGTATCAAATAGCAAAATACGCAAATAAATAAATAAATAGTATAATGAGACGGCACCAACTTCTCCCATATGCACTTTTTATTAATGTGAGAGGGTTACGTCGAGATTGAGCATTAACCTAACTCATTTTCCAAATAAAAATACGGGGTAGACTATTTTTTTTCTTGTTTAATTTCAGCTCATTTCAGTTTTACTTAGTTGTATACTTGTATTCCCTTAAGTTTTATTTACGTTCAATCAATTATGTTCAGTTAATCTCTTAAAAAAAAATTAACATTTAATTCAACCAAACTCACTCCAGCTCAATTTCACTCGGTTTAGTTTAATTAAACTCTACTCCATTTAATTCAATTCAACTCGTTTTAGCTAGAGCTGGCAAATAATAACACGACACGAAAACACGACACGAACCCGACAAGAAATTAGCGGGTTTGGGTTGAGGCTTAATGACCCATTTATGTAAGTGGGTCAACACGAACACGACACGATAATTAATTGGGTGGGGTTTGGGTTGAGCTCTTTAAACACGAACTCGACACGAGTGACCTGTTTACTAAATTAATCCTAATTTTTTTTATCCTTCATCACATAAATCTACTTAAACTTTCAAAATATGGACATGACACGAAAACACGACACGAACCCGACACGAAATTAACGGGTTAGGGTTGAGGCTTGATGACCCATTTATCTAAGTGAGTCGACACGAACACGACACAAATTTTAATTGGGTCGGGTTTTGGTTGGAGATTTTGTGACCCATTTACATGTGACACGAACACGAATCCGACACGACCTGATCTATTTGACAGGTCTAGTTTTAGAAGAAGCAAAAACATTGGCTAAATAATAGAATGCACACGGGCGGTTCGTTGCATTGACTTTCAATCCGTTGGGCTCATAACATTGTGGAGGCTGCTAACATTTTTAGACCAACTCAATTAAAATCCTTCACAAATACTTGGAACTTTCTCATTTTACAAGCCATCTTTTGTTCCTTTCATATAACAAGTAACAACAACATCCTTTAATTTATATTCATAATTCTTCCTAAAAACCATCTTCATAATTCACAACAACAATGAAGAACAATCACAATCACAATCACAATAATCATCATCACCTAACTCGATCTTCATCAACACACAAACTCGTAAATCCGCAAATAAACCTTAACAACATCATTTCATGTTTCGTCATTTTCGCCTTAGGAATTACAATCGGTAGCACATTCTTCGGACACGACTCGTCCCTCTATTACACTTTCCCGTTCACTCTTAAATTCATTAATAATTTCTCGTCTTCATCATTTTCACCTTCGGATCATGTTCGTGTTGTGAAGAATGAAGTTACAAGTATCACGTCCACAATAACATCGAATTTTACTACTACTAGTAATATGACGATATCAATGGAAACAATGAGTTCGTATATGCACACGATGGAAGACGAGGAATTGTTTTGGAAAGCGTCCATGGTTCCCAAAATCGAAGGCAGGGATTATCCGTCAAAGTTCGTAACACCGAAGATTGCCTTCATGTTTTTGGTTAGAGGTCCTTTGCCATTAGCTCCGTTATGGCAACAGTTTTTTAAAGGAAATGAAGGGCTTTTTTCGATATATGTTCATTCTCGTCCTTCGTATAATGGGACTTTTCCTAAGAACTCTGTTTTTCATGGAAGAAGAGTTCCGAGCAAGGTTAGTAGTTTTGTTATTTGACGTGTTTTAATCTCGAGACTTTATTTATTATAAGCTTACTAAATCGTGTTTATTAAATTCAAGAATGATTTTGAGAATTGTGAATTCTTTAATTACTGTACAAATTAGATTATAGTATGATTCATCATTAATTTGATCAATTTTATTTCTTGTTTAGTGTTTTTATTTTTACTTGGCTAAATTAGGATAGGAAAGTGTCAGTAGTTGCGAATGTTTGTGAGCATAATTCTCTTCTTTGCATTATATTTTGGATCTGGATTTTACTTAGTCAAGTGAGAGATTATATTTATTTATTATGGGTAATAATTGGTTTATTTATTTAGGGGTCGTTTGGTTCGGCATGGAAAGATAAAATTATTTGGAAGATTAAATTCATATGAACTAAAAAATCACGTGAATTATGTAAACGTTGTTTGGTTGAATGTAGTAACTTCAATTCATGCGGGAATTTCCACTTACCTAGAGGGGGCTAGGTAAGCGACTTCCTATATTAGGAACAAAAATTTCTAATTAACATGAATTGGGCAGCCAAACAAAACTCAATTTTCCCACTCCCCATAATTTTTAAATTCCCATGATTTTAAAAGGAACCAAACAACTCCTTACTAAGTAATCTAGTATAGGGTATTAGGGTTAGTGACCGTATGGCTATATAGCTAATATTTAACCCATTTTAGTTATTAAGTAATCTAGTATATTTAGTTACCATACTTGGCTAAAAAAAGAGAATGCTTAGGACGAGAAACCTTTGTTCATCCACCGATATGGTTATATAGCTGTTTTTTTTTTATAAAAGGTAAGGAAACTGACTATATAGCTATTATTTAACCCGTTTGATACTTACATCGGACATGACCGTCCTAACTTAGGAAAATCAACTAGTCCATATGGCCATGCTCCATAAAGGTAGGGCGTCATTGAATGGCGCCTAATCTCAGCATCACCCTCCCGCATTCACCATTTATTATCGTGGTCTCCATCTATTACATGTGATATACCCATTATAATTAAGGTTCCCACTTAAGATGACACTGAGATTGAGGATAGGTACCTATCACGCTAATTCATTTTTCTACTCTATATTGTGTCATGACTTTAGTTGTCAAATATGATTGATATAGGAGTATTTTTCTAAATCAATTTTGTGTTGTTGAATTTAATTAGGTTGTTGAATGGGGAAAGTTCAACATGGTAGAAGCAGAGCGACGCCTACTAGCGAACGCACTTCTGGACATATCCAATCAACGATTCATTCTCTTATCAGAATCATGTATCCCACTCTACAACTTCTCAACCATCTACAAATACCTACTAAACACAAACAAAAGCCACGTCGAAGCCTACGATCTAGCAAGTCCAGTCGGACGAGGCCGATACAGCCATCGCATGATGCCAAGCGTAGCCCTCTCGCAATGGCGAAAAGGGTCACAATGGTTCGAAATGGACCGTCCACTCGCAATCGAGGTTATTTCCGATCAAAAATATTTTCCATTGTTTAAAAAGTATTGCACACATTCTTGTTACGGAGACGAACATTACTTACCAACATTTGTTAGTATCAAGTTTTGGCAAAGTAATTCAAATAGAAGTTTAACATGGGTTAATTGGTCTAGAAATGGGCCTCATCCGGGTGAATTTCAAAGACCACATGTTACACCTGCATTATTGTTGAAGCTAAGGAATAATAGCACGTGTGTATATAATGGAGAAAAGACAAATGTTTGCTTTTTATTTGCTAGAAAATTTATGCCTGGTACTTTAGTTAGGTTATTGAGATTTGGTCCTAAAGTTATGAAGTTTAATTGAACTTGTAAATTGTTTTATTTTTTATTTTTTATTTTTTTGGTTTTTTGATGTTGGTTAAATTAGGGAACGAAAAATTTGTTAATATGTAACTCAATTTTTTATTGTAAATTTGGTTTGATATTAGGCAATACTCGTATTAAATGTTATGTATATCAGGTTTTTTTTGGATTTTTTCTAGTGTTTTAAGTCTTCCTTTACCCCTTATAGTCTTCTCTACTCGTTCATTTTCGACCTTCATAAGTAATCATAACAAGGGTTGGTTAAACTTGTCTTTTGGTTTATCTTTGTTGTGTACATAGCGAAGACGCTCGAAAACTTTAATATTTTATAGAGTGGGTTTTTCGTTGTATAATATTTCGTATGGAGTCTTACCATTGAGGACACGGGTTGACGTTCTATTTATCAGAAAAGCAGCGCTTAAAACACATTCCCCTAAAAATCAAGTGGTAAATTTGCCTGAAAATGTAAAGCTTGCGCTTTCTCTAGTATATGTCTATGTTTTTTTTCGACCCTCCCGTTTTGTTGAGGAGTGTCCACATTACTAGACTGAAAAACAATCCCGTTTTCTGCATAATATATATATTCTTTCAAAAAATCGAATTTAAACTCTGTCCCGTAATCACTTTGTATTCCCTTCACGGGTTTTCCAAACTGAGTTTTGGCCATTGTAAAAAAAAATCACCAGTACGCCTACTTCCCCTCGATCCCTCATGAGGTAAAACCAGACTCCCCGACTGCAATCATCAATTATGGGAAAAAAAATAATGAGGTCCCGAGAGACTACGGGCTCGGTAAGGTCCTCATATGTCACAATGAATCAATTTGAATAAAACGTCACTACGCTCACTATGGAGGGCAAAAACTAAACGAGTTTGTTTTGCGTGATTGCAAGGATCACAAACATGTTCTGAATTCAAAATTAAATCATGTCCAACTAAAACTAAAAAAGGAGGTAACACACTATTTGAAGGATGGCCAAGTCTCTCGTGCCAAAGGCGTGCATCCACCGTCCCCTTAGCCTTTGCTGCTACATACTGACAAGCTGATGCCAAGTAATAAACCCCGTTCTTTTGCTCACCTCGTCCATATCTTCGTCCTCGTAATTGGGTCCTGTATATCACAATGATCCGCACTACTGTTGAACAGAAATTAAATCCGATAAATTTGAAACAAATAACACATCATTTAAAACGAATGTGTTATCCAACTGAACTCGTCCATGCTCACACGCCTTCACCACTCTCCCATCGGGCAATCCCACTGTGGAAGGGTCACCTGTCCAAATATTCCTGAGAATTTCACGCTTCTCGGTCATGTGATGCGATGCAACACTATCGAGGAGCCACTCGGTTATATTGGTTGTGCATGTACCTATGATTTTCTGGTTTGTCTCAGGATGAGGTGTTATAAGGCTTCTGAATTTCTCAATTTCATCGGAAGTAAAGGTGCTGAGTCCCTGCTCGGTGTCATTCTGAGCATTAGCAGCATTGGCACAGTGATTGGTGTCCAGTCCACGTCCTCTTGTTCGTCCACCACGCGTGCCTCCACGTCCACCTCGACGTCCGCTGCTCCTGCCTCGACCTCCATTCGAAGGCCAACCATGCTTTTCATAACAATGTTCTTCATCATGATAGAACTTCTTGAAGTATGTGCACTGAACCGGCCCTGTGTATTGGACCCTTGACTTCCAGTAGATGAGTAGTTCTTTATGGCCATAGCTGCCTCAACTCGCTCTTCTTTGATTCTCGTGACAGCTTTATGTCTCTCTTCGCGCAACACCAAGGAATATGCCCGACTTAGTGTTGTGATAACATCTTCCATAAGCAAATTTGTACGGAGGTTACCATACAAAGCTGTATTTAGACCCATCACGAATTGATGGACCTTTTCTTCTTCCCTTTCCTTGAGTAATGCAGCTGCAGCACCACATGTACATTTAGGGACTCGACTATTATTGCCCAATTCATCCCAAATCATCTTCAATTGGGTATAATACTCAACAACCGACAAGCTGCTCTGTTTGCATTCCTTGAGATCGTTCTTCAACTGATGGACTGTGGGTGCATTTCCCGCTGAATAACGTTCCCTGAGTTCCTCCCAGATCTCATGAATCGAACCCGAAAAGGTTATGCTTGAATGCAATTTCGGGTCGATAACACCGTGGATCCAGGCTTTGAGCATGGCGTTACATCGTCTCCATGCCACGCTTTCCACTGTTTCTTCACCAGTCTCAGCTCATTGATCACAGCCTTCATAGGTTGTTGTACCGTCCCCTCGATGAGCCCCAATTTGTTATTGGCATTGAGACCGTTCTTGACGGCATCTGCCCATAGATCGTAATTCTCTCCGTTAAAGATTGTGTGGGTGAGCATTAGACTAGGACTGTCAGAAGGATGCAAATATAATGGTGATGTGACGGGAATGGTGGCAGGAATACCACTTCCATCTCCCTTATTTTGGGCATCAACAACAATGAATCCTGTCTTTCTCTCGAAAAAAACGTGCTTTGAGATTTTATTTTAGGATCTCTCTTGTACCATATAGAACTATGGAAATGAGGGAATGAATATATGTATATTGAACTGATTGTAGAATTACAATAAAGCTTGATCTATATATATATATATATATATATATATATATATATATATATATATATATATATATATATATAGGGTTAGGATCCGGTGAGAACCACCTTACAATGAAAACCGGTGAGAACTCTACCTTACGGAGTTTTTTTTAAAAAATTAATGACATAATTGGATTCGGCATGGAATTTTATGGCCAGAGAACATATTTCTTGGTCTAGAAAATAAATACTAGTGGCGGAAAAATGATAGGTACGAAAAAATAGATAGTATGTGCATGCAAATAAATAAAACGTATCTCACCTTGATTTCCGTCACTAGTATTTATTTTCTAGACCAAGAAATATGTTCTCTAGCTATAAAATGCCATGCCGAATCCAATTATGTTATTAATTTTTTTAAAAAAAGTTCGTAAGGTAGAGTTCTCACAAGGTTCTCATTGTAAGGTGGTTCTCACCGGATTCCAATATATATATATATATATATATATATAGAATTGGGATCCTATCTATTAATGTCATAATAAGTTACAAGCAACTATTAGCATATCCTAACAATTAATATTTTTTTTTGGTGACGAGGGGTTTGATCCCCCCGGGCCCATGCATTCCCGCACCACCACATGGACCATGTAAGTCACCCCTTCGGGAGCTGTAGTGGCCAAGTGGTCATCGCCCCAGCTAGTAATCGAACCTGAGACCTCTCAACTCCTACATTTCTGCAAGTTTTAAGGTTTAACTCAGTTACCACTGGACTAACACCACTTGGTTAATTAATATTGTAAGCTATTAATATCGTATATTCTATCATATAGTAAATATCAAAACAAAAAAAATAAGATTTTGTTTCTTTATTTTCAGACAAAAAAATGTTTCTAGTAAGTATCAAATATTATTTTTTTTATAATGAAAGAAGTTGTTAATAAGTTTTTGTATAGTAAAGAAATTTCCATCCAAGATTTAGTAATTTGTCCATTTTCAGTTTAGGCAAAGTCACCTTCTTGCGATGGGAATGAACAAGAACGAAAACGTTTTCATTAATGTTATAAAAATACTAAATATTATTCCAAAGACTCTTTATTTTCAAGAAGGTTAGTCTCATTTTTATTCATCCATATAGGGGAAAAAAATGAGATGATATCTTACAAAAACAATAGCCAAAAGATAGCAAGCAAGGACCAAACAACAAAAAGCTCTCGATTTAGAGCATTACAGCGAGCCAACCATCTACACATATTGGGATCATTACTTGAACTAAGTCTAGTCCTGATAGAGAACTTCACATTTGCCACCACCTGATCTGAATTCATGAGATGTCGTCCCTCGAAAATACACTTATTTCTTGCTTCCCAAATGCCGTGGACTAACCCCGCAACACAACATGACAAAATCACCCTTTTCCAGGTAGATCGAGTTTTGTCCGCGAGAATTTTATAGAGCCAATTCTTTAAGTCAACATCAGATCCAAGCCCCGTCACACCAACCCAAGAAAGCATAGAGCGTCGCACTTTTTGAGAAAATGGGCACCGAAAAAACAGATGACAATGCGTCTCAGAAGGCGCACTTACAAAGGCAGCATCTGTTTACTAGTTGAAAACCCCGAGAACAGAGGTTATCAACAGTGGGTAGTTTGTTTTGAACAGCCTGAGTCACACAGATCCGGTGTTTGGGAATGATTTCTGTAAGCTGCAATGGGACAGTCCAGCCAAGAGTACGGTTTTTATGGCGAAACAAGTGGTAGGCTTTGCAGACCGAGAACGTACCTTTGTAGACACAAGAATCCAGCATCTTCTGAGCGTCCATAGGGGTGCCAGCAACACTAAGTAAAGCATTTTTGGTTTTGATATGCTTTCCAACATTCGGCATGATGAGGTTGACAAGCCGTTTCCCAAATCCGGGTGTTGGTAATGTTGTAGGCAAGAGTCCATCTATCCCAAATCCCCTCGCCTTGTTGGGTTAAGTTCCAAAGCCATTTGCATAGCAGCGCTTTGTTCCAGCTTAGGAGTTCTTTCACATTAAAGCCTCCCTCATCCCACGGTGTCCATATGGATTTCCAACTTTTAAACACCATTTTCCTCTTCCCAGTATCAATGCCCCAAAAGAAATATTTACATAGCTTGTTGACCATTTTTGATACATATTTTGGGAGCAGAAGAACAGAGCACCAATGGTTTTCCAAGCCAAACACAACAGAGTTGATGAGTTGTAACTTACCCGCATAAAAGAGCAGATTCCCGGTCCAACCTTGGATAGATTTTTGGATTTTGTCGAGCATTAGGTTGTACATGTGTGGCGAGAGCCTGCCCGGTTTCAAAGTGATACCCAAGTAGCGAAAAGGGAAGGAGTCCTCTTTGTAGCCTGTCAAAAGGTTGATTTGGGTGTTTATCTGATGTTGTACGCCACCGTAGTAGATGCTGGTCTTGGATGGGTTGGCATGAAGCCCAGAGGCCCGAGCAAAACCATTAAGACAGTGGGCAACAGCCGCCACAGAGAGAACATCACCACGCAGGAAGAGCATGAGGTCATCAGCAAAAATGAGGTGATTAAGCTTAAGCTTTGCACATTTGGGGTGGTAGGATACCTGGGTAAGAGTGAGAGTGAATTTGCCGAAGGTGTCTAGAGAGGATTTCCATGCTTAAGACGAAGATATAAGGAGAGATGGGGTCTCCTTGTCTTATGCTCGCGCCGCTTTTCCAGGGAAAAATCCGCTATGTTGTCCATTAACCTTGAGAGAAAACCAAGTCGAGGTAATACACCCCATAATCCACGAGACAAAAATGGGGGGGAAATTTAGACCCAAAAGCATGTTCTTGATAAAATCTCATTGGAGAGAATCAAAAGCCTTGCGAATATCAACTTTGATAAGACATCGGGGAGTTACCGCTTTCTGATTATATTTTTTGATTAGGTTTTGTGACATCATGATGTTTTCAAAGATGTTCCGCCATTTGATGAAAGCCCCATGTTCAACCCCCCACCAGATCAGGTAGCACCATCTTGAGTCTTTGAGCAAGGATCTTGCTTATGGTTTTGTACACAACAGAACAACAAGCAATAGGCCGAAAGTCGAGGACAGAAGCTGGGAATTCCTTTTTGGGAATAAGAGCAAGCAGAGTGGTGTTTACCTTTTTCATCATCTTACCCTTGGAGAAAACTCTCTAATAGCCGCACAGAATGTGTCCTGAATGATATCCCAGGTGAAGGGTATGGAGACCGAGTACCTAAGAGGGGGAGGGGGTGAATTAGGTACTATTTAAAATTTTAACTTTAACTTAATTGTTTTAAGTAAGTTAACTAATAACGAAATATTAAACACGGCGAATAAACAACGGTTTAAGTAACTGTTTCGTTCTCGTCTAGCAAATGAGGTAAAGCTATTGTACGAGAGTAACAGTCTTAATACAAACAGTTGTTTATAACAGAAGGTTAAGTAACGAAAGAAGAACTTAATAAAGAGACAAATAAAAGAACAACTCAGCAGTTTTGAATTGGTTCGGCCAACTTTCTAAAGGCCTACGTCCAATCTTCTTTTATTGAAAATTAAGTTATCTACTCCGAAAACTTAAACCCGTACAATAAAAGGACCAACAACCTACTCCGGTTGCGACACTTGTTCTTGAGACCACAATGTCTAAGAACCTCGACTTACAAACTAGTATGAATTACACGATCAAGTTTTCCTCGGACTGATTCGTAAATGAATTGAGGAGGAACAACTTATTGATCATTCAAGACTAGATAAGAAGACATAAATAAAGGCAACGATTAAACAGATTGTTACACTTGAAGACTTAGAAAAGTTTGCAAAAAAACACTTAAGAAAATCTGAGTTAAGAAGAGGTTTTTGCAAAGCATTAAATGTGTGCAGGAAGTCTTGCAATAAATGAAGGAGGCACTCCTTTTATAGTGAAAAGAGAAGATAAGGACTTTTGGTTAAAACACAAGAAGTACACTTTGTGGGCTATTATCCAATGGATAATGAAGAGAGTTGTACTTTGTTGCTTTTGGAATCTTCTTTGCCTAAAAAATCAGATTTGCATGCTTTTAACAAATCTGAAAAAGCTTTGTTTATTTTCAAAAGTACAGAACGGTTTTTGAGAAAATAAGACGCTTCAAGTGTAAGTCTTAAACTGTTCAATTATTAACCCGATTTACGACTTGTTATCTTTACATTAATGACACGGATTGACACGAATTCTTTGGTAACGGAAGATCAACATTTCTTGATTCGAATTGATAAACCTTAAATGAAACTTAAGAATAAGATTAAATTGGGATTGTCATCATCAACCAAATGTATCCTAACACCAGGCCCCTTTGAAGAAAGATGAGGAAAACCCATCTTGGCCCGGACTTTTGTTGGACCCGATGCTGAAAAGCGCAGTTTTGATGTCGTGGTTGGTGATTGGGGCCGTGAGTAGGATTGCAGCATTCTCAAGAAGGAGAGGCCCAGATAAGAGGATATAAGTGTCGATGGGTTCCATGATCGTAGCCTTGCTAAGGAGGTCAGCATAGTAATCAACAAAAGCATCATTGACCTCTTTCATCCCGTGTCGAGGTATCCCATTTTTGTCGTCAATAACCCCAATGGTGCTAATGTGCTTCCTTTTTGCGATTTTGGCAAAGAAGAAGCTTGAAGGGCTGTCACCTTTCTGAATGTTGCCAACCTTTGCCCTCTGGAAAAGCATATCAATTTCAGTCTTGCTGGTGTCCTTATACTTCTTAATAAGCTCGCGCTCAAGATTAATAAGGTCAGAATCGAAGGGGGAATCATGGAGTTGTTGCTGATATTTATCGAGGTCCCATTTAGCAGAAGTAACCTGCTTGTTCATATCCGAATAATCAGACAAATGGAGATCTTTAAGGACCCCCCCGAACAACCTTGAGCTTTGAGAAGAGCCGGAAGGTCGGGGTCCCTTTGCAAGGAGTGTCCCAGGCTGTTTTAATCAAAGAGAGGTATCGAGGATGTTGTTGCCAGGCATTGATGAAGCCGAAACATTTGGGAACCTTGTTGATATCCTGGTTGAAGGTGACTAGGAGCGGGGAGTGGTCGGAGAGGCCAGGAGGCAGACAATGGGCAAAAGTAGTAGGGAAAGTGGCAAGCCAAATAGGGTTAATAAGAACTCTGTCAAGCCTAACCCAAGTTCTGGTAGCATTTCCTTGCTTCTTTGACCAAGTGAGTTCCGCACCCGTTCTATGCATGTCATCAAGGTAGCACTTGGTAAGACAAGCATTGAATTCAAAAATATCGTGTACTTCAAAAAACTCAGGATTGAATATATTTGGAATTGAAAAATCGAACCACTCAACCACTCAAGTATTTAGTTTAATATGTTTTACTCAATACCCCGTAATAAAGTAATTATTTATATACGTATAAGGTATAATTTTTGTTTGGTTCTCGTTTTAAAGTTTAAACCATTATTTTTTCTTGGAATAAAGACAAACAAAATGTGATAATGAAAGGTAAAAAGTAAATATTTTTTAATAATATGTTACAATATTTATTGTGACATTTTATAATAAAATGTTAACATTTTTTAGGTTTTAATTAAGACTTATCTATTTATATCTATCTATATAATAACATATAAAGCCTAAACTGAGTAGTATTAGAATGACACGTGGCGCACTATATTATTGACTAATTATTCATGTTATTTAAACTTTCATTTATATTCCACTTAATAACCATAATTTAGTGCTAAACTTTTTATATTCTACGGTTATAAAAAAATTTCATCTATAAAAGAAAATGAATTGATAAAAATTCTACTACCCTAGCAAAAACAAATTAATGAATTTTTTTGTTTATTTTCACCAAATTATTTCATTTGATTTATTTTCAAACACCTTTTATACCATTACTTTGTGGTGAGCATGAAACAAGTAGAGAAGAAATGAGAAAATAAGAGAGAAATAGAAGAGAAGTGTCCAATTTGACAAACATTTGTCTTATATAGTTCGTTTAGGCATTGTGAAATGCTTATGAAGACGTACATTTGAGATCCTCGATGAGTCAATATAATTATGGTGAATTGTTGTCAATTTTTTGTGAAATAAATCCTAGCTTAACTAAATTGTAACTTTAACTTTTTAATTTCACATTTTTAATTGTGATAGTTTAATTAGTTTGCAAATATTTTTAATATATTCATCATTGTTAATGTGTAGTGAATTTATTAATATTGATATTAACAACAAATTACAAATATGACTAATGCAAGTTTAGCATAAATACAGTATTATCTATATATTTAATTATGTTGGTTAAAATGGTAAATTTATATTTTCCTTGTGATTTGAGTACTAATGAGATATACATGATGCATTTGATTTTGTTGTCTTATTGATGTTTTGATGATAACATGACAAAAATACATTTTATATACTTATCGATTTTTGATAATTTGTTTATATTAAATATTTACTTACATTTTATCCCAAAAAAAGCATATACTAATGAGTAACATATTTTTTTTTATTTTGAATTTTCAATGTGAGAATCTATGTTGTTTTATCTATTTACTTACCTCATTTGTTTTATTTTTATTTGATTAAACGTTACAATAGTTTAGACAAAATGAGTAAAGAATATTTTAAGTCTTAAATATCATTATTATTTTCCAACTAGAAAAAATACAGAGGTATCCAAACAATCATTAATATTACATATTATTTTTGTTACTAATACAAAGTATCATCGTTTTAATAAAGTTCGATTAACAAAATCATTTTGACGTTGAGAAAAAATGATATTATTTGGTTACAAAAGTAATGAGAATGAGAATAACAAAATAATATGTTTTAATAAAAAACACTACTTAGAAGTATGTGAATATCAAACTACCACAAAACGCAGTAAAAAACATTTACGCTAGCAAATATTTGTTAATGAAGAGTTTGAAAAATCCCGTGATTTCACGGGAAACTAAACTAGTAATAACATAAAAAACCTAGATTGAGTATATAATAGAACGACACATGGCGAGCTACAATTATATGCTAAATTAAAATATAAAAAAATAGAAAACGGAAAGGCAAAATAGTAATCAATGTACAAATGACCTAAAAAATTCATTTGCCAAGCATTCAACTCCATAATCACAATTTATATCTCTTTGATGCCAAACTTTTCATATTTTACAATTATAAAACTAATTAACAAATTTTCCCTATAAAATAAGATCAAATGATAAGAACTCTAACACATTATTATTAGCAAAAAAAATCACCGGTAAGTTTTTCCTTTTTGCCTATATTTTCCTAATAGCCTATTTATTTAATTTCATTTGATTGATTATTTAAAACTTTTTATACACTACTACAAAAAAGGCCTAAGACATCAATTATAAGACACCTGATTTTTTTCTAACAGATTTCTTAACGTAAGACACCGGTTATTTAATATAACAAGTTTGCAATGTTTAAATAAGAAACCTGTCCTTCAGAATCCGGTTTCCTATATTTTAATTTTCAATTTATTTAATAACTAAGAAACCTGTCCTCCAAAATCCGGTTTCCTATATATTAATTTTCAATTTATTTAATAACTAAGAAACCTGTCCTCCAGAATCCGGTTTCCTATATATTAATTTTCAATTTATTTAATAACTAAGAAACCTGTCCTCCAGAATCCGGTTTCCTATATATTAATTTACAATTTATTTAATAACTAATAATAATAAATTAATCTTAAATAATATATTTTTTAATTAATTCTACTAGATTCACCGAGTATTACATGCATACCTCTATCTCTTAACTTACCATAATCCACCGCCTAACACATTCTTTAAATAATAATTATCAATATCTACTTAAATATCAAAGACATCGGGTGTAAATGAGAGTGATGTCATAGACAGGGGCGAACCCACCTTAAAGCATGGGGTAGCAGCCGCTACCCCAAACTTAAAAAAATTGGTTTAAAAGACGGTTTTTTGCGACCCCAAATATTGATAAATAGTAGATAATTAAATGTTATCCCAATAAATCTACAGTAAATATCTTGTGGCACAATGGTACATGCATTAAATATCCTCCTTGTGGTCGTGGGTTCGAATCCCATTGCATTTATTGTTTTTTTTTTTAAAAAATGAACCACGCCAAAGACACCGGGTGTAGATGAGAGTGGTGTCATAGATATATGTCAAAGACACCGGACATAAGACACCGGACATAATTGATAACAGGTATAAGTCAAAGACACCAGTTATTAATAAAAACAAGTCTCTTTAATTGTTAGCTAAGACACCAGTTCCTCCGACAGGTTTCTTAACCAAAGACACCTATGACCTAGACACCTGTTATAAACAGGTGTCTAAGGCCTTTTTCAACAGGTTTCTTTGGCCTTTTTTGTAGTAGTGTATATTTTTGTTTTCGCAGTCAGTTAGAATCAATTGAGAGAGAAATGAAGAAGTAAAACGAAGGTAGAAAAAACAGAGAAGAATCTAACAAACATTTGTATCATATTCTTTGTTTTTCGCATTGTCGAATGTTGATAAACACACTTGATATCACTAATTATCAAATATATTGAAACTTTTGTTTTATATCTCACATTTTATTATTGATATAACGTTTTGGGAAATTTTTAATGTATTTATTAATTGATAATGTGTACTGAATTTGTTGAAATTGGTATTAACAACTTTATGTATGGCTAAGGCGTGTTTGATATAAGTATAATATAATTTTTATGAAATCGGCTAAAAAAATATTTTGCTTGTACTTTGAGTACCAAAGAGTAACATATTGTTTAAATTGTAATTTTTTAATTTTATTTATTGCACTGTTCTTATTTAAATTGTGTTTTATTTGATTAAACTTTACATGAGTATTGATGTTTTTATTGTTTCATCTAAGAAAATTGAGTTGGAATATTTTAATTCTTAAATATTGTTATTTTCTTCCTACTTAAAAAATGTAAGCATTTAACTAAGGTTAATACTACTTATTACTTTCATAATATTATTTTAATAAAGTTGTAAACTAATTGGAAAAATGTTATTTAGATGTCGAGCAGAGACGATAATTCAGTTATAAGGGTCATATACTCATATCACACATGCGAATAATCGAACTAAATAAGAATAACAAAAAAACACAATTTTTTAAATAAAGAGTTGAAAAAATTGGGTGATTTTTACGGGAAGTTAAACTAGTTACAAATCTACAATTAGGAAGGTGACAAGCGGACTAGTTACCTACCAAACATGATTATATTGTTTGGTGTTTGCCCAGTGAGAGTACACGTAGTCGGATTAACAAAACGCGGTTAACAAAACAATAGTGATAAACTGATAATATATATTGGCAAAATGACTGAGCCCTAAGTCGTTGCATAATCACTCCCTTGCAAAGCAAGCACATTAGTTACTACATTCCCTGGATCATTCCTACTGTCTTCCTCGAACCTTCATTCTTTTGATTTTTCCATTTTTTTTAATATATTTAATTAGTTGACTGACTTTCAATTCCATACAAACGCCCTTTATATACTTTCCTTCACAAACATACACTCCAAAATCATTATCATCACTTTAATTAATTAATTAATTAATAACTTCTCTTTCTATAACAACATATCTTACCTACTAACTGAAGTATATTATTGTTCTATTTGTGTTTGTAACCAATACAATCTTAACTAACATAAATACACTACATACATACATACATACCCTCTCTTCTTACACAACTAAAATGGCTGCAAAAAGGATTGCTTCTACTTCTGCTGCTGCTGCTGCTGAAAATGATGAAGATAAACTCAGAGGGAAACGGCCAAGATCGACCACACCCTCTTTTGCATCGTATGTTTTTCTTTTACGTAATCCATCCGTCTCAGTTATTTGTTCACGTTCATTTTAAATTTTATTGTTAATTATTGTTACTTTGCAGTGTAATAGGGGAAGTGATGCTTGTGAGATCGTTTCAGGGGCTATGCGATTCCTTGGAACCCTTGATAAGACGAGTGGTATAAGTTTTACTTTTTTTTATTATGTCTCAACTTACTTGCTTCTTAGCTTGTTAATACACACTCGATAACCGGTTGTCGTATAATTGCTAATCTGGTTATTATAATAAAGTTTTCGAGGTTTTGTTTTATAGAATTTGAGTTATGTCATATAAAATGTTTGCATTCACCCATTTGAACATAAAGAAAATAAACTTTAAGAAAACTAAAAAATTTATAAATAAGTTTAGTTAGATAAGATTGATTGTATGGTACTATTGTATCACTCAAGGTATGTATAGTATTAAATTGTGGTGAAATAATAATATAATATACAACATTTATAAAGACGTAAAAGAGAATGAAAAAAACATGTATTTAATATATTTATTGAATTAAATTAACAATTTAACATACGGTGGAATTAAATTTGAAGCCCTAATCATACAAACTTCACCAGTGATTAGGACTTACGAGTTGTGTTACTTATGTAGTAAACTTGGTAATTATTATACGCGTAATACACTAATACGAGTATATGTATGTACATATGTAGTAATAATAATTCTATTTAGATTCAAATATTGTTAAATTAATCGTTCCGATTTGAGTTAGACTTAACCTCTTCATTGCACGTTCATTTTTGTTACTCAATTTATTATCAATTTTTTTCCTGGACTAATAAGGTTCAATATCACCTGATGACGGCTTAACACTTTCCACAAACAAAAGTTAGATCGCATTCATTCAAATCAAGTTGAATCGGACAACACTTTCCACAAACAAAAGTTAAATCGCATTCATTCAAATCAAGTTGCATCGGACGTAATTAAAGAGTTAAAGTTGAACACTTAAAAACTATTTTGCGTGTAAACAAATTGCATTCTATTTTTCTTGATGTTGAAATATTCTTCTTGTAGTCAAAATATTTAGTACTATTTTTCTATAACATATTTTAGTCTCGATCACAAAATGCAAAGGACTCCGATAATATGGTTGAATGGCTCTTACTAAGTTAGAATTGTCTTTATTTCATTCTTTTTGGTTTTATTGGGATAAAAGTAAAAATAAACAAATGACAGAACTGATTGATCAATGATCATCATAACTAAAACCCGTTATAATAGATGTTTTTTGTTTCCGTAGGTGAACGAAGAAGTAGAACGCGGCATACAAAGAAGTATGATGCGAACAATAACAAGGTCACCATCGCTAAGGATCCAAGCTCGAGAGCCAGCAAGCTTGCGACTGATATTCACCAACTCGACTTTACCCATGACTTTCACATGCAACACAATCTTAGACAATAACGGACAACAATTACAACTCATGCTCGTCGAAAAAATAGGCGACCAAATCACCCCCAAAACCCTACCATATCCTATCAAAATCGAGCTTGTAGCCGTTGAAGGCGACTTTCCGTCTCCTATAGACCGCGATACATGGACCGCGGCTGAGTTTAACAATAAGGTTGTCAGAGAAAGGAATGGAAGACGTCCGTTGTTGTTGACTAAAGAGTTTAATTATACAATGAAGAACACGAGTTATTTACGTGTTGCTGAAGTCGAGTTTACTGATAATTCGAGTTGGATACGGACCAGGAAATTCAAAGTTGGTGCTAGAGTTGTTGAGGAGAATTGTAATAGTGTTAGAATTCTTGAAGCTGTTACTGATGCTTTCGTTGTTAAGGATCATCGCGGCGTATGTAAGTTCATCTTTCTCGGTATTTTCTTTTGTTGCATTTATCTCATTCATTTATTTATGCGAAAATCACAAATGATTTGTCTCTATCCTTGATGGATATTTTGTTAGGGCCGATCCTAAATATTTGGAGGCCTGGGCGAGGTTGTAAAATTGTACCCTAGCTTTAATATTTTTTCAGATGAGGTTGATTTTTGAAAAATCTAAGAAATTTAGTAAAAAAAATGATTTTGAACTTGGAAAACTTTTTTTATTGTCAAAAAACTGTTTTGATGAACATAATTCGACAAGATTTCATAAGCATGATTGTTTATTAGGAATAGAACACTTGACCTCTTGACACTTTGTAACCTGAAATACCACTAGATTCCTTACCCTAACTTGTATTTTAGATGTAATAAAATTTATTTTACAAATAACATCATTTTAATTTTACAATAATAGACCCTTTCAAACTTGGGCCCTTGTCAAATGTCAACCCTAACGTCCAATAGGGTCGACCCTAGTATTAATTTACTATCAAGTGTGTTGACTGGTGATGAACGTTTCTCGTACGTAACAATGCAGCGTACCAAAAACATTATCCACCGAGGCTCAACGACAACGTTTGGCGATTGGAGAAGATCGGAAAAGACGGGACATTTCATAAAAGACTTGGACATGCAGGGATTTATACTGTTCAAGATTTCTTAAAATTATCAGTCATCGACTCAGATAAGCTGAAATTGGTAATGACATTGCTATTAAGATGATGATCTTTTATTATAAAATGATCGCTTTTTAGCTGATGCTATATTGATTTGTTACAGATAATAGGTGGGAGGACTGGTATATCAGAGAGAATGTGGGATACTATATTGAAACATGCAAAGACGTGCGAAATAGGCAACAAGCTATATATCACTCGTGGAAGCAACTTTACGTTGATTTTGGATGCTATATGTCAGACTGTAAGTGTCAAAAGTGATGACCAACATTCTCAACATATAACTTCCTGCCTCAAGGTACTTGACTCATTTTGTCGTTAACCAGTTTTGTTTATGACAGTTAAATAGAACTGTAAATGATTTGAGAGGGTCTGTAGAGTACTCAAAATTAGTTCGGTCGAAATTGGTCAACACATATTGCAAGCCCATTTGTTCCAAATCCGAGCCGATTAATTATGAGCTTAGCAGAGCTCGGAATCGGAAGCTCGATCGTTTAAACTTGTTTTATTTTTTATTATTAACTAATTATGCATTTTGCAATTATTTATATTTTTAATAAAATGTTATTTTATCAATTATGATTATATTTTGTTATATTTATAATGCTTTTATATTGAACATTTTTCTTAAAATATATTTATTTTTAATTTGATTTAAAATATAAAGAAAATAATGATTTAACTTAGTTCGAACCTAATCTGAGTTGATTCCAATCTTTAATTTTTTAAGTTCGGAAGATTCTGAGCTGATTCCGAGCTTGAGATAAAGTATTTGAGCCGAATCCAAGGTCGATTACCTCCTAATCACAGGCTCGCGACATTTCCTCTAGAGATGAGTTTGTACAAATAATAAAGTCTATATTATTGTTCATAGAAGTCTCGATTAAAATTAAACAAAAAATGTCGAATTTTAAGGTAGAATCTTTAATTTGAAGTAATCTATTATTGAAATTTTTAATTCCTTATCATACATTATTAACCTTCCTATAATTTGGCTAGGATCAGGGTGAAGTTGATCAATTGGTGAAAAAAGCTTATGAAAATTGGAATTCCTTAGAAGAGGTGGAGGGCAGTCCTGTTGATGTGATATTGCAACAACCTCAAGGTTAGTATATGTTACACCCTTTCTCCCGATTATTTATATATATTAAATTATTTAATGATTAGGACGGAAAGAGTAATAAAATACGAGCACTTACATAATAACCTGCATTAATTATAATTATATATGCAGCAATTGCAATGGCTGACTGCAACAATCCGGATTTGATGCAATACGAGGTCGTTTTTGGCGAAATCATTGAAGTTGGGGGGACTACTCAAGCTATTAACCAAAATGATGGAATACATTTTGAAGATTGGGGAACATCACAGCACATATTCAATTAGGAGTACTCTCAAGAATGCTTAATGGGTTGCAGTTGGTCGTGTTTAAAACCGTGTTTATCTTAAATCTCTCACAACCCTTTTTATTTCCATCTCTTTTTTTAATCGGGTGTGAAAGTCGTTTTAAGTTAAGACGATCTTAAATAAGATCTGTAAATGTTATATATACGCCTACAAGGCTTCAACTACTCTTTTTCCTTTCACAATGTTGTATTGTTAGAATTAGGTGTATTGTATTTATTTTGTGAAGAATGTTTCAGCTCTTTGTTTGCTGGTTAAGTTTCAACCTTAACTAGTTCATTTCATTTTTCACATGTGTATTATATGTAAAACTTTGTAGGCATTTCATCTATTTCGTATATCGGTTTTCTAACCTGTGTTCTAAGGGCACGCATAAATAACCGGTAAGATTCACAAGATAATTTCCCCTAACTTGTAATTCCATCACATGTACTCGAAATTTTCTAGCATGAGAGTCGTTTGGTTCGGCATGGGAAGATAAAATTCTCGGGAAGATTAAAATTTATATGAACTTGAAAATCACGTGGATTAGGTAATTGTTGTTTGGTTGGATGTAGGAATTTTAAAACATGCAGGAACTTCCAATTACCTAGAGTGGACTAGGTAGGTGACTTCCTACATTATGCAGGAATTAGAGTTTCCTAGAAAGTTCTAATTCGCATATGAATTAGGCAACCAAACAAGAATCAATTCTCCCACTTCACTATCTTTGTCACAATTATTTCAATCGAAGATAAACACGTAATTGGGACAAAAGAAATGACCCTACATCAAATTCATTCTAACTTTCAGAAACATTATTCGGGGAGGCGTATATAGAACAAAAATATAGGGAGTATAATGGTAAGTTGTTCTATATATACATTATGAAACAGTAATTATAAAACCCGTTTTAAGTTTTCCGTAACTTGACGAACTATACTCTGTTCAAACACAAACGGAATGACGATCAGACACTAGCATATGAGGTATTAAGAGACATTACCGTAGTATCATCCAAGGATGACGAAGCTGGTGAGTAATCACCCTTCAATATAAATGCATCATCAGATAAAATGTCAACTTCGTCTGGCTTGTTGACGTTTTTGTCTTTGTTATCCTTGATGTTGTACAGCCTTTGTAATACTTCTGCCATTGTTGGACGCATTTCTCGAGTGCCCTGCAAGCACTGAAAAGCTAGGTCCGCTAAAGCTGTAATTTCTGTTTTGACCTTGGAATCTGATTGAAACCCGAGTGATGGATCGACAAATTCATCCAACGCGTTACATTGTATCTTACTTATCAACATGTTACACAAGTTGATATCGCCTCTGCGTCTAGTAACGTCAACAGCAGGCTTAGATGACATAAGTTCAGCCAACAAAACTCCAAAGCTGTAGACATCGCTTTTTTCTGTTAGTTGGTAACATTGATGATACTCGGGATCCAAATAACCAGGAGTTCCTTGGGGAGCTGTTGAAACGTGGGAGACACCCATGGGAAATAAACGTGACAATCCAAAATCGGCCACCTTTACAGTGAAATTCTTGTCAAGAAGGATATTTTGTGTTTTCACATCACGATGGATAATGTCGGAAGCATGAAGGTACACCAATGCACAAGCTGTCTCAGTAGCTATGCTTAGCCTTGTAGACCACGGTAGGAGGTTAAGGTTAGCGTTTTTACCATGAAGATGGTCCGCGACTGTACCATTTTGGACATACTCGTACACAAGAAGAAGCTCCCTACTATGACGAGACGTGCACCCATAAAGATTCACAAGGTTCTTATGATTTAAGTTAGCCAGGATCTCGACCTCATTCAGAAATTGCTCGGCTCTTTTGTTACTGTTTTCAAATAAACGTTTCACAGCTACCTCACGTCCATCGTCAAGAATACCTGATTAAGACATAGCCCATAATTTCTTGATTAATGAGGCATTATTAACAATTATCTAGTTATAACTAAGTGGTGTTAGTCCAGTGATAATCGAGTTAAACCTTAAAGCTTGCAGAAATGTAGGAGTTGAGAGGTCTCAGGTTCGATTACCAGCTGGGCGATGACCACTTGCCACTGCAGCTCCCGAAGGGTGGCTTACATGGTCCATGCGGGAATGCTGGGCCCGGGGATTAAACCCCTCGTTACCAAAAAAAAAAAAAAAAAAAAATCGACCGTGTTGGATTACTGTATCATACTTACCATGGTAAACGGTGCCATACCCTCCAGCTCCGAGTTCCTTAGCAGGATTGAAGTACTCAGTTGCCTCTTCAAGCGCAGCGTAACTTAAGAGCTGGACACCAAAATAGGAACTTACATTTGCATCTAGTGTCCTCGGCAATATTCTGTCGGACCCAAAACTATCCAAGGAGGATCGCTTCTTTCTTCTTTGTTTTTTATATAAACACAAGGCGACGCCTAACATGCTTAAAAGGAAGAGACCGCTAGCTGCTACTGCAATTCCCGCAATGCCTACAATGAACTTTTATGTTATGAATACAAATTGATTGTAGTGTTTAACTGTTTATGGTAGGAGTTCATAAGAAATACTGTTTTTAAATACAGAGTAATTTGTAGCACTTATCGAGTAATCTATTAAGACGTTACCTGTAGAACTAGTCTTCTTGGTCGGTGTTGTTTGATCTACAACTGTAAACAGAAGACATAGTTCAATCATACAAGGCTCAAGTGCTAGTTGTAGCTAGATGGTACAACATACAAATTGTTCAAATGAAAATTTACGAAATTGCAGTATATTTAATTTCATTATTGTGCTCGTCTTAAATTAAAATATACGGTGTAATATTTGGGAATTGAGAGACATTATCGGTTCCTCAGTCCGAATCAAGCTGATGCAGGAAAGGAACGACAATGATCCCGCTAACCGCGGTCTGCGCTAACTACTACTTTGGTCTTAGTTGATATCAATCCCAATGGCATCAAGTGAGCAGGAATCTCAGAAGCTTAGTTGGATGTTGGAACAACACATTCCACAACTTTTTTTTAAAACAAAAAAGTCCCAAAAGGGGCCTTACTTCATTGGTAATAAATCGACGCTCCCTTACCTAGCAATTTGCAAAAAACCGTAAACACATTGGTTAATGTTGTTGTCCACATTTTGGATCTTAAAGATATTCAACTATATAACTGCGGGTATTTTATTTATACTTTCTTTTGGGGAGCCAGGTCATATTTGAGTCTTTGACACCGGTGCAACAAGTGCGACTATACTGTCCAGTAGGATAGTACAATGGGTTGGGCCGGCCGAGCTAGGGCACAGCCCTAAAATAAAAGAGGGTTGGGCTATGTTAGGCCGGGCCGGGAAAAGTCAGCCCTAGCCCAGCCCTGGAGGGCTGCTAGTTGTCTTTGCGGTAGGGCAGAGTATGGATCGGGTATTTGATCCGAAACCCTACTTCGGATCGGATATCCGATCCAAAAATCCAAAATTTTAGTATCCATGATCTGATCGAAAATGTTCGGATATCCGAATTTAATATTCGAAACTATCCGGAAATTTTGGATCAGTTATCCAATATCCGATATATGATCAATATAAATATATATTGTCAAAACTATAATAAAAAAGAAAAGTAGCGTAATAAAAATGAAAATGTGGGTTTGTGAATGTGGAATTGTGGATTATTGGTTTTGTTAATGAAAAGAAATTAAACTTTACGGTTTTGTAGACGAGGGTTATTTACGGTTTTGTGAATGATAGTTATTGAGTGAAATGAAATTAGCTAGTGTTATTTAATATTTATGGATCAAATCTCGGATATGGATCGGTTATGACACAGATATCGGATATCCAATCTATTATTTGATATCTGATCCGATAACTTTTGGATATCGGATATCCAAATTTTTAAGCCAGACATCCATATTTGATCCGATATCTAAATATTTCGGATACGGGTATCCGAACCAAACCACTTTTCGGATAAGATATCCATTAATTCGGATCAGATACGGATCGGATGTCGGATCAATTCGGATCATCGGATTTTTTGCTCAGCCGTACTTTGCGAACTGTATTTGTGTTAGTTGTGTTAACTTTATTAGTGGGCTGGGTCGGGTTGGGCTGGACTGCATTTCACACAGGACCGCGGACAGGACTGGGCTGACAAAATCCGGCCCTGGCCCCGCCCTAGCCCTGTGGGCTAGAAAAATTTGCCCACGTAACAGGGTCGGGCCGGTACGTTGTCCAGCTTTACTGTCCAGGCACTAACGCGATCATGAGATAACTTTTTTCATTAAAAAAAATACAATTTTATTTTGAAAAACAACTTGAATTTCCTAAAAAAAATGATGGGTTGAAATAACGCAATTTTCAACCCATGTATTTTATCTCAATGAAGAACTTCTGAATTTCTAATTAACTCATTGTGAGAGAAATTCTTAAGATTTAAATTAATAAAATTTTATTTTATTTGCAAACAATTACAGAGTATGACAGAAGATAGGTTGAATATTTAGACATGGACCTTGTGGTTGCAGAATGTGCACACGATGATGTCCCAGTACATTTAGGCAGATCTCGGAAAGTATCATATAAGACCGTTTCAAAGAAATTTAATTGATCGGTTTTTCAAGGTAACTATAGGTTATGATAGATAAACCATCTCAACCAAAACCTGGTTAGTTTGCACATGCCCCATATCGTGTGTTGGGTTTCCACTTCGTGAGAACCCGTAACCTTCGGTCACACTTACCCTGATACCATTATAGATGAACCTTCTCAACCAAAAACTTAAGGTAATGGTTACACAAGCTAATAACAGAGAAAATGAACTGAACGACCTATGGAAATAATGAAACAGAACAATCGAACAAAATGCTAGACAGTATCTCCGAATTGTTTTAAAACTTTTTATTATTATTATTATTATTATTATTATTATTATATGTGAGCGGACTTAATTAGAGGTATTGAAACGAACGGAGAAAACATTATCGTTAATCAGGGTATACGACCTGGGGAAATTGGAGGAGCACCTTGCATTCTTGCAAGGCACTATTATGTAAGCGGACTTAATTAGAGATATTGAAATGAACAGAGAAAACATTATCGTTAATCGGGTACACGTACCTGGAGAAATTGGAGGAGGAGCTTGCAAGGCATAGTTATTAGCACTAGGATTAGAGGCCGAGCAAGTCTTACTTAACGATCCACCGCCTTGGCAGAAGCAAAGACGTTGGCCTGTTGTATGATTAAACCCACATCTTCCATAAGTTTTCGAGCAATCATCGCATTGACTTTCATCCATTGTCCATTTCAACTCAAAACCTTTAGTAACAACATCAGTGAAACCTCCGATACCATTCTTCAGATTCTCCGCTATCGTCTTAATGACAGGAATGACAATATTGGTGCTACATACATCATTCAGCTTGGCCTTCGAGCTTTCGTCTATGGCGAGATAGTTGAGTGCGCTATTGAACACGGAAGTGCTGGTTGGATTGATATAACCGTCAGCCGGGCATGGAAAAGCAAATGGAGTCATTTCGCCTGGTTCGTCTGGTAGTCTTTGACAGTCATAAAAGAGGGTGGCATTTTGGGAACTAGATGTGAAGTCGAAAAGGCTGTAATCCAAGGTCGAGTTGGTCAACTCGGACTTGTTTGTCGGACACGGTCCTTGAGAAAACTGTAGTTTTGAAACGGTGAACACATGGGTATGGTAATTGATCTCAAGTACATTGTACCGTTGTTTCTCAATCTCAATGGTTAGAGAATTGCCTCGACATTCAACAGCAAAACCCGGATAACCACAGTATTCATAGCGGCTATTGTCATAGAAAGGATACGTGATGTTTAGGGATGGGCCGCATGTTGAGTGAAGCGGAACACAATTTGCATATTGTTCGTCTACAAATGCAGACGACGATGGATGAATCAAACTGCTGAATACCAGTAAAACGATGGAAAATATACAGGAAAGCAGTATTCGATTAGGCATATACATTTAGATATGATTTTCGGGATGCAGAAAATGTATTGATCAGGTCTACAGATGAAGAATTATTGTTGTATAGATGTATGAGTATGACCAAATACATATGATCCCATAAAATAAAAATAAATAGTATGACCAAGTTAATACTGTAAATTGTACTCCTCCTATTCAAGCTATTCTTCCCTCTTTCTTTAACGATAATCACGTTTTCTTCTCTATTTCCTTATTTGGTAAGCTTTTTGTGGTTTAAATTCAATTTTATGTGGGGTAGGGTGATTTGTGTGGTCCAAATTCATTTCGTTAATTTTTGGGTAAAAAGAAAGGGGAAGAATAGCCTGAATAGGAGTGAGTATTATAATACCGATAATGAGTGATAGATTATTGTAATTGATCATGTTGTATTGTTGTGTATTATAATTGCCGAAGCGCGTTCAAAATTCTTGTTCCATTCATGTGCAGGCATATGAAATTATGCATTATTATTTTGCACAATTCCAAATCTTGTTAAAATTGACTCTTAATAATTGTCTATATGTCTGTTGTTGACATGAATTTTTGATAGAATATATGTAATTATTCTTAGCTTATTCTTTACCTATATTAGTATATACGGTTTCCTAGTATGTAGTCTAGAATATCTCTTTGTAATCTTAGTAGTCTTGTATTTATACCCATGTTTTATCAATGAGAAGATCAAGCATTATCTTCCTTTATGGTATCAGCTTACTAGGGCACGATTCCTAAATCGCTTCCGCGCACGCAACCCTAGCCGTCGTCTTTCACGACCTCTTCTTTTCTTCTCCTTATCACTACCTGCCTCACGACAATATCCTATGGCTCCTGACACTAATAAGTCTGGTTTCCATCCGGCTCTTGCCGTGAATAATATCAAGAACCATGTCACCGTCGAACTTGGCATGGACAACGATCAATACCCACTTTGGGTTATTCTTTTCACGAACCACGCGAAATCTAACCGCGTGCTTCACCATATTGTTGAACCGAAAAGTGGTTCCAAGGCTCCGTCTACTGCTGAAGAGAAGGAAATCTGGGAAACCCTCGATGCTACGGTTCTCCAGTGGATTTATTCCACCATCACCAACGATTTACTGGAAACCATTGTCGAAGCTGACTCGACGGCCATGGAAGCATGGAAACGGCTTCAAAATATTTTCCAGGACAATAAGAACTCTAGGGCGGTGACCCTTGAACAGGAGTTCTCTCATATTGCTATGGCAGATTTCCCTTCCGCCTCTGCCTATTGTCAGCGGCTCAAGTCCCTTGCAGATCAATTGAAGAATGTGGGTTCTCCGGTTACGGAAACAAGGCTGGTTCTGCAAATGGTCTCTGGCCTGACTGATGCATATCGCAATGTTGGCACCATCATTCGCCAAAGTGACCCGTTACCACCGTTCTACCGGGCTCGATCTATCTTGACTCTAGAAGAAGCAGGATTTGCTAAGGAGGCTGCCACAACCTCATCGACTGCCATGCTTGTTCAGAATGGAGGAGGGGTAAGCGGCGCTACCGGGGGCAAGTCCAACTCTGCCAAACAGAATCAGAATCGTGGATCAGGTGGGAAAAAGAAGAATGGAGGCAACAAGGGTGGGAAAAACTCTAAACAACCAACTGCTTCTTCTACTTCCTCGCCTACTGCTGCCTCTGTTCCAGGGCCAACCACTGGTCAGACCTGGCCTACTTCGTATGGTACATGGGGATGGCCACCGTCACCTTGGGGATATCCACCATGTCCTTACCCATCAAGTCCATGGTTTCGACCCGGTCTCAATCGTTCCCAACAAGGTATTCTTGGACCTCGTCCTGCCCAGGCAGCAATTGTAGCTGTTGATGGTTCCACTCCGAGTCAAACTGATATCGAAGCCGCCATGCTCACTCTCGGTTTGACACCTCCAGATCCATCATGGTTCATGGATACAGGGGCCACCTCTCATATGACAGCCAACCAAGGTACTCTCTCGTCTTGTGTTAAATCAAGCACTCATACACTAGTAGAAAAATACTTATTTGAGGCGTCAAAAATGAGGCCATTTGCGGCGTTTTTAGTGTAGCAGCAAATAAAGGGGCCGCAAATAGAAAAAGTCATTTGAGGCGTAAAAAAAACGCCGCAAATAAGAGGTTATTTGAGGCGTTTTTCTAAAAAAACGCCGCAAATAGAAAAGGCTATTTGAGGCGTTTTTTGAAAAAAACGCCACAAATAGGTCTTCTATTTGAGGCGTTTTTTTCAAAAAACGCCGCAAATAGGGTAAAAAAAAAAAAAAATTTTTTTTTTTTTTTTTGGTTAATATGAAAAAATGCACACAAATTATTTAAATATGATAACTCTCAAATGTATTTTTACAAGAGAATGTTACATGTTTTTAAAATAATACTGTACAAGTGTTTTAAATAAAATGCAATCTATACTAATTGCTTTAGACAATAATTTACACTTGACAATGTGATGGAACTTCGTGAATCTCTGAAGTGGCTACAATGGAGAGGGCTGCTAGTGTGTGTGTTATCAACATTCCACAAAATTTGTAATTTGAGGGCTTATCAACAATTCCACGCTTCTGAAACAGGGAAGCTATTTGAATAACCTTTTCGATCCCTTTGCTTATTGCTTGCGTTTCCTCAGCCAAGAACTTCAGTTGTATCTGCAAAGCATAATACTTCATTAATTGTAGTGAAGCTATTTGAAAAGATAATATATTTGATTTCACTTTGGGAATCATCAGGGACCGAGAGTCCTTGGTTTCCAGTAATCTCTAACATGGTCGTTGGGACTCATGGCTAGCTCATAAGGGGATTTTTCCAAACATTATTCGTGTCAAATACCCTTTAGATTATGATAAGGTATGGACAGTAAACAGTAAACTAATGGATAAACACTAGGACAATCACAAAACCAGAGAGTCAATGCAAACCCTATGTCAAATCCAATCATAAAACCATTTTCTATCCAAACTAGTCAACTTTTTAGGAAAATAAGTAGAGTATTAGTAACCTGCAAGGTAAATTGACGAAACAAAATAGGAAAAAAGAGGAAAATAAGTAGAGTATTAGTAACCTGGCACAATGGGTATGTATGTTCCACTACTAACATTTTTGGACATATACAAGTCTACTTGTTTATCGTACCAAGATTAATATTCAACATATTATATTGTCTACATTGAATAAAATTCTCATTTTTACACTCATGTGAAATACGCAGGAGGCGCATGTGGATACGGGAACTTGTATAGCCAAGGGTACGGAACCAACACAGCGGCCCTCAGCACGGCTCTATTCAATAGTGGGTTAAGTTGTGGATCTTGCTATGAACTAAAATGCAGTCAAGACCCACAAGGGTGTAACCCAGGCAGCATTATTGTGACTGCCACCAATTTCACATGTGAAGATCATTGTTTCAAATAGTGCCTATAGTAGCTTGTCACACTAAATTGCTCAAAGATCATTGTTTCAAATATATAGTGCCATATAAAACGAACCTGAAAAATCTCCTCCTCAAAAATTATTTGGGCCCTTTCCTCATAAATTAAACGTATTAGTGTCACAATACCTCGAATTATGAATAAGAAGATTATCAGGCTTGAAATCTCCATGAATAATGCCAGAACTGTGCAGAGTCTCAAGCATGTGAAGCATCTCAATGGTGTAGTAGATACATGACACTTCTTCCATGGATGTATCGCATGGATTAAATATATAAGAACTTATAGCATCCTGCGCATTATACCTTTATTAGTCAGATGCTAGCATTCATAATAAGCCTTCAAGATCATGCATAAAAGCACAGAATTGAACCCACATGAAGTGTTCCATTTGGCAAATAGTCACACACAAGAATACTGTAATCCGTATAATGATGCATCCTCCGGGCGGAACCAAATCCCAACCTCTGTAAACAATTATCAGCAAAAGGCTTATAAAATCAAACATATTTTTAGGTGATGAATGAAGAGACTCACTCACTTCTTCATCTGGAATAAGCTTATCAAGCTGACGATACATATGAAACTCCCATGGAAAGGCAGGGTTTTGTATCTGCCATTCGTTCTCAAGTTGGAATAGATATCAAGAGAGTAAAACCACTTGGTAAAAAGCTGGACAGTTGATACTTGAATACATATTTTTACCTTTAGAGTAACTGTATGCATTATCAGGGTCACTATTAACATAAGCTCTGAAAACTTGAGCAAATCCTCCTTCACCAACACGACCTTTTATTTGGTACTCCCTTACACCTTCACATGGGTAACTCCAGCCAAGGCCTACAAATTCCAAATAAAGTGCTTTAGGAGACGAGGCAAATACAAAAATCAGTGTGCATAGAAATTCAAAACCGTGTTGTACCTAGAATAACCTCTGGGGCACGATAATGGCGGGTTGAGACTACATAGCTCTGTTCAGAGCGTTTATAAGTCGTGCTACCAAAGTCAATGACCTTAATCGCGATGGACTTGGGAACCTTTTTGTAATATGAACTACCTCTAGGTGACCGATGTGATCCCTGCAAACATATGATCCGGTCAATACAATGCAAAGTTACAACAAACTGCGGTAAAACAGGAGGAAGAGTAAAACAAAATTCATGGCATTAATACGATATCTACATATGGAGTATAGACCTTGTAATCAGGGACCTTGACATAATCTGGTGAGACTAATAACACATTCTCAAGCTTCAAGTCAGTGTATAAGATGGAGCTCATGCATAACTGCAGGCATTATTCACAAAAATAAGTGTCATGACCAAGAAAAACGATACTCAAACCAAAGTAGCTAAGACTTATGTACAATGACACTTCCCCAACCAACACCTAAAATCTAATCAAAGGATATGATTAAGACAACAACAGAGTCCACAAATCTACTGACACGACGAAAACAACGAGAACAATGCACACAAGTGATAAACTAAGGGAAGATATTTCATATTACACACATGCTATACATTCCAAGAGTTGTCTGCCAATATCTCGAACAAGACTATTCTGGATCGACACAACGATTTCACTATAATTTAGTATCAAATCTCCATTATCACAGTAAAATTGGGTAACAAAAAATGAACAAATATTAATAATTAATGGGTAATTCACAATATCACAAGAAAAGGTCATAACGAAAAGATTTAAAGAAGGAAGTAGCAAAGGAGAGGTTGATACACTTCTAGTTTTGCTTTTCTCGTATCTCCCCTTTAACTTAATTTACCTGGCTAACCACGCATTCAAAGAAGAGGTTGATACACAACATCCTTACTCTAATGTTCAGACAAAACCACATTCTCGCAAAGCCCTATCAGACCCGATATTTCGGAAGTCTCCCAAATCAAAAAAGCTTAAACCCTAAGTAATCGTATTGTACTGTATTTCGAATATAAACACTCCAATTAATCGAAAATAAATATAAACCCTAACAATAATAACATTGAATTTAACCCTAAATATAAACAATGAACAACAAATTTACATACCTAATATCAACAACAAAAGGCGAGGTGACGCGGTGGTGGTGGGGCACGCCGTGGTAGTGGAGCACGCCGTGGTTGTGGGTAAGAAGGGCACGTTGTGGTTGTGGGTAAGAAGGGCGAGTTTTTGAGGTTTGTAAAATGAAGCGAGAGGATGGAGATTTATTAATTTTATTCTTTCTATGTATCACTCGTTTGCTGCGTTTCTACAATTAACGCCGCAAAAAGGTTTTTTGAGGCGTTTTTCCCAAAAACGCCTCAAATTGTTATATGATTTTAATTTTAAAAAAAAACTATTTGCTGCTATTGAGATAAAACGCCTCAAATAGATAGCCGCAAAAAGCTATTTTTCTACTAGTGATAACGGTATTATAGTCGGAAATGGTCATTCTATTCCAGTTCATGGTTACGGCAATGCCACCTTACCCTCACCCCATCCACCTTTAGTCCTTAAAAATGTCTTACATGCACCCAAAATAGTCAAAAACCTGATTTCAGTTCGCAAATTTACTACCGATAACTCGGTCACCGTTGAATTTGACCCTTTTGGCTTTTGTGTGAAGGACTTACGGACGGGGACACATCTGATGAGGTGTAACAGTCGCGGCAATCTGTATCCCATTTCCACTCCATCCACCATAGAGACCAGTACTACTTCGGCGCTTACTGCCATAGCTCCCTCTCTTTGGCATGATCGTTTAGGTCACCCCGGGGAACCAGTCTTTAATTCTCTTAAGCGAAATAATTTTATTGAATGTAATTTGAATTTAAAACCTTCATTTTGTCATTCTTGTCCTCTTGGTAAACATGTTCGTTTGTCTTTTGCTAATTCTATTACGCGTACCGCTTTGCCCTTTGATATTTTGCATTGCGATCTTTGGACATCTCCAGTTCTTAGTTCGTCAGGTCATAAATACTACCTTCTCGTTTTGGACGATTTCAGTAATTATTTGTGGACTTTCCCAATTGCTAATAAATCTGATGTTTATCCAACGTTAGTTACCCTACATGCTTATATCCAAACCCAATTTGAACGCAAAATAAAATCGCTCCAATGTGACAATGGCTCGGAGTTTGTCAATGGCCCCTTTCGAAAATTTTGTGCGGATAACGGTTTGGTATTTCGCCTCTCTTGTCCACATACATCGTCCCAAAATGGTAAGGCTGAGCGCAAACTTCGGTCCCTAAATAACATTGTTCGCACCCTTTTGCTTCATGCGTCCATCCCTGCAAAATACTGGCACCACGCGTTACAAATGGCAACTTATTTATCGAACATTCTCCCAAGTAAAGTTATTGCTTTTGGTACCCCAATGTCTATTCTGTTTCACAGGAATCCGACTTATTCTCATCTTCGAGTTTTTGGTTGTTTGTGCTTTCCCCTGGTTCCCTCTACCACCATACACAAACTTCAACCTCGTTCTAGTCCCTGTGTCTTCCTAGGCTATCCACAAAATCATAGAGGGTATAACCTAATTATATATGCAACCAGCCTGCCTGAGATTCACTACTGCAGAGTCTGCAATCTAGGCTAACTACCTGCATTACGCAGTTTAAAGATTGAGATGGTTTCACAATAGTATTGTATAAACAAAATGCAGATATCAGAGTTAGTTGGTAAGGTCATAAATTTAGGCATTCAGCATCAAAATCGCCGTCGTGACTCTTTTACGCACACAGAAGAAAGCCAACAAGAAGATGATCCATTAATTTTACAGGTACTTATAGCCTTACAGGTCATACTCAATCTGAGAATCTAGTATCTCGTAATCCGTCCAGTATAGCTGATACCCGATCGAATACCCTGTCAAAGTTTTTCTCACTCTAATCAATATCTGAAATAGTACGGATCAAATGTCAACTTTCTTTTAAAAAAATGTAACTATTCATTAACAAAATAACAAAACTCAGATTATCATCTTTAACATTTTATCAAAAAAATAGTAACATTTTATCGCACACCATTTTATACATCTTGTTTCAGACAAAAAAACGGTGAAAAATAATTTAAATACTCGTTATTTGGGGATGAAATAATTTAGGTTACCCCTAAAATAATTTCGGATACTTGGTAAAAAAAAGGAGAAAAATAAACGCAATCCGGTATAACCTCTTAAGCGGCTCAAATACGTGTATAGTACATGGTTTCAAGATTCTAGGGTCCCGGAGCAAATTCTTTGGAAATAACACAAAAGGTTCCCGTGTTAGATATAGCTACCTCGCAAATTTTGAGACGAAATAGAGGACAGTTGGGTGTCGAACTGTCGATATGCAATAAACCACTTTTCGTTAAACCATGGAAAAAATGTAAAAAAAATGGATTAATACTCGTTATTTGGGTCTGAAATCAAACGAGTTAACTCCTGAAATCACCTTAGATACGTGGTAGAAAAATCAGGGGAAAAAGAACATGATCCGGTACGACCACCCGAACAACCTAAATTGAAGTGTCACGAAACAAAATTATTTATAAATCACATAGACAGTTCTCCATATCAGGTAAAGCGACCACGTAAAATTTGAGGAGCCTGAGGACATTTGGGGATGTCGGATACGATAAATTAACATTCGTCGAACCTCGGATAATCGTGAAAGATAAATTAATACTCGTTATTTATTTGAGTCTCAAATCTAATAGGTTAAACTACTAAAATGAACTCGAATGCGTGGTAGAAAAACAAGGGCAAAAGAGAAGTGGTTTGGTTCGACCTCACGAGCGACTCAAATTGAAGTATAATACACGGTTTTCAAGAATTCAGGATCTCAAAACAAAACTCAATGAAAATCAAGTTTTTTTAGAAAATTACCATGCATTAGCACTGAACTAGTGCAAATAGGAATATACAACTAGATGTATCATGTATATGAGCATCGTACACCTGATATAAATCTAATTGGGCTTAATATGCGGGGTTTTTAGCTTTTAAATATTTTAACTTATATTTTACAGTAGGTCTCTTGGGAGACCGCCTCTTAATAAGCTTATTGAGAGACTATTGTACAAATTTAAGAAAAAGTGGTACAGAAAGTAATAAAATTGGTACTAATCATGATTTAAGATAAAATGAGTACATTTATTATGTAAATAGCTAGTTTAGCTACGAGACTGTACGATCAATGACAAAAGGGTCACGACTCACGAAATACAAATAAAGGGTACAAAAGAATAATTGTTTCTCGATAATTTATTGAAAGACCGTCTCTCTCAAGTTTTAGTGATATTTTAATTTTAGGGTAATTAGATGGGTTACTAGAGGGTGGGTGGGTTTATTAAGTGTGGGCTTAATAGTGGCATTTTTTGTAATTATTAGATGGTAATAAGGATCCTTTGGTTATTATTTAGACTCAAAAATAGAAATAAATGAAATGGCTACATCATTTTGGGTCGGCCCAAAAAGAAAATCGGTACATTAAAGGAGAATGGAGGGAGTACATTTTTTGTTGAAAAATATTTCTTATTTAAAAAAATTACTCAAATTTAGTAATATGACAAAAAAATGTTATTACGATATTCAAAATGTTAGAGGTAAAAGTTTCTAAAATAATTCTCCCTCCTATTCCATATTTTCTTCCTTATTTTCTAAAATGAATTACTCAGGTTTCTTCCTCTTTTCTATTTTAGAAACTTTTATTCTTATTTTATTCATTTTTCTCTCCTATTATCAAACCTCATCCAAGTTTTTACTCCTAATTTATTCTTTTTTTAATGTTTGTGGCCCACAATTTCTTATTTAATTACTATCCCTCTACCCTATCACCAAACCCCACGCAATTTTTTACAATTATTTTATTCCCTACATTAATCCTTGTGTCCAACTCAAAGAGGAACAATATATGGAATATGAGAGTGTATAATAACGTTATTTGTTTAACTATTTATATCTTCATTGTCTAATAATGTTTTTTGTTAATTTTTTTTATTTTTTTATTATTGATTAGACTATGTGGACTATTGGAAAAATTCTGCATTTTCATATTATATTATTTAGGATTAATTGATAGAAATACTACGGACTATGAGTAAACTGCTTAAAATACTCTAAACTTTATTTTAACTACCAATATAACCAATTAATGCCCTCATTTGCTTTGAATAGAATTTGTTGTTTTTTTAACTTATTGTAGCATGTTTTAATGATGTGATTAGATGAATAGATTATCAGAGAAGTAAAAAGAGAAAGACGGGTTAAAGAATGGTTAAAATTTCTTCACTTATTTAGCAGGTAACAGGTAGGGGTGAGCAAAAATTTCCGATACGGTTTTTTAATACGGATACGATACGGTATACGGTTCTCGTTATACGGTTTTCCGGGTATACGGTTTATTTTTCCGTATACACGATACGGTTTTTTTGAAACCGTTACGTATCCGGGTTGGCTTTATTCACAAAACGGATACCCGGTTTGACCCGGTTTAAGTGTAATTTAAAAAAAAAAAAAAAAAATAGAAAGAATAAATAAGGTATGATTTTCGTAAAGTTAAAACTTAAAAGCCCAATATGAAAAATGAATACCCAGTTTCTCCATCGCCTCCATCACAGACCACCCTAATTCCCTAACCCTAATTCCTAATTTCTCCATCGCCTCCCTCTGACCCTCTCCAATCTCCCTCAACTCTTCTCAAAATTCTCAGCGCCTCTTCAGATCCTCTCATTCTATGATTTTCGTTAGATTTATATATAGTTACTCCAATTTCGTGATTTTCGTATTCTGTTCGTGATTTTCGTATTCTGTTCGTGTTCTTTATTGTATTTATCTATAGTTACTGTCATTGTTCGTGATTTTTGTTAGATTTATCTATAGTTAATTAGTTACTGTCATTGCTGTTGTATTTCATGATTTCGTGATGTCTATTTCATGATTTCGTTATGTCTAATTGTCTATAGTTACTGTCATTGTTCGTGATTATTGTATTTATCTATAGTTACTGTCATTGTATTTATCTATAGATTTATCTATAGTTAATTAGTTACTGTCATTTTTGTTAGATTTATCTATAGCTAATTAGTTACTGTCATTACTCATTACTGTCATTGTTGTTGTATTTCATGATTTTCGTGATTTTCGTGATGTCTATTTCGTGATTTTTGTTAGATTTATCTATAGTTACTGTCATTGTTGTTGTATTTCGTGATTTCGTGATGTATTTTATGTAGATGTTACTCATTTTCGTGATGGAATCAGTTTCGTATTCTGATGTTGTTTTTTTTTTTACAATTTTACAGTAATGGAATCAAGTCATGACGACAATGACAGTTTCAATCACATTGATGAAAGAGTCGTGGATGTTGAAGTTTCCAGCGAACGTGACGAGGACGAGGACCTTGAAGAAGTTTCAAAGTTAAATCCTCACAAATCTAGAAAGCAAAAGAGAGCGAGACCACCAAAAATCCCTTCCATTACTAGCAATGTAAGTAATATTTGGATTCCCGGTCAGCCTTTTGTTAGAAATAGAAAAAATCAATCTCCTCATTGGGAGCATTTTGTGCAAGCTAGTGTGCGTGATTATGCTGAATGTATTTATTGTGGCAATACTCTAAGTTGTAAGTCGAGTAATGGAACCGGTACATTGAGTAATCATGCTCGTCGCTGTCCAAAAAAGCCTTCAAACATTGATAAGAGACAAAAACTAATTACTATGGAGTCGAAAACTGTTGTAAATGATGATGGTACAATCCAAACTGTTAATTTTCCATCTGTTTGGACTTTTGATGAAGAAAAAACTAGAAAATCACTTGCTAAGATGATAATAATTGATGAGTGCCCTTTTAAGAGTGTCGAAGAAGAGGGATTTAAGGCGTTTTGCAAGGATATGAATCCTCAGTTTGTTATTCCTTCGCGTTTTACCGTTGCTAAAGATTGTTATAAGTTGTACCTTGAGGAAATAAAGCAACTACAAGAGTTTTTTCGAAAAATGAATTCTAGAGTTTGCCTCACAACTGATTGTTGGACTTCGGGCCAAAATTTAGGCTACATGTGTTTAACTGCTCATTTTATAGATGCTGATTAGAATTTGCATAAAAGGATCATTAATTTTTGTCAAATTCCGGGTCATTCGGGTAAGGTCATTGGTCAAAGTGTTGAGAAATGTCTTTCGGGTTGGGACTTGAAAAATGTGTTGACGGTTACTGTAGACAATGCTAGTGCTAATGATGTTGCCATTGAGTATCTAAAAAGGAAGTTTAATAATTCAGAATGCGATGTTATGGAAGGTAAATATTTGCATATGAGATGTGCATCTCATATTTTGAACTTGGTTGTAAAAGAGGGTTTGACTGATATAGAAAGATCAATTCTGAAAATTCGAACTATAGTTAAACATGTAAGGTCTTCACCCTCTAGAACTCAAAAGTTTGTGGATTGTGCTCAAGATGAAAACGTTACTACCAAAAGTCTTTTATGCTTGGATTAAGACAGGATGTCCCAACACGTTGGAATTCCACATATCACATGCTGGAAAATGCCCTATACTATCGGAGGGCTTTTAACAATCTTGCCAAAACAGACTTGAACTATTTGCATTGTCCGACCGAAGTTGAGTGGGATAAGATTGGTAAAATTTGTAGGTTCTTGAAAGTTTTCTATGACGTAACTTGTGTGTTTTCTGGCACCAAGATTCCTACTGCAAATTTGTATTTCACCCATGTGTTAAGGGTGAGATTGTTATTGAAAGAAGAAATGGGAAGCAAGGATAAATTCATAAGTGTCATGGCTACTAAGATGTTTGTCAAATTTGACAAATACTGGTCGAATTTTAGTACAATTATGGCAATAGCTGTGGTCTTTGATCCAAGATATAAGTTCAATGTTGTTGATTGGGCTTATAAAAAAATCTTTGGTGAGTCATATCATCTTGAGTTGGAGTTGTTCAAGGATAAGTTGTTTGAGTTGTATAACCAATATGTTTCCCTTGCAAGCGACTACACCCCATCATCTTCTACTGGTGCTAATGGTAATGCTGCCAATGTCCATGTGGACTCATTGTCAGACAACTTTATGATGGTAAGTTTGGCATATATCTGATATTTTTTTTAGCTTCTTACTCTTTTTCCTCTCTTAAGTTACTGCATTGTTCAAGTTTAATTTGACATATATTCATTTATATTCCATATTATGGGACAGACACTACTGAACGAGCAGAAGAATCAGCAGAAGAGTCAGCAGCATTGAGTGGCTCACAATACGCAGAAACATGTGGCTCAGAATCATTCAAGGAATTTGTTACTTGTAACAAACTTTCAGTTAGATAGAAGTTAGTTAGTAGTTTGTTGCTAAGTTTGGTGTAGATATTTTCAGCAGATATTTTGATCAGTAGGTTTCTACCTTGTATATAAATACTTCACAATGTAATGATGATTAATTAATACACACAGAATTAATTTACTCTTTGTCTCTCTAAACATTATGTTTCTTCTTCATTCATAAACAAGCTTCAATGTGCTTATCAATGGCGTCCTCATGTCGTTTAATCCATCATTTCACATAGTATTAGAGCAGGTTTTGAACCTGTTTTTGCATATTCATCATACTTCCGCATTCAATTCAAATTTACTCTGAGTTTTCAGTTGCGTTTTTAATTCAAATCAATTCAAAATAAAATTCAAATCAATCAAGCTCTAAGGATGTCACCTTCAGAAATTGATGACAATCAGAATACTGCAATCTTTAATAATCCTTTTGAAGATCCTCTTTTCCTGGCAAGTTCTGATCATGCCGGTCTGAATCTGGTTAACACCTTGTTTAATGGACGAAACTATCGTCATTGGAGAAAAAGCATGACTCTAGCCATGTCAACAAAGAACAAAGCAGGTTTTCTATCAGGCCTCACGCCTATACCTGCTCTTACATCCTCACGGTACAATCAATGGTGGAGATGTGATTCAATGGTGAGATGCTGGTTAGTTAATGGAATGGAACCTGAATTCAGAGAAGGTTTTATGTGTTGCAAAACTGCTAAGCATCTCTGGGGAGAGGTCCTTGAGAGATATGGACAGATGAATGGACCCTTACTGTTTCAGTTGAAGAAAGATTTGAGAAATATTAAACAAGATAAGAGTTAAGTTGCAGAATACTTCTGCAAACTGAAACGGTTTTGGGATGAGATTGATGAAATTGAAGGTTTTCCTGATTGCTCTTGTGGAGTTCTTGCCAAGTGTACTTGTAATCTCCTAAAACAGATGCAAGAAAAGGCATCTATGGAGAAAGTTCTTACTTTTCTCATGGGACTGAGTGACAATTTTGACACACTAAAGTCTCAAATTCTGTCTATGGAGCCTTTGCCTCCTATCAACAAGGTTTACTCAATCGTTCAACGAATTGAGTCACAGAAGCAAGTATCTAGTGTCATGAATTCTACTCATGAGATGAGTGCCTTGTACTCAAACAAACAAGGTCATCAGTCCAACAATCACATAGCTGGTCAGCAAGGAGGAGGTTATCAGAGGGAAAGGAAGACCAAGTCAGACAAGAGATGGTGTACGCATTGCACAAAATCTGGTCATACCAGAGATTCATGTTTTGTCTTGCATCCAGAGATAAAAGCAAAGTATCTTGCTAGATTCTCTGGCAATGCGCGTGTTGAGAATGACAGTGATCATTCTGTCAGTATTTCAGATACACCTATGGAGTTTTCAGTTGGGCCACCACATCTGGAGTGCAATGTGCAACAACCTAATGCTCACAATGACATTGTGAATTCTGTGTTGCAGCAAGTAATGCAGATGCTACAGCAAGGAAAACAACAAGCTGTCAATGCTGGTACACCTGAAAGTCAAAATGCATCAGTCAACTTTGCAGGTAAAACTGATGCCTTAGTCACTAATGCTATTTCTGTTGGTTGCAACCTTGATGTGCATGATTGGATTATTGATTCTGGAGCAAGTGACCATATGACGTCCCACAGGAATTATTTTTCCCTCCTCAGACTCTTAACTAAACCCATTATCGTTGGTTTACCAGATGGTTCAACCAAAATGGTTCGTTATGTTGGTAACATACAGTTACATCCTTTATTGACTCTTTATGATGTGCTCTATATTCCTGAATTCAAGCACAATCTATTGTCAGTAGGCAAGCTATTATCTACATCCCATATGTTAATCCATTTCTCTGTGGATACTTGTCATATTCAGGACCCTGTTTCTAACAAAACAGTGGGAATTGGACAAAAGGAAGATGGTCTATATAAACTGAAGCTTGGCCATTTGAAGAATAAGCTCTCTGCTCAACACATTAGTTCTCTTATTTCTAGTCACTGTAATAACTCCACCAACAAGTCTAGTGCTAGAATTGATGTATATCATGCTAGATTGGGACATACCTCACTCACCAAAATGCACCATATTAGAGATGTTAACTGTACTAGTTTGAAATCTTATCACTGTGAAACTTGTTCTTTGGCCAAGATGCATATGTTACCTTTTACTCGTAGTAATTCAAGGGCTGCAAGTAGTTTTGATCTCATACACATTGATTTATGGGGTCATTATAAGACTCCTACTCTTACAGAAGCACACTATTTCCTCACTATTGTTGATGACCATTCACGTATCACTTGGACTTTTCTGCTTAAATACAAAACCGAGGTTTCAAAAACCATTCAAAATTTCCTGAATCAAATCCATACACAATTTGGCAAAGTTATCAAAGTGATTAGGAGTGATAATGGTACAGAAATCTTTCAAGAAACTTGTTCTCAATTGTTTCAATCTAAAGGCATTATTCATCAAAGAAGTGCTCCTTATACTCCCCAACAAAATGGTAGAGTAGAAAGGAAGCATAGACATTTGATTGAAACCTCTCGTGCTATTATGTTATATGCTAACCTACCCAAGAAATTTTGGGGAGAATGTCTTTTGGCTGCAACATACTTAATAAACAAGTTGCCATCAGTAGTCCTTAATTGGAAGTCACCTTATGAGGTTCTTCTTGGCAAAATTCCATCTTATGATGAGTTAAGAATCATAGGATGCCTTTGCTATATCCTAGATTCTACACCTCACAAAGACAAATTTGATGCCAAAGGAATCAAGTGCTTGTTCTTGGGATATCCTTATGGACAGAAAGCATATAAGGTGTATGATTTAATCAATCACAAGATCATTATCAGCAGGCATGTTGTTTTTCATGAGGATATTTTTCCATACCATTCTGATCAGAAGCAACAGCAGAAGGAGTCATTATTGTCTGATCCTTCCTTATTTCCTACTTCTTTTTCTACTGCTATGGATGATGATAATATTGTTACTCTGTCATCTCCTTATAATCCCTCAACACGAAGGCAGGAAAGTGGACAGCATTCTCAGTCCACACCAGATGCAACTGCTGATATTCCTGCAGCATCTGGCTCAGTCATTCCTGCAGGATCTGCTACTGCACCAGTCTCAAATTCTTTATCACAAAATAATACTCATACACCCTCTGAAGATCATATCAGGAAGTCTTCTAGGGCAAGACATGCTCCTCCTCATCTACAGGACTTCGTTTGTCCTACCTTATCAACAAATTCTGGTTCAGCATCTTTTAACGTGTTTGATATTTCTACTTATCCTTCTAATTATCAAGCTTCATTAAACCATGTTATGTGTACCAGTGAACCTGCTTCTTATTCTCAAGCACAGCAGGATCCTCTATGGGTAGCAGCTATGGACAAAGAGATAACAGCATTGGAAGCTAATGGGACTTGGGATATGGTACCCCTGCCATTTGGTTTCAAACCAATTGGTTCTAAGTGGGTGTACAAGGTCAAATTCAACCCTGATGGTTCAGTAGAAAGATACAAAGCGCGTTTAGTTGCGAAGGGCTTTACTCAAGTTGAGGGAAAAGACTACAAATCAACCTTCAGTCCTGTTGCCAAATTCAGCACTGTAAGAGTACTTCTCTCTGTTGCAGCTTCTAAATCATGGCCGATTTATCAGTTAGATATCAATAATGCGTTTCTTCATGGATATCTGGATGAAGAAATATATATGCATCCTCCCTCTGGTTATACCAAAGGAAAACCTGGTGAATTATGTCGCTTAAAACGTTCACTGTATGGGCTGAAACAAGCCTCTCGTCAGTGGAATATTGAGCTCACAAAACTTTTGCTTTCTAAAGGTTTTGTCCAATCTAAGAATGACTATTCGCTTTTCATCAAAACAATAGATACTTCAATTGTTGTGGTACTTGCTTATGTAGATGATCTTCTTATTACTGGTGATAATCCAACTGTTATTCAAGATCTTAAACTTGCATTGGATTCTGCATTCACTATAAAAGATCTTGGGTTAATTCGCTATTTTCTGGGTTTAGAGATTATTAGATCTCATGAAGGGTTGTTAGTCAATCAAAGGAAGTATGTGTTGGACATACTTCGTGATAATCTAATGGAGAATTGCAAGCCTGCCTTGTTTCCTCTTCCTAGAGGTTTGAGGCTGTCCACAGATGAAGGAGAATTGATCTCTGAACCAGAAATCTACAGACGGTTAGTTGGCAAGATGTTATATCTCAATCTCACTAGACCTGATCTCTCTTATTGTGTACAACATTTGAGCCAATTCTTAATTGCACCAAGGCTGCCTCACCTTCAGGCTGCATTACATGTTGTTCGTTATTTGAAAGGCACCCTTGATGCAGCACTGTTCTACCCTACTGCTAATGATCCAAATTTGAGAGCGTTTTGTGATGCTGACTGGGGTTCCTGCCAGTATAGTTGCAAATCACTCACGGGTCATTGTGTTTTTCTTGGTCAGTCTCTTATTTCTTGGTTGGAAAACCAAGAAACAAAAGACTGTATCCAAATCCTCTGCCGAATCTGAATATCGTGCTATGTCGTACACTGCTAGTGAGTTGGTCTGGTTACACGCATTATTAGCAGATTTTCAGATTGTTTTTCATCTTCCTATTCAACTTAATTGTGATAATCAAGCGGCACAACACATTGCGGCCAACCCGGTATTCCATGAACGTACTAAACATCTAAACATTGACTGTCATTACATTTGTGAGAAAGTAAAAGCTGGATTCATCTCTACTTCTCATGTTTCATCAAGTATGCAACTCGCATATCTCATGACGAAGCCCCTTGGACAACAGCAGCATTTCTTTCTTGCCTCCAAACTGGGTTTGCACTTTGTTTCTTCACACAAATCCATCTTGAGGGGGGGCTATGGGACAGACACTACTGAACGAGCAGAAGAATCAGCAGAAGAGTCAGCAGCATTGAGTGGCTCACAATACGCAGAAACATGTGGCTCAGAATCATTCAAGGAATTTGTTACTTGTAACAAACTTTCAGTTAGATAGAAGTTAGTTAGTAGTTTGTTGCTAAGTTTGTTGTAGATATTTTCAGCAGATATTTTGATCAGTAGGTTTCTACCTTGTATATAAATACTTCACAATGTAATGATGATTAATTAATACACACAGAATTAATTTACTCTTTGTCTCTCTAAACATTCTGTTTCTTCTTCATTCATAAACAAGCTTCAATGTGCTTATCAATGGCGTCCTCATGTCGTCTAATCCATCATTTCACACATATTTAATGTAGGATTACGATTGTTACTCGAGCAATGCTTTTACCTCTGTTGGAAAAACTGAGTTAGAGTTATACTTGGAAGAAGCTATATTGCCCCGTACTGCTGATGTCAATGTGCTTGAGTATTGGAAGACGCATTGTGTGAGGTATCCTGTTCTTTCTCACATGGTTCGGGATATTTTGGCTATTCCTATATCCACAGTAGGGTCTGAATCAACTTTCAGCATTGGAGGTAGAATTCTTGATCCATATAGAAGCTCTTTGAAACCTTCTACTGTTGAAGCTCTTGTATGCCTTAGAGATTGGGCATTTAATCAAGGTAATTCTAGTTCTCAACCATACTTTACGTTAGATTCATTTGCATTCTGTGTTAGATTGTAGTGAACTGAATGGACAATATTTGTTTTTGAGCGACATAACACCTTTCCATTTAAATAGCAGAATGTGTTTGGAATTGGGATGAGAGTGTTCATGCTCAATCTAATGTATGAAGTATGAACTCCCAACATTCCAAGTTCTGGCTGTCCTCCATTATCGCGGCACGCAAAGACCAAGCTCTACAAAAACATGAAACCACAACCCTTTGTCATAAGAGTGTTCATGCTCAACCTATCTGACCCAGATTCCCTTACATATAAATCCTTTAATAAAAGAAAGCAAAGTCTTTTATAATAAGAGACAGGGAACAGGCTAGCTAGTCTCTCATCTTATTATCCATTCAATCTTTTATTTGTCCTTACTAGAAGATTTACTACAGTTGTAACATTTTATAATCTTTTATGTTTGATTCATAGTATATTAAAAAAAATTACTGCAATTGCAGGTTCAGTGCAACCTGAGATAGAAGAACTTTGTAGCGAAATTATGAAGATAAAGGTTGACGATGAGTCGGGAGATCTGGAAGATGAGCCAGGCAGTGTACCCAAGACAACTGAAACGTGAAGAAATGAAGCTACTGTTTTTGTTTTTAAGACTACTAATAAAAGTACGGTGTTATATCCAGTACCCTTAGGAGTTAGGCCTTAGCTTATTATTGGACTTTTTTAGCATGTGATTTGGATTTTTCCACTGGTTGTTTTGGACTTTTTGTATTCTGATATTCTGTTTTTAATTTTAAGTTTGGAATAAAATTATTTGGGTTACACAGCTCTGTTAGGTTATTCGGGTTAGTGGGTTGAGCAGGTTAAACAAAAGACTTGTATACAAATAGCGGGTTAAACAGATCAGGTCAGGTCATTGGGTATGTAAACAGGCCGGGTTCAGGTGAGGGTTGCTGACCCGTTTAATTAAACAGGTCGTGTTCAGGTCAGAGGGTTTATGACCCGTTTATATGGGACACGGACACGAACCCGACACGACCTGATATGTTTGCCAGGTCTACCTTTTAAGAGTGTCGAAGAAGAGGGATTTAAGGCGTTTTGCAAGGATATGAATCCTCAGTTTGTTATTCCTTCGCGTTTTACCGTTGCTAAAGATTGTTATAAGTTGTACCTTGAGGAAATAAAGCAACTACAAGAGTTTTTTTGAAAAATGAATTCTAGAGTTTGCCTCACAACTGATTGTTGGACTTCGGGCCAAAATTTAGGCTACATGTGTTTAACTGCTCATTTTATAGATGCTGATTGGAATTTGCATAAAAGGATCATTAATTTTTGTCAAATTCCGGGTCATTCGGGTAAGGTCATTGGTCAAAGTGTTGAGAAATGTCTTTCGGGTTGGGACTTGAAAAATGTGTTGACGGTTACCGTAGACAATGCTAGTGCTAATGATGTTGCCATTGAGTATCTAAAAAGGAAGTTTAATAATTCAGAATGCGATGTTATGGAAGGTAAATATTTGCATATGAGATGTGCATCTCATATTTTGAACTTGGTTGTAAAAGAGGGTTTGACTGATATAGAAAGATCAATTCTGAAAATTCGAACTATAGTTAAATATGTAAGGTCTTCACCCTCTAGAACTCAAAAGTTTGTGGATTGTGCTCAAGATGAAAACATTACTACCAAAAGTCTTTTATGCTTGGATGTCGATACTAGGTGGAACTCCACTTATTTGATGTTAGAGACGGCAAAAAAGTTTAAAAAGGCATTTGGTTTGTTGCTTAACAAAGACACTCAACTGCAAAAAGAAATGAGAAAGCTTAATGATCCCCTTGTGTCTAATGATTGGAAACAAGTAGACACCTTTCTACCTTTCTTGAAATTTTTTTATGATGCCACTTTGAAAATGTCGGGATTCTATTATGTCACTAGTAACAACTATGTAGAAGTGATATTTGAAGAGCATTCGTTGGTTATATTGCTAGTTAAAATAAAGTTTGGAGTATTTTGAGCAGGATACTCATAGTTTAAAATATTTTTATCAATTAATCCTATTATTTATGCAACATTCGATGAAATTCTATAAACAGAGTTGGTTTTTATAAATTAATTTCATAATTTTTATGGTGGACCTACATTTATTTAAAAATAAAAAATAATAGAAAATGGATGTGATGACATGGACGCACGAAATTGCACGAATTATTCTTGTATTAACATAGATAAAATATGGTATATATAAAACGGTTATGCTGTATGATATTAAATATTTTAATTTTGCGAAAATCAAGTTATATAATATTTTGGGCCAACATTTTAGTATTTTTTTAAAGAGTTTTTTGTTATATAACACTTAACATTTACACTGTCTGTAGAAATAGTACCTAAAATTATTTTTTTTGCCCAACAACACCTAACATTTTCTGTTTTTTGTCTAATAACACCAAAATCAGTTTTCCGTCAAAAAAAGTCAAGATTCCATCTTGACTAACAGTAAATTTGATTTGACGCTTCTTTCTTTTCTCTTGATGCATTTCATTACCCTCTTCATCATCCTTTTCTAAACCCAATTTTACCTTTTGCTAATATTCCTTTAATTAAACTTAATTTTCCTCCAATTAAATACTTATGTAACCTCCCATTAGTTATCTAATTCCTCAATTTTCAAATTAAAACCCCAAATTGGGCTTACTTTGTCCGATTTTCTCCTTTTCCCTCACCATCCTTTCAACCCAATGTCTTATTCAAGCTCATCCAGAGACGGGTTTGCGTGGATGTTGCTTTTTCAAGTGGATTGATGAAGGAATGAGTTATTGACAAAAAAAAAGTGTTATAAATGGCTTGTTGAATGAAAATAAGTCACTTAAGAATAAGATTCATTGTCAATTACTTTTACAATGCACCAGTTCGTGGAAAAGAAAGAATGAAGAAATAAGGTCAAATCAATTTCACCGTTAGTCAAGACAAATCTCGACTTTTTTTGACGGAAAACTGATTTTGGTATTATTAGACAAAATACAGAAAATGTTAGGTGTTGTTGGGCAAAAAAAATAACTTTAGGTACTATTTCTACAGACAGTGTAAATGTTAGGTGTTATCTGACAAAAAAATCTTTTTAAAATTTCGAACTATTACCAATAAATTGTTAATTATTGTTGTTTATAGTAAATTATGCATTATTTATTGGGTATAAATTATTATGTAATAGTTTGGGACAAACGATATTCGAATTGATTATCAAGTCATATAATATTTTGGACCAACATTCTAGTCTTTTTTTTTAAATTTCGAACCATTACCCAATAAATTGTTAATTATTGTTGTTTATAGTAAATTATGTATTATTTATTGGGTATAAATTATTATGTAATAGTTCCGGACATACGATATTCGAAATTATTATATTTTGTTATATACTCCCTCCTAGGGATGGCAATGGGTGGGATATCCATATCTATATCCATTTAATTTGTGGTCATCCATATCCCACCTTTATCCGTTTAATATTTTTTCATCATCCACCGGGTGAAGCGGGTGGAGTGGTTACCCGTTGGATATTTCCACCCTCATAAATTTCAAGGCGATATATCAAAAATATACACCTAAGATGATAAAATTTAAAGCGTACATTACAAAACAATTCCGGATAACATAGTTTTTTGAGAAAATTGAACATCAATTTTAATCATGTTGACCATATTTACAATTTTACAACTTACAACTGCGAAACTAATTCTCACAAACTTTACACGCCCATAAAAAAAAGTGCAACAAAACATTAACGAGTAGTTTCTAAGTTTATTTTAAAAAAAACTTTACAAATTGAAAGCATTTTTCTAATCAAAATATTTATTTTTAAAAAAAAATAATTATACTTATTAATTAAGGATATCCACCGGGTGATAAGCGGGTGGTAGACCATGATCCATACCCCACCCTACGTTCACCCATATCCATATCCCACCCTAAATTGTAAGAAAAATCATCATCCATATCCCACCCATTTAATTTCGGGTGGATGGATATCCACAGGGTAAGGGTGAGACTCCCATCCCTACAGTCCCTCATATTCTTTGTTTTCTTCCTTATTTCCTTAAACGGATTATTCATGTTTTCTTTCTCTTTCCTATTTTGGTAACTTTTAATTATATTTTATTCATTCTTCTCTCCTATCACCAAACCCCACCTAACTTTTTTACCGCTATTTTATTCATTTCATCAATGTTTGGGGCCCACAATTCATTATTTAACTCCTAAGTATTATCCTTCTCTCCTATTCCAAATCCACCCAACTCTTTCTTCATTAAAAAAACATTTTTCCTAGAGTAACGTGCCCCCTCCAAATGGGAAGAAAACCCAGAATAGGAGGGAGTAATATTTAATTTCATGTTATACACATTGATAGTTTACACATAAATTAATGTTTACGATTATTACGTAAGATTGTTTATATTATTTCGTAAACATTAATTTGTACGTAAACAATTGAATTTCAGGTAGTTATTTCGCATTAAAATCATCATACAACATTACAGGTTTCACTAGAGAAATTTAAAAAAAAAAAAAAACGGGTTGATGAGGTGGCTCAACCAGAGCCTCCTAAATGTTCTTGCAATTATATAGATAAGATTGAGTTTGTAACACCCCACTATTTGTTGTATGAGTTACTCGATGGAATTGGTTGGACTCGGTCGCATAGTTGATATATAAGTTATTGGAGAAAGAATATGGTATAGTTATGATGCCCGGTTATAGGTTGCCTTAAAACTATTATAACTTGAGATGTACATATGATATTGATGTGATTCCAATTGGAGGTGATAACTTATCCTTTTACGATTTTAACGGTAGGTCACACACCTAGAAAGACAAGTATTGAGGGAGTTATGACTGTTTTACGAAAACTGGTCAGTGTTGAGAACTGCGAGGTACTCGACCGAGTAAGTCTTACTCGGCCGAGTATGTCCTACTCGACCGAGTAGAGCCTACTCGACCGAGTAGAGCCTACTCGGCCGATTTAGCCGGTTCCGTGTTAAGGGTTCCGGTAGCTATAAAATAGAATTCGGAAGTTAAAATCATTTTACCCTGATCTGTCTGCCGCCTTCTCACTATTCTCTCAAAACCTCTCACCCTAAATCCTTATGTTTACCTACCGGAGTCTAAGTTGCGCCGATAATCCTAACTCTGTGTCGTCGCCGTTAAGTAAGTCTTTAATTCGTTTGCTAGCATACTTTAAGATAAATACTTTGTGATGATTGTTAGTAATACCTTACATGTTATCTTAGGAGGAGTTTTCATAGAGGAATGGTGGTAGAATCGATTGGATCTTTGCCTTGTGTGATTTGTCTTGAGGTAGGGTTTCCCTACTCAGTTTTTGTGTAATGTTGATTGTGACAATACCGTCGTATTATCATATATCACTGTGTTATTGTATGACTACTGAGATTTGGAAAGGTAATGTGTGGGACCGTTGTGGGAAACGGATCTCACTCCTACGATTAGGGCTGTGCACCGGTCCGAGACCGGACCGCACCGGAACCAGAACCGGGACCGGAATTGGCAAAAATGATGGACTGGGACCGGACCGGAATATAAAAATTCCGGACCAGAACCGGATCGGTAAAATTCGGGTCGTCCAAGACCGGACCGGACCGGTTGACCGAAATTTAATTAATATAGACCATAAAATTATGAATTGGTAAAATTATGGACCGAAATTTGAATATTATGGACCGGTTGGACCATTTTAGACCGGTTTTTAATATATTTTCGAGGAAAAATATTTAAAAACATAAAATCCGGTCCAAACCGGTCCGGACCGGAACCCGGAATCTTAAAAAATGGTGGACCGGAGACCAAACCAGATTTTTTAAATTCCGATTTCGGTTCGATAGATTTCGGTCCGGTCCGGACCGGATTTTGCACACCCCTATCTACCTACGATCGCTCTTTGTGGGACCCGCCACGAAGAGGCTGTGCACATTAATGGTCTAGGTACCCCTTGTTGCGGTAAGTGGGGGAATTGGTGTGGGGCTAAATGCCGCCACTTGGTTTGTGTGACAGTGATATCGGTGATTGATGAATATCAGATTGTGGTTTGTGCTATTGTATTATAATCGTCTTATTATTCAGTTTCTGACACTTGTGGTTGTTTTACTATGATGATTCATTGGTGAACAGAGTCTCAGGTGCACCAATGTTGATATCTGATAGCTCGGGAAGGATGAGATTCCGCTCAGTTTAGCAGCAGCGTCATAGTTTCTTCCGCAAACATTTCTTCTATGGTTGTTGTATAGACATTGATATACTTCAACTTTTTTCTCATTTTTAATAAATGTTACAGTATTGTTCATCTTGATATTAGGGCTCAGGAAACTCAGATGGTAATACTTTCATAATTTGATGGTCCTACCTAAAAATCTTGGATTATCAGGGTGTTATAGAGTTTATATGTATTTTTTGAGTTTCAACCTGATATTTTTAGCTGATTTTTTTATATTCTATGTGGTAGGCTCGTTTTTTTTTTTGTTTTTTTTTTTGAAAATTTTCTACATGGGAACCTCGTTTTTAACAAAAATCTATTTGGCTTACCATAATTCACGATCAAGAATTCTGAAAGCGATGATTTTTTTTTTCAAATTGACAAGATTTACGAGGACTTTGATATGGAAAAAGAGATTTCAGTTACTAAAGTTGTGGTAATAAGAATTACGGTCCGTCAAACTCTAAACTTTGATTGATCGTATCTCTATGTAGGGAGTTTCGAATGCGACTGTTTTTTTTCAAATCGACCGTGTTTATGATATTTTTTTTGAAAAAATTCACGCTTTCGGATCTTATGGTCAGTCAATGGTGTTTTTTTTGGTGAAAACGAGGTTACCAAGTAGAAAATAAAAAAAAAATACGGGGTTAACACGTAAAATATCTAATTTTTATTTTATAACGGCATCATTATATATATAAAAACAAAATGTAAAATTGCTGACGTGGCGCAACCATGTTTCATAATTAGGCTAATGGAGCTCTCTCATTCAACCTCATAATTTCAGTTTTTTTCGGCCAATAATGTACGGCCATGTCAGCTTCCATTAAATATCAACTTATTAATTAATATTTCAACCATATAATTACTTAAATTTCTCTTTTTTACCTCATTTATCTTTTATTCTTTCTCTTTCCTAAATTTTATTTTATCTCACTTAATCTTTTTCACCCCTCGTATCTTTTTCTATTTTATTGCTAAAACCTCATTTTATTGGAAAGTTATAAGTTTACATTTTTTAATTATATTTTACGCTTTTCAAGTTATACGTCAAACTTTTAATGTCAACATGTTCTTATATATCTATTATCTAATGTGATAGATATACTTTTTTATTTTTCTTTAAATAAAGTATTTAAATATACACCACATATATTATTAGTATATCTAACAACTTTAATTGATCATTTTCCGTCAAAATTAAAATTGAACAACCCGTGAATTTTCACGGGTGTTACGCTAGTTTAAATTTATTTGAATAAAATTCATAAAATATATATAACCTAGATAATTTGTTATAAAACTCCAAAACTGAATTTACAGACCTAGTCGACTAATTGCCGAGGTAACCTACTAAACCATTTAAAAAAATTCGCTTTTCGCATTAAGGAGATTATTAAAAAGTTTCTATTTTCTGATTTAGGGAATCCCGCAAAGCGCAAAACAATTCGGGAATACTACGCAACATGTAGGATTTAGACATTTAGCCGCCTCTCTTTCCCGTCTCATTCTTCAGTCTTCACCTTCTGATCTTGTCCGTGTTCATGCAATTTACAGACTAGTAGACTACATACATACATTCACTATACACATCAACTCAAATTAGCATACATATTAACCAAGTTAGGTACTATGTTCTTTATTAAATTAATGCATTATTCTATTCAAATTAGTTACCAAAATTCATTATTTTATTAATGTGTTGTTCCATGATTAGTCAATTTTACAACTGCTAAGCTGTGAAGTGGGGTTGGGGTGGTTGTTGTTATAGTTGAATAGTTTTAATATCGTGAAATTTACGGGCTAAGTATATTATCACTTAATTAATTAGGTTAAAAAAACCGAATTTTCTAGGAGACAATACTCTAAATATAAGGGCCTGTTTGGCAAAATTAGCTGAAAAGGTAACTGAAACCTGAAAAGCTACCTGAAACCTGAAAAGGTACCTAAAAAGGTGGCTGGAAATTAAGACCTGAAAAGGTAGCTGATTTTTGTTAAAACTGTTTGGATACTAGCTGAAAATGTAGCTGATATTTAACAAAATGACGGAAAAGGACATGGTTTATTATTGATATCGTGTACGTTTTTACTATTATTCTTGTGTTATTGTCGTTAACGGCGTTACGTTTTTACTAGGCTGAGGGCAAGGCGGGCTTCACATACCAGTTCTTAAATTTATTTTTTTACATTCTTAATTTCAAGTATAAATTTAACAAGTTATAATGAAGTTTTTTCAATATATTTGAAAGAGAATGAGAAAATAATTAACATATAACGATTAGGTAAAAAAAAATTCAAGCAATACACCCTTGAAAATAGATTTTAGCGATGCAAAAATAATTCTTTATTAAAATCCTACAAAAATAATATTAATTAAGCTTCACTCGAAATTAAAGTAGCAATTCTATCACGCATATTAGACCAAGGGTAGAATAGGTAGATGGAAATAAAACAGGTACCTGATTTCTCAAATGCTACCTGGGGTAGCTTTTTATTTCAGGTACCTTTTTCTCTCAAATCAGGTACTTGACAAACACCAAAAAAAATAAGGTACCTGATTATTTTAGCAAAAAAGTCATTTCAGACAAATCAGGTACCTTATTTGTCTTGCCAAACACAGCCTAAAAACGAAACATTAATCAGCACATATATTGTCATAATATACCATTAATATAAAACCGAATTTTCTAGCAGACAATACTCTAAATATAAAAACGAAACATTAATCAGCACATATATTTTCTAGCAGTGCACGGGTTCAAAAACTAGTATATATTTATTCTTATGCGTACACGACGACAATTTATTAACCTTGTTATAGTTTATTAATATTTTGTTACGAATATTTATATATTTAGTAGTATTTTGTATAAATTGTAATTATTGAGTAGAAGTATTAGTTAGTTAAAAAATTGTATTATCTATTATATATTAATATTTTGTTACAAATATTTATATATTTAGTAGTATTTTGTATAATTGTAATTATTGAGTATTAGTTAAAAAATTGTATTATCTATTATATAAATAGGTATATATAACTCGTTTTAATCTTAAAACGGTTATATCCATTGTAATAGTACTAGCTTGTATTTATTCAGCATCACCACCAAATAACCTAACCCACCACCCCCATCAGGCCACCATCATCTCCCTGGGTTGTTCCTCCAATATTATTGCCGCCTCTACTTTCGCTCACTCACTGTCACCCCATCGTTGACCATCACTATCATTCAACCATACCACACCATCGTCTAGCATAGCCATCAGCATCTCCGCCGTCACTATCTGCAACATCATCCCCATTGCCTCCAACATCGTGGGTAATTTTAGTTTTTGTATCTTTATAATTTATTTGGGTTTTTTTTACAAATATTTGATTCTTTATAATGTGTAAGAAGTTTAATTTACATCAGTAATTTATTTGGGTTTTTTTGCCCAGAATTTTTTTAAATATATAAAAAAACTGGTTCAAATTCTGTCAATAGGATATTTTGGAATTGAACAATGAACAATCGAGACTTGAACATATGCTCTATGGCTTTTGCTTTAACCAGTAGCGTGTGATTTACTCACTCCATTTTGACTAGGACGGAGGGAGGTATCAACTGGTTGTTACAATTGCTGTGATTTACTCGCTCCGTCCCATTCATTTGTTTACCTTTTGAAAAACATTGTTCACGAAGAATAGTAAGGGTGAGCAGTTGACTAGCACATAGGGAGGTTGCCGTTGATAATCGCAATCAATATAGGGTGATAATGTTGAAATTGTGATTTTGGTACAGAGAAATGGGCAGGGAAGGATACGTAGTACCAGTGGACCCGCAAATGGGGGTAGTGGGTATGAAAAAGAAGACAACCGGGTCAAGAAGTTGGATTCTACTTGATTCAACTGGGTTAGGAACTGTGCTTGATCTTGATAAGTATGCTATTATGCAACGGGTTAATATTCATGCTCGTGATCTTCGGATTTTGGATCCTCTTCTTTCTTATCCTTCTACCATTTTGGGTCGTGAGAAAGCCATTGTTTTAAATTTGGAGGTTATTTTCTTTTCGTTTTCTTTTCATTTGTTATTTTGGTTTCGGATTATATATTGGGTCCTTGTGTTTCTTTCTACTGACTCGTGGGTGATTTTGATTTTGTTGATTCTTTTGGGTGATTAGCATCTCAAGGCTATTATAACTGCTGATGAGGTATTATTTTCCTCTTCATTTTGATTCTACTCTTGCTGTTTAAGTTAGTTTTGATTGTTACTTGAGTGTTGTATTCTTGGTAAGAACCTCGGAGTTTGAAAATTGTCCAATTATGCCACTGATGTTTTACTCTTACATATTTGGGGAGGAATCACGGAGACAAACCGAGATTGAACCTCACCCCATTAACGATTATGTATTACAAAATCTCATTGGAGACGCTCTTAAGTTTAAGACTGTCTCTTTTAAGACGGTCTTTCTGTGATTCATTTAATGCTAGCAGCAACATAAGAAATATATCTAAAACATCCTGTACGGTCTTTCTGTGATTCATTTAATGATAGCAGCAACATATGAAATATATCTAAAACATCCTGTGAAAAGATACTGAATTATGATGCTGAAATTGTGTGCCAACAATCTGACTAGATTAGTTCCGTGTTTGAGATTTTTTTTAAAGAAGTATAGTACTCCCGCCGTCCCAATCATATGTAAAACTTTGATTAAAATACCCCTCACAAAGAATCGAAATAATAAATACTCCCTCCATTTTTATCCAAGTGATACATAAGGTTTTTGTACACTATTCACAAGTTAACCTTTAATTTCAATTTTCTCTCAATACGTAAGAAAAAACATATTCATGTGGGATCTTGTTTAATTCGTCTTTACGAGTACATTGAAAATATATAATTTTTATAATTTTTACAAATACGTAGCTAAAGATATTAAGCACGTAAAACGTGCGTTGGCAAACGTGCAAAAAGAAATGTATCACTTGGATAAAAATGGAGGGAGTAAATGATTGGGATGGAGGGAGTATATGCTACAGTATGCTAGTATGCTTGTCTGTCTGAAGTCTGACCTCTGATGTCAGTTTGGTATGACCTTTGAGTATTAAATTCTGTTTACGTGGTAGTTGGGTGTAGGTTTGTAAAAGATGTGGGTGTTTCCTTATTATTAGGTTTTACTTCGAGATCCTTTAGAAGAAAATGTAATTCCTGTAGTTGAAGAACTTCAGAGGCGGTTATGTCTTCAAGGAGATGGGAAAGAGTCAGGTGGGCATGATGTTGATGCTGCTGAAGAAGATGGTAAGCAACCTATCCATGTAATTTTTAAAAATAGCCACATTCAAGGTTATTCCACAATAATGACCTTGGTAATGTGGATAATTAAGAGTCATTTTGAGATTGATGCCAACGGGGAATGGCTTCGTATTCTTCTGTGCTCCACTCACTGCGGCTCTACCTTGTGCTTTAATTTCTATTTGTATACCAGGAACTATTTTTTTTCCTGATCAGCTCTGTTGAATGTGTAGAATCTCCTTTCGAATTCCGTGCTCTTGAAGTTGCTTTAGAGGCAATCTGTAGCTTTCTTGCGGCGCGTACAACTGAACTAGAAACCGCGGCTTATCCTGCATTGGATGAGCTGACCTCTAAGGTGGGTCTCCTGGCCCAATTGCCTTATAAAACTGTTATTTAGTTTAAAGACTTGATGGCGAATCTCATGTAAAATGTGCTTGCTTTAAATAAATCTGTTACAATGTCATGCAGTCTTTGTGTATTTCTGACCAATTGTATAGTTTTTTTTGGTAGATCAGCAGCCGTAATTTAGATAGAGTAAGGAAACTTAAGAGTGCAATGACAAGATTGACTGCCCGTGTTCAGAAGGTATTCCTATTGTCACATATGTTTTATAGCAATATGTTTGTTATTGGTTTTGAGACTTCACTCTCATCGACATACGTCAGTTTAATCTGCTCATCCATGTTTTAGGGGTAAATTGATTCGGATTGAACGGCACTTTTTTTTTAGTGTAATTCACAATTTAAACCCCATTCGCTAAACGTGTACAGCAAAAGAACTGTGCAGAACGTACATTCATGTTTCACTTATATAAGCATTTTAGATGAAAGACATGGGAGTGTTTTAAGTTCTTTTTTTCTTAAGATACACGAGCGATGCATCCATCTAAGACCTTGGTTCTCCTACATGGGTTTTGTTGTTTGGGGTTGAAGTTTAATATGTTGGAGATGTGCCACAAGTTTCGCTTTTCAATACTAATAAAATGTGCCGACAAAAAAGTAACTAAGAGCCATCTTTGTGCTTATTGTTATTCTCCTTCATCTGTTACTATCCTTCTTTCCTTCTTGGTTGGGTAGGCAATTTTTCCATTCTCAAAATCACTTTAAACTTTATTCTTGATTTATTTTTTTGGGTTTTTATGCATTTGATAAGTTCGATTTAAAATCTATAAAACCCCTTTGCCTTCCATTTTTTTGTTTCACTCCACTTCCGTTTTTTTTTCTTTTCCTTCTTTTTTTCTCTTGTTGAGATGAGAGTTCACTCATGCGGTTCCAAGGGATGATTCATGTCAGCCGACCCCAAAACATTTTGGGACTAAGGCTCTGTTGTTGTTGTTGTTGTTGTTGTTGTTGTTGTTGTTGTTGTTGTTGTGTCTACAGTGACGTTAGTTTGAACACCTGAATTTCCCTTAGATTTTGGTAAACTACAGCTTGTCTCCTTGGAACTCTTCCACTTACTCGTGGAGGCCGTTACATCTGAATCTTTATCCATCCTTAGCAGAATTCACCTTTTTTGGTTGAGCTTGGAGAAAGGCAGGTGACAGATGGATTATAGCCTTATACATGGTCAATGGTGGACTGAGGCAGTTCAATAGTGTGTGATGTATTTTGTGACATGAACTCCATAGCCCACAATTTAATTAATTCATGGTTAACTATTACATTACTTATTCAACTTGAATGATACGTATTGCTTAGTTTGTTTGTTGTTTACTGGAAACAAGACCATTGATCATGTTGTTTTCGCATCTGAAAATTATGTATATTATATCTCACTGGCTGTAAGTTGTAGGTAAGGGATGAGCTTGAGCAGCTCTTGGATGATGATGATGATATGGCAGACCTTTACTTGTCCAGAAAGTTGGCTGCTCCTGCTTCACCTGTTAGTGGATCAGGAGCTGTGTGGTTCCCGAGTTCTCCTACTATAGGCTCTAAGATATCAAGAGCAAGTAGAGCTAGTTTGGCTACAGTTCGTGGTGACGAGAATGATGTTGAGGAACTTGAAATGTTGCTAGAGGTACATTAAATCTTTTTAGCCTTCCAAAACTTCTATTGTCATACATAATAGTGTAGCACGAAGCTCTTTACTATGAAGGGACTGAGTTGCTCGAAAGGTGTGTCAATTGTGATCTTAATTTTAAATATAATGTACAGGCGTACTTCATGCAAATTGATGGGACATTAAACAAATTAACAACGGTATGTATCCTTAGAACGCATGCTATTTTTTTCATTGTATACAGTGTATGTCCCTGCCAATAATTCATCTTTGGTTTTGAATCGAATACCTACCCTCCACTTCATAAAACATGTTTAAAAGAGAAATCTAAATTATTGGTGGTGATTGATTAAATAGAACATGAAAACTATTCATGGGGATAGAGGAAGTGCTTGCTCTGCTCCTTCTACTAAGAAAAGTTGTTTAATATAACCGAAGGCTCAAATTACTCATGATAGGCTGTCAAGTCAATCTAGTAGTTCAATTTCAAATACCAAATGAGTTAGTACACTATGCTTTTTACCATTGGACATGAAAAACTAATCGAACATCGTCCCTTCGTAGTAGCACAGTTTCTTAATTTGATGGTGACTTGGTGCTTTTGCTACACCTATCCTTGTAAATCGTTCAACACTTGTTTCTGACTTCATTTGTTATCCAATAACCACTTTAACCAGTATACTTTGGGGTTTTAGCAGGAATTATTTTATTAAATGGGGTTAAATGTAATTTATTTTTTAACAATCATACCTAAATGTTGTCCCAAACAGACTTCTTATATATTAGTAATTGAAGTTACCGGATAGCGGCTTATTATAAATTGTTTTTTTTGTTTTAGCTTCCTTTTTGTGCTTTTGTTTGATTTTTGTTGGGGGCAGCCATTCTATGGTTTTAGGTTAGAATCCAATAATGGTGTGACTTGTCACCCTCTAACTTCATTCCATTTATTCTATTTCAATGAAGCAAACCAAACACCTCCCTTAGGCTTTGTTTGGATTGAGAGAATTGGAGAGAAAGGGAGGGGAGGGAAATGGAAGGATTTATTTTGCTTTGTTTGGATACAATTTATGGAGGGAAAGAAATGAGAGGGGAAGGAAATGGGGGAATGTAATTTCTCTCCTTTAGAACAAACAAAAATCTTTCCAAGGGAGGCAAGATTTGGAGAGAAAACTTCATTTGAACCTTAATTTAATTATGCAAGTCATATTTTCTTGGATAATCTCACCCCATTATACCATCCCCTTCCTTCCTCCCCTTCCATTTCCATCTCATTAATTTTGTTATCCAAACAACTTCAATTCATTTTCCCTCACCTCCCTTTCCCTCCCCTCACTCCCCTTCCCCTCCCTTTCCCTCCTAAAATTGTATCCAAACGGAGCCTTAGTGTTTGTTATAGATTAATCTTGGAATATGAGTACATATATATATGAGAGAGTACTCATGAAAGAATATGCCAAGTGTTGTGAATTTGTGATCGTATTTGCCGAGCGACTTGTAACCAACTAGGTAATGTGTATCGACACATCTTCTTGCAAACTCGGCATCCTTGATTGCCTCTTGTTCTTCTTCTCCCTCTCTCACCCTTTGATGATGAACATGTAGTAGGAGTCTCGAACTTCCAATTGTAACGTCACTATCGTCATCATAATCATCGTACCTTACAATAGTATAATCAATTTTTGGCGTGGCCACCATTGAAACGTCATCATTAATCTTCGTCTAATATAATTTATCAAGTGGAAGATATGGGTTGAGCACCAATATAAAGATTTATAAAAGGAGTTTTGTGGTTTTTTTAAGCGCTTCATGTTTTTGCAAGCTATATTACTCAGAATCTTCCTGTTTTGGAGTCGTTTCAACACGAACTCAAGGATTTGGGTTTGTACCGACAAATACCAGTCCGGCACTACTCCCACGTCCTTAGAAAGCCTGAACTGGAGGCTCCCCCGAGAAAAAAAGATGAAGAAGATTAGACCGTAAAACACTATTTATAAAGCATATAGTAGTATGATTTTCGAAGATTCTGAACCTTTCTCTATTACACTTTGAAAGACTCACAAACATTCACAATTATAATCAAATTTACGTTTTAAAAATGTCTCCTCTTGCATGTGCCGTTAAATACGGTTGAGTCTCCGTGCCCTAAAAGTTGAGTTAAGGTGAGTCCGGGAGTTGTACAATATCCTAGTCTGTGTAACAGTCTTTGAGCTGTCTCTACCTGATGAGTGGTGAGTTGTGGATGGTGATCTCCATCTTTTTAACTGAACATTTGTGCTACTGCAGTGGGTTGGTTTTTCAATTAGTAATTTTCACGTCCACTTTTAAAGGCAATGATAAACACTTTCAATTTCCATGTTAGAAGTTGAAAACCGACAGGACAATCTGTAAAGTATTATGGTAATCAAATGAATCTGAGTTGTTTAGATCATCACTATTTCTGCTTGCATTCGATTGACAGTATTGAATTGGAACTTGCAGCTCCGTGAATACATTGATGATACTGAGGATTACATCAACATTCAGGTTTTGCAGTCTTTACTTTTGCTTGTTTCTAGTCTGAAAGCCTTGAATGTGACTGTCGGTTAGTTGACTGAAAACTTCTGTTGTTGCAGCTTGACAATCATCGTAATCAGTTGATTCAGGTGCTCTATTTCTTTCCTTGGCCTTTGTATTACATTTGTTTTCTCCAATTTAGAACATGAATGAAGAGCAGATAAACCAACCTCACTGTTTTAGGTAGAAGAATAGGGATATCAGATGGGAGTGGTCGCGGTTCGTGGAATTTGATAAGAAGGCATATAAAATTCTGAACTTTTCGTGTGGTTTTTTATTCTGTGTGAAGTGTGGACAAGCTGTCCACTTAGATCAAATTACCTATGTATAGGTTTTCCAGTTCTATGTCAAAGACTCGTTTATTTGACCTTAGAATATGAGGGAATAAATCAAAAGTACTTACCAAATTATTTTGCTTTTCCTATATTGCGAAATAGACCCGGATTTATGCAATTTCTGACGCATTTTTCATTATGGCGCATTTGCAAAACAACGTATCTATGTTTCTAACACATGGGTAGGAATTACATTAATGATACATCCCTGTGCCTTACTGTACTTAGGCCCCTGTTCTTTTCGGTTGAAACGAGCTGAATTGAATAAATTGGAGTAGAGCTTAATTGAACTAAATTGAGTGAAACTGAGGTGGGGTGAACTTAGTTGAACTAAAAGTTACTTTTGTGAAGAGATTAATTGAAAATAATTTTGATTGAACGTAAATAAAACTTAACGGAATACAACCAAACAAAATTGAAAGGAGTTGAAATTAAGCCAGAAAGAACAGGGCCTTAGTACTTACTACACGCAGGTTAATTTGATATTATGGGGTAATGTGATCATTGTAATGACTTTGTTTCTTCTTGTCATGCAGCTTGAGCTTTTCCTAAGTTCAGGAACTGTTGCCATATCTATCTACTCGTTGGTAACCGCAATTTTTGGCATGAACATACCTTATCATTGGAATGACAATCACGGCTACATGTTTAAATGGGTACATTACTTACTGACCTAGTAGCTTCTCCCAGTCGTCTGTTCAATACATATAAATTGACGTTATAAATTTTCTGTTGCAAGGTGGTTATTCTCTCGGGCTTGATTTCTGCTATACTCTTCGTGTTCATAGTCACATATGCTCGCTTTAAAGGACTTGTTGGATCATGAGATGGATCAATCGGCCACTGCTTGCACAAGAGAGGTCTGATCAACCCATTGATACGGTGAAGCGCCTGTCCATAGCGAATATTTCAGTGGCTTGCCTAAATTTTAGCCAAGCCCTTCTACTCACACATACACACTCCCACATTGAGGCAACACAATACACATACATATCTAACTGTCTTACAACGCGGAGATTGGTCCGTGTAATTCTTACATTCCCACTTATTATTAACGGAATCTTGTGGTGTGATAATTTGCAATTCACTGATAGTTCGAAAAATGATTATGTAGTTCTGCTCGCTGCTCAGAAAGTACTCTGATTATTGATATGCATGTTATATGAAATAATTCAATGAACTCTTTTCGAGTTTTTGTTCTCATTTGAAAAGCATATTTGGAATGCATGTTATGTTTAATAATGCAATATTCATAGGTTTGTTCCTTGTTATATCCAGCCTTGCACATTCTCGGCTCAGGTAAGCGGTGAAGCCTTGCATACTGATTACTGGCATGCTGCATCTTTCTGCTTCCTTAATTCTGGCGTCCCTATGATACCATTCTAACAGCAGTGTCTTTAACTAACTCGAAATTTCATCGAGGGACCCACTGATGTTGTTGTTACTTGTTACTTGTTCTACTGTTCCCTTGAACTCCATCATCGATCTGCTGAGCTGGTCTCGAGGGTTTTTTTAAAGAAGGAAAACCAACGACTTTCCAAAAATTTAAAGCGAGTCGGTTTAGGGATGCCAATGGATCGGGTTCGGGTCGGGTGAAGCCTCATCCGTCATCCATCTGTCCCTTTAAAATCTCATTCAACCCGTCCGTCATTCGTTAAACATACCATCGTCGTCCATCCATCATCCATGGATGAAACGGTTGGATCGGGTGATAAACGGGTGTTGTGTACTTATATGTTTCAAGTTATACAAAGTGAAGATTTTTAATTCAATACAAAAAAAATGTTGGATAATTATTTTAAATGAACTTTTTAATGGGTAGTTTCACAAAAAAAAAATATTTTGAGAGGAGAAATATTTGAAAATTTGAATATTTTATATGAATGACATCTTAATAATGTACCATATTGTTAAAAGAAATTAAATAAAATGTAATTAAATCGGGTGATGGATGGATGACGGGTGAAATTTCTTCATCCGTTTCGTCCGTTATCCATCCATCATCCATTTAAGTCGGGTTTCATCCGTTTTTTAAAATCGGGTGGATCGGTTTTAAATCGGGTGCAGGTGAAATTGACATCCCTAAGTTGGTCTTGTAAATGTTGCAGATGATTGGAGAACCCGATTATGAAAAAGTTTTTTTTTTTTAGCAAAAAGAACATCATTATTACTATAAAAGAAGGATGTATTTCCGCTGACGTGGCGCAATCATGTTTGAGCATTAGGTGTTTCGAGCTCTCACATTCATCCTCAGAAATTTCAGTTTTTTTTTTAGCAAAAAGAACATCATTATTACTATAAAAGAAGGATGTATTTCCGCTGACGTGGCGCAATCATGTTTCAGCATTAGGTGTTTCGAGCTCTCACATTCATCCTCAGAAATTTCAGTTTTGTAGACCAATCAGATTTACCCATCTATGCCACCTCATATTAATTTAATAATTTAATAATTTAATAATAATTTATTTATTATTAAATACAAAAATATGACCAGAATAAAATCCTTCCAAATTTGACCATGTTGACTATTAAATTGTTGTGCACAAAATAAAATCATTCTCAGAATCATTCTCATTTTACCAGAATACAATCATTCTAAGTCGTTCTAAATCGTCTCTTTCCTATATCCAATTCTCAGAGTCATTCTCAGAATCATTCTCATCCATCACTTTCCCTGAAATCATCTTCAGTTACCATTAACGGTTCTTCCATGTTCAGCAAAGCTTTCAAATCTACAGAAGAAACCCCATTGAATATAATAGCAGCGTGTGTAATACAACAAGAGCAAATCAAGCAAACAAGCCGTAAGTACTGCTTTCAAATTAATAGACGATATCTTAATTTTACTTTGCTGATATTACGAAATTATAATGTTTCCCGTCCTTTCTTCTTTCCTGAATTTTGTGCAGAAGGTCTTTTTCAATGCGCAGAAGGTCTTTTTCAATGCCCAGAAGGACTTTTTCAATGCCCAGAAGGTCTTTTTCAATGATGGCGGGATTCAAGCCTGGGTCATGATTATCGTCCATGCCGCTTTACGGGCTATCGTAACTAGCATCAGCAACTATAAGGTTATTCTGCAACACCACTATAAGAGTATAAGATTACTTCAGCACTTATAATTTCTTTTACAAATTTTTTTTATATTAAACGTAATTTATAATCTATAATCTCGAAAAAAATAGGAATATAGACCAATATTATTAAATTAAGAGTCTGACCGTATTATAATAATTAAATTCAAGTACTCTGATTGTTATCTATCCTAAACATAGATTATCAAGCATAAAAAATATCTATTCCGTAAAAAACGTTTCAAGATGAAAAACAAAAAAATATCAAGCATAATTTGACCCGAGTCAATAACTAAATTAAGAACTCTATAATAATATTGTGAAGATTTATTAGGAATATTCTACACGGATATTTTAGGAATTAATGTAATAAATATATAATACATAATATTCTATTCTATGCCATAAAAATCGTCAACCCAAAATCAACTAAACTGAAATTAATAATATTGTGAAGATTTATTAGGAATATTCTATACCCCGTTAAGATTTATTACTGCTATTAACATATTTTAGGAATTTGCTGATATTACGTCAATTATTATACAAAGAGTCCAACAAAATTAAGAAACTTGAGATACACCTTTTAAAATATTCTACACGGATATTTTAGGAATTAATATAATAAATATATAATACATAATATTTATAAATCATACGGAGTATATAGCAATTTTATTACGTCAGTCAGCTATTATATTTAATATTTAATAATGATTCTATGCCATAAAAATCGTCAAACCAAAATCAACTAAACTGAAATTAGGAATATTGTGAAATATCTGTGAGATAATAATTTAATAGGAGTAATCAGCTATTATATTTAATAATGATGTCATAAAAAACGTGTTACCTAAATACAGAGTCCTTAGGGGTGTTACCAAATCATATTCCATATTACATAGTATAAACTTGAGATACACCTTTTAAAATATTCTACACGGATATTTTAGGAATTAATATAATAAATATATAATACATAATATTTATAAATCATATATAGCAATTTTATTACGTCAATCAGCTATTATATTTAATATTTAATAATGAAATAATGATTCTATGCCATAAAATCGTCAAACCAAAATCAACTAAACTGAAATTAGTAATATTGTGAAATATCTGTGAGATAATAATTTAATAGGAGTAATCAGCTATTATATTTAATAACGATGCCATAAAAAACGTGTTACCTAAATACAGAGTCCTTAGGAGCGTTACCAAATCATATTCCATATTATATGATATGCATCTAAACCGTTTCAGCATCCATCTAAGTCGTACATATAAATTGCATTGTCCTTTTTTAACTATTTTCTTAATATATATTAGTGAAAATAATTGTTGGAAAATGAGTCAATCAGTATGTGGATTCAGTTTATTTCAATAACTTAAGTATTTTCCTCATATACATATTGTTTGTGCAATGGCACCCGAATGGAGGTAAAGCAACTAGGAGATCGCGTTATTAGTGCAACAGTTATTTCTGGCAGTCATATCGGAAGCAATGTCTATATTCCCCGCATCACCTTGACTCCTTCCGATCAAACCAGGTTCCCAATTAAGTTTGAAAGAAGACAGTTTCCTTTAGCAGTTTGTTTCGCTATGACTATCAACAAAAGTCAAGGTCAATCTTTATCCCGTGTTGGACTTTATCTTCCAAGACCAGTCTTTACCCATGGCCAATTGTACGTTGCTATATCTAGGGTCACGAGTAAGAAAGGTCTAAAAGTGCTACTTCTTGATAAAGAAGGAGGGATGACTAATACAACAACAAATGTTGTTTACAAGGAGGTTTCGAGAAACTGTAATTTTCGTGTTGGTTATCGAATTTTAATACACCCATTTAATTTATATTTGTACCTGATTAGTTATTTTGTTCATCGTATTTGTCCGTCAAATTATGTTCCGTAAGTAATTCATCAAAAGACAATAACTTTCCAAACTACTCATTATTAGTTATTTAATCTTTTTTTTAGTCGTCTATTGTTTTTTTTTATATACCTTATTTATTAATGTTATCATAAGTAATCCAAATATTATCATCATTACTAATAGCTATTCGAAGATTAGTGCACCAGGAAATTCACCTTTTCACCGAATATATCTTATATTCAAACATCCCGTTAAAAAATAATTCGTTCGAATAAACAGAATTGCTATATATTCAAATAAATATACCGACGTCGTCGTTAAAAATAAGTGTACACAACCCCGTGATTTTTCACGGGTGTTACACTAGTTATATTAGAAAGTAGAATCAAAGGTGGAAAAGGGAAACCTAGAACATAAGCTTGTAATTTAGGCAACTTTAATCATGTTAATTAATTAATTAATTAGTTAATTAATTAATATTGTTGTATGATTCTCAAGGCATTCTTTACTTGATCTAATTGGTATCCCATCTTACTTAGACACAAAGCATAGAACCCTGCTATCTTCATATACTCTAGTTTCGAAAACAGAGTCTGTATCCAACAATTTGCAAATGTCGACTTCTGTAGAGAACACTACGGCAAGGCTGCTTGGTCGTCAAAGGCCCATACACGATATCCTTGGTGGCGGATTAGGTTCGTCAATTAATTACTTTACTGCTTCATTTTATATAAACAGATGACTGTTTAATATCCCGCTACTTGTTCAAACACTCAATGAGTCGATGCCACTCTCGTTAATTTTTTTTTGGTTTGGATGATTGCAGTGGCGAATATACTACTGTGGAGAAACCCGAAAGTATCTGCAGTTATACTACTCGGAATCACATTCATCTGGCTCCTCTTCGAGGTTATTGAATACAATTTCATAACTCTTGTGTGTCATATTGGCATAACTGCCATGCTCGCCTCCTTCATCTATCGAACTCTTGCAGAACTCTTCAAATGGTACACTTTCGCAATCATAACAAAATAATTTGATTCTCACCTTATATTAGCTTAAATAGTCCTTCTGACAAAATCGTAATTATCATACAGGAAACTTCCTGAAATACCAGCAATTGTAATGGATGAATCCACATTTCAGCATGTCGTCGTTGTGTTACATGGAAAATGTAATCAGTTGTTGTCAAAACTGCTTGAAATGTCGAGCGGGAAGGATATCAGGACATTCCTTTTGGTATGATCGAGTTCCTATCGTTGTTCAGCAAAATGTCGCCATTTAGGTCTTGTTCTTTTCGACTGAAACGAGCTGAATTGAATAAATTAGAGTAAAGCTTAATTGAACTAAAAATTGATTGGAACTAAGATGGAGTGAATTTAGTTGAATTAAAATTTACTTTTCTGAAGAGGTTAATTGAAAATAATTGATTGAACGTAAATAAAACATAGCGGAATACAACCAACCAAAATTGAAAGGAGCTGAAATTAAGCCAGAAAGAACAGGGTCTTAGTTTATTTCTCGTCTTGGAACGGTCATTAATTGAGTTATTTGATTCATAAACTTTTCAGGCGATAGTTACTCTGTTGACGTTGTCGCTTGTTGGGAACTATCTCAGCACTCTGAATCTTCTCTTTATAGGTTAGACGAGTATATTTTACCCGTTTCCATCTTAACCCGCATAGTGTCGTATAAGAGAGACTTATTGTTTTTGATTTTCATGATGAAGGTTATATATGCGCGCAATTGTTACCATTTGTGTACGAGAAATATGAAGACGATGTTGATCATTTTGGTGGACAACTACATCGCGAAATGAAGCAATGGTACAAAAGGATTGATGAGACGGTCCTTGCTAAAATTCCGAGAATACCAAGCAAAGATCGAAAGATAAGATGAACATTCTTGCCATAAGGATCACATTTCTGTATTGGTTTCAAAGATGTCACAGAAATTGTTTTAATCTCTTTAGCTTCCGACCAACATTCTCGCCGGTCGAATTGTCGAAACTCGAGTTATCAGTGTCATATATACATGGTCTGATCATGGAATTTCACAAATATAACTTCATCTTTGTTTTGTTCATAATTTAGTTTCAATTCATGTATTTAATGTACTGCCCAACACCACAATTAAGCCTTTGCCGTTCTGGCTACATTGCTTCCACTAAAACCAAACGGAGGATGTAGTTTATATTAATATTATTAATGATGCAAAATATAAACATAACTTTTTTTCTAAGACGGTAATATTTGTTCTAATAATAGATAAAATACCCTAACCAAGTGATGTTAGTCCAGTGGTAACTGAGTTAAACCTTAAAGCTTGCAGACTCTCAGGAGTTAAGAGGTCTCAGGTTCGATTACCAGCTGCCTCCTATCCACAAATAATGTCCCATTGTTTATTTCCGTCTATTTAGCAAAGTGTCTCATTGTCCATATTTAGTAACTTTTTAACTTGTTTTTTACCATTCTACCTTTACCAAATTTCATTTATTACCCACCCACTCCCATTACCCAATAACATAACACTCTCTCATCTACATACCCTACCCAACCAAAATATTAAACAACTAATATCTCATAAATTTGGTACTTTCTTAACAATAAAACAATATTTGTGGGTAGGAGAGAGTATTTTTTATTGTTTTACAATAATGAACAGTCCAACGCTCGTCAAACATAAAGGTTAACCCAAACCGACCCAGCCCTTGGCCTTGGGCCACTTTTGACCAAGCCTGCATACAGATACAACCCATCCCCTATCCTGAGACTGTTCCAGCCCTTCCAGGTCCCCCAATCTAAGGGCAAATCCTTATTCTGGACGGTCATTTTTCGTATATGTGACCATTTTATAGTTAAATGTAACCACAATTTTACGGTCAATGTATCCTATAATTTATGATAACTTGTTCTTTGACTCTAAATGGTTACAAAAACCCATTTTAATGTTTCAGACTAAATTATCCGTTGAAAATTGACCAACTGCGTTCGGCATTCCAAGCAAGCTCGACTATTTTATAACGGCAAAAGAAAACCGTCTTAGTTTATAATTTGTTAAACTAAAATCAAATGGTAGACACGCATGCCCAAAATCATCAGCCAAGAGGCCCACAACGGATTGCAGCAACACATTTATGAGATCCTCATTGGACGCAGAATCTGCAAACAAAACCAGACGGAACTTCCCCCAACTCAATTTCCCATTTTCTAATCAGTCATCATCTTCTACCTACCACACTAACAATCTAACAATCTAACAATCCAATCCACTACAATACCAACAATTTGCTGCTGATTTCAATTAAAAATGGAGTGGACAAAGATATTCACATACGGAACCTTAAAAAAAGGTTTCTCAAATCACAAACTAATGGTCGAGCTGATAAACGCAGGCGAAGCACGATATCTAGGTACATATCAAACTGAAGACAAATACCCGTTAGTATGCGGTCCATACAGAGTTCCCTTCCTGTTGAATTTTCCGGGACGAGGGAGGGCAGTAGTCGGGGAGATCTACGAGATCTCCCCGACTAGTTTGACGCGGATTGATGAGCTGGAGGGTGTGTCCCGTGGACATTACCAACGACTCCCAATCCGCGTCATCCTTGTTAATTCATTGGATGTTGATGTTGATGTTGTTGATGGTGAGGCTTATTTCGCTCATAGCAGCTACGCTGAGGAACTATGGACGAAAGCTGGGGAAGTTGGATACGTTGTTTATTCGGCGAATGAGGCGAAAGGTTATGTTAGTCGGAATGATCGGCCTCCACATCTTACTTTTTTGGATCATATTTCTATCTTCCTTTCGTCTTCTTCTTGACTTGTACGCCTCTTCCTTTCAATGTTTACTCACTTTGCTACTCCGTCTCTGGTGTACTTTTTTTATTATTTGGAAGCCGTATTTTAACCAAAGTAAACAAATGAATGAGACGTTGGAATTTGCGAGTACTCTCTTTTGTTGTATTCTTTATGTTTTTGGGCTGAGTTGTGTATTTATCATACGTATTCTCATGTTACTCATGTAGATTGTAGACATGTAGTGGATGTAAATAACCTTTGTGCCATTGCTGAAATCCGGAAAAAATGAATGAATGCTGATTTGGCTTAAAATGAGTTGTTGAAGTGTCATCCTTTGTCCATAACTGAGATATAGGTATATTGGGAAATCAGAAGAGTCGGAATGACAATGCTTGCAAGTTGCAAGAGCTGTAACTATGTTTTTTTGTATACGACGAGGGGTTTAATCCTTCGGGTCCATGTATTCCCGCACCATCACATGGGTCATGTAAGCCACCCCTTCGGGGTTGCAGTGGTCAACCTAAAATCTCTCGACTCCTGCAATTCTACAAACGTTAAATTTAACTCAGTTAACGCTAGACTAACATCCCTTCGTTTGTAACTATGTTTAGGCATTAAATGAACTGTTTTTAAAACAATTTCCTCATTTTACGGAATTTACTAATTTAGTACTCCCTCCCTGCTACACACCTATTTTCACTCGAGTAAGGATTCTCTCCATTTCTAAAAAAGAAATGGAGGTCCATTACTTCTCAACGTTTCGGATTAAATATGAGATCGATCGGATGGTTGTATATTTATTTGGAAATAAAAAGGTAAATGAAGGGGATTAGAATATTCAATATATAATATAGTAATGTTTGTGAGAAGTAATGGAGAGAAAAGAAATGGGGAGGATCCATTCTGTTTTCACTCTATTTGTTTTATTATGGTCTCTAAGATGACACTTTAACCGTATTTTTCGACATCTATATGTTATACATATATCTTTTTATTGACATTTTTTCCGTGAAAGATGTCATCATAATAAGTGTATTTGATTTTGCATTATAATCTAAGATTTTTGATTTTCCAACTTAAATGGGGCGAAAATAGGCGTGGGGGAAGTAGTTGTATGATACTCTACATTCATTGTAGTGGTAAATACGGAGTACCAGTTTTCTGAGAGTAAACAGTAACAGGTTGTGCCTTTGGAAAGTTGTTACTGGAATACAGGGTCTTGCTGTTGGCCTCACATCTTCTTTTAATGCTCTTTCTCAATTAAGTATGACCCACTCCTTGTTTGGGCCCTCTAGAATTAAGTGTATTCATTACATAACTTGTTACTTTTTCTATTTTATTCTATTTTCGCTATACCTAATGTTTATCGAGACAATGACACGTCTACAGATGGAGTTGTTGTCTTGTCCTTAGGCACGCGTTAGAAAAACCGTTTTGCAATTTCAAACATGGCTCTACTACTTGACAACTTTACCCAACTCGTACTTTTCAAGTACATTGATTTCATCGTACAGCTCGGCCGACGACAAAGATGACAGAAATGAAACTGAGGGCCGGAAACAAACCAAACAGTGTCAAGTAGAAGAAAAAGCCAAAGCTTTTATAGACCAACATTAGCAACAAACAGATGCTATTAAATGGCGGGACCTGCAGCTTTCTGTTTGAAGCAAGTGGTTACAATTTCCCAGTTGTCACGCATCACTTTATTCACTTACTCTTTACTGCTTGTCTTCCACTTAAATACTAACCAAAGTTTACATTTTACTCACATTTTCCAAAAGAAAAAGTTGGTTTATTGCTTCTGTCTTACTGCTAGTCATGGAGGATGGAGTTGGACTGGGTGTATTAGCATTGGTATTATTGCTGTTGATGAATGTTGCTTTGTCTGGATCGTTTGCGAATGGGGAAGCAGTGTCTGCTGTCGGAGACCCGGGCATGAGGAGGGATTCATTACGAGTTGCATTCGAGTCCTGGAATTTCTGCAATGAGGTTGGACAGGAAACTCCCGGTATGGGTAGTCCTCGCGCTGCTGATTGCTTTGATCTTCTGAAATCTAAATCTACTCTCGCCAACTCGGAAAGTATGTCCTTGAATTGTTTAGCTCCTTTTCCTTCTTCCTTCAGCTTTACTGCCTGCAATTTTTTGGTATTCCGCATTTGTTTTTGGCACAAATACTAATAGAATTGGGGTAACTGAATAATAGACCAAAAGTGCAAAACTTGGCAGTTCTTATTGAAGGGTATGTTACTATAATAATGGCCGGTGTGTAAGCAGGTACAAAAACAGGCATCTCCATTCAGCATAAAGTGACAGAGGATCGAAACAGGTTAGGGGTTGGAACGCCGTTTCCAGGCTTGAAAGCCGAAGCACTGATGAATCCAGACCTCTATGCAGTTGAAAAGGAGCATTATCTGAGCTCTTTGTGCCAAGTTGATGATACCCCTCCTAACCCTTGGAGCTTCTGGATGGTTATGCTTAAAAACGGAAATTTTGATACCACTGCAGCTCTCTGTCCACAGAATGGCAAAAAGGTCGGACCGTTTCATGAGCCTAGGTTTCCTTGCTTTGGCTCTGGGTGTATGAATCATCCTTCTTTTTACCATCAACCCACCTACTTGTGTGATAATGGCACTTTAAGGGGTAGTTTTCGTGGGACATACGAATTTGATACCGATATCAGTCATGGAATTGATAGCATTTCATACTATGAAGTAATTTGGGAGAAGCAAGTTGGACATGGAAGTTGGCGGTTTAAACATAAGCTTAAAACGTCCAGGCGGTATCCTTGGCTGATGTTGTATCTCAGAGCTGATGCTACTCATGGCTTCTCTGGTGGATACCACTATGACACTCGCGGAATGCTCAAAATTGTGAGTCCTTTCAACCCTGTATCTTTTTTTGTCGCGTGCAGTGGATAGTGTTTAAATAACTGAGAGTACTCGATTATGCAGCTTCCTGAATCCCCGAATTTCAAAGTGAAGCTGCACCTGGACATTAAACAAGGCGGCGGTCCCAAGAGCCAATTCTACTTGATTGACATTGGAAGTTGTTGGAAAAACAACGGCCGTCCATGTGATGGAGATGTGCTGACTGATGTCACCCGATACAGTGAGATGATCATCAACCCCGAAACAGCAGCCTGGTGCAGTCCTAATCCTTCTGGTATAAAGAACTGCCCACCATACCACATTACACCCAATAACACCAAGATTTACCGGAATGACACACTCCATTTTCCATACGGTGCATACCATTATTACTGTGCTCCTGGAAATGCCCAATATTTGAAAGACCGGGTTGATACATGTGACCCTTACAGCAATCCCCAAGCGCAAGAGATAGTCCAGTTGTTGCCTCATCCAATTTGGGCGGAGTATGGATATCCTACTCAACCCGGACAAGGATGGATCGGGGATCCTAGAACATGGCATTTGGATGTTGGCAGGTTATCTAGCAGGCTCTATTTCTATCAGGTAACTCTTTAAATCGTAACCAAACGTATTTGTGGTCTGGTTTTATCAGTCTCAGACAAATTATACGTCTCTGTTTCAGGATCCCGGTACACCTCCTGCTAGAAGAATATGGACTTCAGTCGACATGGGAACTGAAATTTTTGTCAGCGCCAAAGACGAAGTTGCAGAATGGACTGTTAGTAACTGGGATGTTATTATCACATCATAATTATTTCGTTTATCTTCAGAGCTTTTCAAGGCTGGTTTAGTTCATGGATTTTTTTTAGTGAACTGAAATGCCTTTTCTTATCATTTGTTTGGAAAATTAGGGAGCTCTGATGGTAGATAAAGGTTTATGTAATGTAGTAATGTACCTAAGCTTACGAGTGCCGTTGTTTATGTGATAATGAGGTCTCATTACCGGAGACAAAGGTCATATTCGTTTGGACGGAAATTGAAAGTTGACCCTAATAACTTACATAATCATCATTTTATATTGCTCATGATCACTTGTAATTTTATTTTGGTTGTATTTTTCTAACCTTTTGTACATTATTGACGATACAATTAGATCTGAGATATTGTATTACTTTAAGTGAAGAAGGTGAAGTAATTTAACTTAGTTAATTGTAAATTTGTAATACCCTCACGTTCCAGTTAATAATTACGGAGTATCATTTTGTAATTTAGGGCATCGGTCAATAGTTATCATTTTTATTCATAGCACATGTCATCACATGTGCACGCAAGTGGTAAACTGGTAAGTTTGTTTAAATAATACTCTGTATTATTATTAAAGTACGCTCACTCACATTCCTCCGTCTTTTTGTCAAATGCAAGTGATAATTATTGAGTGAGATGGAGAAAGTACTTGATAATTTTGTAAATAAACGCAATAACTACCTAGATGAATTAGGTTTACGCATCAGATCAACAAAAATAATCCAACAATAACCGAAGTTGTACGTCGATTACCTTCCTAATACTATGTAAAACATAAATTCTCATTAATTCGGTCCGGATATGGTCCAGACTATGGGCTGATCCGAACCTAAATTTACCCCCCTAATGACCATTGTTCCATCGCAAGCTTTCAATCAACCGCTAAAAAGATCTTAAACTTACTATATTTTAAATTTTTTTTTTAAAAAAAAAAAAGTAAATGAGAACCATGGTAAATTAAACAATAAAAAATTTGAAAGAAAATAATGGAAAATAGACAGAATCTCGAACATTCTAGTTGTGTCGAGCCCATCGTCAAAGTCGGCGCAACATACAGAACCCTACTTCAGTATTCTTCATTCACCATCCCTATATATTCATCACCATTCAGCATCCCCATTCCCCACTCTTCAAACCATATTTCTCTTCTTCCCCTTCCCAATTCTTATTACTCCGGTTTTCACACTTCAATTCCTTTGAATTTTGAGTTTTCAAACCAATTTAGCACAGTTTTTATTATTCTTTTTTTAATTTTAATTGTATTATTTCTGCCACGATTCATTTGTTTAGCTTTCGTGACGGGGGATAATTCCGAAATCCCCTAACTTAAAAAACTGGGGCAAACATAATCGATATTTGTAAATCCCAGAAGTAAAACGTCACAAATCAAACCCTGTAACGTTGTAGAAATCATAGGGTTTCTCCGTAAAGGGGTGGTGGTGTCATATTCTATCGCTTCGTGGAGTATTTTATAATACCTCGAGCGGCGTTGCTGCTATTACCACTTAGATAGGCCATGAGACCGACATTTACTGTTCTTATTTATTCGGTTATTTTTTAATTAATTGTCGATGATGATAAGAGGAAAGGCTTGTTTCTCAAAAACATTCGCAGTTGCCGCCTAAGAGCTTTCCCTTTCGCCAAAGGTTGAGAGTTTATGCTGTTTTATCCTTCCTTGGATGTCTGAGACTCTCGCTTTTTTTAAGTCTTTTATTTGTCATTCACAAAATCTGTTTTTCTAGAAACCGAAAAGTGTAAATATATCATTCGGACAGAAATGGAGGGAGTAGTATTTTCTTTCCGATCAATTATTCTTTCGGATCAATCAATTATCGTCCTTTAATTACATGTATTCAATTGGAAATTAGATATTGGTGCAATTCGTGAAATAGCATTTGATAATTTTTCGTATCCCACTTCCATCGTCATCTCATACTCTCATTTCGAGTAAGAGATGATGATGGAGGTTAGATATGAGAGAGTAACAAGTGATATCTCACGAATGTTGCCTAATTTCTAATTTTATATTGAAAGTTACGTAGTTTACCCTTACAGGTGTGTACAGTATGTTAGAAGAAGAATGGTGACGATGATGATGCAATGGTGACAAGACTGACAACAGACAGAAATTTTTACAGTATATCACATTCATTAGATATTATGGATTGTCCTCCCTCCCTATTTCCATTTAATACATTTGCTTTTTCTACACTATTCACAAACATATTTATGTGGGGTTTAGTTTAATTCGTCTTTACGAGTACATATAATTTTTATAAATACGAAGTTAAACATACACATGTAAAACGTGCACACGTAAAACGTGTGTTGAAAAAAATGGAGGGAGTAATTTGTAAATGACGTTTTATAATCAAAAGTCTTGTACATGCAAGAGGTGAATTTGTGCATCAATGTAAATGCGACTCCAAATCACTCATCACGCACGATACTATTTCAATCAAATAACTGGGAGTAGATTTTAAACTATTCTCACGCATGATATTTGTATCCATATATATGAAATAGTAAGTTTTGTTTGCGAAGGGTCACCATTTGTGACGGATATTTTGTGATCTAAAATGATAGAAAATGATTTAGTGGAGAAAGGGGATCACATGAATAGTATTGGAGAGAGAGAAAAAGTGAGTATTTTGTGAGAGAAAACGCTATCCGTCACAAGCTTGCGACGAATAGTGCCGTTGCAAAATAAGAATTTGTGTATATGAAAAAGGGGCCGTATTATCAAGTTGTAATCTTATTTATATTAATCTAAGTTTATTTAGAACACTCTGATTAAGTGTTAATTTAGTTTTTTTTTCTAAATTTTTCATATATATTAAAATTAAAATTACATTTAATAATAATGAAAGAAAATAATAAAAATTATTATTTGACCAAAAGAGCATAATTGGTATGTGTTATTAAACATAATCTTCCCAAATCCAATCAAAATCTTTTCAAATCTTTTTCAAAACCGCAGAATTTTTCATGTTTCCAATATTTTCTTAAAATATTAGAGCTTATCAGATGGCTTAGGCCTGATGGCCCGAGTTGCTCCAACGTCATTTTTTCTCGGATTTAGGCCTAATATTTTGGTTCGAAAGCCCGTGGCTCGGCTCAAAACAAGTTTGATATAAATGGCCGGGTTTGGGTCAACCTAAATGCCCGATTTTAGGCTCGTCCCAACCTAAATATTTATTTTGTTATCTACCCAACAAGTAGAAGTCAAACAAGATTTGAAAAATTTATTTTGTTTCTAATACTATGTTCACAAATACATTTTGTTTATTGTTTCGTATTGTATTTATTTTCGCCCATTTTGGCCCGTGACCCATTATAGCCTGAACAATTACGGGCCTTGACCAAAAAATTATGGCCCATCTTTCCGACCCGGCCTGACCCGATCCATGCATTTGGACCGTTTATTTAGCACGGGCCTGACCCAACCCGGCCAGGCCCGTGCTAAATAGCTTGAATATATTTGCCAAATTTTTGAGCTTGAATATTCAACCATATATTTTCCAAAAAATATCCTCAATTTTTGAGGTTAACTGAAATAGCTTGAATACCCTTATTCCACTGTGGCAGATAAGCAGTTTTAACCACCTCAGCAAATTAAAACAAATAAAAAACTAAAACTAATTATAGAACCATCTAATTAACCGTGTTAATTAATATAATCGTTTTAATAAATATGACTATCAGTTTTCAAAGCCTAATAAAAGACCGTTTTACTTTCTCGAAAATTAATTACAAAACTACCTTATTATTCTTCCCGAAAATCATCAACAAAACTTCTCGAAGAAATTTCCATAAAATACCAATATTAATAACTAATCGGCAACAGAATCAACCACCCTAATCTTCAAACTCATTTCATTATCTACAGTAAGTATCTCTCTCCTCCCTAATAAAAAACTGCTTTACTTTATCAATGTCCTCGGAAATCTGAAGCAACATTGACAACTAGCTTCTCGAAAATTAAATTATCTTCCAAAAACTTTTATTTTCTCAAAACCATTAAAAAACTGTTTTACTTTCTCAATGTTCTCGAAAATCTCAAGCTACATTGATTACAAAATGGCAATAACAACTAATTATCAATAAAACTTCTCGAAATTTTTTCTCCAATAACAACTAATCAGCAACATAATCAGCCATCGTACGTAATCTTTCAATTCAGCTCATTCTTCCATAAATTTTTGGTATTTTTCATAAACTTCTCGAAAATCAGTTGTCTTCCGCCTTTTAAATCCCTTTCACTCCCTTTTTATTCATCCTCTATCTTTCAACCTGTAAAACAATTTCCAAAAAATGTTCTTCCATTTGCAACACCATGCATAAAAAAGCCGATTACATTGAGGATACAGTGAAGGAAGCATGGAAAGATGGTGAGGTGGATTTAGTCGCTACTCTTGCTCATTGTGCTGAGCATCTTCAAAAATGGAAGGGGGTTAGCATTGGTAAAATTACGAGGGACCTTAATGCGAAAAGAAGGCGATTAGCTCGACTGAATGAGGGAGGTCGATCGAGACTAAAAGTGCAGGAGAGGCGAAAGCTAGTTCGAGATATTGGGAAGTTGCTCAAGCAAGAGGAAACGTTTTGGAGGCAGCGGTCTAGGGCGTTATGGCTTAAGGATGGGGATCGTAATACGAAATACTTCCACAGGAAGGCGGGCCAACAGAAACAGAAGAATACAATAACGAAAATTATCGATAACGAGGGAAGGATTTGTGAATGGCAAGAAGCAATATCGAAGGTGGCAAACTCGTATTTCGAGGAGCTATTTTCGACAGAACAACCGCATAACTCTGAGCGGTTGTTGGATAGAGTGGAGGGTAGGGTAACGGAGAGAATGAATAATATGCCGTGAAGTGAGTACACAGAGGAAGAGGTGATCAATGCGCTCAATGACATACATCCCCTGAAAGCGCTAGGACTAGACGATATGAACGGATAATTTTACCAAACTCACTGGCATATCGTAGGCAAAGCTGTGACCCGGACTGTGCTTAGTGTGTTACGGATAATATTCTTGTTGTATTTGAATTGTTCCACTTCATGAAAAACTTAAAAAATAAGAACGGGTTCATGGCTCTGAAACTGGACATGTCAAAGGCCTATGATCGTGTCGAATGGTTTTTCCTGGAATGGGTTCTGTTGCGGATGGGGTTCGATCCTGTATGGGTTGACCGTGTAATGCACTATGTTACTTCGGTTTCGTTTTCGGTTTTGATTAATGGTAACCCCTCTACTGAATTCAAGCCTCAACGGGGTTTACGACAAAGAGACCCAATATCGCCTTACCTCTTCATTCTATGTGTTGAGGTGTTGTCAAGTCTAGTTAGACGCGCGACTGAGATGGGGTCTATACACAACATTCGTATTGCACATGCAACCCCGGTATTTTCCCATCTGTTTTTTTGCAGATGATAGTATATTCTTCATGAAAACCAATGTTCGGGAAGTTATGTGCCTCAAAGGGATCCTCAATGAATATTCGGAGGCCCCGTGTCAGGTTATAAACTTTGAAAAAACGACGGTGTCATATAGCCAAGGTACTAGAAGCGCGGACAAAAATAGTGTGACAAGTTGGGTCTGTGGCGGTTCAGGAGAGGTATTTGGGTTTGTCGACGATTGTGGGCCATTCAAAAAGACTTATTGCGGATATTATAAGAGACAAATTAAGTAAGAAATTACAGGGATGGAGGGGCCAGTTATTTTCGAAGGCTGGTCGGGAAGTGTTGATAAAGGCGGTAGCCCAATCAATTCCGACTTATGTGATGAGTGTCTTCAAATTGCCGTCCAGTTTCTGTGAAGAATTGCGTTCGATGGTGTCTCGATTTTGGTGGGGTTCGACAGTGGGTAAAAGGAAAATACCATGGGTTGCCTGGGCGAAAATATGTAAACCGAAAAGTGAGGGGGGCTTGGGCTTTTGCGATTTCCATAAGTTTAATATGACATTGTTGGGAAAGCAAGCGTGGCGGTTCGTTACGAATCCATCGTGTCTAATGGTTTGAGTGTTGGGTATTAAATACTTTTCGCAGGGAGACTTCATGGCAGCAACTATCGGGCAAAACCCGAGTTATATATACTTGGCGTGGAATTATCGATGCGAAAGAGGTGGTGAAGCTTGGAGTTCGGAGGTGTGTGGGTAACGAGCTAGACACGAAAGTATGGACCGACCCATGGATTCCAAAGTACATGGTTCTCTCACCGAGAAAAGATGTAAACTTAAACATGGTGGTGGCGGAGCTATGGAGAATGGAAGGGAATGGGATACGGAAAAAGTGTGTGAACTATTTCTCCCGTTCGAAGTTGTGAGAATTATTGGGGTGCATATCAGCCACACATAACCTGATGATGCGTGGATATGGGACCTCGAAAAAACTGGTGAGTATTCTGTCAAGTCGGCATACCGCGAATTGATGAAGGGAGATATAGAGGAGGAGAGTGCGTCTGACTATTCGAGGGACAAAGTGCTATGGATGGAATCACATATGGAAGGCAGATGTTTTGCCCCGAGTTAAAGTCTTTATGTGATCCCTATGTCACGAGAGGGAATCTTGCTTCTCGAATTCGAACGATTGATACAAGTTGTCCGTTGTGCTATCATGGAATGGAGATGAGCCTTCATTTCGCTAGGGATGTGGGGGTGGCGGGAAGGCTGTGGGATGGGCTGGGGATAGGAGTTAGAGACGTGGTTGGGTACGAAAAAGTGAGGGATTGGGTGGAGGATGTGTGGAGGGGTTTAGATGTGACTGTGTAACAACCCGACCCACCACCGTCGTAACACGCACCCAATAAGATGGGATGTGTACCTTTGAGCCAAATATTTGTCCTCACTTAAGCCCAAAAGCACAAGGCCTTGTTACTAAGTGGCGGGTGGAAGTTATTATAAACGTATCACAAGCCTCACATTCAACCGATGTGGGACAAATCTCCACACAATCTCATATTTTCCCAATGTGGGACAACTTTACTCTCATACTCTTGGGGTGTTACAGACTGAGACTAAAGTTTTTATGGTGGGGTGTTGGTCTTTATGGGAGGCGAGGAACATACATATTTTCGAAAAGGAACAAGTTGATTTAAAACGAGTGCAACAACGGGTGGAGGATTCGATAAGAGAGCTTCGGGAGGTATGGGAGGAAGAGTAAAAGGGAGGGGGAACAGCTGATAGCACAGGGGGAGGAAGGGGTTGGACGAGACAGGGGCCGGATGTTGTTAAGCTTATAATCGATGCGGGAGTGAAGGAAGGGTGGGGTTCGGGGCTGGGAGTGGTCTGTCGGGGGAATGACGGGGAAGTGGAGTTGGCTCTTAGTGAGTTCCGTGCAAGTGTGATGGAAGTGCGAATGGCGGAGGCGGAAGCTATGTTAGTCGGCAATAAAGAGGCTCGGAGGCGTGGCTATACAAAGGTCGTGATTGAGAGCGACTCTAAAGTCCTTATCGACGCGTTGTTAACCACGGAGACGGGCCGCAATGATTTTCATCTTGTAGTTGCTGACATCCTATCTTTATTAAGTGTTGAATTTGATTCGTTAGTTTGGTCGTTTGTTAGTAGATACTCGAACTCGGTTGCTCATGAGTTGGCTCACTTAGGTTCGTCTGAGACGATTCGACAACAGTGGAGCTTAAATGAGCTGCCTCTTTATGTTCGGGAACTTGTTTCAATTGATTTTAATGGAATGGATTAGTCTCTCCTTGTGGGATTTCAAAAATAAAAATAAAAAAAATAAACAGTATTAGAAAGATTAATTGTTGATCGGAAAATGTAAGAAATTACAACCTGTTGTAATTAACAAAATCATTACTATATTTTGTAGAACTGATAGATGATGTATGGATGCTTCGTGAATGATGGAGAAGAAAACAATTTGATAAGCTTGAAGGTTCTGGAAAATGGTGATGGTATTGATATTAGGTTACGTATTTAGTTTGTTTAGCTTTTTGGTTCTGTTGTCGGTACAAGGACTGGTTCCTATCTGGTTTGTTGTGTTTTTGTCGGCTTTTGGATCAACTGTGTAATAGGTTGCTAATGAGATGTTTTGGTTCACTTAAACTTCTCAAATCTTAATTTTATAATTTCCTTTTCCTTTTTTAATTAGGTCTTAATAGTTTCATTTTTATCCCGTCTTACAATTATTACTCCTATTAGCATTATCATATGTTATCTTATTCTATATTATCAACAATTTTACAATTTTATAAGTTGATTTAAGCTGATTTGACATCCTAATTTTACATCACAATCCTACGTGGCGATTAATGAGAAGCCCTCAATATACAAATAAAAATAAAATAAAATAAAATAAAATATGCACCATAAAAAGAAAGTTAAATTAATGGCTGGAAATATGAAATTTATATGGAATATTCCATCAGTATCAATAACTAATTCGAGAAAAATAAAGCAATTATTTTTTTCATTTTATATATCTCTACCATAATTGACTCTAAAATGATATGCAGAATTTCCTCCATAAAATATAGCGTAATCGGTTCTTACGACACACATTACAATAACCACTATAAAATTCACATGCAACCCCAATCATCTCCGTCGTTCACAATTCACAAAAACGTATTTCCATGTTCTTTAATACTTTCTCTTATTTTATATTTTCTTCTCCTTTCATTTTTTTACAAGAAATAACAAAGTGATATTGGGCCACACAAAACACATTACCCCACATGTCATTGAATATAAGCTACACAAATACTCCCAAAAAAGAAAATAAGGAAGAATACTGAATAACCTAATACGAAAATGGGAAAAATATGTAGAATATGAGGGATATATGATTAGATAACATGATTTTCGTACAATTTGTTTTCAAATAATACCCTAATCGCCCTAAACATATATTTTTTTTGTGACGAGGGAACCCGCGGCCGCTACCTTCGGTGCATACTGGGTAAACTTTCGGGTATATGTGATAGCCTGAAAACCACATACACTAGGTAAGCCACCCAAGGGTGACAGACTCGAAGTCTATTTAGGCATGGACTCGGGCCAATAATGCTCCACAAGATTTTGCTCTTGCGGAGGCTTGAACTCGGGTCTCTTGGGAATTTTACGAATACAATTGTCATAATTGTGGTTGGAGGAACGCATGCGACGATCCATCTTTTTTTTTTAATCTTAAATGTTTGTTTATTTACGAATGTTTGTTCTGTTAGTGATATCTTTTTGTTATTTGCTACGGAACTTTTTTATCCGAGTAGTTATTCTTTTATTCGTATTAGTTACGAGTAATACAATATTAGTAATTTAGTATTATATCACTCGATAAACTTTATCATATTGCTTTTCGTTCTTATTTTTCGTGTATGTAATCTCACCGTACATGAGATGCAATATAAGTTTTTAGTTCAACTTTCATATTTTTCGTATTTTTTTTATTATTATTGAGCTTCAAATTAAAATCCGACGTTCAAGCTAGAACATTAGACAAGACTAAAATATAGGTAAGTATATAAGAGTTGAATATATTCATCTGTAAAAAAAAAGTTGAATATATATTTTTTACGTTGCTTTTACATTAACCATTAGCTTATATGATGCATATTCGTTCTCTAGATGTATTAATGCTAACTACTCTTAATATACACCTTTTATATTCAATTAATATAACAATATTTATAAAAGATCACATATCTATTTTATTAACTTATAAATAGGCACGAAGTAACAAAACTATTATATCTAAAATATAATTTAAATATTTTAATTTTAAAATTTTAAAATCACCCATGAATTTACGAGTTTAAACTAGTGTTGTAAAAGACGATTGAACCCAACTTTGGGCAAAAAGTACTAGATCATTCTAAGACAGAGTCCAAGCCCGACATCGAGAATTTATTATGGGTTTTAGTAACCTACTTTAACTTGTACTCTTAAACCATCACTCCATTTTCGGGCACATCTTTTCCCCAAATTTCCTTCAAACTTCCAGAATTCTCCGATCAATTGCCCTAACTCACTAAAATTAATTAATTAATTTATCAACTTTCAAAGCTAAAACTACATCAAAATGTCGACCGTTATGCAGAAAATCAAGGATATTGAAGATGAGGTAATACTTAAACGACTGTTTGAATTAGGTCTTTCTGGAAATTTTGATTTTTTTGGTGTTTTAATAGGGAATTTTGTGCAGATGGCCAAGACTCAGAAGAACAAAGCTACTGCTCATCATCTTGGTTTATTGAAGGTAATTATTGTTCATTCATTGGCTAAATAAATGATTGCGACGGAGGGAATATATTTGTTTTGATGTAGTTCATGTTAGTGGAATTAATAGTGCTTCGAGTGCCGGCTTATGATGGATTAAATCGGAATAGCGGAATAAATTAGCGGTCTTTGTTTTATTGTGTGGTGGCAGTTTTGATGGTTTGCCACCCCGATTTTAGTTACTGGTCATTTGGAACAACCTGGTAGTCTGTTGCCGACTCGGGGATAAGACTCGAAGGCATTGGGTAATGTTGTCGTCGTTGCCGTAGTGTGCGTTTAATTGGTTGGATATGTTCATCCTAGAAATTGCAAAAAAGAGATGGTCATTGTTCTAATGGCTTCCTATTTATTGAGGGGAAGTAGTGGGTATGTATCAGTGTATGATACTATGATACTCCCTTTGTCCCGATCATCTGCTTACCCTTGATTGATTGCTTATCCTTGATTAAAATACCACCCAATGAATCTAAAAGGTGAACAAACGAGAAAGGGTAATTTATTACTCCCTTCATCCCTTTCATTTGTTTTATCTTTGACTAAAACACTCCTTACAAAAAATAAAAAAGGTGATCCCCAATTATTGCTGATATAAATTCTGGACTATTAATGTCAGATAGGCAGTATTCATAGTGTGCTGTGTTTGTGCTCATATTTAGGACCCAACTGTATATTTGTGCATGGTTTAATATCCAGTTCCTTGTTTAGGCGAAACTTGCAAAGCTACGGAGGGAACTTTTGACACCCACTACAAAGGGGGGTGCTGGTGCTGGTGAAGGTTTTGATGTTACAAAGAGTGGTGATGCCCGAGTCGGATTGGTCGGCTTTCCATCTGTGGGGAAATCAACCCTGCTAAATAAGCTGACTGGCACCTTCTCTGAGGTTGATATCCTTCAATCCTATCTCATTTTATCGTGCATACAAGATAGTGATGAAAGATATGGTGAATTTGTTATTTTCATTGTCCTCATGCACACGGTCTAACCTCTTCATGATTTGGTGCTGGTCCTCATAATATTTTGCATGTAAAGAACCCTCGTTTCACACGGTTTTAGGAGGTATGAGGCACACAAAGGTGACGAGGGCACATTAATTGTTACGCAATGCTTGAGAATTGAGACAGAGGCGTGCCTGAGGGAGATGAGTCATATTGTTTTTGCAAACAAAGCTATATTTTTTTATCATAATTTGTGTAAGTAATGCCTTTGGAACTTAAAGAGGGCTAACATCTAAAAAATGACTCCAAAAGTTAAGAGGTATGGGGTTAGTGAAGAGCATAGTAAATGAACCGGAGTAAAATAATATGAAAATTGCATAGTATCGTGTCTCGCTAGCTGAATGTAAGGTGACTGTACACGTTCTAGCTAGCCTCTTCTGTGCCTTGCCCTTAGGTGCATTTATTTATACTAAGCTATTCCAATCTGAATTCAGTTACAAGCCCTTCTCATGTGTTGGCTGATACGGAAAATATCTTGATCTCCATTGCAAGCACACACCTACAATTTCTTGTACTTCCTTAAATCATAAACAATAGTCTTGCCTTATAGGTTTGTTGATAACCATGTGGTTTCGTTGTCGCTTTGGCTCTTTGTCTTTCATCGCTGTACCCGTAGCTATTGTTTCAAGGGTATACTTCTGTTTGCTCTGTTTTTATGTCATGAATATGGTTGTGAATTCCGTGTCAATTTCGTAAGTTGTTTTATATGTTTTTTTAACAGGTTGCTTCATATGAATTCACTACCTTGACTTGCATTCCTGGGGTTATAATGTATCGAGGAGCAAAAATTCAGGTAAAACTTAGATCCCTGTGCAGATGTACTCTTTGCACTGTTGTACTGTTCATCGAATACTCGAATGTACTTTATCCATCAACAAACTGATTCATTTAAAAGCAAAAGCATAAGAGGAAATTCTTAATTGTCACACTTCATAATGCTCTAGCTATTAGTAAACAATATCCAGCTGTTCCTTCCCCTGTTCATCCCGTCATCTCGTGCCTTCCCTGCATGAGTCGCACTAATGGCTGTTGTTTGCTGTTGTTGCCAATGGTGTTACTGTTAGATAATTCATTATTATAGATTGTTTTTCTTTGGTATTCCTTTCAATCTAATGGTCTTTTCATCAATATTTTTGGCAGCTGCTGGACTTACCAGGTATCATTGAGGGTGCAAAGGATGGTAAAGGTAGAGGAAGACAGGTAATATGTCTACTAGTGCTCAGAACTAGTTTTATGAGTCCGGTTGACTTGCTCATCATCAGTGTTTTATTTGGTACTCATAATTTGTTTATTCAATGCTTACAGTAATGTCTTTTTTGAAATGTCTGATAAAGTGTTCCACCTCTTTACTTAGTGGCAGCCTGCATGGTATTTGAGTTTAAATCGACTCATGTCCTCCATAAGTGAACTATATACAGTCACTCAACAGTCAACACTCAAACATCACTCGATGGGAAGTAGAGGTGGCAATTGGGTCACTTGGGTCGGTTATGGGTGGGGTCAAAGCGGTTTAGCCGTTTAGGTCATATTGGGTTTGGGTTGTGTCGGTTCAGTGACGGGCTGGGGTCGGTTGTAGTTCATGTCGGGTCATCTTTGGGTTGGGTTAGTACTTGGTCATGTTATCAACATACATTTTATCTCATGTATGTAGTTTTTGATGGGTACGTTTAAACAATGTGTAGGTGTAATACTTGTAATTTCAGGTGAAAACAATTAAGATGAATGTCAATTTGGTCTTACTTACACCATTATTAAGCTAGTTCATTATCGGGGCATCTATCGGGTTGAGTCAAATTAGGGTCATGGCCGGGTCGGGCTCAGGTTGGAAAAACTAAGGCTTTTATCAGTTATTGCCTTACTGTGTTAGCCTCAGATCAAGTCGGTTTTGGTTCACCCAGTTTTCGGGTTCTATCGGGTCTGGTTTCGGGTGGGTCAGGTCAGGTTTTTCGTGTCAGGTCAGCTTCAGCTTTATAGAGGCAAGTAGCGCGAGTCTTGCAATACAAAGTCGAGACTCTGATTGTTTATTTGTTTTTCGTGCGAGCAATCAAGCTTCGTAACAAAGTTGAAAGTGGCATAACGGAAACGCGTTTTTTTTTACTTTGCTTTGTTTCTGATGTTGATATTTTGTGATAGAAAGGCCAAATGGGTTGATGTTTGGGGTTTGTAATGTCAACTTTTCTGGAAAGTTGGTCATACTGATTTTAGAAATTCTCAAGACTATGCTCCTTAGTCCGTAGAATGGTAATTGCTTGTAGCATTATCACCTATTATGTTACTATAAGATAATGGAGTAGGTGGTTACTGGTAATTCCGTTTTTTCCCTTTAAATTCTCCCATTTGTTTTCTGCCACTTTTTAACAAATGAGTCACCTTTTCCTATTTGTCCCCCACTATCTTTCCTCACAGTAAACTCATCCTCACGAACCCAACCAACATACCCTCCCTACCACGACATAACACACCATCACAACCTGAATAGAAACTAACCACCAACATCACCAGCAGTGTGCACCACCGACCACAATTAAAACCGTTGAAAACAACCTAACACCACTGAGAGCTGTCAATGAGACCAACTTTACTAAGCACCACCACCCAAATTACAGCGTCAATGAGAAGACCACGATAGTCACCCCTGCATCACCATTATCAACACCTTCCGTTACCTACTTTATCCATCATACAAATTACAAACATATAGTGTGAAATGCATCTATGGACGCCCTGACCATGGGCCTTGTGGTTGCGGGTACTCACTCTCCTGGTGCCTCTGGGTCCTTTAAAAACTGTCCAGTGTGTAATGTTATGTTGTCCTACATTTTTCAGGAGCCCAACAAACCTGAATTGGCTCCGCATCTAATTCTATTGTCCCTTGAGACTGACGGTCGGAGTTGTAAATGTTGCTTTGTTTTTTTTCCAGGTTATCAGCACTGCACGAACTTGCAACTGCATTTTAATCGTTCTTGATGCAATAAAACCAATTACTCACAAGCGTCTGATAGAAAAAGAGCTGGAAGGATTTGGCATTCGGTAAAATTTACTCATTTATAGGTGTCTATTTATTTCTGGCAGATGAGGATTATGGCTGTGCTTTTTGCTTGGTTGCCGTCTTTTACTTTACTGGGTGACTTTTTTTAGTTGATCATAAGAAAAAGTTAAAATGACCAAAAACCATTTTAAGTGGTAAATGTGGGCTTATTGTGCTGTATTTGTGATCTCTATATTCGGAACCATGTGCATTAAGCTAACTTATGGCTTCCTTTCTATCCCGCGTTCATTTTTTTCCCTGGGGGACTGATAAGTGATGGCCGTATGTAGTGGGTATTATCCTTAACCTGCCTTTGAGGCGGAGGAGCAGCTAGTGGTTGCTCTGTATGTTTGAAGCCTGGCAACAAGCTTTCGGCTTCCAGTGTAGTGTTGTCATATTTTTGTTCATGATTCTCAACTAACATAAGAGATTCTATTTGTTCATGATTCTCAGCTAACATGAGATTCTATTTGTTCATGATTCTTAGCTAACATACACAAGATATTCTTCGAAATACAGGAGTTAACATGTAGCTAAAGTTCATTTATCTAGTGACACTTAACATAGATATTTCGTAAAATTATCATTAATTGGCATGTTAAAATAATAAAATGTAAAGAAATAGAGTATTTTCATATTGTCTTCAATAGTGTACATTACAAGAAAGCATCGGACAGAGTTAATGTTGGTTGACTGCTAAAGTCAAATAGAGACAATATAAATTGATGGAGGGAGTATCATATATTTGTCACAATCTGTTCTTTAGTGGGGGACTCGTCTTGGGTCTTTACGCCACATATAATTTTACGGTCTAGTTTTATTTCTTGCTTTCCTATGTTCCTGGTGTATATATTATGTTTTCTCTTAAATATATTTTACTTTCAATCAGGCTGAATAAGGAACCTCCGAATCTAACCTTTCGCCGGAAAGAAAAGGGTGGTATTAATTTCACATCGACAGTGCCTAATACTCATCTAGATCTGGAAACAGTTAAGGCAATTTGTAGCGAATACAGAATTCATAATGCTGATATCACTCTTCGAATGGATGCAACGGCGGATGATCTTATTGATGTAATTGAGGGAAGTAGAGTTTATATTCCATGCGTATACGTTCTAAACAAAATTGATCAGATTACTCTGGAGGAATTGTCGATTCTAGATAGGCTTCCGCATTATTGCCCTATCAGGTTTGTCTCATTGCTGGAAATCAGTCTTGTTTTGTTATATTTTGTTTGCAAGGTTTATAATTTTTGAAGCGTGCTTGTGTTCTTTTTGTTATTTGGGATGCTTCTGATTCTAGCATGTGTAATCGTCATTTTCACCAATATTTGCTTTGGCACTCAGTAGTTATACATTTATACATCATTTGTGCATAGGATTTTGGACTAACTGTTAGGTAACCTCATGGGTGATGTAATTGTCGCCGACTGCTTTTTCCCTATTTGGTGATTTTGTAGATGGTATTCTAAAATCTTAGCAAGAAAGAGAACAAAAATATTTTTAGCAGCTGAAGTTGGATCAGAGAGTCCTGAAGGTAGTTATTCTGGACTTCTGGTGATGCACAGCTTCAAAAAGATGAGTAAACAAGCTGATTAAATTGGTAACTGGGGCATAACAGGGTTTCCTTTTAAAACTATTATAGTGTAGAATTTGAGATAAAACTACTAAGGTGGCAGTATACTGTGTTGCTTGCTTTACTCCCCAGGCCCTAACCTTCAAATGGAAGGTGGAAAAAGTTTGAAGGCTATAATCCCCTTTTTAACTTGTAAGTGAATGTTTTTATTATTGTCTATCTTTTCTGATGAACTGACCGAAATCATATGCAGTGCTCATCTAGAGTGGAACCTTGATGGTCTGCTGGAGAAGATCTGGGAATACCTAAATCTTACTCGTATTTACACAAAACCAAAGGGAATGAATCCAGATTATAATGACCCTGTCATCCTTTCATCTAGGACAAGAACTATAGAAGACTTCTGTTGTCGAATTCACAAAGACTTCATCAAACAATTCAAGTAGTAAGTTCCATTCTCATATTTGCTTTCATGTTATGACTGTTATAATCACCTATCATGGTCACATTTTTCCTCGTCTTCTTGAAGCTTTGTGTTTCACCTGCAAGCATAACAGAGACTATATTGGTAGTCTGGGAAGATGTGACTAGACTGACTACGCAATATTTGATTGTGCATGTTTTTTTATTTTTTATTTTTATTTTTAAGGAAGGCAAAAAGACAATCCTTTCCCCAATTTACTCCATCCTTCCTTTATCTAGCCCGTTCACCCGTCAGATCAACCTCAAGCTCCTCTTCAAAAACAACAAACAGAAGAAAGAGATGCAATTGTGGCATCACAAAGAACAATTCTTATCCTCGTTGTTGTCTTCCTCTCCTCTTTCCCATTTTTAATGTTTTCTACTTCTTCCCTTGGCTATTCTCATTTTGTTCCATGTCTTTCCTTTCTCCCAGTCTTCCATGTCTCCCTCCTTTGCCATTTCTTCCCTTGGCTTGGTAGTTTGAAGTATCTTAAGTATAATGACTTTGATGGTCTAATAGGCGAATGGTAATTAGAAAGCCTTTTTTACAGAGTTATCAAAGCAACACTGAAATTATTACACTTGGCTAGGAGTTTCATCAAATCAATGTTAAAGTGAGAATCCTTTGAATAAATAATTAGGGGTTTTATTCAATAATCAATGATGAAATTAATACCTTTAGTCAATGAGTGGTATAGAGATAAAAGAAAAGGGAGTAGTAGTGAGCAGTGAGTTATGGTGTTTTATCGTTCATGTCAATAATGATGATTGTCTTGGTTGAGTGAAGGAGGTTGGAGAATGGTGGTGATATCTTACTTATGGTGGAATACTGGATTGGAGTTGTTGGGGAATATAAATAATAGGGAAGATCAGATGTAAGAGTTAAGACCATCTTTATAATATACATGTAAAAATTTAAAATGGAAATAAGACGGAGTTGACTTTTTTGACAGAAAAATCCGGCTTGCCAACTGATTACCTATCAACAAAAATAGTAAATGGTATTCGTAGCCTCGTAGGTTCTTGGTGACCATTTTTTTTCATGAGTATATTTTTGAGTGACTTAACTTCCCTGGGATGTAGCCTGTAGGTGTTCTATCTGTCTCGGCTGTATTTTATTCTTCTTTGTCCAAGTTGCTTCTATTGTTTGTGAATTATCTGAAAATAAATAATTAAAAGTGAGAATGATTTTGATTTCTATTACAGTGCACTTGTGTGGGGATCGAGTGTGAAGCACAAGCCACAAAAAGTCGGCAAGGTTTGTCTATACATTATGCATTTCCTCAAGACAATGGTAAATTACTCGTACATCAGTGAAATCTTCTAGCATTAATCATGTCTTTAATGCTTCAGGAACATGAACTTGAGGATGAAGATGTGGTTCAGATTATCAAGAAGATCTAATTATAAGACACATCATACGGAGCAGCGGCGTCGTCGTTCTTTTATCATCAACTGTCAAGCTGAAGCTGGTTTTTGATACTTCAAGAGTCAAGACTAGTTGTAGAAGCATGTGCATTGTTTTTTTTTTTTTTTTGGTTCAAATGAGCGCACTATGTCGTGGGTGAGAATCGAACCCCCAACTTCAAGGTTGGGATGAGAGAGCTCTTACCACTGAGCTAACTCTTGTTCTCTTGTCATGTGCATTGTCCAGTTCGAGTTGCTAGTATTAGCTATACTATGTTTACCAGACTTGGTTAGATGTGTTGTAAACTAGTGGGTCCAGTGACGGAACCAATTATTTTATGAAAAATCGTTACGATTTTGGTTTGAAATAAAGTGTCGTACCCTTATTTGAGCTTCATATCTTGAAGGTGCATGTAAAATCCACTTACCAGGAATATTTTCATGTAAAATTACTAGGGATGAAAGATGCATTATTGGTTTTAATTATCTGTGAATAAATACTCCGCAAGACCATTCATCCACCTTGGTTTGGGCCTCGAATCCCCTTCAGGGACGAGGTGTCGAGGACACTTTCTTAGGCGGTGGCTGAAAAATTCCTCCACTTGGATGTAGCTTCTGACTGTCTGAAGCTGGTTTTGCAAATTCTGGGAGAGGAGATGGTTGATCAAACCCCCAAGATCACATTACAGAAACTGTCTCAGATAGAATACAAATATAGTTATGTTTAAGGTCACCGTTGCGACGGAGCAAGCTTTTAACCTCTCACAATTAGGGATGGCCGACTTAGACCCTAAGGGTCTGATCCTAATGGGTCGGGTATAAGTCTGAATTTTTAGATCGTTTGGGTATGGGCCTTACATGAATACTTCGGGTCCAGGTCTTGGTGTTGGGACCCTACCCGACCCTTAAACATTTATATTTATTAAAAAAAGAGAAAAAATACACATACGAACGTCAATAACCCAAATAAAACACATACAGATGGTTGTTGTTAGTTATGAGTAATATCGCATATTCAAATACCCATTAAGTCTGAGGAAATTAATGAAAATGATAAATTTGAGCATTAGATAAACGATATACTCCATCCTATTCCATATTTTGTTCCCCTTTGTATTGGGCACAAAGATTAAGGTGAGAAATAAAATAAGTGTAGAAAATTGTGTGGGGTTGGGTGATAGGAGAGAGATATGAATAATTAGGAATTAAATAATAAATAGTGGGCCAAAAACATTAAAAAAATAATAAAATAGGAGTAAAAGAGATGGGTGGGGTTTGATAATAGGAGATAGAAATGAATAAAATAAGAATAAAGGTTTCCAAAATAGGAAAGGGGAAGAAAACCTGAATAATCCGTTTTAGAAAATAGGGAAGAAAATATGGAATAGGAGAGAGTAATTTAGAAAAAAATTGATTAGTTAAAGAAAAAAGCAGACCCAAGCAGACCTCTTGGTCGGGAATGGGGTCAAGGTATGTGACTCAGGGTCGGGTCTGGGTCTTGCTGGACCCTACCCAGACCCTACCGCTTGCTAACCCTACTCACAATCCTCTTCCACTTGTCCCCTCACTTGTCTATTTATCTCACATCAAAAGTTTTGACGAATTTTGTCTGTCACAAATGAGAATTTGCGATGTTTCTATACCTTTTCAAACACATTAATAATACGGCTTGGTACTCCCGAACAACGACGCATTTTTCATATGTAATTGCTCATTCATGTACTTTTTTTCATTATTTTTTCCAGCTATACCATTTATTTAGAAATAGCAAAAAAAACTCTCTAATTCTTTTCCTCACACATTTAATTAATTCCACAGAATTATTTAGATCCGTCAAATTACACAATTATGAATGCTAATTCTCGAAAGTAATAATTCCAATTTTTAGTTTTATTAGCTATATAACATCTATTAAATAATTAATTTATACTAATTAAATTAGGGTTTGCGCTTATACATCGGCTTAGAGATAACGGGCTTCGGCCACCGACTACGTTGGCGATAAGCACTTCCGGCGTTGGCAGTTGTGTCCTACAGGTGGTGGTAGGTTAGGGGGAGATATGAGCGTCCCAAAATAATGGTTTGTAACACATTACACCATCGACGTCGTTGGGGTAAGGGACAACGACCAACTTATGGTGATAAACGGTGTGTGGTTGTGGTTGCAGTGCTGGTGTTGGCAAGGTAGTGTTGTTATTGTCTGCAACTCAATGAACAACACAACGCGCTACTATAAGTCTACGACTTAATTCCCATTTGCATTTTTTTCTTTTTTTATGTTTTGTGTTTTTTCGTTTTGCTATTTAGTATTTTAACAATTTTTTTCTTTTTTTCTTTCAATTTTAGGACACGGACCTTAGAGGCAGCGGTGTAGGTGGTGGATGGTGGCTGACGGTTTGTGGTTTGATGGTAGTAGGTAGAGTGAGAAAAGACTAAATGAAGATAAGAGAAGAAGGGTATTAAAACGAAATCATTAAAACAAAAGCGCTATTATAGTCATTTACGTCCATGAAAAAGTAAACTCGTACATGAATGAGTTTCACCCCTTCCATATCTATATAATCTATCTATATAATAAAATAAAAAGGTTTCTTGAGTATCCATAGAAATGCCACGTATCACATGTTATCTTGATGCCACATCACATATTAACTTATGCCACCTAGGCACCTATCAGCTAACGAGTATTACGGATTTCGGTATTACCTAATTGTCCGTAAAAAAACAAAACATGCAAAGTCACAAAACTGTTGAACCCCCTCATCCCGTCATCTTCCCACCCTTTGGCATAGCTTCACATATGGGAATAAAACCCGTCTCAAATTAAATGCTTCAATTGATCACCTCATTATTACTTTTTGATTACCAACACCATTGGATTATATCATCATCAATTAGAGATTGAACTGAGATGAGAACATTTATCTTACTGAAAACTTGGACGTTTTTCATTCATCTCCCTAAAACCACTTCAATAATCATTCACCCCCTTAAAATGATCTACAACTCATAAATGCTGATGAAATGTAAGAGCCAAAAAATGTACGTTCAAATCGAGTTGTTAGTCCAATACTTTCCTTTAGCGGTGTGTTTTTGAACTTGTAAGCTTTCATCTCCTTATCGCCAAATTGATAATTGGAATTTATTTTGATTTTTGTAAAGTTATAGCACATACTACGATTTTATGTTCATGTTTATCACCTTTAATTAGCTTGCTTCTTTTACAAATTGTTATGTTCCTTATGTTCATTCTTTTGTGGCTAATTATAATCGAGGAATAATGATGGATTTTGGTGTGATTATGTATGAAATAACTTGCCTTTGGTATGCTTGATTGAGCATCAAGATATTGCCTTTGGAAGCTGAACTCTCACTACAAAACAATGCGCTCTTTGCGACGGAATTGTCCGTCGCAAAAAGGGTGAAATCCGTCGCAAATGATGTTTTTGCGACGGATTTGCGACGGACTGCATCTGTCCCATATTTTTGTCGCAAAAAGTTTATTTGCGACGGATTTTTCGGTCGCAACAGACGGATTTGCGACGGATTGCATCTGTCCCATATTTTTGTCGCAAAAAGTTTATTTGCGACGGATTTTTCCGTCGCAACACTTTTGCGACGGATTGACCTTATTTTGCGACGGACTGACCTTGACCAGAAGTCAAAGTCAGACCAGATTTGAGACGGAATTTCCGTCGCAAAAGTGACTATTTGCGACGGAAATTCCGTCGCAAATCTGGTAAAGGTTTGCGACAAAATTCCGTCGCAAATTGAGACATTTCCGTCGCAAATTCCTGTATGATTTTCGGGTTTCAGCCGTTTTTCCAGCTCCCCATTTCCATTGAAATGATTCATTTTTTCCCTTTTGCATGATGTGTAAACCTGCAATTTCAGAAAAACAACCCAGCAACAAAAAACTTGTCGGAGACAAGGTTTTTAAAACGTCTTTTCATAACTAAAATAAAGGTTGTACAAATGATCATCCAACTAAAAACTAAACATAATCCGCGGTACATCAACTAAACAACCTAATAAAACCTATCTAACGGTCGTGTCGGTGGGCTGTGGGGTGGCGAAATGACTGGCCGCCCTAGCATTGTCGCCGCCATCATCGTCGAAGTCGCGTCTCGGCTGAGAAAAGCCTCCCGGGTTGCAGTTCTGAGTAGTGAACTCCCCCCGTTGACTTAAGAACTCTTCAATTGCCTTCAGCCTTTGGGATGTCTCGAGATCACGTTCTCTTAGCTGAGCATTCTCTCGAAGAACTCTGCAAACGATACCTGCAATGAATAGTCAAACATGATATTATATTCATTTAGTAAACGGTTAAATAATTGGTTAGTCTTAATTTTTACTAAACTATAAAATACAAACCTGGGGTGTATGATGATTGGGTCCCAGCACTTGAGTGACGACGACGCTCGTAAATGACTGGGGCTGCATTTCCCATACCGAGTATCAACCCTTTCTTGTTGAAACCGCCGTGTTCTTCGAAGTAGATCTCGTTGTCGTCGATATCTTGCTCCGGGATCCCTTCACTTATCATTTTCAACTTTCTTGAAAGAACTTTTTCCTACAAAACAAAAATAAAATGTGATTAGTATACGTTAATTAATTAGTAAACCAAATTACTAAAACATAAAGAAAAGTTTCTGTTAACTTACAAAGAGTGCTTTGGGTTTCGTTGATAGCCAACCCTTCTTGGCATGCTTTTTTGTCTTCTCCAGCAACTTCAAGGCGGATGGTACATCCCTCCCATCTTCTCCAGCCTGCAATTTAAATCCAACGGCACTTGTTAAAAAAAATATTCAAGATTGTCAAAGGGTGAAAATTATTCAAGACAAGAAAAAGTGAATTAAAAACTAAGAAATTACCATTTCATCCATCATTTGTAGGGTGTTTTTACGACCCATAATGTGAGTACCTAAGGCCTTGCCTTTTTCGGTACTTCCCGACATCCGGTTGGTCTTGTTTTTGTCGGATTTCTCTTGGAATTTTGGATCGTCCTTTCTTCCCTTTAGTTGTTCGAAAATATCGGCCGGTATCCACTGCGGCCTTTGCTCCGTTGTTTTCCTCATAGCGTAGTGGATTCTTTTGCGAAGGCGGTCTTTCATCATGTCTTCCCACGCCGACCTAACCGCTGCTCTATCACGAGGGTGAAAGGTAACTTTTTTCTGTTTAAAAAAAAAAATAGTTAAATAAATATGAAACAATAAATAGGTAATAAATAATAAAACGGAAATAGGTAGTAAACAGTTAATAAATACCTCAAACCAATTCCACCACTCTTCCTTAATGGCATCCGACGCTTCTGACCAGTTGGGCGCATACTCCTTGTAGTTGCAAATAATGGTCTGTGTTATAAGATTAGAAACGTCTTTGTGACTGAACTTGAAAAAGAGTTAAATGTGAAAATAAAATAGTCAACAAGTAATCATATTATAATCAATATATACATATATATAATCAATTATCCGTAAACAAATAAGATACTTACCACTTGGCGCCTTCGTAATCAGTCGGATCGAGGTGTATTCGATGTGTAGGCGGCTGAGGCTCAGGTGGAACAATCTCATCCTCATCATCATTAGCTCCCGATCGTCCTCCCTCAGGCTGACGACTACCACCACCTCGTCGTCTTCCGCCCGACATATAATTATCAAACTAATATAGCAACAATTAGAAAGAAATGCTTTACGTAATTAAAAACTCGAATAATAAGATTAATAAGATAATTTCATTGACATTAAGCCATACGGCATCTACAATAATTTCAACAAATACAAGATTATCGAATCTAATAGATAGTAGTCCTAATCATCATCATCATCACTTGAACAATTTATTCCTACATCCTTACAAAGAGAATCTATAATATCTTCATCTTCATCCTCATCCTCATACTCATCCTCATCCTCATCCTCAACTTCAACCTCAACCTCATCCTCATCCTCATCCTCATCCTCATGTTGCCCCACTGTCACAATTTGTATGTATTCTGGTTCCTCCACAATTTCATCTTCATCTTCTTCTTCTACTTCAATTGGTGACAGTATTGTTTCACCATTAGTAACATTTTCTTGAAAGAAAGATTCATCAACGGGGGCATCGACATGTGATCTAGCCTTGGTTTTGAATACCGCTGACCATTGACTTTGATCCTTTTTTATACCTGGATAAGGACTATAGTAAACTTGTTCCACTTGATATGCCAACACAAATGGGTCGTACTTTGCAAATTTTCTACTCCGGTTAACATCCACAAGCTTATATTCCTTATGCACTTGCATGCCTCTTTCGGAGTTATCTAGCCAACTACATTTGAACAAAATGACTTTGTAAGTGCTTTGTGGGCTTGTATAAGTCATTTCAACAATTTCCTCAAGGGTCCCATAGTAGTCAGCTCCTTCAGTGGAACTCACACAAACTCCATTGTTAATTGTGCACTTTTCCAAATCTTTTCCTTGAATGAAAGCTCGAAATTTGTAGCCATTGATGGAATAGCGTTTCCATGTTCTGACTTTTCTTGAGGGACCATTTGCTAAGGCAATTAGAACTGGATCTTCTATATTATTAACCTGAGATCTTAACCATCTGGGAAATCTTGTTTCATATTTTTCCCAAACATCATTGCCTACGACACATTCAGGATGTTCTCTCATGATAAAATTTTCAAACAACCTATATTCAAATTAGGGGAATTATTAATTTTTGAACAACTAAAAAAGTACGTTTCAAATATAAGAATTTAGATTCACCACTTACACTTCGTTTCGTTTCAATTCATCAGAATCGCAGTTAGATAAAACGTAGAGGTGTGCACGCTCATATTCGTTATCCTCCAAAAACCTTTCACGACACTTTCCAGAAGTAGTGCCATCATGATCTTGAAATATCTCAGGCAAGTTAGATTGTGTCGGCTTTTTTGAACCAACGTCAAGGTCCTTTGCCTTGGTGTCTATGTGATCTTCAAAGTATAGGGAACAGAAATTTGCTATTTCCTCAATTAAATATGCATTACATATAGACCCTTCAACATGAGCTTTATTTTTGATTTTCTTTTTCAAATGATTCAAAAACCTACAAACAAATTAATTTAGAATGAAAAATATGATGAAAAATATGTATTATGTAATATAAAGAATTGAATAAGGATGATGACATTACCTCTCGAAAGGATACATCCACCTATATTGCACAGGACCACCCACTTTTACTTCATATGGAAAATGAATAGGTAGGTGTTCCATTGAGTTGAAAAAAGAAGGTGGAAGGATTTTCTCTAATTTGCAGATAATCTCCGCAATGTTATTTTCAAGACTTGTAATTTTTTCAATTTGTACTAATGAAGTACACAAATCTCTGAAAAACTGACTAATTTCAGTTATGGCATTCCACTCATTTTTTGGAAGAAGATGTTTCAAAGCAACTGGGAGTAATCGCTCCATGAAGACGTGACAATCATGACTTTTCAAACCGTGTATCTTCAATTCTTTCATATCGACACACCTTCTCAAATCTGAAGCATAACCGTCGGGAAACTTCAGTTTGTATACCCATTCACATAGGACCTTCTTTTGTTCCTTTTTCAAAACGACCGAATCCCCTTTTCTTCTACTTGAACAAAGAAGTAACATGTCTTTCTCTGCATTTGAGTTTAATTTTGTTTTTCCTTTCACGTCCATGACAGTGTTAATTATTTGCTCGAAGAAATTTTTCTCAATATGCATGACATCAAGGTTATGTCGAATTAGTAGCGTGCTCCAATAGGGAAGCTCCCAAAAGATGCTTTGTTTCCACCACCCAATCCGTTTCCCTTTAAGCAAATTCAGTTCACGTTCAGATCTATCCACAATTTTCGGTAGATGTTTGACACAATCCCATACTTCATTGCCTGTTAACCTCTTCGCAGCAACATCGTGCTCAACTTTCCCTTTTCTAAAATGCACCTTATCCTTACGAAAAACATGATTACTGTCTAAAAACTGTCGATGACAATCAAACCAACTCCATTTTTTGCCATGTTGTAGCCAAACTGACTTAGTCTCATTTTTCATACAATATGGACATGCATGCTCACCTTGAGTTGTCCAACCAGATAACATGCCATATGCAGGAAAGTCGTTGATCGTCCATAGGAGTGCGGCTCTAAGATCAAAGTTTTGCTTCAAGGAGACGTCATAGGTTAAGATCCCCGTCTCCCATAATTGCTTCAACTCGTGAATAAGAGGCTGCAAATAGACGTCAAGGTTTTTCTTTGGATTGTGGGGACCGGGAATAAGTAATGTTAAGAGCATAAACTGTCTTTTCATACAGAGCCAGGGTGGTAAATTGTATGGAGTAAGTATCACCGGCCAACATGAATATTGCTTCCCGAATTGACTAAACGGTGCGAAACCATCAGTGCAAAGTCCAAGACGGACATTCCTAGGCTCAGATGCAAAATCAGGATGCAGCCGGTCAAACTGTTTCCAAGCCTCCCCGTCACTTGGATGAGACATTGTTCCACTAACACGAGGGTTTTCATAATGCCAACGCATTTCGCCCGCGATGTGCTTTGTGGCATAAAAGCGTTGCAACCGTGGTCCTAATGGAAAATAAGTTAAGAACTTTTCGGGAACTCTTTTGCTATTTGCATTTTTCTCTAATTTGTACCTATTCGTACCACATTTTCTGCACTTATCAAGGTGAGCGTCGTCCATCCAGAAAAGCATACATCCTACCGAGCAGGCATCTATCTTCTGATGGGGAAGTTGAAGAGCTTTAAGAACTTTTTTGGTTTCGTAGTAGTTACGCGTCATAAGATTATTTTCAGGAATCATATCTCCGATATATGACGCAAAACCATCTACACATTTTTCAGCTAAGTTGAATTCACATTTTAAAGTGATCAACCTTGAAGCCGACTGTAGCAATGTCATACGACTTCCTACATAAAGAGGTTGTTCGGCATGTTTTAGCATTTGGAAAAAAGCTAATACATTAGGATTTGGAGATTCATCGACCACCTCGGCGTTTAGAGCATCTTCCCTAATTTGATCAATGCTATCGCGTAACGCATCTTCTACCATATCTCTATAAGGATTGTCGGAGTGCATTGATGAGCTTCCCTCTTCCTCAACGGAGAATTTCTCTCCGTGACACACCCAATCGTAGTAGTTAACACAAAACCCTCTCAAACCAAGGTGTTTCCGTACTTCTTGCTCAACTAAATACTTTGTATTCTTACACTTAGAACATGGACACCTAATTTCTCTATTCCTAACGTATTCGTCTTGTTGCTTAACATAGTTAATGAATTCATTAACACCAATTACGAAATCCTGCCTTATTTTTTTTCCTAGAATCCAACCTTTCATACATCCATTTTCTTTCTAATCTCTTCATAGTAAATCTACATATTTTAACAAACAATAACAACAACTAATTAACAACAACAATTAAATAACAACAACTACATATATATATAACAACAACTAACAACAAAAACTAGTTAACAACTTATTAACAACAACAACAACAATTAATTAACAACAATTAAATAACAACTACATATATATAACAACAACTAACAACAACAACAACAACAACAACTACAACTACCAACACCAACACCAACACCAACACCAACCTGCAAAAAAAAAAACAATTTACATATATTGGTCTGGGGTCCTTATCTCTCCAGCCTAAACCCATCTTTGAATCTTTCATACCATTAGTAAACACTCTTATATTTTCTTGATTGTAATGAGACAAAAATTGGGCAGCACTTCCCTATTGTTCTCCAAATACATTATATAGAATGTATTTGGAGAACAATAAGGAAGTGTTGCCCAATTTTTGTTTCATTACAATCAAGAAAATATAAGAGTGTTTACTACCTAAATGGCATGAAAAATTCAAAGACAGTCCCAAAACGGGGACTATTCAACAATTACACCTAATGTGTAATTATTGAACGGGTACTATTCAAGAATATTCTAAACAAATCAACAACACTAACAATCAACAACAATGCAAATTTTATATCAAAAATCAATCGTCCTAAACATCTTAACAACAATATACGACGGATTTGGGACGGAATTAGCTACTAACCTAATATCACTAACCACCTAACAATACTAACTAAACTAATCAAATAACAATTAAACTAAACTAACTATTCCTAATAACAATAAAAAAACAATAATACGGAATTTGCGACGGAATTTTGCGACGGATTAAACATAAAAAATTAAGACGGTATATTAATAACGAAAGTTAGTATACATACATAAGGAGAAATGGAGAAGGAAGAAAGAAGTGGCGGCGGCAAGGTGGCGGCGGTGAGGTGGTGGCGGCGGTGAGGTGGCAGGTGGAAGGGAGAAGAAAGGAGAAGGAGGAGGAAGGAGGAGGAAGGAAGGAGAAGGAGGAAGGAGGGAGAAGGAGGGCTGGTGGCGGCGGCGGCTGCGGCGGCGACGACGGCGGGATTGTAGGGTGGTAGGGTGGTGGTGTGGTGGGGTGGTAAATCGCCGAATCGCTTTTAGGGTTTTCTTTTTTTTAATTTTGAAATCGATTTGGGGAAAAAAGAAGACCCGCGGGGTCTGTATAAAAAAAGTATGCGACGGAATTTCCGTCGCAAATCTGGTCAAGGTCAAACTTTGACCAGATTTGCGACGGAATTTCCGTCGCAAATCTGGTCAAAGTTTGACCTTGACCAACTTTTGGTCAAGTCTGGTCAATATTTTTGCGACGGAATAAGTCAATATTTGCGACGGACTTTCCATCGCAAACTTTCCCGCCATTTGACTTTCACTTCGCGGGTCTGGGAAATTTAGGTCCGTCGCAAAAAAAAAATCCGTCGCAAAAAAAAAATCCGTCGCAAAATCCGTCCCAAACCCAAGTTTGCGACGGCTTTTCTATCCGTCGCAAATTTTCCGTCGCAAGGGCAGCATTTTTTTGTAGTGTCCGGTAATTCAATTCATAGGGTAAATGATAGTCGTTTCATGTTTTCCTCCATTATCCCTGTGTTTCTACTATCTTTTTTTCGTTAGTGGAAAATAGAGCAAGTATAACAAATGAGCGAGACGAAAGGAATACAACATTGTACATTTCTCGCATTCTTTTGAAACTTCATGTGAAATGTGACAAATACTCAGTATCCTTCTTCTCCTACACTCAAATTTTATCACTTGATCTTATTTAGAAGTTTCTTACCTTATTTAAAATACAAATAAAAGAAAAGTCTCCTGGGAATTTCACCCAAGTTTTAACCACTACACTCCACCCTTGCGGGCTTCATTAATTATTCTTTACGACAATACAATTCGTTTTATACTTCAACGTGGGAAACTTAATAAACTTTTAGTTAAATGACGTATACTTATACATGCCGAAGTACGACATATAAACAAATATTCAAGTTATTTTCATGTAAAACTTATTATATAGTCTTGTGAAATTTAATAGGTAAAACAATCTCACAACTATTTATAAACAGTTGGTCTTGCTTCAGACGACAATTTTAGTCTGAAAAAATAAGACGGAATTTTATAACTATTTTACAGCCAAATGTGATCATTATTGTCGAAAATTATCAAAAGCTGTAATATTAGCCACCCTATTGTGATTACATTTAATTATAAAATGGTTACATATAACCGTCTGAAGCTACAGATAAAAAGTGACAATCAGAAATAAGAATATGAGATTTAAATCTCTATAAGTTTTACGGGTTATAAAACTTGTTTAAAAGGTTACTTATTAAAAGCACACAATATTCAAGAGGTTAACCACCGAATACATTATCTTTACAGGGACACGTCACCTATGTTGATCCACGTGTTGGCATCCCAATTCAGAAAGTGCCACGTAATCACATACTTTCCTTCATCCCAGTATGAAGCCAGACCATCTTAAATCTCTGTTTCCTCCTTAACAAAACAACATTTAAAAAAAATGGCAGCCATTAACAAAAACAACCACCAAGTATTAATAGAAGAAGAAAAAGCATTGGAGCAACCGCCGTCGGCGGCGGCTTCGGCGTCGGCGGAGGAGGTAGAGGAGTTGTTGATTAAGATTCCAGCCACCATGGTCCATCAAATCGACAACCGCCAAAGCGTGGAGCTAGCTTACGGCGACTTGGAATTAATGTTGGTGCGTGAAAACGAGAGTGCGGTGGCAGTACTTGCACGAATAACAGACCAAATCCAATGGCCTCTTAGCAAAGACCAAGCAGTTCTAAAGCTCGACGACTCTCACTACTTGTTCACCTTCAACAACGACGACGATGACAACGACAACCTCAACTACGGGGTTACGATCCATTCGAAAGGGCAGGAACAGTTATTACGCAGATTTGATGAGGTGTTGGAGAAGTATACTGGGTTTAAGGAGGAGAGGGTGGAGGACGAGGATGGTGATGATGAAGAGAACGCGACAGTGTATTGGACGAGGCTGGCTCCGAATGCTGCGGAGGAGGAGGAGTATAGTGGTGGGATAGCCAGGATGATTGCGGTGGGTTCGGGAATGGTGGTGAAGGGGATACTCTGGTGTGGGGATGTTGCAGTAGAGAGGTTGAAGTGGGTTCAGGAGTTTTTAAGGACAAGGATGATCATAATGGGAAATGATGATGATGATGATCAACAAGATGCAGAAGTAAGTCCGGTGATAATGGCGACGATTCAGAAGGTGAAGTGCATGACGATGAAGTCGGAAGAATTAGCAACGGGATTATTGTTAGGAGTAATCAATTTGTCTCAGAGAATAACAGGGAGTGTTGTGAACTCTGTGGCAGGGAGATGTTTTTTCAGCATGTTTCCTGGTGAAATTGCGTTAGCCACCTCTGATGCTTACAGTAAGTTATCTGTCAAGAAACCAACTCAACCAAAAGCTTAAACTTTAAACTGTGGACCAAAAGCTTAAGCTGTGGGTGGCTCTGATAACATGTCAACAATTTAACCAAAAGCTTAAGCCGATGTTTGAAATTCCTTGAATCCGAACTCAACTCAACCAAAAGTTTAAGCCGATGTTTGAAGTTCCTTGAATCCGAACCCAACTCAACCAAAAGTTTAAGCCGATGTTTGAAGTTCCTTGATTCCTGATTCGTTTTATAATTCGTTTTATATTCTAACATTATCCCTACTTGTCGCGTTAATTGAACTGAATTGAACTGAACTGAATAATAATAATCTGGTATTACATGCAGATGAGATATGGGAAGCAGTAGAAGCAGCAGGAAAGAAAGTGATGAGAAGCACATCAGAAGTAACAACAGATATGGTAAGAGGAAGGTATGGAGAGGAAGCAGGAAGGGTGACTAATGAAGGGATGGAAGCAATTGGACATGGCATTGCAACAGTATGGACTTTCTTCAAAATTGCAAAGGCACTCAATCTCAAATCTGCACTTAAGCCAACTTCACTTGCTAAAGCTGCTCTTACCAACTCTAAAAAACTTGCTTAGCCCGCATTTTTTTATATAAACTATCTTTTATTTAGGATTGTCCGTGAACAACTATCTTTTATTTTATTTTTGGTTTTCAGCTACCTTTTATTTCCTGTGTTTGCAAAAACTACCAAAATTTCACTTTCGGCGAAAAAAGTCAACTATACGGCGTTGATGACTTGCTATTATCGTGTTGAATGTACCCTTTACTTCACAAGCATGATAATTGACGATAAAGATCGATTAAACAGAGCATTGATCACCTCAATTTGTGTATCACTAATCCGAGTTAAACTCCTAATTCACCAAAAACAAAATTAGCATTGACATATTTTTCTTCAACAATAATTTTGAAGTATCGGCAAAATCAAAGCTTAGTACTAGGGATGTCAATGGGACGGGGGTGTGGAGGGGTCAGCCCCCGCCCGCCCCACGAACTTTTAGTGCGCGTCCTCCCCGCGTTCCGCGGCGGGTTGAACTATTCAAAACCATCCCGCCTCGCGGGGGACCGTTGACCCGCCTATCTCCTCAAAAAAATGTAAATCGTAAATCTAAAATATACTTGTCGTACTACTTATACAAATAAATTTTCGCAAAATGCTTTAACTTTCAATTAACTAGAGTCCGTTGAATCATAAAACGGTTTTACATATAAATGTACCACAAACAGCAGCCCAAAGCCCAAATTCTGACAGAGTACTAGAAGAGTAAACAAAACTACGCAACAAATACTCTACAATTCTTCATCTTCAGTTTTTCAGCTCCGTTTGTTTTATCAGTTTGAGAAAATGGGGATTTGGGGGAGTGGGTAGTCTGGGTTAGTGGATTATTTTAGTTATTTACTTGTTTGGGTCTGAGGAAGTGGGTAGGATAAATTTAATTTATTAAAGGTTTTTATTTTTTATTTTTTATTTTAAGTTATATTTATTTTATCTTATTATTCTTATATATTACTATTAGATATTATTAATTAGGTGGGTATAAGCGGGGCGCGGACATGTAGGGCGGGGTGAGCGGGTGTGGTGTGGGGTGGGTATGGGGCGAGTCTCGTGTGAAACCCACACCTGCCCCGCGACCCGCGACGAATGATGCTTTTGAAACCCATCCCCGCCCCACGACCCGTCAAATTATTACCCACACCCGCCCCACGTGGGCGGGTGCGGGGCGAGACCCGCCAAGACCCGCCCCATTGACATCCCTACTTAGTATTAACTACTTAAAAATTATTATGGACTCTCTTGTTATCACTTCTGTGCTATTTAACTGTGATAGACGTTAGGTTGATGAATTATGAATAGCTCACAGGGTTATCGAAATGTAAGGACGAAGGTAAAGTTGATAATAAAGTGACGACGGAGATGGAGGGGGAGATTGAGTTGGTTGGTGCGTGATATTGCTTGGAAGAGACTGTTGATTTGACACCGAGAATGAAGATGAGCATTTTCAGATTTTTATTGGGTGAATAAAAGGAGAAATATGGGTCCCATGAGTGATAAATAGGAGAAAATAGCAAGTCAATGTCGGAAAATTGACCTTTTTTTTGCCAAAACATGGATTTTGGGTACTCTTTTACAAAAAAAGAAGAAATAAAAAGTAGTGGGAACGATTTTTTAAAATAATGTTCAAAAATAAAATATTTATTGTTTTGGGTTGGTTTTGAAACTATTTATCGAAATGGTGTCCACGTAGACTCGATAATACCGAACCTAAAATACGAATAGACACGCCATTTGAAATGGCGTGTTTCCTTTCAAAATTAAAAAAAATTAGAAAAATGGGAAGGGAAGCCGCCCTTCCATTTGGCGTGTATGCAAAACCCAACTTTTTTTTTTTACAGTTAAGTCACAACTTAATTCGTGACTTTCTCTTCAAACTAGTCCAATTTGGTATAACAACAATTCTTTCAAACCTTTCAAATGTCTGCTTTTTTCTTTCAACCATCATCATCAACTATTAAATTCTGGGCTTTTGCTCAATTCTTCCAGTATTAAACAATCAACTTCATCTACCACCGTAAATACCATCACAATCACCAGCACAACTTCACCACACCTTTCACTCCCTCTCCCTCTCCTTTAACCATCGTCCATAACTTCCATAAATGCTCTCCTCTCATATCACCATGAGCTCCAGCCCATCTCGAGCAGCCTGCTCACTTTCCTGGGATTTGGTAATTAGGAACACCGATTTTATTTTAATTTGCTTAAATTTTTTTGGGTTTTTGAATTTTGGTAAGAAGTGAGAATGATATCTGGGTATAGGAATAAAAGAAGGAGAAATGCATGAATAGAGGAAAGAGAAAGATAGGGATAAAAGAAAGAGAAATTGAAATTGGCTGAGAAAATAAAGGGTAGGAACAAGAAACGCCAGTGATAATGGCGTGTTCCTTGAGCATTTTATTTTTTTAATTTGACACTAAACACGCCATTGTAAATGGCGTGTCTATTCCATATTTTAAGTTCGGGATTTTCGAGTTTACGTGGACATCATTTTGATAAATAGTTTTAAAACTAACCCAAAAAGATAAATATTTTATTTTTAAACATTATTTTAAAAAATCGTTCATGGAGTAAAAAATAAAATAAAAGATAGTTGTTCACAAATGAACCTAGATCAAAGATAATTTCTGACAAAAAAATCCATTTTTTAATTGCAAAATGTATTACATAAGTAGTCACTTCTTACCTTGAAAATAATCGGAAAATTAGTCGGAAAATAACTGCGTTTAGTTTATCTTATTTTTTGATGGGGCTGGAACAAAAACGTGTTCATAGCGAAAAGTAAAATTGGACACGTTGAGTTTGAAAGCTAAATTACAAAGAGTTGTAATTGTCCACTGAAGTTTCTCTAACAAAAATGTGATACTCGTCTGAGTCACGCACGTTAACTTTCTCGATCGAGGGGTGTTAGTGTCGATCAAAAAGACATCGTTTCAAAAATTTCTGATGATGATTGGGGCTTACCCCCTCTTTTGTATTAAAAAAAACAATTCACAGGATGAATCTTAGGTTACATTTCTAAAGGCAACTGTTATGCCCTAAAATTACCATTTTATAAGCTAACACGTGGCGTTACGTAATTGGGAGAAAATTGTACCTTGGATACCAAAAGTCAATGAGATAAAGGAGAAAGAAAGTCATAGTGGAGGAAGATTGCATAGGAAGGAAGTGAACACCAAAAACGAGAAAGAGGACGAAAGACCAAGGCTCGAGAATTGCCCGAAATGGCCACACACGCAGGAAGGGCCAGAAAAAGCAAATAGAGTAAAGAAGCTAAAATGGGATAAAGGAAGAGGAAGATCCGTTGGATGGAAGGAGCATCCAACGGTCCATATGGAAATGATTGTATATATATGACAACCTTGTATCATTAGTTCATTCATTCATTATCACTTAGCATACATAACACCAAGAAAACCCTAAAGAATACTTGTAACCGCATCCAACTTCTGAAGGAGAATTCTAGTAGAACTTGGAGGAAACCTTCCTCCCGCAGTTTTTTCCCTAAGGGGTTTCCTGCGTCATCAATCCTTGTGTTTTCCATACTTTTCCTCTCTACTCTTCTAAGTACTTAATACGTCCAACAAATCACATACTTGGCTTGAAATCACTATAACCTCATAAAAACTACATTAGGTAAATTTTGACCTAAACATTTTGGCGCCCACCGTGGGGCTGTAGTGATTATTCAACCCAAAAGTACAAAAAATCCCAAAACTCTTAGAAAAATCTCTCAAAATGACAAATACAACCTCTCAAACAACCTCACAATCCATCCCCGCAGTAGCAAGAGCCACCTCCACCTCTGTGGGGACTCAGGAAACTCCAGCTCCGGCAGCGGCGGCTCCCCTCAGCACCAGCACTCCTCAGATGCAGTCAGGCATCGCCAGCGGCGGCACGATGGCCAGCTCAGGCGACACCAGTGGAGACACCCCTACCCCGGCCAAGTGGAAGACCATGATGGAAGGAATCTTCACCCTCCATCAAGCGGTCGACGGCCTGAGGAAGGACAACCAGGAGCTAAGGAAGCTGGCTACCGCGCAGAATCAACCCCCACGGGTCAACGGAGGACCAACCATCGATGTCGGAATCCCAAGGCCTCCCGGGAGCAGAAGTGAGGCCAGAGCCATTCCCAACGAAATAGTCACCAGACTGGACCTCGCGGGGATAACTCCTTCGGAAAGAATCACTCCTGCAGGACTGGGCTACCTTTCCGTCGACCTAGACTCACCCCCAACGCAAATGGGGGCCCCAGGTAACGGATCTGTAAGGTTACCCGTTAATACTAACCAACATGGTAATGCAGGACCTTTTTTCACCCCAACCTCGGTCTGGACGCAAGGGGAAGGGTCGTCGGCGAGACAACCACTTCTGCTGGGGGCTGGTTCATCAGGATACCCTGCTCAACAGGCGCCGCCAATAATCCACACCATACCGATGAGTCATCAGGCACTCAGCCAGCCCATGGTCGGTTAGGCCCCAGGAGCGCCAGGGTATGCACCTCTCATTCATACTACCCCTTGGAATTTCGCTAACCCTCTTGCAGGACCGAATCCTTGGGAACACCAATATAAGGAGCTGTGGGATCTAGTCAGCCGCATACCAGGAATGCCAAGGCCCCTGGAGAAAGCGGCCCCAGACAGCTACGGAGACTCGCCATTCACCCACAACATTGTCTCGGTGGATGTGCCCAAGGGGTTCACGCCCCCAAATATGACCAGCTATGATGGAACAGCCGATCCGATAGACCACATCAACCAGTACAAGCAGAAGATGATGGTGATAACGGCCTCAGGTTCCCTGAAAGAGGCATGTATTTGTAAAGGGTTTGGGTCCACTCTCTCAGGAGCCGCCCTCCAATAGTTCGTCACCCTGCCCAACTCCAGCATTTCCAGCTTTGCAAACCTGGTGAACGTGTTCAACCAACAGTTCACCAGCAGTAGGCGGCCAGAAAAGCAGAGCAGCGATCTCTACGAGATCCAGCAAGGTGATGGAGAGTCCACCAGAGACTACCTGGCCAGATTCAAGAAGGAGATGGTCACTACAAAAAAATACTGCCATTGCGACGGATTTTTTGCGACGGACAGAAAATCCGTCGCAAAATTTGTTTTGCGACGGACTTTGCGACGGATTTTTTGCTTGCGACGGAATTTGCGACGGACCAAAATTTCCCAGACCCGCGAAATGAAAGTCAAATGGCGGGAAGGTTTGCGACGGAAAATCCGTCGCAAATATTGACCTTTGCGACGGAAATTCCGTCGCAAACATATTGACCAAACTTGCCCAAAAGTTGGTCAAGGTCAAATGTTGACCAGATTTGCGACGGAAATTCCGTCGCAGGAGTCAATATTTGCGACGGAAATTCCGTCGCAAATCTGGTCAAGATTTGACCTTGACCAGATTTGCGACGGAATTTCCGTCGCAAAATTCCGTCGCAAAGCTTTTTTATACAGACCCGCGGATCTCCTTCTTTTCCCCAAATCGATTTCACAATTAAAAAAAAAAAAACCCTAAGGCGATATCGGCGATTCATCACCACCACACCACCCAACCACCCTACCCTACCTCCCTACAATCCCCCGCCGGAGCCGCCGTCGCCGGAGCCGCCGTCGCCGCCCCTCCTTCCTCCTTCTCCTTCTCCTTCTCCTTCCTTCCTTCTCCTTCCTCCTCCGCCCCTCCTTCCTCCTCGCCGCCCCTCCTTCCTCCGCCCAACCGCCCCTCCTTCCTCCTCCACCTGCCACCTCACCGCCACTTCTTTCTTTCTTATGTATGTATACTAATTTTATTAATATACCGTCTTAATTTTTTTTGTTTAATCCGTCGCAAAATTCCGTCGCAAATTCCGTACTATTGTTTTTTTATTGTTATTAGGAATAGTTAGTTTAGTTTAATTGTTATTTGATTAGTTTAGTTAGTATTGTTAGGTGGTTAGTAATATTAGGTTAGTAGCTAATTCCGTCCCAAATCCGTCGCATATTGTTGTTAAGTTGTTTAGGACGATTGTTTTTTGATATAAAATTTGCATTGTTGTTGATTGTTAGTGTTGTTGATTTGTTTAGAATATTCTTGAATAGTACCCGTTCAATAATTACACATTAGGTGTAATTGTTGAATAGTCCTCGTTTTGGGACTGTCTTTGAATCTTTCATGCCATTTAGGTAGTAACCACTCTTATATTTTCTTGATTGTAATGAAACAAAAATTGGGCAACACTTCCTTATTGTTCTCCAAATACATTCTATATAATGTATTTGGAGAACAATAGGGAAGTGCTGCCCAATTTTTGTCTCATTACAATCAAGAATATATAAGAGTGTTTACTAATGGTGTGAAAGATTCAAAGATGGGTTTAGGCTGGAGAGATAAGGACCCCAGACCAATATATGTAAATTGTTTTTTTTTTGCAGGTTGCTGTTTGTGTTGGTGTTGGTGTTGGTGTTGGTGTTGGTGTTGGTGTTGGTGTTGGTGTTGTTGTTGTTGTTGTTGTTGTTGTTGTTGTTGTTGTTAGTTGTTAGTTGTTGTTATATATATGTAGTTGTTATTTAATTGTTTTTGTTAATTAATTGTTGTTGTTGTTAATAAGTTGTTAACTAGTTTTTGTTGTTAGTTGTTGTTATATATATATATGTAGTTGTTGTTAATTAGTTGTTGTTATTGTTTGTTAAAATATGTAGATTTACTATGAAGAGATTAGAAAGAAAATGGATGTATGAAAGGTTGGATTCTAGGAAAAAAATAAGGCAGGATTTCGTAATTGGTGTTAATGAATTCATTAACTATGTTAAGCAACAAGACGAATACGTTAGGAATAGAGAAATTAGGTGTCCATGTTCTAAGTGTAAGAATACAAAGTATTTAGTTTAGCAAGATGTACGGAAACACCTTGGTTTGAGAGGGTTTCGTGATAACTACTACGATTGGGTGTGTCACGGAGAGAAATTCTCCGTTGAGGAAGAGGGAAGCTCATCAATGCACTCCGACAATCCTTATAGAGATATGGTGGAAGATGCGTTACGCGATAACATTGATCAAATTAGGGAAGATGCTCTAAACGCCGAGGTAGTCGATGAATCTCCAAATCCTAATGTATTAGCTTTCTTCCAAATGCTAAAACATGCCGAACAACCTCTTTATGTAGGAAGTCGTATGACATTGCTACAGTCGGCTTCAAGGTTGATCACTTTAAAATGTGAATTCAACTTAGCTGAAAAATGTGTAGATGGTTTTGCGTCATATATCGGAGATATGATTCCTGAAAATAATCTTATGACGCGTAACTACTACGAAACCAAAAAAGTTCTTAAAGCTCTTCAACTTCCCCATCAGAAGATAGATGCCTGCTCGGTAGGATGTATGCTTTTCTGGATGGACGACGCTCACCTTGATAAGTGTAGAAAATGTGGTACGAATAGGTACAAATTAGAGAAAAATGCAAATGGCAAAAGAGTTCCCGAAAAGTTCTTAACTTATTTTCCATTAGGACCACGGTTGCAACGCTTTTATGCCACAAAGCACATCGCGGGCGAAATGCGTTGGCATTATGAAAACCCTCGTGTTAGTGGAACAATGTCTCATCCAAGTGACGGGGAGGCTTGGAAACAGTTTGACCGGCTGCATCCTGATTTTGCATCTGAGCCTAGGAATGTCCGTCTTGGACTTTGCACTGATGGTTTCGCACCGTTTAGTCAATTCGGGAAGCAATATTCATGTTGGCCGGTGATACTTACTCCATACAATTTACCACCCTGGCTCTGTATGAAAAGACAGTTTATGCTCTTAACATTACTTATTCCCGGTCCCCACAATCCAAAGAAAAACCTTGATGTCTATTTGCAGCCTCTTATTCACGAGTTGAAGCAATTATGGGAGACGGGGATCTTAACCTATGACGTTTCCCTGAAGCAAAACTTTGATCTTAGAGCCGCACTCCTATGGACGATAAACGACTTTCCTGCATATGGCATGTTATCTGGTTGGACAACTCAAGGTGAGCATGCATGTCCATATTGTATGAAAAATGAGACTAAGTCAATTTGGCTACAACATGGGAAAAAATGGAGTTGGTTTGATTGTCATCAACGAAACCCAAAGCACTATTTGTAAGTTAACAGAAACTTTTCTTTATATTTTAGTAATTTGGTTTACTAATTAATTAACGTATACTAATAACATTTTATTTTTGTTTTGTAGGAAAAAGTTTTTTCAAGAAAGAACAAAATGATAAGTGAAGGGATCCCGGAGCAAGATATCGACGACAACGAGATCTACTTCGAAGAAGTAGGCGGTTTCAACAAGAAAGGGTTGATACTCGGTATGGGAAATGCAGCCCCAGTCATTTACGAGCGTCGTCGCCACTCAAGTGCTGGGACCCAGTCACAATACACCCCAGGTTAGTATTTTATAGTTTATTAAAATTTAAGACTAACCAATTATTTAACCGTTTACTAAATGAATATAATATCATGTTTGACTATTCATTGCAGGTATCCTCGGCAAAGTTCTTCGAGAGAATGCTCAGCTAAGACAACACGATCTCGAGACATCCCAAAGGCTGAAGGCAATTGAAGAATACTTAAGTCAACAGGGGGCGGAGTTCACTACTCAGAGCTGCAACCCGGGAGGCTTTTCTCAGCCGAGACGCGACTTTGACGATGATGGCGGCGACAATGCTAGGGCGGCCAGTCATTTCGCCACCCCACAGCCCACCGACACGACCGTTAGATAGATTTCATTAGGTTGTTTAGTTGATGTAACGCGGACTATGTTTAGTTTTGAGTTGGATTATCATTTGTAAAACTTTCTTATTAGTTATGAAAAGTGATATTAAAAACCCTTGTCTCCGACAAGTTTTTGTTGCTGGGTCGTTTTTCTGAAATTGCAGGTTTACAGATCATGCAAAAGGGAAAAAATGAATCATTTCAATGGAAATGGGGAGCTGGAAAAACGGCTGAAACCGGAAAATCACACAGGAATTTGCAACGGAAATGTCTCAATTTGCGACGGACATTCCGTCGCAAACCTTGACCAGAAGTCAAGGTCAGTCAAGATTTGCGACGGAATTTCCGTCGCAAATGGTCCTATTTGCGACGGAAATTCCGTCGCAAATCTTGACTGACTTTGACCAGAAGTCAGGGTCAGTCAAGATTTGCGACGGAAAATCCGTCGCAAAGGGGACCATTTGCGACGGAAATTCCGTCGCAAATCTTGACTGACCTTGACTTCTGGTCATGGTCAATCCGTCGCAAAATGAGGTCAATCCGTCGCAAATAATTTGCGACGGAAAAATCCGTCGCAAATTAACTTTTTGCGACAAAAATATGGGACAGACGCAGTCCGTCGCAAATCCGTCGCAAAAACATCATTTGCGACGGATTTCACCCTTTTTGCGACGGAAAATTCCGTCGCAAAGCGAGCATTGTTTTGTAGTGGGTATCCATACCCCATTGCGAGGAGAAGGCTGCCATCCACGCCTTTCGCTGGGGGCTACCACAGGCCTCCGACCAATACAAAGAGCTAACCAAATGGCCATGCACGGCTTATGCTCAGGTTCAGCAAAAGGCGTTGGACGCCATCCAACTGGAAGAGGATGCATGACCTAGAAGGATCAACTGCAGCTCCGCTTCCACCAGTAGGAAGGCACCAGCAGCAGACAGGCAGGAGAAATCAAAGCCCTACAACAGGCCGGTGCATAAGGTCTCTAGGGGAAAAAGCTGGAAGAATGATCCGAACCTGCCACCAAAGGTACAAGAGTATGGTTTTACTGTCAAACTTGCAGGGTTAATCAAAACGCTGAAAGAGCTGGGAGAGAAGGTCAAGTGGCCCAAGAAAAGGGCAGCGGAAAGGAGCAAAGACGGAAGAGACACCAACCTGAGGTGCGACTTCCATAACGAGGACATCGGGCACACAACCGAAGACTGCATCACCCTCAGGAAAGAGGTCCGGTATCAGTACGAGCAAGATAACCTGAACCACATCCTGCCGAAAGGGACCAAGGTGAACGCAACTCGTCAAGTAGCACCCTCTAGCTCTCCTCTCTGCACTAGAACTATTAACGTGATAACAGGGGGCTCGGAACTGTGCGGACTCACCTATTCCGCAGCCAAGAGGCACGCTACCCGAGTCAAAGGGGAAAAGCCAGAATCCTCGTGCAGGATCAGCGCCCAGGATCTGCCAGTCGTCAGCTTCGATGAGACGGACGTAGAGGAAGGCGCTGAATACCACGATGACGCCCTGATCATCACCCTACCCATAGGGAACTGCAGGGTAAAGAAGATCCTGGTAGACACGGGAAGCTCAGTCAATATCATCATGTTGGAAACGCTGAAGAGCATGGGATTTGGAGAAGCAGACCTGACCAAAAAGGCGGTTCCGCTGGTGGGATTCAGCGGAGAAACCAAGCATTCACTCGGAGAAATCATGATCCCGACCTACGCCGGAGGAATCAACAAGCAGGTGAGGTACCTGGTGATTAACGGTCCCTCCACCTACAACGTCATCCTAGGCAGGCCGTGGATACACGATATGAAGGCCATTCCATCTTCATACCACCAGTGCCTCAAGTTCCCTACGCCGTGGGGAGTCCAGACTATAAGAGGAAACCAAGAAGAAGCAAAGAGCTGTTACAAGGTGGCACTCAAGCCCACAGCCACCCCTCCTCCAGCATAGCAATCACAGGCAAGGCAGGTCAGGGGGGCCTATGAGGAACCTCCCCAAGTGGAGGTAGAGGAAATTCCCCTAGACCCGCTACACCCAGAGAGGAAGGTACTGGTGGGAGTAGAGTGCACAGGTACCGTTCGTTCAGAACTGTTAAATTTGTTAAAAACTAACATTGACTGTTTTGCGTGGTCCCACGAAGACATGGTGGGAATAGACCCAAACATAATCTCACACAGGTTGAGCGTAAGCCCCGGCTACAAGCCGGTCCAACAAAAGAGAAGAAAATTTGCCGCGGAGAGAAACCAGGTGATAAACCAGGAGGTGGACGACCTCCTGGCCGCAGGAAAGATCAGAGAAGTAACCTATCCAGAATGGCTATCAAACGTGGTGGTAGTCCCCAAGAAGAACGGGAAGTGGAGGGTGTGCGTAGACTTCACCGACCTCAACAAGGCGTGCCCTAAAGATCCATTCCCTCTGCCGCACATAGATGCAATGGTGGACGCAACAGCAGGCCATGAGATGCTCACGTTCCTGGACGCCTGGAGCGGATACAACCAGATCAAAATGCATCCAGAGGACCAGGAAAAAACGGCATTCAGGTCTGAAAGAGGTATCTACTGCTATAACGTTATGCCATTCGGTTTAAAAAATGCAGGGTCCACCTACCAGAGGCTGGTGAACATGATGTTCAAGGATCAGATAGGCAAAACCATGGAAGTCTACATAGACGATATGGTTGTCAAATCCAAGGCGGCCAGCCAACACACCCAGCATCTGGAAGAAACCTTCGGCATCTTGAGGAAATACCAAATGAAGCTGTATCCCTCCAAATGAACATTTGGAGTCTCCAGTGGGAAGTTCCTGGGGTACATGGTCACACAGAGAGGGATCGAAGCCAGCAGTGAGAAGATCAAGGCACTCCTGCAACAGGAGTCTCCTCAAAAGCCGAAAGACGTGCAAAAACTGACCGGCAGGGTGGCAGCCCTCAACAGGTTTATCTCCAGGTCCTCCGACAGATGCCGGCTATTTTACGACATACTGCGAAAGAGCAAAAGATTCGAGTGGACGAAAGAGCACGAAAAGGCGTTCACAGAACTGAAGGAATACCTCAGCACCCCCCCACTCCTATCTAAACCAGAGCAGGGAGAGCCGTTATACTTGTACCTGTCGGTAACAGAGGTGGCAGTAAGTGCAGTCCTGGTACGGGAACATGAGGGAACCCAGCATCTAGTCTATTATATCAGTAAGTCCCTGCTTCCTGCAGAGACCAGGTACACCGCTCCTGAAAAACTCGTTCTTGCTTTAGTTACAGCCTCGTACAAACTGAGACCTTACTTCGAGTCTCACTCTATATCAGTTCTAACCAGCTACCCCTTAAGACCCATATTAAGTAAGCCAGAACTTTCTGGGAGAATGTCCAAATGGTCAGTCCACCTGAGTGGCTACGACCTGAAATTTGAAACAAGGACCGCGATAAAATCGCAAGCCCTTGCAGACTTTGTCTCTGATTTTAGTCCAGAAATGGAAAGGGAAGCAGCCAAAGAAATCCTACCCCCAGAAATGGACTCTGAAGGAAACTGCTGGAAGCTGTACGTGGATGGAGCCTCCAACAGCCGAGGAGCAGGGGTAGGAATGGTGCTCAGATCCCCTCAGGGAGATATGATCGTGCAGGCGGTACGGTGTGAGTTCCAAGCAACCAACAATGTAGCAGAATATGAGGCCTTGATCCAGGGACTCCAGCTGGCTCTGGACCTCAAGGTCAGATACCTACAGGCGTTCAGCGACTCGCAGCTCATAGTAAATCACATCAACGGTGAGTACGAAGCTAAAGACCCCAGGATGGCAGCCTACCTGGAAGTAGTCAAAGACAAGAAGGCAAGGTTCATCACCTTCAGAATAGAGCAAATCCCCAGGGAGAAGAACGCAGAAGCAGACGCGCTGGCTAACATGGGGGCAACATTCAAGCCAGGAGACGTCTCCTCAATCCCCATCACCCACGTGCTGGAACCGTCAACTTCCCAGGAAGACCGAGAAGTTGAAAACTCCAGCACCCAGTGGGAGGCCGGATTAGCCGTCCTCAGCAATACCACGGAGCAACCAGAACGAGAGGATTGGAGATCACCTTACCAAAGATGGCTGAAAGACGGAACCCTGCCAGCGGACAAGAAAGAGGTAAGGGGATTCAAAATGAAAGCTTCCAGATTCATACTAATAGATGGTGTGTTGTTCAGGAAATCGCTCGCAGGACCCTACCTGAGATGTCTGGGCGATGGAGAAGCGCAAACAATCTTGCACGATCTCCACAGCGGAGACTGCGGAAATCATGCAGGGGGCAAGCGTCTATCCAACAAAGCAATCAGAATGGGATACTTCTGGCCAACGATACGGAGAGATGCAGTAGAGCTGGCCAAGAAGTGTGAAGCCTGCCAGAAGCACGCCCCTGTCACGCATCAACCTGCTGAACCGCTGCACCCAATCATATCGCCCTGGCCCTTCATGAAATGGGGGATGGACATCGTAGGACCGCTGCCCAGAGCACCCGGAAACAGAACCTACATGCTCGCACTAACGGATTACTTCTCCAAGTGGATAGAAGCAGAAACCTTCCCCCAGGTTACAGAAAATCAGGTGATATCCTTCCTTAAACGAAACATAATCTGCAGATTCGGTATACCTTCTGAAATAGTGTGCGACAACGGCTCACAATTCATATCTAATAAAACCGAAGCATTTTGTGCTAGTTGGAATATCACCCTACTAAAAGCTGCTCCCATGTACCCACAGACGAACGGTCAAGCAGAATCCAGCAACAGAATAGTCATGGACAACATGAAAAGGAGACTGGAAGAAGCTGGGGGCGGGCAAATGGGCGGACGAGTTGCCTTTGGTCCTATGGTCTGACAGAACCACACCAAAGACTGTTACAGGCCAAACCCCCTTCAGCCTGGTGTTTGGAGCAGAAGCCGTTATTCCAGCAGAAGTAAAGGTGCCAACACTAGTAGAAAAAGTACATTAGGCTAGTAGAAAAGGCAACGGTTGTAATTAATAACCGTAGCCTATTATAAAAGGCTACGGTTGTAAAGAAAGAACCGTAGCCAAATCTTTGAAAAAAACAAAAGGCTACGGTTATAAAGAAGGAACCGTAGCCAAATCTTTAAGAAAAATAAAAAAGCTACGGTTGTAAAGAAAGAACCGTAGCCAAATCGTTGAGGATGAAAAAGAACCGAAGGTTAAACCAATATGCAAAAAATATACGAAATTTTATTTAACATAACCCTTAAAAGTTAAAACCTCAATTCCTCCAAACTCAGTCTCATTTTTCATTTCCAACGGTTGTCACATCTCAGTTTTTGCCTCATCGATTCCCTTCAAAACTAGCTCTTCAGCTTGTGCGCAAATTCGACAGTTCTTTAATGTCGACAACCGCGTCCCACGACAGGTTAGTCCCTAATGTCCTTGAACAAGCATTTTTCTTTTCATCTTTTAATTCCTAATTAATTTTTAGGGTTTGTGATGTTAATTGTGTTGTTCTTCTGAGTGTTTCTGAGGTAATTGTCGCTTTACGGACTATTTGAGGGTTTGCTCATAGATTATGTCTTCTATTGTCAATTGGTTTTCGGTTAAAATGTCGTTGTTTTCAAGTATTTGAGTAGGCTGAGTAGCTTGGATGGATATGATTAGGTATTTAGGTGGTTGCCTTTTCCGTTCATGGATGAATGATGATCTTGTTGCATTTAGTAGAATTGATGTGAGAAAACGCGCTCATTTCTGTGTTTGTTATCTGAATTATCAGAAATTAGTAGTATCTGGTCTGGTTGCATTGGGATAGCCTAGATCGATTACACGAGTTAAAGTTGTGGTTGCATTTTCCGTTCATGGATGATTTTGTCATTGACTATAATATATTTAAATGATCTAATGCTCTTCTCTCAGTACTTACTCCTATCTAACGATGTAGAAATGAAAGATCAGGACCAACTAGGTCAACTTCATATCAAGGATCAGGCCGAAGAGACGAAGAATGTGAATATGAATAGCCTTCGGTGCAACAAGAGGTATATATAATCTCGATCTTATGTGTTTCTATTAGTTGCTCGGATTTGTGTAAAAGATTACTCAATTGCTTAAAGTTGTTAACCTGTGAGTGTGGTATGCAATTAGCAATACATTATACATCTATGTTCAAGTGAGAGTTCTATGTATAAAAATCTAGAATGAGGTTTAGGCAATCGATTTCTGCAAGACAACAATTGAAGAAAAGTCGTTGTCCCAAAATCGTTTGGTTAACATGATTTCTGATATGGAACAATGTAAAAAGCCATCTATAATAAACTAGTAATACTTATAGTTTCTGAAGTCCCCATAGTTGGATCCTCACGATTGCCGTAGAATGCTGTAGTCATGGTGTATAACACTTGTCATGTGACGAACTTCTTGCTGCTTTACATTAATTTCCATTTGTGTATTTCGACTAAACTCTTTATCATCACAATAACTTCTGATACAACATTTTCGTATTACGATCATGTGATCATGTGGTCGTGTTTGTTTGTTGTATAGCTTTTCAATTTTTTTCTTTTTCTTTTTTCCCCACTGGGACCTTTCTGCAACAATTTTTTCTCGGAGTTTTTCCAATATGGCCTTTCTTTAGGAGGAAGTGATCAAGAAAAAGTATGGGGACTTATACCGAAGAAGAGGTCGCTGATCTCAAAGGCAAGAACTCATTACTTTTGCGCCATCCTAGTAGCAAACTGTTTTTTGAAGCGGTAAACACTAAATGTCACTGGATTTTCTTGCAGGACCATGAGCATGCATTTTTCGACTCTGATGATTGGGCCTTGGGAAAGGTATGTTACATATCTGCATAAAAGCATACATTCTGTCTGATATATGAATTGTTGCCTTCCTTCCAGGTATCTTTCCATGCTTATCATCAAGCTTGTAATTAGTTTTTGTCATTGTATTCTTAATTTGTTTTTCCTTTTTTGAAAAAATATATTGATTAATTAAGTAAAGGTCGTACAACATGCAAGTTTGAGGAAATATAGGTCTATGCAAATCTAAGAAAAACAATCTTCATCAAAGTAAAGATTGCTTAATTAAGTCAAACATTTTGTATACCCTCTATCGTACCATTTCGATGGTGTTTATATGCGGAAACTTCAAGCTGGTTGATTTGGTGCACACACTATGTCTGGCCAGTCTGGCCAATTGATTACAAGCTTAGCTTTGCTTTATATTAGTAAATTTTGTGTAATTAGTGAAAGTTTTATTTTTGAGATATTGGCATGACTCATGAGCACCTAAGATATCTATTAAACTGCTATGTGCGGCAAATGACATCAAATTTGTCATAGATGTAAAAGGCGTCCGAGGTTTTTTCACTGTCTCTTCCAGTACAAAGATGTCGATTTGTAGCTGACTTTTTGGCTCACATTGATATATTTTGACCTCTCTGATTATTATCATCTGGTGTAAAAGCTTGTCATATATGTTTAGGTTATAATGAAGAATCCTGGAAAAAAGTAACATCCCTGCCATTCATAAGAAGTGAGTACATTCCCTTTGTTCTCTATCAAGTTTTTTTCTTAATTGTCATCTTCCATCTGCTAGCTTTATTCGCAAATGGATTCCTGAGTGAGATTTTTCATTTTTCAATGAATAGAGCGCTGTAGAGAGTTTGAGCTCAACTCTCTAACTAAAGCTTGCTAGCCTTTTCGACAATTCAATCTTAGACGAAACAATTGGTAAGTGACCTGGTAATGTTGAAAAATTTCTTGTTTTGGGTTGTGATGAATAGGGTTCAAAGATTATGACTTTGGTGGGTTTTATGGGTAGTTAGGTACCCTTTTGTTGAAATGTCTGATCGTCGGTCAAGGCAATTTGATAAGTTTATTAACATTTCTTATGCAGAAGACGAAGGGGAATTGACTTTTGATTACCGTCACAATGCTTCACTGTTCAGTAACATTTCTTCTGTTAAAACTACTACGAAGGTTAGAAATATTCATTGCTCACTTTGTTGGATTTTTTTCGTCTACGTTCCCTCCTCGAATTTGCCTAAAAATCCTTTCTTACATGATCCCATGTAAATTTCCTTTGCTAGTTTTAGACATCCAGGTAGACGGGTTTGGTTTAAAATGTCGGATTTGTGCCTTTTGCATGCACACATTGAAGTTAATTAACTAAACGTATATCCTTATCCTTTTAATGATGGACCTAAATCTTGTTCCAACTTTTTAATTTTTTTAGTTTCTAGTGACGTCCTTGATTTTATCTCCACATTTTTTTCTTCATGTTTGCGTCGTATAAAATTTTTGGCCAGGTCTTCAGCTCCTCATGCGGTAGTAGACTCCAGGTCTCTCCAGCATTAAAATTTCTAGCACAAATTATTATTTAAGACGGAAGTATCCGTCTTAAGCTTAGGACGGGTCAAATATTGACCCATTTACATAGATAAGACATATATCTTGCTCTTCCCTAGGCTTTTTCATTTTAGTCTTATTCATAAAAGTTGGTATTACTTGACCCGTCTTAACTTCAGACGGAAATATCCGTCTTAAGAAAGACTTATTGAATTTCTAGTGATGTCCTTCTGCCATTAAATGTTCATTTGGAGATAATGCAATAAAGCTTCTATCCATCCTTGTTCACGTCACCATGTATCATCAGCATATATATTACTTAGCAAGTCTAAAATCATACCAGGAGATTTTTATAGTATCTGTACATATTGACGGTTTTTTAATATAAATGAATGCATACAGTTTATACACGGGGGAAAATTTCATCTTAAAATAAGGTTTTTGAATAATAGCTTTCTAAATATTTGATTGTTGAACTCTACTACAGCAAGAAGAGCAGAGGTTAAGCATTTCATATTGCTTAATGCTTACTTCTTTGGGTACAAACAAGATAGAATTTACTACAGCTATCCTCAAGTAAGAAGATTGGTTGATGTTGATTTTTCATTTTGGATGACGAATATTGCAGCACGAATCAATCCCCAGTTTTACCGGGAATAGCACTTGCAGGTCGTTCCTTCAAGAGGCGGTTCTCGTCCCAGACTCTTAGAGTTCCAATTTTCGAATTTTCTATAGCTATGCCATGGCCAAAATCTCCCATCAAGGAGACCGCTATTGATACTAATACACCGTCAAAAGTTGATGTTGATTTTTCATTTCGGATGACGAATATTGTAGCATGACAAAAGTGTGTAATAAAAAGTGTGTATTTGGAGACTAATGTATTAACTTTTTTATATTGAAATCATAATCATTGGATAATAATTGTAGAGCCACCAAAATATATTTGCATAAATAATTTTTTTTATTTTTTAATTGAGAATTGGCTACGGTTGTTCGTTTTAACCGTAGCCTTTTCATAACTTTTGGCTTCGGTTCTCCATGACAACCGTAGCCGTTTCATGACTTTTGGCTACGGTTTTCCATAACAACCGTAGCTTTTTCATGACTTTTGGCTACGGTTCTCCTTAAAAACCGTAGCCTTTTATAGTTTAGGCTACGGTTATACAACCGTAGCCATATGTCCCTCACTTAAGGCTACCCCTTGATTTACTACGGTTGTACAACCGTAGCCATATGCCTTTTTTAACCGTAGCCGTATGTGATTTTTGTAGTAGTGCAACCCAGAGATATGGCTGCCTAACGGAAGAACGCAATCAAACAGAAATGGCCAGCAACCTGGACACGATAGACGAGCTCAGAACCAGCGCCGCCATCAGAATGGCCGCTTACAAGCAAATGGTGGCCCGGAGTTACAACAAGAACGTGAAAATCAGAACCCTCCAGCTAGGGGACCTAGTCCTCAGAAAAGTGTTCCAGAATACGAAGAATGCAAGTGCTGGAAAATTCGCCTACAATTGGGAGGGACCCTATCAGGTGGAAAGCACCACGGGAAGCGGGTTCTACAGACTGATGGACATGAAGGGAAACATGGTGCCCAGACCCTGGAACATCCTCCATCTGAAAACGTATCACATATAAGGAAGCATGCCGGGATACTTCCAGAACCTGCGCCCAGGATTTGCGTCCTAATTCTGGGGTACTTACTCATTTATTTTATGTTTAACATTTCATATCTTAGCTACTTACAAATGTATCACCCCCAGGATCCAGCTATCCCGAGGGAGTTATTTGAGAAACGTATTTGCTTATCAATGAAAATCTACTTGAGGTATTTCTTATCATGAATACTTGCAAAGCGACGTCTCTATAGAAGGCAGGTATGGGTCAAATCGCACTCAATCCCTTACACTGCGTGAGTATAAGCGAGGTACAAGCAACTGGGGCACTATTACCCACGATATTTAGCGCTCACGAAAGCCTGGCAACCTCTGACTGAGATGGGTACACCCTGAAGCCAGCACCCACACATGGCCAAAAACATACACGAGCATGCATAAACAAAACAAAAATGAAAAGAAAACACGAAGTATAGAAAAGACGCCCACAGGCGCATAATTAAACACGGCATAACAATTGCCGGAAACTTCTGGGCAACACCCAGGAAGAAGTTCAAACAAACCAGCGGAAACAAAAGAGACAAAATAAAAAAGCCCGCCACACAGGGCCCAGGGCGCAGAATGTCAAGGGCACTAGCCCAGCCAACAAACGAGCAAAAAACAACAAAAGTCAAAATGCCACTAAGGGCGCAGAAGTTAAACATCAACAGCTCCTTTCACAGCCTGCTCGCCACCAAAATGTCGAGTTGAGGAGGAACCTTCCTCAGCAGAAGTATCAATAATCTGGTCCTGGAAGACGCCAGCTGGAGCGGGAGACCCTGGAGGAGCACTCTGTACCTCAGGAGAGCCTGGAATCGGGGAGCGAAGAGATCCATCAGGATTAAGATCAGAAAAGTCTGGAAGCACGAGATGGACAGGGAACATCTGCTCCATAAGCTTCTCTTCATCCTCCAGGTTCCACTTAGCGTGCTCCCCCGCCCTGAACTCCTTCATACAGGCTATCCTCGCCTCCAGGGAGGAAAAAGGAGCCATATCATACAGCAATTTGGACAGAGTCTTCTTTTTTATCACCACGGCCTTCAGCCGTGCATCCTGCTCCCTACGCTGCTCGGCAAGGGCTTCGTCCTTCTCTCTGCGCTGCTCAGCAAGGGCCTCGTCCTTCTTCCTACACTGCTCCGCAAGAGCATCTTCCAACTCCTTCACCCTAGCCTGGCAGCGGGCCAGCTCCTCTGACTTTCTCGCCCTGAGCCCTCTCTCGGCGTCCAACCCGGTCTTCAGGGACTGAGCCTCCTAAAATACGACCTCAGCCTCGCTGCACCCCATCAGCATCTTCTGGAAGCCCTGAAAGAGGGATCCAGAGGCGATATCAGTCAACCGAAATGAAGACACAAATGAACGCAAGGGAAAGAGGGAGAGAGAAAGCTCACCGAGAAAACGTCCTCTGCAGCCTGACGCCACAACGGCATCACAGGCTGACCCTTCAGCAACGCCTTAGAGCCGGGAGTCAGAAGGCGGCCCATAGCAGGCCACGGGTCCTCGTCCAGAGCACAACTGAAACCCTCCGGTAGGCGAATGACGTCCTCGCTCATGTCCTCTATAATGGGAGCGGCATGCTTCTTGACCAGAGCGGTGGAAGTGGAAGCTTTGTTGCGAGTCCTGGAAGAAATAGCAGGAGGAGGAGGGCAAATAGGGTTGACAGAGGGGGATGATTCAGAAGGAGCAGGCAGGGCAGCTTTCTTGGGAACAGGCAGCGGTTCACCGGACTCCAGCTTTCTCTTTGATAAGGGCTTCACCGCCGAGACCATTATCATTTTTCTGCGCTCAGCAAGCAGCTCTGCATGGGATTTCTTTATCTGAGTAGAACTGGTGGACATCTCTTCAGGTTCCTCTAGGGCAAACAAGGTGTTAAAGCAGCGGGCGTCGGCGTCCAGTCCGAATAATTTGTTATAAGTCTCGTTGATGTCGGGTGAGGGAACCAATTCTTTCACGCCTGCGCAGAAGAAAATGTAAGGGCGTGAGCAGTAACGAGAACAAAGGACAAAAGGAAGAAACTACCGGTACCTTTGCTATCAGTAATAGGGTCCTGGAAGATATAATCAGCAGGCGCGGGAAGTGAGTCCACTCGTACATAGACGAACTTTGTGGACCACCCAGCGTCCTTGGCCTTTTTTGGAAGAGTGATGAGAAGGTCGATCTTGGAATGGGCCCGAAGGGTATACTGGGCGTCACCCAGGCCCCTGACTGCATAAAAGTGGGCCAAGTCCCCTAGAGAAATATCGAGAGAATGACGGTCGCTCAACAAAGAAAGGGAAAGAAGGATTCTCCATGCATAGGGGTTTATTTGCCAGAGGGGGAGTTTTGAGTGGTGAAGAAATTGTTGCACGAGTGCAGGGAACGGGAAGGATAAACCCAAGGAGAACGGGTACAAGTAAAAGGTGGTCCACCCCGGGCAATGCGCATCAGGCGCTTGTCCGGGGCGGGGGATAATCATTTCGACATTTTCGTCGAAAGGGAAGAAATCCCTAACCACGGATGGATCTATCAGGGCAAAACAAGAATCAACACGATACTTACTATGCAGTAAAGGGCGTTCGGAAAATGTGTCCAGAGCCATTAAGAATGCGAAAAGGAGAATCACAAAGGAGCCGTACCTCGACAAAGAAAGAAAGCGGAAGGCGGTTGACGGAATCGGAAATTGGGAAGTTGAAGAGAGAAGAAAGAGTAAAAAGAGGGAGAGTAAGAGATAAAGGTGAAAGTAAGGAAGGGTAAAGAGGTTTAAATAGAGAAGTAAATTCGAAATTTGAAAGTGGTGGGTGACAGTTGGCAAGCAGTTATCATTAAAGGGGGGGAATCTGTCAAGACAGGAACACGTCCCATCAAGATCTCATCGACTGCCAACCCTACCCGATGTTTCTGCGGGAAATCCACATCCAAGTTCTGGGTCTGATATCTGCAGGAGTTCTTGCACAAACACGTTTATACAAGAACTGGGGGCTAATGTTATGCCCTAAAATTACCATTTTATAAGCTAACACGTGGCGTTACGTAATTGGGAGAAAATTGTACCTTGGATACCAAAAGTCAATGAGATAAAGGAGAAAGAAAGTCATAGTGGAGGAAGATTGCATAGGAAGGAAGTGAACACCAAAAACGAGAAAGAGGAAGAGGACGAAAGACCAAGGCTCGAGAATTGCCCGAAATGGCCACACACACAGGAAGGGCCAGAAAAAGCAAATAGAGTAAAGAAGCTAAAATGGGATAAAGGAAGAGGAAAGATCCGTTGGATGGAAGGAGCATCCAACGGTCCATATGGAAATGATTGTATATATATGACAACCTTGTATCATTAGTTCATTCATTCATTATCACTTAGCATACATAACACCAAGAAAACCCTAAAGATTACTTGTAACCGCATCCAACTTCTGAAGGAGAATTCTAGTAGAACTTGGAGGAAACCTTCCTCCCGCAGTTTTTTCCCTAAGGGGTTTCCTGCGTCATCAATCCTTGTGTTTTCCATACTTTTCCTCTCTACTCTTCTAAGTACTTAATACGTCCAACAAATCACATACTTGGCTTGAAATCACTATAACCTCATAAAAACTACATTAGATAAATTTTGACCTAAACAGCAACCCAAGTCATGGTGGTATTTTACGGGATAAGACGGGGTAACTTTATTGTTTTTCTTATAGTATTTAATTTGCTCTTGTTGTTGTCTTCCTGGGTTCGAAATAGTTAGGGAACTCCATTTCGACAAGATTATTATTAATGTGCACAAAACCCTTTGTGCTAATCTTATTTAGAAGATACATTAATAAGTAGACATTCAACATCTTGTCATTTGATGTAAAAAGTATTACACAATAATATGGGTGGACGATCAAACTTGAGCATTCTTACAAAGTGGCAAATAAAATAAGCGACTGATTTCCAAATCAAGGAGTTAATTCATCGACAAATATTACCATTATCAATGCACCCAAATATCTTCGAAGTATTTTACAAGAAGATAATCAAGGGGCCGCTATCCCTTGTACTTTAACTCTTTAATTTCGTTTTACTCGAGGTTTATCCCCTCCCTTGTTCCGAAATAAAAACAGTTCACACGAATTTAAATTCCGCGGTTTATGAATTTAAAAAAAATTGATCGCGTTAATTTAAAAAAACAATGCCACTAATATTTCTTTTCATCTAGCAAAAAGCAGTTTGATCCTGTTTTGTACTCCCTCCATTCTTTTTATATCACCCAAATTTTGTTTTGACACTATTCACAATCGAGTATTCAACGTCGGTTTTCTCTCAATTCGTTCACGGAAATATATTCATGTGAGATCTTTTTTGGATTGTCTTGATAAGAGGATTAAGAATATCAAACTTTTATAATTTTTAGTAATATGTAGCTAAAAATATAATCAAAACAAAATGAACATCGGCAAACGTGTATAATGAAATGGGGTGATATAAAAAGAATGGAGGAGTATCAATTTTTCAAAAATTCATCCTTTTGAATTTTTTTTTTTTGCCAAAATTGCTCTTCAATTCCATCAATTTAAGTGACTTATTTTATCTGCTTGTATTGTGACTTAGCCAATCTATATTTTAAAAAGTATAATATGAAGACAAAAGTAGAGAAAATTCAAAAACATAGGAAATAAATAAACTTTAATTTAATTTTTAAAGTAATTTAATTTTTTTAATATTTTTTTTACAAAATATAGTAAAATGTAATTTACACTATTCACATTAATCGAAATACCTATTTATTGTTATTTATTACCCAAATATAGTTGACCTATTCAACAAATAATAATAAATCACGAGTCCCTATTTTAATGAGGTTGATGGTACGGCGCAACAACACTCACAGTACACTACGACCCCCACACACACCATATTAAATTATTATTATTAATAATAATTCAAATTAAAGAAACAAAATAAAAAAAAAACACATTTTCGTACGACAAATACTCAGCAGTTAGGTAGCACGGACATTTCTCTTAATTAGATGTCACGTGTTCGACACCGTGTCCGTCTGTCCGACACTCGGTGAACACGTGACTAAAGATATTATAGTTTAGACGAGTAATAAAATTTTGAAAAGATCGATTAAAAGATGATTTTGGGTGAAAAAACGAGAATTATTTATAGTAAATGTCAAATTGTACATTTACTTGTTTAAATTTAGTTTCAAATACACGATAAAAATAAAGTTATACATTATTTATAATAATAAAATATATATTTTATTATATTTAAATGCCGTATCCCGTGTCCTAAATTTCATAAAATGACGTGTTCCGTAGCCATATCGTGTCCGTATCCGTGTGCATGTCCGTTTTGGTGCTACCTAGCTCATCCCTCAGTCAGCAGCAGTGACTTTTAAACAAAGTTCTTCCCTTGAATTGTGTTTGTGTCTTAACAGCACTCTACCCACATTCCCCACTCACTTTCTCCACTTTCCCTTTTCCGGCCTATTTCCGTCTTAAATCTTAATTATTAATGGCCGCTCTCTGTTCTTCAGATAACTCTACTTCCACCATTGCCGACCACCTTAAACTCAGAAAGCCCAGAAACCCCACAACAACTTCAACAGCAGCAGCTGAACAACAACAACAACAACAACAACAAATCCCTTCAATTATGCAATCTACACGCTGCAAATCTGCCATTTCTTCTCTTCTTCTCTCAACATTCTCCAACAACAACAACAACAAAAGTGGTAGTTCGAAGAAGTGTAGAAAGGGGACAAGTTTGTTGGGATTTGGGTGTACTGCTCAACCGGAAGTTAGTGTTCCTGCTGTTATTAGATCTTCTGCTAATTGGGATGACATTCCAGGAGACCATAATAATATTAATAATAAAAAGGATAAGAATAAGAAAAAGACCAAGATAAAGAAGAAAAAACAACAATTACAAGGTGGTGGTGTTGTTGGTGGTATGATGATGGAAGATTCTGTTGTTCAAGATTTATGGTGTGGTGCTGATTCCTCTACTGCTACTGCTTCTGTTGATTGTCTTCATCCTCTTCCTTCTCGTAACAAAATTGATCTTTACAAACCTCTACTTCATAATTCTCAGGTTTTCATTTCCCTTTATATTCTTTGTGAGCGGTATTTTAATCAAACCTTATCCCGAGACCTCGAAGACAATTTTATTGCGTTAATTCTAGGATAAGACGGTCTCATATCTAGAAAAAATCATTCATTTATTATTGCTATTAATCAAAGAGTAATCTTTATATATATGAACCGTTTTATAGCGTGAGACCGTCTCACATAATGACTAAGGATTTTTATTGAGGTGGTGCTTGATTTCTGTGTTAACATTAGAAAAATTTGATTCTTGGCAATTGGGAAATTCTCAATTCAATTGTTTACAATTTTTTATTTTGAAAAGTTTGATTCTTTGGGAGTGGTTTAATATTCCTTCCCTCATGTATAATTTATTCAGAAAAGTTTTAGTGTTGGATTCAAGATAACACACATTTTAATAAAAAGGGTAGTATAATTTAATTCTTTTATCCCTTTTTGTGCAGTTTTATTTCATCAACTTTCTTGGGCTAGATGAAAATAAGGAATATTAATGAATTTTGGATTAGTTTTCTATTTTTATTGTTTTCAATTTAGGAGTAAAGTTTTGGCTTTGTGGCATGAATAATGGATTAAATTAACTCAATCAACTTACGAATTTTTCTTTAAGACAGGATATATCTGTTTTAGTATTAAAACGAGTCAAACAAGGTAAGCTGTCTAGAGACTAGCAAAAATGCGTCTTTACCATCATTATGTGGTAGTATTTGAGTTCGCTTTAGGAGTAAAATGTGATAGATAAGCGAACATCTCAACCAAAATCTTAAGGTGATGGTTGAGACCCAACTATTATTAACATTCCTATTACGCTCCCTCACTCGAATGCCCATTGGGCTTGAAGAGTGGTTGGTTTGCATAGGCCCCCAATACAGTGTGCTGAGTTTCCACTTCGTGAGTTTTTGAGGGGTTTTGAGCTTGCCAAGATTCGAACCCCTGGCTCTGATACCATGATAGATGAACCATCTCAACCATCACATCTCAACCAAAACCTTAAGGTGATGGTTGAGGCCCAACTATTATTAATATTCCTATTACAGTTCCTATTAAAATGGATATGTCCGTTCCAACTTCACTAGAATCAACTTGGTGGAAGGTAAGCAAAAAAACAAGCAGTAGATGGCCTAACAATGTTTTTTCAAGGTTTCACACCTATCATTCTTGTCTAATGATTAGTTTAAATTAACTCAACTAGCTTGTGGGATGTGGAGATATTGGTTTTTGAGTAGTACAATATTGGGTTTTGGTTGTTGTTTGTCAACATTTCAACTGCTTTTTTTTGTCTTCTGGGGGTATACGACCTGTCTTTGTTTTCGCTTCTTTCTGTTTGTCTGTATCGGAAACTGCATTTGGTTTTATGCTCGTCAATGTCGTCATTCATGTGTACCTTGTCCTCTTGCAGCATGTCTCTTATTCTTCTGGGCAGAGAGTGAGCACTGAGCATTATGGTGCCCTAGACTTTGATTCTGCCTTTGATGGTTCTCATATTGGGCCTGATGTACTCGAAGCCCGGTACTACCATCATCTGCGGAATCGTTCTCCTGAAGGGTTGGCTGAGGTTCGTTCATCTGTAATCTTCCCTCTTGCTCGTTTTCTTTGCTCAATCGATTTGCTTTCCAGGTGCGGATCTTCTATAAAATTGTTCGACCAATTGCCCTAGACAGTAGTATCTAGTGATTACGTGCTTATTATTGCTGTTTGATATGCAAATCAATTGTTTCCTTGCGAATTGAGTTTGTAAACGTCACTCACCGTTGACAATCATTTCTTCAAGCAACCAGAGATTAATGTGTGGAAAAATCGATTATTAAATTCATGCATGGTTTCATACATTTTCATATTCTAATGCCGTCCTAATTTGGCTAGATGCACTGTTAAAATTTTAACACGGCATCCTTACGCTAATTTGGTGCAAAGTAGCATTCCATCTTGCTTGTTTAAACAGAAAACCGGAGGGTGTCCTAGTCATAATAGTCACTTGATGATAGTCCACCACACAATGTCTCTACTCATAAATTTAAACTTTCTTTACAGAAAGCCAGTATAAAAATAACTTTAATATGCTGATCATGTCAGAAAAAAAAAAACTTTACTTGTTGGGCTCATGTAGATGTTTCTATACTATAGTCTCAATTCCAAATTTCTTCGGAAATTAAAATATTTCAAATGTGCATATCCCGATACTGGAATATGTTGTTCAAATGGGTTGGACTAATGGACTTTGATCGTATTCTCTTCTGTGATAATGATTCCCTTTCCCATGTTACGTTTATTTATTCATCAATCTTTGGTTTGCTTAATTTAGCGACAATTGGACATTCATTAGTCCATTCCTTTAGGTTCAAGACTACTACTTTGGGAGTTATGTGCTGAATAATTTTTCTAGGGTCATGTGGACTTGATTGTATCACAATCTTTCATTTAATTTTCCGTACTAGTATGCTCGGAGTATTCCTTATTGGCACATGATTTATCTAACAATGTGTATTGTACGAATGACTGAGTTCACTCATTATACCCCATACCTCAATCCGACCCAGATTGCGTTGTTCTTACTGTTTACGCGATCAACTGTAGAGGATGATCTTGACAAGTAACAGACTGACGTTAGTAACTTGTTAAAAAAAGCACAAGGCAGATTGGGTCGACGAGGTTCCGTGAGAACATGCTTCCGTTATTTGTAGCAAATTTACATTTGCAATTTTCTTTTCCTGCACGGATAACCCGAGTGACATAAGCTAATGCCTCACCAAGCCTTAGACCGCATTGAAGAAAAAAAGGAAATTGCAGTCCTGTTCTTTTCGGCTGAAACGAGCTGAATTGAATTAATTGGAATAGAGCTTAATTTAACTAAATTGAGTGAAATTGGGGTGGAGTCAATTTAGTTGAATTAAAAGTTAATATTGTGAAGAGATTAATTGAATATAATTGATTGAACGTAAATAAAACTTAACGAAATATACCAAAGGAAAATTGAAAGAAGCTAAAATTAAGTCAGAAAGAACATGGCTTAAGTGTCTTTGTTAATGTGCCCAAGTGCAATCAGGCATTTTGGCTAGTGTCTCACCAAGCCTTAGATCACATCGAAGCATTTTAACTAGTGCCTCCTTGGGTCTTTGAAATTAGACTTCATTGAGGCGTTTTGGATTTTTGGTTAGTGTGTAGCTGGGCCATGGGCTTAACCACGCCCAAGCCGCACTTTTTTTTTATTGTAAACTAAGGATAGGAATAATATATGACCTTTCTTAATGTAGCGGCCATGGGCTCAACCCAACGGTGGGGTAGTAGCAGCCGCGGGTCCCCCATACTAAGAAAAATAAAATAAAAAAAAGGACTGAAATTCTTAGCCTTTAAATAGGCATATTCACTAAGCCATTACACTAGCTAGTAATTAGGACATAAACTAACAACTAACTAAAATATAGGAAACTAGCTTGGACAATGTTTTTGGAGCAATGTAACTTCATTGCTTTCCGTCTACCCGAGACTTTTAACCACTTTCATTTTGGAGTCTCCGTTTTAACTTTTAACCTACCATGACTTCACGACTCCAACGATGGGTATCACAGGTCTACAGCCATACGACTCCGTAATTTGATTTCTACAACACCATGCAATATGATCTTTAACCACTGTAGACGCTGATGATCCAGCATTTTACACATTTATTTAAGCTGTTAAATGGTCGTGATTTATGCAGATTCTGATGTTTGAAAATGGTTTACTGATGAGAAGAAGATCCGGTGGTCTAGATAGATACCGAGATTGGAGACTAGATGTTGATAGCATGACATACGAGGTAAGGATCTGCAACTGGATAGTTGAAGGCTGTTTTTTATTCCGTCCTGAAACTAATCGTTTATGCACTTGTCCAAACAGGAGTTACTTGAGCTCGGTGAAAGGATTGGCCATGTGAATACTGGATTAGGTGATGATCAGATTGGGAGATGCCTGAGGAAGACAAAGCTTTCTGTTGTACATGAATTGTCCTCCCAGTCATATGCACCAGAGGTGGAGCCGAAGTGTAGCATATGCCAGGTTAGTTCGAAAGACCCACAACGTCTATGCAATATATACCTTTTGTTCTGCGATGAGTATGCATCACTAAGAACTCCGTATAATATGACAACACATAATAGTGATGGTAAAACTGGGGACGGTTCAAGTACTGTCGTATGCAATAATGATTCTCTTTCCTTAAATGACGCAGGAAGAATATGAAAGTGACGATGAGATGGGGAAATTGGAATGTGGTCATGCTTATCACTTACATTGCATAAAACAGTGGCTCGCCCGGAAAAACGTCTGCCCTGTCTGTAAAACTGAAGCTTCATCTCGATAGAACTGACATTGTCATGATATTGGTTGCAGTGACTACCTTTGTTCGGATGTTTGTTTTATTTATTTATCAACCGTGTGCTGTATACACTGCAGAAAAAAAAATTATAATGTTTGCAAGGAGAAAAGTTTGAATCATTTACGCCACTTCCTAGTGCTTGCAAGAATTGGTGAAGTGATGATATAGTTTAGAGCTATGTATACATCTGTATAATTCATGTTTGTTCTGTTCAAACTTGTTATGCCGATTTTAAATGGATTGAAGAAGCCAATTATGACACAAATTTTTCTCAGGTCAGCTTATGTTAAATTCAACAACGGGTCTGGATTACACCCGAACGGAGGAGAAAGAGTTCACAATATAAACCCAGGAGGCTTTCACTCTAAAACCAATTGACCCCTTGTCTTATATAGTGATAATTCTTCTCCTCTTCTATCAACGTGGGACAATCCTCACATGTGGGATTATTGGGTTTCTTCACAGCTTAAACAAGGGAAAATGATCATACTGTTAGCCCTTTGATAGTAGTTGTGCACTTGACGGGTGAAAAATGCGCCCGTCTTGTGTGCAAAATGAGTATTGCGCTTTGCGTTCCCTTCTCTAATCACTGTTGTCAGTCAAATTGAAATGTTACTTGTCAATTACTAAGCTCATATGAGACAGACATATCTGTCACAAGCTGAAAACGGATTAAGTAAAACCGGAGTGAGTAGATAAGACAAAAGCAAATGCGTGAAAAGATGATAATTGATTTGTGGGATTGTTGATTTGAATGGATCAAGAATAAAGGAGATCCAGGCGGGAAACCAAGATTGGTTTGCTGCATTTACAGAGACCAATTAGGTGTATATATATATATTGAGTTTTTAACGAAATACACCCGGGGGGTTGTGTGAGACGCTTCTCAATTGTATCGTGTGTTCTAGGTAATGATGTCTGTTGAAGGGATGATAGCATAAGGACATGTCGCCGCACTTCTGTGGTAGACTGGCAATGTAGTTTCCGGGTTATGCTATCAGAATCGGAGTGTCAGTTAAGAAGTCATCCATGTTTCGTAAAGCTTTGGCACTGCTAATCTCTTACAGGTGAGAAACTGACCAAAGACATCACATATTCAGCAATCTCTGCACCAGCATTTGGCTTTCCGGCCTGCAATGCCCTTTCTGACATTGTTTTCAGCAGTCGTTCGTTATCTGCAAAACAAGTTTCAGTTTCAGCTACCCGTCTACCACCACCGAAAATGATCATATTATATGTTCTATACTTCTATGTATGCGACTTTAATACCAAAATCTTAAGGTGATGGTTGAGGCCCAACTATTATTAATATTCCCTATACGCTCCCTCACTCAAATTAGCATACCGTGTGCTGGGTTTAGGTTTTGGCTTGTGATACGATGATAGATGAACCATCTCCCGTCTTAAAACAATAAGGCTATTTTCAAATGAGGGAAATGACCCTAATGAAAATTGCATCAGGAATCACACCAGATGACTCGTAAGTCACAGTAATACGAAGTACGATCAGGTTAGCGAAACATTTTGCTTCAAACCATCATTTACCAGAATCAAAGAATAGTTAGTCAGTTAGTCTTAGCTCCAGTGGGAATGAGGACAAAACCAAATGTAGAGAGAAAAAAACATACCCAAAATATTTACAATTGCAGTCTGTAATGTTGTTGAATCAAGCTCATCTTCGGTGATGATTCTTGATTCAGCTAAATCTGCCATCAATGATGCATTTTTAAACTGATATCCTTCTGCAACATTTGGTGACGGAATCTGCATATTGTTTCAAACAGTCAAATTTTACCAGACTAGATATGTTTTGTGTGAAGGAGTAATTTGACATCTCATCTTGGTAGGCTAGTGGCAAATTACATTCACATAGTAACACAGATGTAAAAATATTAGTTTCCAATCTTAGCATAATTACAGCAGAGATGTAAAGGTTTTGCAGTCTACTGCAGCTGCATTTTACTGAACTTTGAAGGGATCTTGATCGCATTTAGCTAGATTAGGGCGCGATAACCAATACTGTGATCGTGACTGAAACCGAGATTTAAAACTATTGTAGTTGCTAAAACCGCTCTCTGAATATACTAAAGACAACTCCACACATTTCAGCAATACAGGACAATAACTATTCCACAAGGCACAGGGCATCTTGCACAATATTTTTATAACAAGAGAAGGAAGGCTTATGAAATTATTACCAAAATGGCAGGTTTTCCTGTAACTAGTAGTTCAGAACAAGTCATTGCTCCAGCTCTAGAAACAACAAGGTCGGCCGCTGCATAAGCAGAATCCATAGATTTCAAAAATCTGCATAATCGTAAAGTTAGAGAGAGTGAGACAAAGAGCGAATATATGACATACTCAATGCTGCCAAGGGTAATTAGTGCAAGAATGGGTATAAATCGGATAATGAAAGAATGTCCGAAACCCAAATTTAATTAGTGCAAGAATGGCTATAAATGGGATGATGAAAGCATGGCCCAAAGCAAAAGGTAATTACTGCAAGAGTGGCTATAAATCCAAGCAAATGTCAATGCTGCGCGTCTGCGCAGGGTAGTGACAGAAAGACTTACGGTGCCAAAACCAATCGAGGATGACTCCTAACAAGGCTCTCCATCTCATCAAACGCCTCCACGCCCGTCTCCCAAATGATATGCAAATTCGGCCGCTCACTCAACATTTGTGTATAAACATTAAACAAAGCAATATTCATAGAATTAGCACCAAATGATCCTCCAAGGACCAACACAATCTTAACGTCCGAATCTACAATTTCCGCTAACTTAGGAAAAAAATACGCCCTGGCAACGGCTTTCGACACATACTTCCTCAAAGACATCCTCACAGGATTCCCACTAACAACAATCTTCTTCTTATCACAAGGAAAACTATCAACACAAGAATTATGACCAACAAAAACAACATCTGCAACAAATGACAGTGCCCAATTCGCGCGATTAGGAACTAAACATTGTTCATGAATTGCAACTTTCAATCCTTTCAACGTCGCAATCAAACATATAGGAAAAGACACATAACCACCAGTTCCTACAACAACTTGTGGTTTAAATTCTTTCATTATCTTCCAACTTTCAGCCATTGACTTTGCCCATTTAAATGGTATTAACATGTTTCGAAATGAAAACAAAGGCCGGGCTAACGGCGTTGCAGGTATCGCTGCAAAGTCGTACCCGGCCGAGGGCACTGCAGTGCTCTCCATACCAGTATCAGTACCTATAAAAAGAATTTCAGCATCTGCAGCAATTGCCTTGATCTCATCAGCCATGGCTACAGCTGGGAATATTTGCGCTCCCGCTCCGCCTGCTGCGAATACTACTCTTAAGCTGGATTGGTTGGACCCATTAATGATGGAAGTTGCAGGTTCTGCAGAAATGCAGCATGAAATTCCTGACTTGGGTTTTACTCGTTTTAATGGGTTTATGTGTTTTTGTGGTTTAATGTGTAGTGGTAAATGAGATATCACTGTGGACGCCATTGTTGCTGCTGTATGAGCTTGAAGCTTGTTTCAATGATTAGAAACTTTTAAGTTGACTAATTGTAGATTAAGGGTGAGACATGAAATACGTTTTAGAAAGTTATATGTTAGGTTGCTCTCAAATTTGTTAAAAAAATGATTGTTCTGAGATTAGCAAAGAAAAGTTGTACAAGTTTCAGCAGTTGCTCGACTGTAAGGACAGAGATTGAAGGGGTTTTAATCAGCGGCCAAAGGTCACGGCGGTCTTGGGAATTTGAGGCCCTGTGCGAGCTCTAAAAATGGGGCCTATAATAACAAACAAAATTTTTAAGAAGAGATCCCAATTTTAGAAGATTTCATGCATAGAAACCTAATTTCTATTCACTAAAACACTATTTTTGATTGAATATTTAGTGTACTAATTTATTTATTTTTACTATTATTTTCATTTCTGTCTCAAAAAATTTGGGGTCCTTTGCGACCGCACGGCCCGCACGGGCCCAAAGACGCCCCTGCTAAAGGTTAGAGTTGAAGTCTCGGATGGTTCCGAAAGACTCCTAGAGATATTACTCACTAAATTATTGGAAGATTACTTTTTGGTATATTCTTTCTACATGGCAGTGTTAAAGGGCTCTTAATGAGACGGGGCAACTCGCGAGCAACTCGAAATTAGCTCGGTCATAGTTTGGCTCGTGTGAGCTCGACGTGAGCTCGGGCTCGGCTTGAGAGCTTAACTAATAAAACCGAGCAAAGGTTTACTCGACTCGAAAAGCCTTCGAGGACGACTCGAACATTTGAGAATACATAAGATATTAATCCTATTTTATAAAAATATTTGAAATATTTTTGTTTTAGATTTGAATTTAGAGTACAAACTTTTTAACATTTTACAAATTAACATTTACTTCATTTTTAATTCATCCCAAAATAATTTCAGTCCACATTATTAAATTCCGATTTCACTATTAGTTACTTTGTACTAAAACGGGTATATAAAAAACAAGTTTGAGTTGGAGGGAACGTGTGCTACACGGCTATACCTGACTTTTAGTGAAATTGATTCAATAAGTCTCACCTGAAACATATTTACCACAGAGTTGCGGTGGGTCAAATATGTATTTGTGTTAGTATTGGTAGATAAGATAAAACAATTTGCTACTTCCAATACACTTTACTTTTGTCGGATTTACCCCACCTGGATAATACTTGATCCATCACAAACTTGAGACGGATATGTCCACTACAAACGAGAATTTATGAGTTGGAGTTTTGGTAACATCAGTTGCACAAGATGTGAAGATGGGCCGGGTAATAGTACTGTGAGCGGCAATATGTGAACTACAAAATTACAAAATTATAAATATTGTTTGGATTTAGGTTTCACAAATATCACAATCATAATTCATATCTGAGTATCTGGACAAGAAGTTTGAGAAGGTGACTCCATCACCACTAGAGTTACATCATACATGGTACATGGACGTGGACTGCTTGTAGTGCACATACAATACAACTAACTACTGGTGGCTCCCCGGCTACATTCTGTTGAAACAATATACAAATACAATACGTCTTAGACTTGAGACGAGTGAAAAAAGACTTATTGTTAATTGATGTAGAGGTGACAATTATTCACGATCTGAAACTCGATACGAAGTTAACAGATTAGGGGTAAGACTTAAGACATTGTGACTTGTGACCCATTTGAACAATTGAGTTGACAAGAACACGACACAAAATTTAAATGGGTTGAGTTAGACCGTTAGGGTCGAAACTTTTGAAACAAACCCGACACGAATAACCCACTTACTTAAAAGTGTGATAATATATTTGGGTTGAATTAATAACCCAACGAAAATACTCAAAAATAAACCTTTTTATTCATCATTTTTGGGATAATGGGATTATAATGCTTTTTTTAATGTTCTTGAGTAATAAACGCGTAAGCGGGTTAAAAATGATCCGTTAAATGATAAATGGGCTAAACAACCAGGCTGGGTTATAGAAAAATCAAATAGACTAGGTTAAGATTGAGACAAATGACCCGTTTATGTATGGTTACTCAGTAGGGTAAGGGTAGTCATGACTCATGACCTATTTAAAGTTGACAGAAACACGAACATGAACACGACAAGACCTGATTTATTTCCTAGATGTCCATGGGGCGGGTCTCGCCCCGCACCCGTCCCACGTGGGGCGGATGTGGCCGGTAATGATTTGATGGGTCGTGGGGCGGGGATGAGTTTCAAAAGTATCATTCGTCGCGGATCGTGAGGCGAGTGCGGGTATTACATGAGATCCGTCCCATCCTCACCCCGCACCACACCCGCCCTGGCCCGCACAGCCCCATATGTACCCGCTCCACTTATATCCGCCTTAGTTATCTCCAATCGATCTACATAAGTAGTAAATAATAAAATCCAGTACTATATAATATATAAAATGTAACTTAAAAGATAAATAAAAGAAAAAAAATTTCGTAGATTAAACTTATTTTACCCATTAACCACACAAGTTAGACAACCAGTAGTTTAATAGTCACTACTCATTACCCACCCAAATTCCCCAAATCCCCACTTTCACAAACATTATCCAACCACAAAAGAAACTCTTAAAAAAACAAACCTACGACGTGTTTTATTGTATATTTGTATGAAAAAATATTTTATGGGACAACGGAGTTCTAATTAATTGAAGGTTAGGCGGGTAATTTGGCGGGTCAACAAGTCCCCGCGAGACGGGAACGGTTTTGAAAATTTCAACCCGCCGCGGGTCGTGGGGCAGGTGCGGGTGCGCATTATAGTTCGCGGGTGTGGGTACGGGTGCGGGTTACCCCTCCTCCACACCCACCCCACCCCATTGATATCCCTATTAGAATAATGATAGTCATAACTCATGACCCGTTTAAAGTTGACACAAATACGGACAGAAACACGACAAGACCTGATTTGTTTCCCAAACCTACTTGATAGTGCACAAATTACTCCAACCAATATTTGATGGGGTTGACTTCAGGCCTGTTCGAAATTAATAGATGGGCTTTTGTATCAACTATCGAAATTAATAGATGGGCTTTTGTATCAACTATATGTCCTTAACCTAAATTTGGAAAGGGCATGGCAGATATTTTATATAAACATTTAACTTTGCCCTCCTCTTCAACTCAATTGATATTGTTATTAAAAATGTAAAAAGAATGTCGGTTTTCTCAAAAAAGATAAAAAACGGTTTTGAAACAACGATTTTAACAACGGTTTTGCAAGATGAATCACAACAACTAGGTTAGTTTATGATTTAATTTTGATTCAAATTTATTATTTCTAGTTCATTGAATAGTAGAACGGATAATGATTAGCGTTAGATTCTCGAAGTCGATTATAAATTTCGAAAAAAAACATTAGAAATGTGATGGAAATAGACTGGACAAAGAACTTTTTTGTCTAGCTTAGGTGTTGGACAAAGAACTTTTTTATCTGACATTGGTGGCCATACAAGGAACTTTTTTGTCCAACATAGGTGTTGGGCAAAAAAATTGGTGTTGCTCTTTCATGTACATGATTTACTCAATCATGTACATGTTTCCGCAATTACTTTTCATTTTCATCCACTCCAAACTCCTATTGTCTCTTCCTTCTCTCTAAAAAATAACTTCAAATCAAAAAAAAATCTCAAACTTCAAATTTTTCCCCAAATCAAAAAAAAAAACTCAAACTTCAAATTTTTCCCCAATTCATACAACTCACGGTATTTACATTCTACAATTAGATTTTGTTATCAGTAATCTGCAATTCAATATCAAACGATGAAATCTATTTGCGTTGATAAGTTATATGAATATCATCACCAATCACCATTAGCTTTTACATCCGAAAATAATGTGCATTCAAGTGTCTTCTCTGATCAATCATTATCAACTTAATTTTAACATTGTCATCCATATCTTGAGATAGTTGATTGCAAATTTCTATGAATCCAAGTTTCCTCATTTTTTTTGATACAAATTTTAATTAGTTATGGTGTCAAGGTTTTTGACGACATTGAAATTGATTGAAAAAAGCAGATTAAATATGTTGGTGAGATTTCTAATGATTTTTAATAAAATAATTCATTAGGTTGTCTCTCCCACATACCCAAATTGAAAGAATCAAATTCAAATTGAAGAAAACGACAGTTAAAGCAAATTTAAGCAAATAAAGTTAGTGTAATTTATCGATAAATTGAAATAATTTCTTGTTTAATATGAAAATTAAGATTAATTGATTTGAAATTTTGTTGAGAATGAATGTGATTAATATATTGGGGAAGAATAGAGAGAAATTTTGACTCTTTTTTTAAGAGAAGAGTAGAGTGTGAAAATATTATGAGAAAAAGTTCATGATAAAGTAAAATATGTAAATGAAAAAATAATTACGAATTTTTTTTTTCTAGCATGGGTGCCAGACAAAAGAAATTCATAAAACATTGCTACATATTTATGTGTATATATTAATTTGATAATAATAAAAAAAATTAAGTCGTCCAAAATAATGTCATAAAATTCATCATCAATTGACTATAAATATTTGGTGAAAGACAAACTTTGTGAGTCATAATTTAAGCCAATATTTTATTTGCCCCGTCATCGAGAGAATTGTATGTGTAAATAATAAATCTATCATTGTAGTGTATTATTAAAGTGTTAAATTAATAAGTTATTTATTTATTTTTAAATTCTATTGGTTATGAAGTATTATCACATTTTGAACTTCACATATATGTTGTTTTGTTGTTATTTAGGGGTTATCAAGATTTGTGGAGTTGTACTATTCAAAGGTAAATATACCTACATTTTTATTATTCAATGTCCAATTTCTTTCATTATTTAAGGAAAAATTAAAATTAATATAATCACAAGGTTACTATTAAATAAATCAAATTCAACCATTTTATATGTTAAATCGTTCAGTAGATTTTTTTGTAGGGATGATTCATTGAAGAAAGAGAATTATATGTATAAGGCAATACTAGAATTGCTTAAACAAATACTCCCCTTTCGCTCAATACTATATTATAAACTAACTACAAATTTGACAACATGAATGTCAATATTAATTATTTTTAGTTTCATGAAAAAAAAATAGTATTTCAAAAAAATTTAAAATGTATGTTTTATATTTATATGTGTTATTTTTGTATTCGTCATTTTTCATTGAAAAATAGCTCTCATAGAAAGAAATTGGAGTTGCAAGGATCTCAATCATATTAACAAGTTGGACAAAATAAATCTTATTGACATGAATAATGGCTAAATAATGTACATTATTAATAGAGTAGCGAAAACAATTAAACGTACTTACCCATGAGTGTCATGAATTAAGGGACTCATTGAAGGTTATTTTTATAAAACCTACGTGCTATTAGTTTATTAATCAAAATAACAAATAAAGTACAATATATAATTTTAAAAATAAATCAGAGATGTCAAAGAAATAAGACGTTAACTAACGAACTTTTATGTATTTTAAGAGTATATTTTTAAATGAACAAACTAATTGCTCAAACAAATCTTAACAATACGCAGTGGCGTTTTTATGGGGTGCAGGGGTTCACCCGCACCCCCTTTGTTCGAAAATATATATAAGCTAATTTCTATAAGGTTGATCAAATATTTGGTGGTGTAGTGGTTAGATACTGAAATACTACAAATTTGGTCACGGGTTCGACTCCCATGTATGACATTTTTGCATTTTTTTCTCATTTAGTAATAAATTTTGACTTAATTGCTATTTAATGTTCTAAGATCATATTATTGGGCTACAATTTTTTCTCATTTAGTAATAAATTTTGACTTAATTGCTATTTAATGTTCTAAGATCATATTATTGGGCTAAAATTATCTGGATTATATTATAAAATATACTCTTTTCTCATTAAAGAGCTATAGACTTGCAAATTTATACAAATTATTTTATTTATACCTTATTGAATTATTTAGAACAAATTTTTTTAATTTTGTGTTTTACTCTGGCCTCACGATTTTATTGTGTTTAAATTTGAGTTCATATCGTCGAAATAATTGTCAAGTTTTTGCACCCCCTAAAATCGAGTCCTGGATACGCCTCTGACAATACGACAAAATAATAAAATTAAAATAGATAAAACCGTGAATCTCACGGGTCACAAACCTAGTTTACTACTACTTATTTATCAAAAATCATCCATATTATTCAAACCTTTTATTTCTTCCGGTCGATTATACATCACCGTGTTCAAACTTTATTCCAGTTTAATTTTAAGAATCAAGGCCATAAACAGTTGTTGTCGACTGTGAACGCTCGGCTCACCGAAAAAAGGCCAAAAGCAGTTAAAAGAAAATGAAAAATATTTCAAATGTTGGTGAGCTTGGTTAATTTAAACAAAAAGAGCGGGGCAGAAATCTACGTAGGAAATCAGTCAAATTAAATATTGGAGATTCATTGTACAGCTAAATGGAGATCTTAAAAGATAACAAATATCTATTGCACATGCTGAAATCAACCAGTTTTAGGCTGTTGGTTACAAATCTGTTGAGAAAATATTGCTGTGGGGTTTCATGATTCAATCATTCAATCCATGCACCTATCTGAATAGTGAATACAGTAGAATTACATTCCTTCCATTTTATGATTTGTTTAAACTTGATTTTGACACAAAAACTATGAAAAGAGAACAAGGCTTGTTGGATAACAAGGGGATGATCGAGCATTCTCAAATTAGAAAGTACCCGAAAATAACATAGGTAAACAAATGACCGGCATGCTCCCTATATTAGTCCAAAAACAAGTGAAATAAATTAGAGATGATTGAGCTTTTCAAAATAGAAATTTAAAATTGACTAAGACACCCAAAGTTTTTATAAATAAATAAAGGGTTTTTTATGAGAAACTACTCCGATCTTATATTTATGTTCATTTGTTAACAACCACCTTACTTTTTATTTTTTGTTAAACATTACCTACATTTTTTTTCTTTTTTTTTGTTAAAACCTACCAAAAATATGACTCGGGCCAATTTTCGACAATAACTTTGATTTTTTTTGTTAAAATAGTTTATATTGTTTGTTTCCCATAAATCATTTTTAAAGTCTTTTCCTTATCATAATATGCCTAGTAATAACCCAACTCAATCCCCAATTGTTTAACAACTTCTTCTAAAAAGTGTTTACCTTTGTCTTCAATCCCAATTGTTTAACAACTTCTTCTATAAAGTGTTTACCTTTGTCTCAAGTTGGAGACTCCAATAATCTATGTACCTCTCTGCCAAATAGAGGAAAATACACTTGCTGTTGTGGTCAATCCAACTACAATTATGGTCGGAATTCGGCCTGTGTCATATTTTTGGTATCTTTTAACAAAAAGTAAAATGTAAAGTAGTTTTTAACAAAAAAAAAAAAAAAAAAAGTATGGTAGTTGTTTACAAATGAACATAAATATAAGGTAGTTTCTCACAAAAAAAAAAACTCATATATAAATGACCAATACGCTCTCTGTGCCCGTGACTAGTTTATATTGCTTTATTTCGTGGGTGGAAAGTTAAACAAATTTAAACAACTAGCCAGTACGGAGAGGTAGTTATTTAATATTAACATGTTAATGCTAGACCGAATTTAAGGAACCCTAGTTATAATGAAGAGCCTGTTTGAATATCATGACGGGAAAGTTTCAATATTTTTGAGTATAAATCGGAGAATGCAATATAGTGATCATAATCCATAAAATATAGATAATTTGGCTTTTAAAATGTCAATAGTATAAAAAAAATGATTTTTTTACGATACAATGGAATTGTATTATGATCCAGCCTTCACAAATTTTCAAAGATTGCTTAAATTCTTAGTCATTGAAAGTGAAAAAGAATCGTATATTCTTAATCAATCAAATCTTTTTAGATTGTATAATCGTATCACAAACAACCATGTTCAAAACTAGTCCTATATGTGTTGCAAGTCTTGCAACTAGGTATCGTGGCAGAGCTATAGTTTTGTAGATAGGGGAGGAATTAATTATATTTAAAAATAAATGTTTTATATTTTGATGAGTCTTATTAAAATTATCTACTATCAAATTGTTTTAGTATTTATCGAGCGTTTGTGTATTAATATAAGTTCTTGTGAATAGGGCTTGTTTATCTTTTAAATATCACATAGACCCAAAAAAAATATTAGGGACGAGATTAATCAAGTGCTTATATTTGGCGTTGTGAATGATGTTATAAATTTTACTAATCACCTTCATTTAGGGGCAGAGACAATAAGATGGCCATATGGGCTAGAGTCCAATATAATTTTCTGATAAATAGAATTTAAAATAGGTGAAAGGTAAAATTATTGTCTCGATCCCAGGTAGAATTTAAACCTAACTTCGTTCCTATTTAAACCGAAAATAAAGGTGAAAGTGAAGGTTGGAGGTGAGTATAGAATGATAAAATAGCGTGAATAAGAATCTGAAAAAGGCGATATTTTGATAGTGGGGCGGCTTTCAAGCGGTTAGCATATGAACAAGTACATGAGGTATGCCATATTGCCATGCATAAGGTGATAAGGTACAATGCCTTGGAAAGATTAGTATCTACTTTATTATCCTTATTTCTTTTACACTTTTTTATCCTATAAATACCATATTCCCTTACCCTTTACGATCATCTCACACTTAGCCCTATACTCCTTTTTTTATAATACGGGTTTCTAGCCACGTGTTAGAAAAATCGATATTTCTTCATTATTTCTTCATCGCGGTTTCCCCCTTCGTCTTGGTTGAGGTGGGAGTGATGTATGGAGAAAGTGGTGAGTGTTGTTGACAGAAGATAGAGAGCACAAAGGATGAAGTGCATGGAGATCGACGTAGACGTGGAGTTGTTGTTGCACTTTATCTTCCTTCGTGCTCTCTATTCTTCTGTCATTATCACCCTCCCTCCTTCCATTTTTCTCTCTTTTTTGACACAAGATAAGATAATTATGCATATTCTTAGTTGTTCAAATTCCGGTTAATGCATGTTTTTAAGACGCACGATAATTAATGCATGTTTTTAAGACGCACGATAATAAATGCATGTCTTTTAATACTTTAGATAATATTCAATAGTTCAGTGTGAAAGTCGGGGTGTGAGGGCGCACGAAGGAGACAATACAACCAGTTTTTCTCATACTTCGTACTAGAGGTATACAAGCTTTTTAATTTACTTTAATTGTTGTACCGCTACTATTATTATTAGGGAAATTTTAGTCTTTGCGGCTAGTGGGTTTATGTCTGCTTTAGAGGGTTTGACCTTATATACCGTCTCATCTCATTATTATTGCTGGTAGTTCTGTAGTCTCACAACTTATTTGTCGATAATTTTTATAGGAATATGACAATAATCCGATATCACTATACTAATCAAAATCAGTGATGAAAATTTAAATTGTATATAATCGGAATAATTATCATATCAAGCATCATCAGTTGTATATAGAGCTTAGCCTTGCAGGGGCGTTTCCCCAAAATAATTACAATTTTGTTTAGTAACGGAGAACATAACATTGAACAAAAATAAAAAAAAAATAAAAAATGATATAACTAAGAACATTCGGTTATTAGATCGATCTGCATATGTTGCAGATGACACTACTGGATTTAATGGTAATTACATTGACTCCACGATCATCGCTACAAATCTGCATATGTTGCAGATGACACGCTACAAATCTGCGTATGTTGCAGATGACACTGCTGGGTTTAAGGGCAGTTACATTGACCCACATAGCGATTCAGTATCGAAAGTGTGAGCTGATTTAGAGGTTGAGTGACTATCTGAATAATACCATGGCGTAGAACTAGTACTCGTAATATCTAAGAAGTACAGAAATAGCGACATCAAACAGCTACAACTAAACATTGCAATAGGTCCGAATATCCACAGAAGAAGAGGGAAGGAGAAGTAAAATGCTCTCATACCAAGGGACCAGAAAAGGCTTCCCTGGTTGATTGTTTCAGCCACATATTCGATATATTCATCGCCCGTTTCAGGGAATGGGACGGTAAGAAGGAAACTAGCATGGGAAAAGAAGCGGACGCATTGCACATTGCAGAAGAATGCTGCAAGAAAACATATTAGTACTGAGAAATACTTGAAATTGTGAATTGTGTAAGTGGAGCTGCTAATCAGAGCACTTAGTAGAGAACATAGTGTTATTGCTATCGTTGCCAATACTGTTGATGCTGTTAAGTTGTTCCGTAATGTCTGAACGCCCGTAATTCCATTCTTCGGTTGATCCTGTATGTACAAATGCTCCAATCTCTCATATTACGAATGAACAAGACACAGGGCATGGCCGGGTTAGATGGTCGGATTTGTAATTTTAAATCTCTAATACATTGACAAGGGATTTTCAACCATAAATGAAAGTAAGTCAACATTTTTTATGTATATATCAGCAGGGGCGAACCCACATTAGAGCAAAGGTAGCAGACGCTACCCCAAACTTTAAAAAATTGGTTCAAAAAACGGTTTTTTGCTATCCCAAATATTGATGAATAATAGATAATTAAATGTTATCCATTAAAATTCTCATCTGGTGGTCAAGGGTTTGAATCTTCCTATGTGTAATGATTTTTAAATTTTTTTTGCTACCCTAGACATTCAATCCTGAGTTCGCTCCTATATATCAGTTAGGTTAGTCGGTAAAGTTATGAAAACTGCTCTCCCTAATTTGAGTTCAAATCTCGTTATATATTAGTGTCAAAATCACAAGACAACAAATATTCGAATATATGATGATCGATCCAAACACGATAAACTGTGAAAACAAATCATATATCAGAATTAGTATAGGAGAAGAAAAGACTAACCCTCATGATATGGTAAACCCATCTATGGCGGAACACGGTATTCAAGCCGATGACAGTACGCATGGGGTTGCGAATAATGGTGAATAAAAGCCAAACATGATAAATTCCCAACACAGATAATCCAAATGGAACTAATATGTAATCGCTATACTTTTCATTAATCATCATCTCAAATTTCAATTACTTTTGATCTGATTTTAGTGCTTTAGTTTAAGGTACTATTGTTATACAGATGCTAGAACATGTACACTTTCTGGAAGATAGACATAGTCTTCATTTGCAATTGGCTCTTTCCCGTTACAAAAGACATAGAGGCCTGTCAATTCTCTCAGTTTTAAGTATTAAGTGGACTTTTGTCATGCTTTTTTATTTGTTTCTGAGGTGATGATGTGTTGCCTAAAAGTTCTCGAGCGGGCCTCCACTTTCAACTAGATCGGTTAAAAGAGACCCGATACATAGAGCTGATAAACAATGACACGATACGAAATACGATATAAACTCGATATGAAATTAGCGAATTTGGGTTGAGACTTAATGACCCATTTATATAAGTGGGTCGACACGAACACGACACGATATTTAATTGGGTCAGGTTTGGGTTGAGCTCTTTAAACGCAAACCCGACACGAATGACCTGTTTACTAAATTAATCCTGATTTTTTTTATCCTACATCACATAAATATACTTAAACTTTTCAAATATGGACATGACCCGATATTAACGGGTTAGGGTTGAGGCTTGATGACCCATTTATCTAAGTGGGTTGATACGAACACGACACGAAATTTAAGTGGGTCGGGTTTGGGTTGGAGGGTTCGTGACCCACTTACATAGGACACGAACACGAATCCGGCACGACCCGATCTGTTTGTCAGGTCTACCGATACATATGACAGTCTTAGACAATTTTAGGTCTTTCGAAATTTGGAAAGGGAAGAATGTTGAATCGTAGGTCTCGTTTGATTACCCATACAAAACCTAGGAAAAAGGAAATGTCATAAATTGCAAAATTGAAGGTTGTTTGATTATCCATATTTTTCACAAAATGTAACAGTTTGAAAATCACATAAATCCTTACCTAGCCCCCTGGGTAATTCATGTGTTAGTTAAACTCCTATGTAGATAACCCAATCACTACATTCACGTGAATTTCTACGAATCTGATATTCTTATAAAGTTGTATTCTAGCGAACTACCAAACGAGGCCTTAGTCAGATGAAAGCTAAAATGTATATCGGGTAAGTCCCTATCAACATGCCCCCAAATTTACTACAAGAGTTAGAAATCAAACCATGGTCGTTGATTTTAATCTAAAACTTTGCTAAAAGTCAAATAATTGTGAAGGAAGTTGACTATATATTAACCTAAGTAGGGATGGTCATTAGTGCTTGTCGGCGGGGCGTGGTACGGGTCTAGGAGCGGTGCGGGTTCTGTATATGGGACCCGGACACGGCCTGGTGGTCGGGGGGTTCGGGATGGGTCGGGCCGGTACATAAACCCGGATTCGGCCCGGGTGGTATTATTGGCGGGAGAACCGTGATTGGGGCGATCCAAGATAGGTCGGGGCGGGTCTAGAACCGAGCCTGGGCGGGTTATTTACAAACCAGGGTCAATTCACATTGGTGGTTAAGTGCCAAGTCAGCGACAATCTCAAGAAAAGCGAGGGTCGATTCTGAACATATTGAGACCCTAATTAAAATTGTAAAACGGACCCTATCTATTTAGAAATCTCTGTTCATGTCATTTATGTGTCATTGTCTAATAGTACAATTCAGTAAACTAAACAATTCAAAAGCTTTTAAAGAACACTAATTTTTATTTTCAATTTTAACGATGAGGTTAATTCTTGATGAACCTTAAAAGTTAGGGAAAAAATGATTTTGGTTTTAAAAAATTGGAGATACGTATCTTGGAATTCATCCCTTTTATCGTAAAAGAGTCTCAAAAGATTAAATTTTTCAAATTTTAGATATAGCCTACAAAATTGTAAGTACTAAATAGATGGGCCTATATGAATTCCAAAAAAATATAAAACAGGTGAAATTGAAAAATAGAACACAAACTCTCCATAAATTGGTTAAATGCGAAACCAATAGACTACTTCCTTTATTCTGATTTTTATATGTAAATTTTATTTGCAATGAGTTTTGCTGAGGAAGGTGACAATCCGTCTCTTTGATAATTTGCTCGCTAATTCACAATATTATTGCTTCCGCATCCTTATTTTGCATCACATGGTATCAGAGCTTGGTGCATTTGTGAGTCCAAATGACATTGGAATTGGGATGTTTGACAAGCTAGACTTATAACTTATCAATGATGAACGAACTCAAACCCTATTAAAAAGACCAAGATTAATATTCAAAACACATTCGATTAAAAATAGAATTTGTTTGCAAACAAGCAATTTCTTGGTGAATTAAACTATGAATTTTCTGAGACTGAAATACAAAAAAGCAAAGGACTATAAGTAGCCTCGACGAACAACCGTTTTGGGTAAGCAAAAGGGCATCGAAAGATAATTATCAACAAGGTAATTAAGACCGTTAATCCTAGCAAATTAAGGCCTCTAAATGTTTGTAATTAAAACAAAAGAACCAGTAAACCACAGGGGTAATTAGACGGACCCAATGCTGCAATGCACAAGACTAAGCTTACGAACCGAACCATCGAAACATCCAATGAAGCTCACTTGTTTAATGAAAGCTCAAAATACATTTAATCATTTTTTAGATTAATTAAACTGATTTACGATTTTCAATGAACTCGTTCATTCATTGGCCTGTGGCCCAACTCGTATCACCAATTCAGAGGGTGTTTGGTTGAGTGGTTTAGAATGGAATGAAATGAATTTTGGACTTTCTAGTGTTTGGGTGGACATTTTGGAATAGTGTTAGAATCCATCGAGATTCTCATTTCACCCAAGGTTCCCTTGGAATCTCATACCACCTCCTCGCCATAGATTCAAACTTCATTTCTTTATATTTATTTTTCTAATGAACCAAATATGTTTTGAAAGGAATAGAGTTGAAACCTTATATTACTATGGTTTTTCAACCCAATCCATTCCGGCATTTCATTCCAGTGCACTGAACCCCTGAGTGATTTAGCCTAAAATTTAAGGAAAATAACCGTGTTATTAAATTTTGACTATTTATTAAAAAGATAATAGCATTGATTAGTCCCACCGAAAGACTCTAAGGGGTTGTTTGGTTGACACCTTAAAAACACATGAATTGCAAAATCACGTGATTTACAAAAATAAGTCTTGTTTGGTTGACATATTTTTTTGGAAAATGGAGGAATTAGAAATTCCTAGGAACTTTCAATGCCTACATGATGTAGGAATTGACTTACCTACCCCTCATTTGGTCATTGAAAATTTCCATGGAATTTAATTCCTACCTGGGCAACCAAACACATTTGTCAAATTCACCCGAATTGGATGCTTGAACTTAATTCTTATGAAAATGAAGTTCCTAGGCAAATTAAGTTACTTGATCAACCAAACGACTCCTAAGTATGGAAAGAGCTATCTATAGCTAACTAGTTTTAATCTCGTGCAAATAATGCACATGTTACTCTTAAATCCGTGCAAAACATATTGATGTTTACGATTGTTGTTCTATAAAATTTTTGTTGATACGAATTTTCCAGTAATTATTGTTGCTTTTGAGTAATATCTTTATTTGAGAAAAAATTGTTTAAATGATTTTAGCATTTGTGATTTTTAAAAAATGATTTCAATGACATAAAATAACTTGATAATAACTGACTCAAAACTAACTGATACTCGAAATAAACCGGCTCGATCAAATAATCTGACTTGATTGTCGCTTTTACCAGGTCTAGGGAGGGGTTCAACAACTTTGTTTTTAGGTTACTATTTAGGCTCCGTTTGCCAGCGCATTTCAGGTACCTGATTCGCCTGAAATAATTTTTTTGCCAAAAGAATCAGGTAGCTTATTTTTTGGGGAGTGTTTGGTAAGTAGCTTATTTGGTCAAATAAGCTACCTGAAATGAAATGCTACATAGGGTAGCATTTTAAATTTCAGGTACCTGATTCTAGGTTAGATTACCTTTTTACGCTTCAATCTATAATATAGTAAATAATTATTATATCCTTTTATGTCATTTCACCAAAATAAGCTACCTTTTCAGTTAGTTTGCCAAACAGTTTTTTATATAATCAGTCAGCTTATCAGCTCATAATTTTCAGCTACCTTATCAGCTACCTTTTCAGGTTTCATCTACCTTTTCAGTTTCCAGCTACCTTTTCAGGTTTCAGGTAGCTTTTCAGGTCGTTTTACCAAACAGAGCCTTAGCCTAAAATTAGTATTAAAAGTAATGATACTATCATCTCTACTTGCTTTACCCAAATGTTAATCGTAGTTATCACATTATCAATAACCCACTATAAAAGCAAAATGTATATTCGCGGACGTGGCGCAATATCGTTTCAGCGCTTACTCTTTCTCGCCCTCACAAATTTATGTTTCGCCAACCAATCAAAAGCTTTGAAACTTGCCAACTCAGATTTTCAATAAATTTTATTCTAAATTTTATCATAAATTAACAAAAATATTATTCTAAATATTAACAAAAATATTATTCCATAGAATGATTCAAAATCAATTTACAGAAAGATTTTATTCTAAATTTTATTAACAAAAATATACTGATTATTTCACATTGGTAACTATCTATATTCTACTTACAGATAAAATCGTGTAACAAATATTTTTTATTTTATGGCTAAATATACTTTGCTTTTGATCCTTTTTTTATCGTCTACAAAACATGGTACGAGTAGGGATGTCAACGGATCGGTTTCGGATCGGATGGAGGCTCACCCGAATCCACCACCCGAATCCATATTGTCCACCCGACCCACCCGTCACCCGAGTAAACATCCACCCGAACCCGTCTCATCCATCATCCGCGGGTGATTCGGATGGATCGGGTTATTAATGGATGAGCATGTGACGACAATAAGATTTTTCTCTTTCTAAATTTGAGGGTTAAAGTTTTTAGGGTTAATATGCATGAGACAGTAAGTTTTGAGGGTATTAGGTATTTGAGTGTTTTTATTTTTATTTTTTTTTAAAAGGAAAAACTTCTAATTTAGTTTGGTATAAATTTGATTGTCTTATTTACGATAATTATTAGTTTTGAGGGTATTTGATTGTTTTTAGACTATTTTTTCTTCGGGTGGATAACGGGTGGGTGACGGGTCGGATGGAGGTCCACCCGAAACCGACCCGAAACCGAACCCGGATCATCCGTCACCCGAGTTTCACCCGCTAGCTTCGGGTTTTCATCCATTTAATTATATCGGGTGGGTCGGATGTTAATCGGTTTCGGTTGATATTGACATCCCTAGGTACGAGTTAGACCATAAATATAAAACATTATAAAGTTACATACTATGAGTAATTTCATAATTTGGAGACATGTACTCACAAACCTATCGACATTTGATACTATTTAATATTTAATGGACTATTGGACTCATGTTATTACATACGACAATCTTTATGAAAGTCTTTTTTTCGTCCTCCTTTTAATTATGCAATTAAGATTAAGTTTAAAATTTATGAAATACTCAATTAAAAAATGAACTTAAGAGGAGTTACGGAGAACTCTCTTCCATCATCACATGTATACTTTTTCGACTGTCACAAGCATTGAATCTCTAATCCGTACGAATATCATATATGCAATTTAGTAGATAATAAATACGGAGTATAAGATAAAAAAATATCACCATTAAAAGTTCTTATACTTATCCTAATACAAATTCTACTCTACGACGGTCACATGTGCAACTAATCAAAAGTAATTACAAAAATTTAGGTATGATAAAGGGTATAATTAAAGAAATCTCATACACATCGTTTACTTTGTTTATGCGTGGCTTATTCCATTTTAAAAAATAATAAAAAAGATAAATCAAATGAGGGACCAGTGAGAATATTTTTTTTCGAAAAGTGGACACAAGAGAAGGTTTTTTAAAGGGATATTAGAATCTTCAATTTTTACGAACTAGCTAATTACATAATAAGCAATAAATTAATATTATGATTAAGAAAAGAATTATATCCTACATACGGAGTATATCATAAAACTTAATGTCAATAATAATTATATATCATAAAAAAACCAAATAAGAGTTGGGTTGATTAAAACAACTCCAATCACGCAACGATCAATAATGATATTTATAGACCATAGCTTAAAGTTCTCAAATTTAAATGATATAATTTTTGTATATATATTTTAATATATACAATGATATTATATTATTTCTTTTTTATTTTTAAAATGTACAAATGTTCGAATAAATAGCTTATTTATCTAAATAATAAATAAAATTTATATATGTCATCTTTAGAGGTAAGTGTAAGCAACCCGTGATTTTTCACGGGTGTTACACTAGTACCTATCTCATCAAATAATTATCTTAACTATCTGGCCAACATGCCATAACCATATTTTGTCTCCTAATTAAGAAAGATTCATTGTCTATGAAATATTAATTACAACTATTCTACCAAAATGAATTCAATATCTATGCCATGTAGATGAGGAACCCAAATAATCAAAAAATCATTTAAAAAGATTATAATGTTTCAAACAATTAACAATCAATCACCACCTTACATTAAAATTAAATAATTTGCACATGAAAATATTCTTGTAAATGCACCTTGTACTACTATGCACTGCATGATGACTCCCAATTGTGTTCTTCATATTTTTATTTAATTTTTTCGCGGTTGAATTTGAATAATCGCCTTATATAAATATACGGGTCTTTTCATTTGCATTCATGTATTCTTAAGAACTAAGAATAGTAACAAAATTAACAAATTAATTATGGCAAATTTAAGCAAGTGTTCAGAGAAAGTGAAGTTACTTGTGGGATTACTTACCTTACAATTATGTTTTGCTGGGTTTCATATTGTTTCTCGACTTGCTCTAAACATTGGAGTTAGTAAAGTCGTTTACCCGGTGTATCGGAACATCATTGCACTCGTTTTATTAGGTCCAATCGCCTATTTTCTCGAGAGGTATGTTATTTATTTAACTTCTTGTTATATATGTACTTCCTCCGCTCCATTGAGTTATATACAACTCAATGGAGCGCAGGAAGTAGGTCATTACCTTCCACACATGATTAAATGTTCCACAATCTGCGATTTTCAGGAAAGAAAGGCCGCCTCTCACATTCGCCTTGGCTGTCGAATTCTTCTTCCTAGCATTGATCGGGTGAGCAACAGAAACTAGAAATCGTGAAATCGTTTTTGAGGGGTTTTGAGGTTGCCAGTGCCAGGATTCGAACCCGTGACCTTCGGTCACACTGGCTCTGATATCATGATAGTGATAGATAGACCATCTCAACCAAAACCTTAAGGCTATGGTTGAGGCCCAACTATTATTAATATTCCTAATACTGATCACGATCCTTTCAAATATGTTTTTTTCTTACAACTTAACTATATTGCATAGGGTGACAGCAAACCAAGGATTTTACATTTTGGGTTTGTATTATGCATCACCAACTTTTGCATCCGCAATGCAAAACTCGGTCCCTGCTATCACATTTGTGCTTGCCGCTATGCTAAGGTAATACATACGCTAATACCTCTTACCAGATGATCTAACGCGCTGTTCTTTCTGGCTTAATTTCAGCTCTTTCAAATTTGATTGGTTGTATTCCATTAAGTTTTATTTACGTTCAATCAATAATTTTCAATTAATCTCTTCACAAAAGTAAGTTTAAATTGAATTATACTCACTCCACCTCAATTCCACTCAATTTAGTTAAATAAAGCTCTACTCCAATTTATTCAATTCAGCTCGTTTCAGCCGAAAAGAACAGGGCCTAAGTGGTCATGAGTTTGTCGATTATATTGTTTACCGTCTCCCATTTGTGACAGATTAGAGCATGTTAACTTGTTAAGAAAAGAAGGGATCGCGAAAGTGGTGGGAACAGTTGCAAGTGTTGGAGGAGCAATGATTATAACATTGTACAAAGGAGTTCCCCTGTTGCACATTGCAGAGCAGCCTCAAGACAATTCTTCCTTGTTTCTTGAGATTAATAAGGTGCAGAATTGGACTTGGGGTTGCATTTTCCTTCTTGGACATTGCTTCTCCTGGGCTGGTTGGATGGTCTATCAGGTAGGTAGCGGAACCAGGATTTGACGTTAGGGGAGCGAGTATTAAAGTAGTAAAGTTATCAAAAGATGGTTTGTAATTGTACGTTCCATGGTTTTGCAGGCATCAGTGTTGAAGAAATATCCAGCTAAACTCTCGTTAACATCATACACATGCTTCTTCGGACTGATTCAGTTCCTAGTTATCGCGGCGTTTGCAGAAACAGATACCCAGCACTGGAAAATAGCATCAGGGGAAGAGCTTTTCACCATTTTGTACGCGGTAATATATCATTTAATCGTCGAATTAAGACTGTTTCATGACTACATCTTTTAGTATTTCTTTGATTCTGGTTTAATCTGTCATACCTTACTTATGTTCAGGGAATCGTCTCGTCCGGAATTGTGATTTCTCTTCAAACATGGTGCATTCACAAAGGTGGCCCTGTATGTGTAGCAGTATTTCAACCTGTACAAACAATCCTGGTTGCTATTATGGCAGCTTTGATCCTTGGTGATCAACTCTATTCTGGCGGGTAAGCTTCGGTTAACCTCGTCACTTGCTGTCGCTTAATATAATTCTCGACACAATTTTCATTTCGATATAGCTTAATAAAACAATCAGTATGCTAGTAATCGAGCCATAAAGTTCCTTACATTGACCGCGTTAATTTCATATGAATCAACACATTTAAAACGAGGTAGTATGATAGATGAGATAAAGAAAGATGCCTAGAGGTCAAACGGTTAAGGCCGTGTTCTTTTTTACTTAATTTCAGCTCCTTTTAATTTTGGTTGGTTGTATTTAGTTAAGTTTTATTTACGTTCAATCAATTATTTTCAATTAATCTCTTCAGAAAAGTAACTTTTAATTCAACTAAATTCACTCCACCTCAATTCCACTTAATTTAGTTCAATTAAGCTCTACCTCAATTTATTCAATTCAGCTCGTTTCAGCTGAAAAGAACAGGGCCTAAATCTTATATACATGAAATAATAGGAGTATATTTGTCCCCTTTTTTTTCACCGTTCTAAGAGAGACTAATTCCCGAATCAAAATTGGGTGCAGGATATTTGGTGCAATTCTTATAACACTTGGGCTATACTCAGTACTATGGGGTAAAACAACAGAATACAAAGTTGCAAACCAAGAAACAGAAGACCAATTAACAAAGCATCTTATAGAAGGCAGAAATGAAACACAAGAAGATTCTGTCACTTCTGACATACCATGATCATCCAATGATCGATCTCCCCTTCGGCCCTTCATGAACATGTTACTCACACAAATTATACTATAAGACATTATACGTTGTAACGACGTAAACCTAACAATTTTATACTCATTAATTATCGTAAAGTGGTTATTTTTTATATGTTGTATTAATTTAAGATCGTTACTACGTCAACATGTCAACATATTGTAAATGTATAAGGTGTTGTCCATATGTTGGGTTGACTATGCATATAGGATTGCATAATTGGGATTGATTTTGATTCCATTGCATATGCTTATATTTTTAAGCTACTAGGAAAATTGATTGAGTGGTTTGGAAAATATTCAACCCAATTATTAGTTGTAGAACTATAATGTTCATTGTGTAAATTAGTTCAAGTAATTTTCAAGTTATACCGAGTAATATTTTTGTTCTTTTTTTCTCATTCCATTCTATTCTATTAATCATTACGTGTCACATAGACAGAGCCATCTACGATTATAAATGCCACGTAAAAAGGCACCTACGATTATAAATGTCACGTAGACATCAACTAAAAATCACGTAGCAATAAATTATTTCTTAATCGACCTTTTTTCCTTCTTTTAAAGAAAAAATAAAACTAAATAGCATTAGTAATCATTATTCTTTAACTCCACCCAAACATGAATCAACTACATATACAATCTTTAAAATATTTCTTCCACAATTTTTTGCCAAAATGCCTTTGAATTACCGATGTCCGCTTTTGAATTTAATTATATCTATACAATATAATTAAAAGACCAGCTAAATCATTAACTTTTATTCAACTTGACAAATAAAACCTTATATTTCACCTCATTAATAAAAAAATTTAAAAAAAAAAAATTATGCAAACTTTTCAACTCGCTCTCATAACTTTGATTATCAATCTACCTTTTTATTTAACTTCATTATCTTTATTTAATGGTGGTAGTTTTTGTTTTTCACTCACCATTATAAAACAATAATCATAATTCTCATGTTATTTAAAAATTTGGTATAACGTACAATATTATAAAAAGGTAAGACCAAATATATTTTACTAACTCATTCCACAAAGCCATGTATCATGAAAATTCAATTATCATGTGTTACAGGCTTATAAGTAAAATCAAAATATAAAAAATATAAGTCTCAAACATACAAAATAAATTAAAAAAAATTTGATGCAAACCTTTTCTCTCCCTCTTATAACTTTTGTCATCAATTTACTCTATTTATTTAACTTTATTATCTTTATTTAAAAATGATGTTTTTGCTTTCTCCTCACCATTATATAACAATCACATTTTTCATTTTATTCAAAAAATTAGTAGGTAAAGTTTGCATCGATAACTAAACTATTTTTTTTACTCTTTTTCTTTATTGTATATTGAATTATGTAGAATCTTATTTTTTATTATTTTTATGTTTTCAAACTGTACGAGGATGATACGTACTCACATACAAAAAAACTGCATGAAATTGGTGTTATAGGTATGAATCTTCTTTACATATTTTTGCTTGGTTTGAATGATTTTATCGTTTGCTTTTCTTTATCTAAATTTGTGTATATGCAACAAATGGTAGCATGAACGAAGAGATTGATATTAACAACAAATTAAAAAGATGACTAATGCAAGATAGTGTAAATATTGTATTTTCTATATAGTTAATTAATTTGGATAGATGGTTAAACCTATATTTTCCTTATGATTTGAATACTAATGAGATGAGATAGGATAAATTTGATTTTGTTGTCTTATTGTTACTTTGATGATAAAATGACAAAAGTACATTGTATATTTCGATTTTCGATAATCTGTTTATTTTAATTATGTTAGTATAATTACTTACATGTTACATTTTATCCCAAAACAATATAATACTTATGGGTAACATATCTTTTTACTTTTAATTTTTATTTTGAGAATGCATGTTTTATCTATTTACCCACCTTATTTAAATTATTTTAATTTGATTAAACGTTACAATAGTGAAATGAAAATGAGTGAAAAATATTTTAAATCTTAAATATTATCATTATTTACAAACTGAAAAAAGATGTATAAATTATGTTATATACTAATTATTTTTTTAATTTATACGCAATATTATCATTTTAATAAAGTTGACTAACAAAATTATTAAATTTGACGTTGAACAAAAATGATATCATTCGATTACAAAAGTAATGATAATGAGAATAACAAAATACTACAGTAATTGGTTACAACAAAAAAACAATATTAAAGAATAACGTAAAATTCTAAATAACTGAATATCAAGCTACAACAAAAACTAGGAAAAATAATTTACGCCAACAAATTAATGACAAGTTAGAGCTTAATTCTTTCACCTTCACAATAGATTATCTCCTATATATCCTATTAAATAAACCACGCCATATCCTTTCAAACAAATGGTGTGTGTCTTTAATTTCCATCTTTTCTAACTTTTAATTCTTTCATTAATTTCCCACAAATTCAATTTCATCTATACAATATTATTAAAAGGTTAACCTAAAATGTCACGTAGACAATGCCACCTAGGATTAACAAAAAGCCACGTCACTTATTACACATGACATGGAGCCACATCATTATTTCTTATTTTAAAAAAAAAAGAAAAAAAATTAAAACATTAAATGTAAATAACTTAACAAACATTAAACTTTAACCTTTTTAATTTCTAGATAAATCAAATAACAATTAAAAATCCAAATTCCTAATAAATTTAAAATATCGATGTTTATTATTAAAATATTTTAAGCAACAAATAAATATCATATAATTCTAATTTTTACGCCGTTTATAAAAAGTAAGAATTTGTAAATATTAAGGGCAAATAATAACATACTTAATATTAAATATTAGCCTTTTAATTTTTAAAACTATAATATGTTAAATTTCAAATAAAAATTTACAGTCTCTCATTTTATATCTTGCTAATAATGAAAAATAATGTTCAAAAGTATTAAAACTAGACTACATATTTATATATAGTAAAGCAAACCTTTCACATTTTATCCATATTTATGTATAAATTAAATTTGCTAATAATGAAAAATTATGCTCAAAAGTCACAAAAATTTACTACATATTTATGTATATATTAAATTTGTCATAAAGCACACAATCAATTGGCTATAAATGTTTGATGGAAGGCAACATTTGTGAGTCAAAATTCAAGCCAATATTTTTTTTACTCCCATTGTGTATCAACATCAAGGTAATAAGTATAGGTATATGAAGGTAAGGTAATTGTATTATGGTTTTAAATTTTAATTAATTAATTATTTTAAAATTTTTTATTGTTTATCAAGTGTTTCATCCCTATTTTTAAGTGTTGTTTTGTTCTCATTTAGTTGCTATCAACATTTGTGGTGTTGCCATACTTAAAGGTAAATATACTTATATCTTTACGACTCAATGTCCTCTTTCTTTCATTATTTAAGGGAAAACTTAATAACGATAAGGTTAATATCACATAAATCAAATTCCACCATTTTGTGTGTTATTAATACTCAATGATTTTTTTAGTAGGGATGATTCATGAGAGAAAAAAGACTATAAGAAGAAAGAAAATACTTGCGGACCAAATTGCTTAAAAAAATTCTCCATCCGGCCACTTCACTCAATAATTTATCATAACAAAAAATAGTATTTCACAAGCTTTCAAATGTATATTTTATTTTGGGATGTGTTGTTTTCTTATTTATCATTTTCCTTTCACCCATAGAATGAAATTGGAGTTGCATGAATATCCATCTTCTCAACAAGTTGGACAAAAAATTCTTATTGACATATATAATGGCAAAAAGTACATCATTATCTAATATTTATACGTTCATGTCATATTATCTAATGTACATGTCTTATAAATTGTAATGAGATTTGGATGAGCACTAAAACTTGAAAGAGACGGTCTTTCAATAAATTATTGAGAGACCATCCTTTCGTACCATTTTATTTGTATTCCGTGACCATTTTGTCATTAATCGTACCATAATAGTTTCGTACCTACTTACCTAATAAATGTACTTATTTTATCTTTAATCATGATTTGTACCAATTTTATTACTTTTAGTACCACTTTTTCTTAAATTTGTACAATAGTCTCTCAATAAGCTTATTGAAAGGCCGTCTCTCAGGAGACCTACTGTTGAATGAGATATGTAGTAGGCAACTATTTATCTTGAATTTATCATTTATGAAAAAAAATACATTTTAGAATTTTTGGCAAATTCATATAGATACTATATTAAGACTAACATTGATTAAATTCATAAATATGCTGCAATCAAAAATATGATTTATGAGACTCAAAATATTGAGAAGATAAAAGGCCCCCAATCCTATATGTTTTAAGTTCTTACATAGGGTATTTATCATTCTCAAAAAAACGGAAAAAAGAGAAACAATCCAACTTGATACCTTTAATTTGCTCTTTCATTTTCACTTACATACTAAATTCATTTGCGATTGCCTAGGGAGTAACAATATGGTTTTTCTTACCTACCCACATGGGTAGTATATGTCGCACAAGAAATACCTATTGTGTTTAAAATAAGACAATCAATCGTACCCAAATTTTAAAAAGTCAATTGTTGTTGAACTTCCGCGTGGATTTTATTTCACAGAGAATAACTTATTATTGCTAAAAACGATTAGTTTTATTACATGTCATTATTAATAATTATCACTAAAGTTAATTAATTTAATTTAACCTATTAAGTTTTTAAGATTGTTAGTATACCTTAATTAATATGGCAATGTCATGAACTCATGGTATATGGAGAGACATAGATTATTCTTATATAAAATTAAATTTTCTACATACATCCTTGTAAGTGTCATATTTTTTAGTCTTTCGGAAAAATAGTTTTGTATCATAATTATTTTTTGTCTCTAATTTATACTTAATTAATATCGTGTATTAAAGTTGTAAGATTATTAGTCTATCATAATTAAAATAGCACAATAAGTATTTTAATTGTTTTTTTAACACCTAAGAATACAAGCATAAGAAATGATTAATGACGAAAACATAGAGACATGACCTCATGGTAAAAGGAGAAGCATAGATTAGCATTATATAAAAAACTAAATTTTATATGTACATTCTTGCAAATGCAAGTTTTTTTCATTTTTCATTTTTGTAATCCTTCTATTTTTTAATCTCTTAAAATAGTTTTATACTCCCTCGCTCCATTGAAGTTTTATCACCCAATTACCTTAATATATATGAGGAGTATTATATTGAAATGAGCTGATAAAACTTGAATGAAGGGAGTATTATAATTATTTTTTGTCTCTAATTTTATTATTTAGTGTATTAGCTCTTATCAAATTATTTTAACCGACTTATTTTGTGAACAATAATATTCAGATATGCTTTTTAGGACCATGGACAATTACAATGAAGATAGATTATTCAATCGATTATTTGTAGTCCATGGCGCCACGATTACAGACTTTTTACATTACTTACAAGCGAGATTTACATTTCGGGTATGATAAACACATGTTAGAATAATTGTTTGATTAGATATATATCTATTAATTTCTATCATGACGTAGTATGAGTAAGCCCAAATAGTTGGATTTTCCGTATCATATATGCAACATGACCATTATATATATATATATATATATATATATATATATATATATATATATAGTTCTCAAACAGGTTTCAATTACCGAACATAGATCTATTATTTCAATTGTTATTCTAACTGTGTTAAACTCCAAAATATATAAATATAAATACTCATAGTACATTTTTCTAGCTAGATAATATAAATTACTTATGATTATTTATTGTTCCTAAAATTGTAAAGACTAATTTTAAATATTAAAACATCAATTGAAATATCGACTTTCACCTTATTATTTATAACGATCCGTGCTTCTGCACGGGTACAAAACTAGTTATCCTCTTTAAAAGTCAATCTTTTACTTTCATAAAATATAAGTATATTAGTATGAGATATCGAGGGGTCTCATGTGCCAACTTTATTTTTGTTATTGATTAATAGAAACAACTCATTTTCTTGCTCAGTAAAACATACCTTTAATATGAATGGCTAAAATAATTATAGAGATGTCACCAATGAAAAATGGAAAAATCATCAAACAATTAAAGGGGGAAAAAAAATGCATGAACGATTCTTAGTTTGAACGAATCCGTGAATTTCACGGGTCACAAAACTAGTTAAACATAGAAACTCTTTTCGAAGAAACTGTTTTCCACGAAGTTATTAAAAAATCGTTTAATTTTACCCTTTCTATAATGTTTTCGTCTCGCTTTATCTATTGATGCCGCTCAAAATTTATATTTCATATAGAAACTCTTTTCGAAGAAACTGTTTTCCACGAAGTTATTAAAAAATCGTTTAATTTTACCCTTTCTATAATGTTTTCGTCTCGCTTTATCTGTTGATGCCGCTCAAAACTTATATTTCATTTGGTTAATTTTATTGTGATGGATATTACACCAAATTAGATCCAAGACTATTGGAAAGAAATGGATATTCTCGTTTTCTTTAGGATCATTTGTGTACCCGACCCACCCGTTTTAGATACCAAAATTTATCCATTATCCTTCACTTGTTTAATTTATATTTGTCAATATAGGTTGAAGTAGCGTGATATGAAAATCATACGATAAACGAGATCATCCCGACTGCGATACAAATTGTTATAGGGGTTTTCCAAGATTCTAAAAGTTGTGTACTCAGCTATTAGGAGTTGGATATCATATAGTATGTTCAAAACTAAAAAAAAAAAAGTAGCAGTTTATAATGTTTGTGTTAAGAGACTACAACTTCTCATATTTATAGTGATTAATTAACGGTAGTTAATAATAATGACTATAATTATGTGCAACTAATGAATAGAGTGTATAGGTTATTTTTAGAGGCAAGGAAGACTTGTCTATAATGTAATGTTAGTAGTGTTTGCGTTACTTCCAACATGATCCATGGCGAAAACTAGAGGTCCAGTTGCTAAATCAAAGGCAGCAATGGATTCAGCAGTGGATAAGGACTAGTTGATGCTACAATCTTGGAATTTGATGGAGAATTGAGCGAAACTTTTCAAACCCAGACGCGATATACGAGAACTGTTAATGATCTCATTATATCCGCCATTGATGGAACTGGTATTGTAGGCACGGAAAATTTATTAATGTGTCGAATAAATAAAATAAATTAATTATTTTGAGTTAATATCAAATTTTAACTTAATTTAATTATTTTTGTCCCGACTATTCGGATTACAAAAGAAGCTATTCGGATCTCTAAACCCAAAACAAGCAAATTTGGGCCAAGTTCACACGTAAACCCATAAATGGGCCTGTGACTAGCAAAGTCCAACAAGGAGAATCAAAACTCTATAAAAGGAGCTCTCCTCATTCATTTCAAGGGTTGAAAATTCATTATTGCAAAGAAGCCAGAGAAGATAAGGTACAAATCCATCCAAACTCTCTCTATCAAAGTCATTGCAAGCAGTCAACAAGCACACCAAATCGTGCCGCCTGCGTTGAAGATTCAAACACAAATTCAAACCTTCAAGGGAGATTCAAGTCATCGCGACCCTCCCAAGAAATCAAATTCACAGCACGCGTAGATTAACCAAAGTTGTCTACAGTGCACCCCTCACGTGTACCCTGTACACGTACCCCTACGGCATACTAGAATCAGAGGATATATTAGAGATTGTACACGTAACATTTTGATATTTAATTAATAAAATTTATTTGTTTCATTGTTTTGTATTTCAGTTATTGCGATACGAAATCTGCCGTTACAAATTTTGGTGAACCCGACGTGAAAATCTCTACCTCTCATCTCTACTGCCGTTTTACTCAAGTCTACCACAACAAGAAGATGTCTACCAAGCAAAGCATCTCCTCCAGCGCATCCAAGAGGACCTACGCAGATATCCTGCAAAGTACTCCTGTTGCTGCTACCTCTCCAGCTCTACAGTCAGTTGGCATCTCTACAAGAGGAAGGGTGAAGAAGGCTGCTGTCAATGCTGCTGCTTCAAGTCTACGCTCTGCTCACGTCCCAACTAGGCCGCGCAAGATCTCGGTCGCCTCCATAGCTGCTGCTGCTACGGCACTCTTGACTGCTTCCTCTCCTCCGCGTGAGGAGACTAAGAGTGTTAACGTCAAGAAGACATCTCCTGGCAAACCAAAGAAGTCGCCAAAGAAGAAAGAAGTTCCAACTCCTGACTCTGCTTCAGTTATGGTGATCAATGGTGCTACCCTTGAGGAACAAGTCCAGAATATGAACGCGCTCCTTGAAAGGGTGTTAAAGGAGAACGGGGAGAAGAACAAGAAGATTGACGAGCTCCAAAAAGAGGTGGCGGCGCTCCGTGACAAGAAGGCTGAGAGCGAATATGGTGACACTGAGGAGGAGGATGACAGCGACAAAGATGTTGGCAAGGAAGACGGTGGAAAGCCAAATAATGAAGTCGGCGCCTTCACTGAGGAAAAGCTTCAGGAGCTAATAACAAGGACCATCAAGAGTCAGCTAGACAACAGCTCAGCAAGCAATGGACGTTACATCAAGCCTTATACCAAGAGGATTGACAGCTTGCGCATGCCTTCAGGTTATCAACCTCCAAAGTTTCAACAGTTCGACGGAAAGAGAAATCCAAAACAACACATTGCCCACTTCGTCGAGACATGCAGCAACGCCGGAACTGAAGGTGATTGCTTGGTAAAGCAATTTGTGCGCTCTCTCAAAGGACTTGCGTTTGACTGGTATACGGATCTGGATTCTGAGTCAATTGACAGCTGGGGTCGCATGGAAGATGAATTCCTCAACAGATTCTACAGCACCAGGCGTGTCGTCAGCATGAGTGAGTTGACAAATACAACCCAATGGTAAGATGAACCTGTCGTCGACTACATCAACAGGTGGCGTGCGCTGAGTTTGGAATGCAAGGATCGCTTAAGTGAGACCTCAGCAGTTGAGATGTGCATCAATGGGATGAGCTGGGATATTCTCTATATCTTGAAGGGAATCAGGCCAAGAAGTTTTCAAGAACTGGCGACCCGCGCTCATGATATGGAGATTACAATCAAAGGACGTGACAAGTCTCGATCAACATCCTCCAAGGCAACGAATGAAACGAAGGAGTTCAAGAAAACTGACAAGAGTTCTAGGTCATCAACAAAGGAAATAATGGTCGTTGAGACCTGTAGTGCGCCTGTGAAGATCTCGTCCAAACCCAAGTACGAGAAGAAGAAGGAGAAGTTTGCTTACAACTACCAACGAGAGAAGCCTACCTTGGAGGAGTTACAAGCAAAGAAGTACCCATTCCCAGACTCTGACTTGTCAGGAATGTTGGATGAACTCCTGGAGAAAAGGGTTATACAATTGCCAGAGTCCAAGCGCCCTGAGCAAGCAAACAAGACAGGAGATCGTCCCAACTACTGTCGCTACCATAGGTTGTTGGGTCATCCCCTTGAAAAGTGTATAACACTTAAGGAGAGGATAATGCAACTCTCCAAGGAAGGGAAGATCATTCTTGACTTGGTTGAAAAAGTTTCAACAAATCAAACTACCGCGGTTCTAGAGGAATTTGAAGAGCCAACTATGCAGCAAGGATGGTTTTTGCATACGTTGCAATTTGGAAGTTTTGAGCCTACGGCGTTACGGATCCAAAGGTCAACGTCGTCATTACCTCCAATAACAAAGTCAACTCCTCAAGATAAGGGTGAGGAAAATAAAGATGAAGATGACAACGATGAAGGCTGGACCTTGGTGACACGCAGGAAGCCAAGAAAACAAGTGAAACAAACAGTTCAACACATACAGCGTCGGCGAAGCAAGCCAAAGAAGAAAAAGCCTCGCAAGCAAAGAGGGAAGAAAAAGTCTAAAATTGTGATCAAAACACATGTCTTGCCTACAGATGTGTTAGAGCAGGAACCACTAAGGCATATTACCTTAGAAGAATTCTTCCCACAAGATTTCTTGAACAAAGTCACCGTGTGCACTACCTCAGCAATTCAAGGTAGCAATGATAAAAGTACAAAGGAAGGAGAGGTGGATGATGCAGTGCCAACACAGCAACCTCACCCTCAAAAAGATGACGAAGTGGTGAATGCTCTAGATGACCTCCCTGCAAACATGGGATGGAAAGAAATATTTCATCTGCCTAAAGAGAAGCGTCAATTGATACTTCAAGGCCTCGAGAAACCAGAGTTGTATGCGGGCAAGATGAAAGAAAAGGTTGAGCCCACCGAGCAATCAACTGGATGTTTCTCATGCAACGCAGCCTTGAGTTTTTCAGATGAAGATTTGCTTCTTGGGTCTACACTTCACAACAGGCCTCTTTATGTGTCAGGGTACATCCGGGGGCATAAAGTCAAGCGTATCTTGATCGATGGAGGTTCAGGAGTCAACCTTATGCCAAAGGCGATCATGCAAGAGTTGGGGATCACCATGGATGAACTATCAAATAGTCGAACAATGATTCATGGTTTCAACTTAAATGGTGAGCGCGCAGTTGGAATGATCCGAGTAAACCTTAGCATGGGTGACTTGTCTTCCGACACATTGTTCCACGTCATCGATGCCAAGACATCATTCAAATTGTTGTTAGGACGACCTTGGAAACATGAAAATGGAGTCGTCGCCTCAACCCTTCATCAATGCTTGAAGTATTATCGCGGCGGTGAGAGAAAGATAGATGGAGATGCAAAACCTTTCTCTAAAGTCGATGCCTTTTTCGATGATGCAAAATTCTTTGAAGAAAATGGTACGTCCAGTGAGTTCATGCCAACCACCATCTCTTCAACAGGGAAAGGGGGCAAGCGAGAAAAGACCATCGTCATGGAAAATGCAACTCCAAGTCCTGCTAAAGAAGTCGATGTCAAGGCAGAAGCAAGCAAGGTAACTATTCCTATCGCCTCATCCAAGAAAGAAGAGATGACGCAGAAGACCGCGCCGCCAGTACTACGCTATATCCCAAAGTCTCGACGCAAAGATGGGGAGAGTCCTTTCGCAGAATGTTCGACGGCGAAGACGACAGAACCTAAGGACAAAAATAAGTCAAGTCAGATGATCAAGCAAGAATGGGTCGCAAAAGTTACTATACCTCTGACAAGTTCATCCCAAACAAAGGTTGTGAAACCACCTCCTACGGGTTTTGTCCATTCATCCAGTCAAGCTTCAAGTGAGGAAAACAAATTTAAAGGGATGTTTGATCCTAATGCATACAGGCTACTTGCAAAGGCTGATTATGACTTCACAAATCTGACTCCCCTTGGGAAGGTTATAAAAGTTGAGCCATATGGCCTTAATAAAGCACAGCAAGAGTTCTTCAAGCAAGAAGGGAGTTTCATAGCATCCAAACCTGGGTTGGGATACGAGTCTCCTGCACCTGTGAGGATTGGTGCTCGCATAAGAAGCGCTAGTACATCTTCTCAGCACATTACAGTGGAAGAGGTTGCAGAAGATGAACAAGAAGGAGAAAAGGCGCATTCATCTTCGGTTTTCGATCGCATAAGTCCACCTGCAAAAAAGTCACATTCTTCGGTATTTACAAGGTTGGGAAGACCAAGTGTTTCAACTAAACGCACCTCAGTCTTTGCTAGGCTGGGCAATCAAGATAAAGGTGAAGTCAAAACGCAAGTGCCTTCGCTGTACATGAACAAGAAGAGTACAATACATGATCGCTTGAGCAATCCATCAAAAACAGTATTCAATCGACTGGGAGATCCCAAGAAGAGTTGTGGTGACAAACGTTCTTTCTCAACTTCTGCAAAACAAGTTGAAGAAGAAATAAGATCAAGTGATGACCTGAGAAGCGCGGTACCATCTCGCATGAAACGTATGCAAGTAGTGGATATCATACAACATGAACCACTCAAAGTAAGGAGGTGTGTACTAGTTCTCACAGGCCATTCAAAAGACGTAGAAGATCTTGCCTCTTCATCTCGAAGGCCCTCCAGTCCAAAGGAACCAAAGGACTTCGAAAATATCACGTCATCATATCACATCACAGTAGAAGAGATGCCTGATGTGGATAAAGAAATTGAAGCTGACAAGGCTCCTGAAACACTTGAAGACGGGGGGCAATCGACTGTGGATGAACTCAAAGAACTCAACTTGGGAACTGTTGAAGATCCTCGCCCTATTTATGTTAGTGCGCTACTGACTAAGGAAGAAGAGGAAGAATACTACAAGTTATTGGTCGAGTACAAAGATGTCTTTGCTTGGAGTTACAAAGAGATGCCTGGACTCAGTCCAAACATTGCAGTTCATCGCCTAGCAATCAAGAAAAGCATCAGTGCCAAGAAGCAATCTCACCGTCGTTTCAGGCCGGAACTTGTACCTGAGATTGAAAATGAAGTAAATAAACTCATAGAGGCGGGTTTTATTCGTAAAGTCACATATCCTACCTGGATCGCAAATATTGTCCCAGTCAGAAAGAAGAATGGACAATTACGCATATGCGTGGATTTTCGAGATCTTAATGAGGCATGCCCAAAAGATGACTTCCCTTTACCAGTCACAGAGCTGATGATTGATGCGACCACTGGTCACGAAGCACTCTCCTTCATGGATTGTACTGCCGGTTACAATCAAATACATATGGCTCCTGAAGACCAAGAAGCAACAGGTTTGGATCTTTTGCTACACGGTCATGCCGTTTGGGTTGAAGAATGTTGGCGCTACATATCAATGCGCGATGCAAAAGATTTTCGATGACATGCTGCATAAAACAATAGAGTGTTATGTTGATGACGTGGTGGTTAAATCAAAGAAAAGAGAAGACCACATCAAAGACCTCCAAGTTGTCTTCGAAAGACTTAGAAAATATCAACTCAAGATGAATCCACTCAAATGTGCGTTCGGTGTCACATATGGGAAGTTCTTGGGCTTCGTAGTCAGACATAGAGGTATCGAAATCGATCAAACAAAAATCAAAGCCATCAACGAAATGCCAGAACCAAAAACGTTGAAGGAGCTACGAGGATTGCAAGGACGCTTGGCGTACATTCGAAGGTTTATCTCTAATCTAGCCGGACGTTGTCAACCATTCAGCCATCTCATGAAAAAGGATGCTCCATTCCAGTGGGATGAAAAGTGCAGAAATGCTTTCAATAGCATTAAGAAGTACCTAGCCAGTGTGCCAGTTCTAGGGGCACCAATTCCAGGAAAGCCACTTGTACTTTATATCGCAGCGCAAGAACGTTCGCTGGGGGCAATGTGTGCCCAAGAGATTGAAGACCGCAAGGAAAGGGCACTATACTACTTGAGTCGCACTCTAGTTGGAGCTGAATTGAATTATTCTCCAATTGAGAAGATATGTCTCGCCTTGGTGTTTGCCATCCAGAAGTTAAGGGATTACATGCAGGCACATACGATACACATAGTCTCAAAAGCTGACCCAATCAAGTATATACTCTCAAGACCAGTCTTATCTGGGAGGCTTGCGAAATGGGCAATGTTACTTAAGCAGTATGACTTGGTGTTCGTGCCCCAAAAGGCGGTGAAGGTTCAAGTTATCGCCGACTTCTTCGCTGATCATCCAGTACCAGCTGAGTGGGAAATTTCAGATGACCTCCCAGGAGAAGAAATCTTCTATGTGGATGTTCTACCTCCATGGCAAATGTATTTCGATGGTGCTGCAAGACAAGATGGCGCTGGAGCTGGAGTTGTATTCGTAACTCCACAAAATCATCTCATGCCATATGCCTTTACGCTCACCCAGTTGTGCACAAATAATATGGCTGAATACCAAGCTTTCATACTTGGTCTCCAAATGGCGATTGAAATAGGCGTCAGAGATATGGACATCTATGGTGACTCGCAGCTGGTGATAAGCCAAGTACTCGATGAATACGAAGTGAAGAAGGAAGACTTGATTCCTTATCATCGACGAGCATTGCAACTACTCAACCAACTTAACTCCATCAAAATTGGTCATGTACCGCGGAGTGCCAATAAGTTGGCTGACGCGCTTGCTAATCTTGCAGCCACTTTGGCACTGGGGGCAGAAGAATCAATGCATGTCCCAGTTTGCAATCGTTGGGCAGTATCATTGCTTGAAGGAGAAGAGAATGTAGGTGCAACAAACATGATATGCGCCTACACAATTTATGAAGATGACTGGCGTCAACCCATCATTGACTTCTTGGATCACCAAAAATTACCTGACGATCCCAGACGCAAGGTAGAAATACGTCGGCGTGCTCCAAAGTTTATTCATTATAAAGGGACGCTCTATAGACGTTCTTTCTCAGGACAATGGTTGAGGTGTTTAAGCAAATCTGAAGCTGCTGAAGCCATGCACGAAGCTCACTCTGACATTTGTGGTGCTCATCAATCTGGGCCTAAACTTCATGATCGTGTAAAGAGAATGGGGTACTACTGGCCAACCATGATACAAGATTGCTTGGACTTCGCAAAAAAGTGTGAACCTTGTCAATTTTATGCAAACTTCATACACCAACCTCCAGAGCCATTACACCCTACTGTTTCTTCATGGCCTTTTGAAGCTTGGGGACTTGACGTTGTGGGGCCTCTTGTTCCAAAAGCCTCAAATGGACACGAATACATTCTCGCAGGTACTGACTACTTCTCAAAATGGGCAGAAGCAATCACACTACGAGAGGTGAAAAAAGAAAATGTTGTAGACTTCATTCGAACACAAATCATCTTCAGATATGGCGTACCGCAACGTATCACAACTGACAACGGGAAACAATTCTTCAACCATCTCATGAGAAGTTTGAGTGAGAAATTCAATTTCAAACAATACAGGTCATCAATGTACAACGCTCCTGCAAATGGCTTGGCTGAAGCTTTCAATAAGACCCTTTGCAACTTGTTGAGGAAAGTAGTAGCAAAGTCCAAGCGAGACTGGCATGAAAGAATTGGTGAAACATTATGGGCGTATCGTACTACTTACAAAACACCTACTCAAGCAACCCCGTATGCGTTGGTGTATGGAGTGGAAGCCGTGTTACCATTGGAGTTGCAAATCTCTTCCTTACGCATTGCTATTCAGGAGGGACTCACAACTGATGAAAATGACAAGTTGCGGTTGGCAGAGTTAGAAGCTCTCGATGAAAAAAGATTAGAGGCTCAACAAAAACTCCAATGCTACCAAGCAAGGATGTCACGCGCATTCAACAAAAAGGTGCGCCCTCGTTCTTTCCAAGTAGGAGACATGGTACTTGCGGTACGAAGACCAATTATCACTTCTCACAAGCCAGTAGGTAAATTCACCTCCAAGTGGGATGGACCATACGTCGTGAAGGAGGTCTACACAAATGGTGCCTACAAAATCGTGGATAAAGATGGTGTTCACGTAGGCCCAATCAATGGGAAGTTTCTGAAGCGCTACTATTCCTAAACTCCAACGATGAAGGCTCCCAAGCAAGAGGATAAACTACATCAAAAACAAAAAAAAATATATTCTTCTATCTTTCATGAACTACGTCGGCTTGATCTTGTAAAGTACTTCGTACTTTACAGGTACGTAGGCAGCTTGGGTGAACATGTAGCTCAAGTGCAGCCACACCTTCAAAAATAATAAAAATCCTACCCTTTCATCTTTCATGAACTACGTCGGCTTGATCTTGTAAAGTACTTTGTGCTTTATAAGTACGTAGGCAGCTTGGGTGAACATGTAGCTCAAGTGCAGCCACACCTTCAAACAAACCCCATCCATCTCTGAACTATGTTGGCTTGATCCTACAAGTTGTCACATTGTCAGCTTTGTGAGTACGTAGACAATTTGAGCAAACACTTTGTTCAAGTACAACCACATCACAAAAAAAAAAATTATAAAAAGAAAAAAAACAAACAAACAAAAAAAAGAAAAAATGCTCCTGGCCCGCAAGAGCTAAAACTGTGCACGGCTAAATAAACTCCAAATCAATCAAATTTGTAAAGTCAAAGACCATGTTGATGGATGATGAAGCAGCATTGTGACTTGACAATTGGTGACTCAAACTCTCTAAAAGTCGACGGATGGGTTCATTGCATGGTAACCCCAAAAGAGAAGACCAATTTGACTCAGCCCAGAGTAGCTCAGCATCTCTTGCGTACGTCGAGTTAATTACTGCGTGCGAATTCTTCTAGGAGTGTTCAAAGGATCCTAAAGTAGTTCGTTGTCTCAGTTAAGGAGTCAGGTTCCATGACATGATACTTGAAAAAGGATTCTCCTTGTCGGGATAACTCGGATGGGTTCACCCTGACATAATAGCCTCCTTGTCGCGATGACCCTGATGAGTTCACCCTGACATAATATCCTCCTTGTCGCGATGACCCGGGTGGGTTCACCCTGACATAATATCCTCCTTGTCGCGATGACCCGGGTGGGTTCACCCTGACATAATATCCTCCTTGTCGCGATGACCCGGGTGGGTTCACCCTGACATAATATCCTCCTTGTCGCGATGACCCGGATGGGTTCACCCTGACATAATATTCTTCTTGTCGCGATGACCCGGATGGGTTCACCCTGACATGATACTTCAAAAGGATTCTCCTTGTCGCGATGACCCAGATGGGTTCACCCTGACACGCTAACTCCAACGGATACTCCTTGTCGCGATGCTTCGGACGGGTTCACCCTGACATGATAACTCCAACGAATTCTCCTTGTCGCGATGACCCGGATGGGTTCACCCTGACACAATAACTCAAACGGATTGACCCTGTCGTGATGACCTAGACAAATTCACGCAGACAACTCAGTTGAATGTTGGAATAACTTGTTCGAAAAAAAAAAACGAATCTTTGGCGGTGAACAAAAAAATTACATTGCATGATGCTATGTCAAATGATGTTGATTGGCCATGTAATTCCTGAAAAAAGATCACCAACAAAGATGCATGCAACTACAGAGTACTGAGTACTATACGTCTATACAAGCAAAATTGTACACACTATATTAGAAGTAATGTGTAATAAAGGAATGGTGTTGTGTACCCATGCGTGTTATACAAGCGTCAATCATACTACAAGCAAAAAAGCAAAATCGTCATGGCATGATATCTAGAATTGAAAAAAAAATATATAGGAAAATTTCATACTTCAATTTCATGATTTCAATTTTACGACTGGCCGCAAATATTGATACAGTGATACAAAAAAGAAGGGGAAACGCATCAACAAAATCAAAGATGGTGTATGATTATGGTGAGGCACATAAGAAAGGAAATTCATATTGTATGCGATAAAAGCTCAAACCTTTAAACATAGGTTCGTTAACGAACGATGGTATAACCGTATAATACCAATAAAACAAGACAAGGGACGACCATACTTGTGCCCCTATAATTTGGGAGCCGGGATTAAACGAAAAACTGGTGATGCCGGCAATTGAAGACTCGGGTGTTGCTATATATATAGAGAGTTGAGTTTCCTTTTCAAACCCTACCTTTATTGAAAAGCCTGCGGCCAAGAAATCAGAAGGGGAATAAGGAAACTAAGATTTTTGGATAGAATTATGTTAACAAATCAAATTATTATGGTTATCAAGTTTTGCTAATTATACATATATTATGGTAACAAATCAAAAGTTGTCAAATTTCGGGTTGCTTTGACGACAAGCCAAGAGGCTGAAAAATTGGTTAAGATCTCTCATTAAGCTACCACCCATACGACAAGTTTGAGTACATGTTGACTTTCAAGTCAAACAAAAAAATTCACCCGCCAAATCAGATAATGATAGGGTGACATTACAGAAAAACTAGGCTACCCATACGATAAGTTGAGGTGCCAGCGACTCCCAAGTCAAGCCAAAAGGAGCTGCCTTACGACAAGTTAAGGTGTTCGTTATCGACTTCCAAGTCAAAGAAAAATGTATCGAGACCCCGCCACGTCAAGACACCCAAAAGTGCACGTGACAAAGTCTCGAGGGGGCAATTTGTAGGCACGGAAAATTTATTAATGTGTCGAATAAATAAAATAAATTAATTATTTTGAGTTAATATCAAATTTTAACTTAATTTAATTATTTTTGTCCCGACTATTCGAATTACAAAAGAAGTTATTCGGATCTCTAAACCCAAAACAAGCAAATTTGGGCCAAGTTCACACGTAAACCCATAAATGGGCCTGTGACTAGCAAAGTCCAACAAGGAGAATCAAAACTCTATAAAAGGAGCTCTCCTCATTCATTTCAAGGGTTGAAAATTCATTATTGCAAAGAAGCCAGAGAAGATAAGGTACAAATCCATCCAAACTCTCTCTATCAAAGTCATTGCAAGCAGTCAACAAGCACACCAAATCGTGCCGCCTGCGTTGAAGATTCAAACACAAATTCAAACCTTCAAGGGAGATTCAAGTCATCGCGACCCTCCCAAGAAATCAAATTCACAGCACGCGTAGATTAACCAAAGTTGTCTACAGTGCACCCCTCACGTGTACCCTGTACACGTACCCCTACGGCATACTAGAATCAGAGGATATATTAGAGATTGTACACGTAACATTTTGATATTTAATTAATAAAATTTATTTGTTTCATTGTTTTGTATTTCAGTTATTGCGATACGAAATCTGCCGTTACAGATATAATCCAACCTTCTTCTATAGTTAAGAATACTGTTGTCCATACTAGTATACTACTGCTACAAAAAATACAGTAATTGGAAATTCTTCTGGAAATTGTCAATTATGATTATGATCTAATTGTGAATAATGTTGATAGAAATACTGCAAATACTTGTGTTGTGAACGACATTGTTAATGGGAAAAATGGATTAATGTACTTAGCAAACAGCAGCAAGTTGGGATGAACCTGTTATAATCAATCTCGTTCGACATCTAATTACTCGTCTAAAGAACATTATTTGCGCCCAATTCAACTTATTTCCCCACCAAATTGCACCCTAAAACAAGCAAACAACCCACACCATTCATCTTAGATTCAACTTATTCCGTTTAAATGTGTGTCCGAAATGTAAATACCATGGAAAAATGTCCAAATACCCAGGACATACACGTGCCTAAATAAAAGAAAAGTAAGACAACTTTATAGGTGTCTCACAAGTGTCGTGTCCGACGAGTACCGTGTTCAACACGAGTATAGCGATTAGAAGGAGTGTCCGTGCTACCTATGACCAATGTGTTGAGCCAGGGTCCTTGGATGATAGGATCTAAGTCCTTGATTTGGGTGTTTTTTCTTGGTTTGGATCCTTATCTTCGGCGAGATGTTAGTCTTAAGTAAAATGTCTACCAAAATGGGCAAACCTATCTCTGCGTAGTTTCATCCCAACTTGCTGTAAAATTGAGGATATTGTACCTGTATTTGGGTCAATTAGAATCGTGTTTTGTTGAGTCATTTTCGAGTTACGCAGTTTCGAATCGGATCAGTTTAGGCCTTAGGGTCAACAAAGCTTGGGTTATGTTTGAGTTGGGTCAGGTCAGGTTAATTCAGATTTCAGGTTACATTAGCGTGCTAGGTCAATTTTGGGCCTCAAGTCATCCTTTTCGAGAATCGGGTCAATCTAGTAAGGTTTTAACTAGAGTGGCACTAGTAGGATTTTTATTATAGTTACAAATAGTTGGTCTTATGTAAAACAGTTCTATATATTATAGTGTAAATAGGGGTGTGCAAAATCCGGTCCGGACCGGAAAAATAGACCGGACCGGACCGGAATCTATCGGACCGGAACCGGAATTAAAAAATCCGGTCCGGTCTTAGGTCCACCATATTTTAAGATTCCGGGTTCCGGTCCGGTCCGGTCCAGGACCGGTTTTTTCCGGTCCGGACCGGTTTTTTCCGGTCCGGACCGGTTTGGACCGGATTTTATGTTTTTATATTTTTTTCCTCAAAAATATATTAAAATCCGGTCCAAACCGGTCTAACCGGTCCATAATATTCAAATTCCGGTCCATAATTTTACCAATCCATAATTTTGTCGGTTCATAATATTCAAATTCCGGTCCAACCGGTCCGGTCCGGTCTTGGACCGGAATTTTACCGGTCCGGTTCCGGTCCAGATTTTTTATATTCCGGTCCGGTCCCGGTCCACCATTTTTGTCAATTCCGGTTCCGGTCCAAACCGGTTCCGGTCCGGTCCGGTCCGGTTTTGGACCGGTGCACAGCCCTAAGTGTAAAACTATCAATTCAATTTGTGAGATAAATATACCCTTCATAAAATATGGGTAACTATACGAGAAGTTATGACAAGATGTTTATGTGCAACCAAACAAATATTTATTTTTTCGTTTCTGTTTTTCTTTTTTAATATATATCATCTGCGATACTGTAAATTTATTGCTTATTATGACAAGTAAACTAGAGCTGATAACATAATCATAGAAAAAGGTGATGGAACTCAATCATTTACATATAGGATAATATATAATATTAATATTACCAACATGATACATGCTTAAATAGTAATATGGGTGTAATGTATGTATGGCCAGTGGCCTCATGAAAAAGTAGTTGAGCTAGTTATCATTTTACAGAATAATGGAAGCACAAACACCACTTCTTCTAAGAGGTTCAGAAGACGATGATCAAGGCGGAAATTGGAGAGATGGTTTCATTGAAGAGGTGAAGAAACAAGTATGGCTTGCAGGGCCATTAATTTCAGTCAACTTGCTTATCTTCTGTTTGCAGCTCATTTCAATCATGTTTGTTGGTCATCTTGGTGAGTTGCCACTTTCCGGTGCTTCTATGGCCACTTCTTTTGCTACTGTCACCGGTTTCAGCTTGTTGGTGAGTAACTTTCCTATGTACGATCGAGTAGGTATCAGCAACTAAATCTTTATCTGACGCAACATTCTCGATGAACTTCTCTGTTTTCTGTTTCGAGTAGATGGGAATGGCAAGTGCCTTGGACACCTTTTGTGGGCAGTCCTACGGAGCAAAGCGATATGGTATGCTAGGGATACACTTGCAGAGAGCCATGATAGTTCTTTCTCTAGTGAGCATTCCCCTGGCTGTTATATGGGCGAATACTAAATCTCTTCTAATTGCATTTAGCCAAGATCCTGAGATAGCTACTGAAGCTGGACATTATGTCCAGTTTCTTATCCCTGGTCTTTTTGCTTACGGAATCTTACAATCGCTTTTAAGATTCCTGCAAACCCAAAACATTGTATTCCCAATGATGATTAGTACTGGGATTTCCACTGTATTGCATTTTCCACTTTGCTGGGTTTTAGTCTTTAAATCAGGCCTCGGACACAAAGGAGCTGCCCTCGCAACTGGTATATCTTATTGGATTAATGTCATATTATTGGCACTTTATGTTAAGTTTTCTTCATCATGTTCGAAAACTTGGATGGGGTTTTCCTTAGAAGCTACTCAGCAATTACTCACATTCATCAGACTGAGTATTCCTTCCGCGTGTATGGTCTGGTATGTTCTGTACATTCACCACCCGGTTGAAATGAATTATGCTTGAATTATTCTTATGGCTGCCTTTTGTCTTCGTTCTCTCGCTTTTCTCCCTCTTTTCAATATTCACAGTTTAGAGTGCTGGTCTTTTGAGTTCATGGTTCTTTCTGCCGGTCTTCTTCCCAACCCAACCTTAGAAACGTCAGTGCTCTCAATCAGGTTAGCACCGAATTCACTTCTCCGTGCACATTTAAGGTGATACTGTACATGAAGAATATGTATTGTGATTAACTATCGTCTTCTTTTCCAGTCTCAACACAAGCTCAACTGTATGGATGATTCCCTTAGGTCTTGGTGCTGCTGTTAGGTATGTGTTCAAGTTTCTGCATGCTGTATCTCACAACTTGTTAGGTTTCTGCTTACGACTACATAATTTCCCGACATAAACTGTGATGATCTGAGTAGTACTCGAGTATCAAATGAGTTGGGAGCTGGGAACCCAAGGATAGCGAGGCTAGCAGTATCTGTTGTTCTATTCCTAGCCATTACCGAAAGTATTGTGGTTGGAGTCATTCTCATATCAATTCGGAACATCTGGGGCTACGCGTATAGCAATGAGAAAGAAGTGACCAGATATGTGGCCATTATGTTGCCAATACTTGCAGTATCCAACTTTCTTGATGGCATTCAGTCAGTCCTTTCTGGTACGAGGCTAAGCAAACTAACGAATGGATTCTTGTTGTTCCATGTTAGGTTAATTATAATTTATACTTGCCTTATCATTTACCATGCTTATAAAACGTTCAGGAGTTGCTAGAGGATGTGGATGGCAAAAAATAGGAGCGTTCATCAACCTTGGATCGTATTACCTTGTCGGCATTCCATTAGCTATTTTTCTAGCTTTCGTGTTGCACGTAGGAGGAAAGGTAAATTTGTTTGAATTTGGTAGAAGGGCTTAATCACGTGACGTCCTAACGCAGTAATGACCAGCTCTATGCATCATGCATCATCTTAGCCGAAGCATGTTTTAACAATGTAATCCATCATCAGCATTCAGCAGTATTACTGTTTCCATCAATGCAGGGGCTGTGGCTAGGAATTATCTGTGCACTTGCTGTACAGGTTATTTTGCTTTTTATCATCACGGTTCGAACAGACTGGGATCAAGAAGTAATCTCTCTCTCTCTCTCTCTCTCTCTCAAGCCTCAACCCATAAATCATTACACTATTGCTAATTTAACTTTGCGGAACTGAGCTATCTTTTAATGTTTTAGGCGATGAAGGCGACAAAAAGGGTGAACGGATCGTCCATCTCTGCAGAAATAGTAGCATGATTTTTCAGTAGCATATTTCACAAGCTGCTTTATTAACAGTCTCGAATAAACGCATTGCTATGGGTATCTCCTTGCTCAACCACGGTATATCTCTATATCAGAACAGCAACTGACTGAGCTGAGCATTGGTTACGTGTCGCTATTATGGGATACAAAACACGCCAATGAGGCCTATCAATCTATATCATGCACCCTTAGCTAAATTGTTGTCAAAAAATGGATTGTTTTATGAAAATGGAGGAACTTGTGCCTGTTCATCTGTTTGAGTTCAAATTCAAAATCAGGAAAACAATATAACTTGGCTTGAATATGGAAAGACAGCTTGTTTAATTATGCATGGTTATCACTAACAGGGGCGGATTTAGGCGGTGTCGGGGTGGGCACGTGTCCCTCATGGGAAGTTCTATACCATTAAACCACCCTATATTTATCGTGAAATTTTGTACCAAAATGTACTATATTCTACAACTTTAAGTCATTATTTTTATATATACTTAAAATATATACTTTATATTATTTTAGAGAAAACGTTATTTTTGAAAAAAATATCTATAAGTCCAATTTTTCCCATTTTTTACTTAAATATTATTTAATAGGAAAAGAAATTTAAAATATAAAAATATTTTCTTAGACACGCTTAAATAACGCGTCAAAATTTTTTTGTGCTTCTTGCACAAAAATCCTGGGTCCCCCACTGATCACTAATTGAATTGAGTTCGAGGATTGAGCAACCAGACATGGTGTGTTATATATCATTTCCGATTAAAACCGATTTCCTATGCCAAATTAACAAACGAAAGAATTGTACACTGTATCATAATGTTCACAAATCTTCTGCTCACTAAGAACAAGTGGAACGAGGGTTACGACTTGTGACAGGCAGGGTCGGCCCTAATGGGGATTAGGATTGACAATTGACAAGGGTCCAAGTTTGATAGGGGTATATTAGTGTGAAATTTAATGTATGTTATTTGTAAAATAAAATTTAGGAAAATTTAACAAATATAATCCAAACTATCACTCTTCTTCTCAAAATAATCTCAACTATCAATATTCTCGCAATAATCACAACTTTCGTACCACCCTTCTTAAAATAGTTTAGTGTCACTGCTGAGTCTTAAAAAAAGGTTATGATTTATTAATAGTTGGATTATTTTGAGAAGAAGAGTGATAGTTGGGATTATTTTGAGAAGGGTGGTAAGAAAGTTGGGATTATTGCGGGAATATTGATGGTTGAGATTATTTTGAGAAGAAGAGTGATAGTTGGGATTATATTTGTTAAATTTACATGTGAAAATCAAAATATGGTAAGAGTCTAGTGATATTTCATCTAACCAAATGACTAAGAGATCACGTGTTCTAGCCCTCAGAGGCTCACATAACTTTATCAAAGCATAATTTGTGCAAATTATGTTTATCAGAGCATAATTTGTTGAAATTATACATTTAGTGGACTTTTCTAATAAGGTCAATATCTAAACTTTGAAAGAATTTCGATTTTTTCAACTTTTGGACCATGAAAATGTTAAATTATAAGATATACCCCTCCAAATTCAAAATCATTTTTTCTTCTAATTTCTAAAGATTTTTAGAATCAACATCATCTTATTCCAAAATTTTTTAACCTCCTCTATTTCATTTATTAAATTGTATAAGATAATTACACATGAATTATTTGAACAACCTTTTTTAAAGTTAGAGCCTAATTTTACAATTTCGTCTAAGACTTTTAAATATGTAGGACCGGCCCTTTGACAAGTCATGTGAAGATGTGAAGGTCACAAACAAGACGGTATTGAGTATTACGAGTAGGATATTTTGATCTTTGTACATAGTTGACTAGGGACCCTACCTTTTTGAATCTCGGGAATTCTATATTAACATATGTGTGTTAGTGTGTGATTAGAGGATTGGAGATGCACGTCGTGACGTTGGACAGAACTTTTAATCAAAGTGCCACTACCAGGATTTAAATTAGTTTAAGCTATTATAATTAGATGTCTAAAGTTGACTTTTTCATCACACATTTGTACAAAGACCTTCCTCTATTCAACAGGGACACTAATCGTATATATTTATAATTGGTCTTGTTTGTGACGAGTGTAAACATATTATAAGTTTGTAATTTGAGATAAATGGGTAATCTCAAGTATTATTACACTTGTAAATTTATGTTCGTCAGGAATAAAAATTTTGGAAATATTCAAGGCCGTTAAACAGGGGTTTCAACCGGTTCTAAGAACCGGGCCCAAAAGTTTTGGGACCCAAAACTCACATTAACTTTTTGTTGTACTAAATTATTTGCCAACTAAATAGGGAATTTTCTACTTCTTCCCAATATTGACATGACATTAGTTATTAACTGACTGAAATCTAAAACAATAGTATATCAAACATTAAATGCACAATTAATATTTTACAACTAAAATGAGTAATACTCCGTACAAAACACTATAATTACAACTTATTTCAATATCCGTGCAACGCACGGGCAAGAAAACTAGTTATTTAATATGCTTGGGTGTATCACTTTTCAATCTGTTGTCCAAGGTTTGATTCTTCTTGGTAGCAAAATCTCAACGCCTTATTAAGGGCTCCAAAATTGACAATTTGAACTGGACCTCCTAAAATCATGGGAAACGCCCTGAATATATTTAACTCTCGTCGGTATTTAATCACCTTTAGTATATATTATATATATATATATATATATATATATATATATATATATATATATATATATATAGAATGAGCTGTTTAGGACAATTGAGGGTTAACTTGGAGGAACATTGTCGACCAATGATTTTGCAAAATATATTGTCTATCTAACTAATTCTAAAGATTTATTGTTTTTTACTTGAATTCACTAACTGTTTATGAAACATATAGTAAAAGGGTACATCATACACTATTTTAAGTGCCATATTTCTTTATTTTCATGTGCAACCCAAGATATATTTTTTTGAAAAAATTCTACGAGTATTTCATTAATACATACCATCTCTAATTATTTCATTAGTCCGTCATTTATTTACCTATTTCATTCTAAAGTGTCTCATTTATTTATTTAGCTTTCTATATTAAAACGGTCTTTTATGAATGTCTATGACCACCATGAATATGAAATATCCTCCTACCTTTCCTTAGTTTTTGTACTAATGGCAAACGTAATATGTACCTCTTGTGAAAAGAGGTAATCCCTCTATCCCATCATTTATTGTCAATCATTTAGCTATAACCTATATGAGTATTAATTACCCATTCCATCTCGGTCATTTTTTGCCATATTTTATTTTAGGGCGTCTCGGTCAATTAGTGTCCTTTCTATTTTAAGAACGAACTTAATGAGTAATTTGATCATTCAGATACAATTTAGTCCATCTGTCATTTAGTAATTGCTCATTTCCTATTTTCTTGATTTTTATGCCGAAACTAAAGGGCAACAATTGAACGCAACGAATGTAGTACAAACAAGATATCAAGATAACAGTCTTAAACCGAACATTTTAGCTATTATAAGCCGGGCATACAAAATGAAGACCACGTGAGTAGAAATGGCCTTGTGAAGTTGTAAAGATTGTGTTTGGTTCTTACTTCTTACACACACCCAAGACGACAAGAGCAAGCATAAGTAACTAGACTTAGTTATCATTTCAGAGAATAATGGAAGCACAATCACCACTTCTTCTAAGAGATTCAGAAGACGACGTTAATGGCGGAGATTGGAGAGATGGTTTCATTGAAGAGGTGAAGAAACAAGTATGGCTTGCAGGGCCATTAATCTCAGTCAACTTGCTTATCTTCTGTTTGCAGCTCATATCAATCATGTTTGTTGGTCATCTTGGTGAGTTGCCGCTTTCCGGTGCTTCCATGGCCACTTCTTTTGCTTCTGTCACCGGTTTCAGTTTGTTGGTGAGTCACTATCTTATTATTAATGATTGCACTTGAGTAACTAAAATTTTGTGGCCTTGAGCCTAAGTAAAACCTTTGTTTAACTTCTGTATTTGCTGTTTCGAGTAGATGGGAATGTCGAGTGCCTTGGACACCTTTTGTGGGCAATCATACGGAGCAAAGCGATATGGTATGCTAGGGATACACTTGCAAAGAGCCATGATAGTTCTTTCACTAGTCAGCATTCCCCTGGCTGTTATATGGGCGAATACTAAATCGCTTCTAATTGCATTTAGCCAAGATCCTGAGATAGCTACTGCAGCTGGACATTACGCGCAGTTTCTTATCCCTAGTCTTTTTGCTTACGGCATTCTGCAACCGCTTTTAAGATTCCTGCAAACCCAAAACATTGTATTCCCAATGATGATTAGTACTGGGATTTCCACCTTGGTGCATTTGCCACTTTGCTGGGTTTTAGTCTTTAGATCAGGCCTCGGACACAAAGGAGCTGCCCTCGCAACTGGTATATCTTATTGGATTAATGTCATATTATTGGCACTTTATGTTAAGTTTTCTTCATCATGCGCGAAAACATGGACTGGGTTTTCTTCAGAAGCTTTTCAGCAATTATTCACATTCGTCAGGCTGAGTATTCCTTCCGCGTGTATGGTCTGGTATGTTCTGTACAGAATTTTCCAGCTTCCATAAACAATCCCCATAAATTGATGTTTTTCTTATGGCTGTCTTTTGTGTTCTCTGTCTCGCTTTCCTTCCTCTTTCCACTGTTCACAGTTTGGAGGCCTGGTCGTTTGAGTTCATGGTCCTTTCTGCCGGCCTTCTTCCCAACCCAACCTTAGAAACATCAGTGCTCTCAATCAGGTTAGCACCCAATTCACATCTTCCCGCTGATTTACAAAACTGGGACTGAATGCAAAGAAAACATCAGTGCCCTTTTCTTTCTGGCTTAATTTCAGCTCCTTTCAAATTTGATTGGTTGTATTCCGTTAAGTTTTATTTACGTTCAATCAATTATTTTCAATTAATCTCTTCACAAAAGTAACTTTTAATTCAGCTAAATTCACCCCATCTCAGTTTCACTCAATTTAGTTCAATTAAGCTCTACTCCAATTTATTCAATTCAGCTCGTTTCAGCCAAAAAGAACAGGGCCTAACTAGCGTCTTCCTTTCCAGTCTCAACACAGCTTCAACGGTATGGATGATTCCCTTTGGTCTCAGTGGTGCTGTAAGGTATATCTCCAAGTTTCAGCTTAAGACTACTGTATGTATGTAAATGAGTATATCCCCTGACGTGAACTGTGATGATCTGAGTATGTAGCACTCGAGTATCAAATGAGTTGGGAGCCGGGAACCCAAGGATAGCGAAGCTAGCAGTATCTGTTGTTCTATTCCTAGCCATTACCGAAAGTATTGTGGTTGGAATCATTCTCATATCAATCCGGAACATCTGGGGCTACGCGTATAGCAATGAGAAAGAACTGATCAGATATGTGGCCATTATGTTGCCAATACTTGCACTATCCAACTTTCTTGATGGTATTCAGTCAGTCCTTTCTGGTACGACGCTTACCAAACTCATCAACGGATTATTCTTTGTTCCATTTCGGGTTAATGTTAATATTTACTTGCCTTTTCATTCTTACGAAACATTCAGGAATAGCTAGAGGATGTGGATGGCAAAAGATCGGGGCATACATCAACCTTGGATCGTATTACATTGTTGGCATTCCATTAGCTATTTTTCTAGCTTTCGTATTGCACATAGGAGGAAAGGTAAACCTACTCGATTTGCTTTCACCTGACCAGAATATGTTAAATTCAACAACGGATCTGGGCCAAACCCGAACGGAGGAGAAAGAGGCCACGATATAAACCCAAAAGGGTTCCACTCTAAAACGGGACAATCCTCACATGTGTGATTATCGGGTTTCTTCACAGAACACAACAGACTTGACAAATTGCCAGCTCTATGCATCACCAAACATGTTTCTTGAATGTAAACCATCATCAGCACTCAGCAGTATTACTGTTTCCATCAATGCAGGGGCTCTGGTTTGGAATTATATGCGCACTTGCTGTACAAGTTATTTCGCTTTTTATCATTACTGTTCGAACAGACTGGGATCAAGAAGTAATCTCTCGCTCTCTCTCTGTGTCTCTTCTCCCTCTACCCCCTCTGGAATACATTTAGCTGTGCAGAACTGAGCTTTCTGTTAATGTTTTAGGCAATGAAGGCAACAAAAAGGGTGAATGAATCGTCCATCTCTGCAGAAACACTGCCATAATTTTTCAGAAGCTATTTCACAAGCTGCTTTATTAATAGCGCGGCACTGGTAATCCACAAAATTTTGTTGCGATTGGATGTAATCAAATGATATCAGTTACGAATAAACGCATGGCTATGGGTATCGTCTTCATATCTCTATATCAGAACTCCAACTGAGCATTGTTGTCATATAGAAGGCGCCAATGATGTCTACCCATCTTTTTTCGTCCCTCAAACCAACTTTTATATATTCAAAACATCGAGAGCAGTTAAATAGATGCAAGGGCTGAGTAGAGAAATAGTTTAAAACCGATTTCTTCTGCCAGGTTGCAGACAAAAGAATTGTATTCTGTATCATAATGTTTACAACAGTGAAGTACACTTCCTGAATAAGAAAAATCAGAAGACAGCATCTGAAGTATGAAGATATACAAAGAGAGGTTACTTGTTGAAATCATACACAGGTATACAGGTATTCAGAGGTTTGGCCGAGCTTTAAGAAAGCTAAGGATTAGTAACTCGGCGACAGCGACACCAAAATGCAGTTCCACCGCTTTTCCCACGGGCCACGGCTATTTCCTCATCAACATAAAACCATATGAAGAAAGGATTTTTGGAACTTGGCTCACTATTATCTTCATTTCCCAAACCAACTTCTAAAGGATTAAACGGTCCAACTTTCAAATGAATGCGCTCAAAGATGAATGCCAGTATTCTGTTCTTCCATGAAATTCTGCCTTCAAACGTCAAACTTCCGAATGATCCAAGGAACACACCATTTTCAATCCTCCTTGCCTACATTTAGCTGATACATCAATGGACCTGTCACCGTATTTGTAACTACTGCCAAATACAGAATATAATGCTCACCTCAGCATCAAATCTTTGAACAGCAGTTAGAGGGAAGTATCGCCCGCCCTTCAACTGTTTCTGCGTGCCATTGTTAATTGTCCAAGTAAGCAGTTATCAAACATTTCACCATTAACACGATAAGCTAAAAGGGAGACATAGACAATCGCAAGCAGTAGTCGGCTCATACAAAATTAAGACTTTTTCAAACCTCAGCTGTGAAAATAAGCATCCAGGTCCTTCCAGGTGATTTGGATCCTCCAAGTGTTTGAAGAAATTTCGAGGGATCAAGCTTCGTCTTCTCAATAACAGCTAGAGCAGATAATACTTCATCTTTAGCAACTTTTCTTGTTTTAGCAGCATTTTTCAGCACTTTTATACTCTGCTCTAATTCCTAATCACACATCAAACCATTTTTATCAATAGGAATATTAATAATAGTTGGGCCTCAACCATCGTCTCATGGCACTAAGAGAGTATTCGGCTACTCGTTAAACTAGTCTTTTATAATGCAACTCGGTCGTCCACTGTTAAAATATAAAACCGATTTTGGGACTCCAACCAAAAGCTTAGCTTAAGCTGATGGTGAGAGTATAAGATGGATCTTGAGACTCCAACCATCCTCATAAGCTTTTGGTTGAGATGGTTTTTTGATATGGTCGGAGTCTCAAGATCGATTTTATACTCTAAAATCCTCCATTTAGAAGATCACTATTCGCTTGGAGACAGAAGATTGCCGCAACAATCCACACAATCACATGTTATAAACCTGGCCGTAGCAAACAATCTCCATCTATTATCATTCATCCATGAAGAAGATCATATTTTGAAATAGATTGTGAAGGCTATGCTGCTATAAGCTAGTTGTTCATTTTAAGATGAGGCCTGAGCAGTGATGTCATCCTCAGACCCGTTTGGTGTCCTATTCTGTGTCTTATTTTATACATATGTTGAGAGTGGAACACGGAATGGGACACGATCCTCACTGAGCCCAAGGTCACCGGCACTATGATATATGGGGAAGGGATCGAACCCGTGACTATTGTCACGGTATCTTCATCTTAATCATTTCGGTATAATATCTCCATCAATTTAGAGAGTAATATTAGGAATATTACTAATACGCCCCCTCACTCGAATGCTCATTGGGCTTGAAGAGTGGTTTGTTTGCACAGGCCCCCATACCTTAAGGTTTTGGTTGAGATGGTCTATCTATCATGGTATCAGAGCCAGTGTAACCGTAGGTCACGGGTTCGAATCCTAGCAACCTCAAAACCCCTCGAAAACTCACGAAATGGAAACCCAGCACACGGTATGGGGAGCCTGTGCAAACTAACCACTCTCACGGTATGGGGAGCCTGTGCAAACTAACCACTCTTCAAGCCCAATGGGCATTCGAGTGAGGGAGCGTATTAGGAATATTAATAATAGTTGGGCCTCAACCATCACCTTAAGGTTTTGGTTGAGATGGTCTATCTATCAAGTAATAGGAATATTAATAGTAGTTGGGTCTCAACCATCACCTTAAGGTTTGAGAGGGAGCGTAATAGGAATATTAATAGTAGTTGGGCCTCAACCATCACCTAGGTTTTGGTTGAGATGGTTATCTATCACTCAGCAAGGCATGGGGTAATTGTATTTATCAATAATTATTACAACATAACAAATAACGGGGACCGGGACGGGAAAGCAATAAAAGGGTAGGGACGTACCGGAGTGGATTGAATTTGGTCGAGGAGAAGAGCAGAAGAAGTATCAATGGTGGTGTCTTCAAGAGATGCTCTCAGTTTGGTGTTTGTTGTTGTTGTTGTTGTTGTTAGTTGAATAGAGGTGGTTGAGATTGTGGTGGAGCAACGTGAATGAAGAGAGATGCGATTGTGGTTGAGAAAAGTTAGGGGCAGAAATGGAGGAGAAACAGTGATGGCGGGAGATGATGCAGGTGCTGTTTGTGACCACATCCTGCTGGCCTGGATGCTGGATATTTCAAGCTCCACTTTCGAGTTTGGAACCACTGAATTCTAGGACTCCACAGGCCAATGGGAAACATCACCTTCAATTCTGACTACGTGGAGTTAGGCCCGGTTCTTTTCGACTGAAACGAGTTGATTGAATTAATTGGACTAAATCTTAATTGAACTAAATTGAGTGAACTAAGTTGAGTGAATTTAGTTGAATTAAAAGTTAACTAGTGTAACACCCGTGAAAAATCACGGGGTTGTGTACACTCATTTTTAAAGACGATGTCGGTATATTTATTTCAATATATAGCAATTCTGTTTATTCGGACGAATTTTTTTTTAACGGGATGTTTGAATATAAGATATATTCGGTAAAAAGGTGAATTTCTTGGTGCACTAATTTTCGAATAGCTATTAGTAATGATATAATATTTGGATTACTTATGATAACATTAATGAATAAGGTATATAAGAAAAAACGATAGACGACTAAAAAGAGATTAAATAACTAATAATGAGTAGTTTGGAAAGTTATTGTCTTTTGATGAGTTACTTACGGAACATAATTTGACGGACAAATACGATGAACAAAATAACTAATCGGGTACAAATATAAATTAAATGGGTGTATTAAAATTCGATAACCCAACACGAAAATTACAGTTTCTCGAAAACCTCCTTGTAAACAACATTTGTTGTTGTATTAGTCATCCCTCCTTCTTCATCAAGAAGTAGCACTTTTAGACGTTTCTTACTCGTGACCCTGGATATAGCAACGTACAGTTGGCCATGAGAGACATATCATTCTGAGATGGATACAATGTTGCTTTACCATTAGTAGGTGAAGATGATGCTGGCAGTTGGATGTCTGGACATGGTTGTAAAGATTGCGAAAAATCAATCACTGCAACATCAACTCGTGCAGAGTAAAACAGTATGTATATGAGGAAATACGTAAGCTATTTAAATAAACCGAATCCACGTACCGATTGATGTTGATAATAAATTAAATTTTATATATTACAAAACTGAAAATTTAAGTAATCTAAGATATTTAAATTAAGTCATTTATAACATATAATTTATATACTAAAAAACTGAAAATTTAACTGAAAACTTAAGTAATTTATAACATAAAAATTTAAGTAATTTAAGATATTTAATATAAAAAAAATAAAATTAGATTAAGTTTTATATATTAAAAAACTGATAATAATATAAAAATCGATTGTAACAAATCTTTTAATAATGGATGTGTAAATAAAACAATTTTAAAAAATAATAAATTATTGATCGTATCCATTTCGGTTATAGCAATTACGTATCCATTTCATGCAAAGACCAAAAGCAAATTAAGTTTTATATATTACAAAACTGAAAATCATAAAAAATCGATTGTAACAAAAATTTAATAATGAATCTATATATAAGTATAAAAGAAGAACCGCTACTCATTAAACTTGACACGTGTCACGCTACCGTTAATTTTTTTCCCGCCTAATCCAACCCCTAAAGATGCATACAAATAATTATTTCAATATTGCCTTTCTAGATTATTACCTTCCTTAAAAAACTATCCTATTATTCTTCAAGAATATATTTCCCTAAATACAATTTTTTTAGCTTTTAGTGTCATAGTATCCGTTTAGTCATACATTAATTTTTGCAATTATTTATTATTATAGTTGAGTTTTGATATAAGTTTTATGCTTCGCTAAGTTGATTTATACAAATATCATCCATATATAATGTTATATCTTATTAGAACAGTGTAAAAAATTTCAAGGTATTTGTTCATTAGATCTTTTATCAACAAATTTAATTAATATTTTTACTTTTATCAATAAATTTCAAGATATAAAAAAGATAAATGTGAATTGTAGGTTTTAAAATGATTTTATCACTCTATTTCGAAAAAAAGAACATACATCAGAATTCAGATGTACTATTTTAGGCCTAACTTTTAATTTTTAGTTGAGCTTATGTGAATTTTTTCTAACTTTTTTGAAGTTTATAAGTTATATTTTAATTTTTTTCCGCAAATTTTTGATGAGTTTATATGTAATGTTTTTGAAATATATTGTAATTTTTGAGCATAATGTTTAAATAACAAATTTAGATATTTTATAATAAAATTAATAATCTTTAAAACAACTCTCGAAAATTTTATTATAAAATTCAGAAACTTTACAACTACAACCGATGGTAGTACATCAGATACATAATCTACTTCATGTCGAGCTTTTAATAAATTTTGTAATTTGTAATATAACTTCACATAGTTTACTGTATAATTTTTTTTCGATGTTTGAACTCATTGACTATAATGCAGGTCAATTACGTACCCTACTTTTTCTTAACTATTACATATTTCTGGCAACTTTTGTGTTTTTCTTTTTAAATATTTTGTATTAAATTGGATCAACAAATGACGTGAAACATTTATTCTTGCGGGTTGCGGGTCAATATTTTCGGGTTCTTTACCCTGAAAAATCGGATCAAATCAAGTCGGGTAGGGCCAGGTTTACGGGTCGAGTCATGTTTTGACAGGTGTAAAGCACACATAACCTTTTTTATTGGTCTTCTTAATCCTTCTTTTATTTCCCCAAAAGCATCAAATTTAATAATACACCATTCAAATATTTTTTTCAATCCTACATTTATGATATTGGGTTTAATTTGGTTTTGGAAGCGGGTGTATATACTCACCGGTTCTTATGAGCGATCCTGAATTCATTGGTTAAAACTGTTTATGGGTAAGCATTTTATTGATTCATCAATTTATTTTACCCTTCTGTCTCAATTATATGTATATACATTTGACTAAAATACAACTCAAAACTTAAAAAAAAAAGTAAATAAATAATTGGTAGAGACTATATATAAACACAAATTCTTATTTGCAACGACACTATCCGTCGCAAGCTTGTGACGGATACCGTTTTCTCTCACAAAATACCCACTTTTTCTCTCTCTCCAACACTATTCGTGTGGTCCCCTTTCTCCACTAACTCATTTTATATCCATTTTATCTCACAAAATATCCGTCACAAATGGTGACCCGTCGTAAGCAAGATTTACTAATATATAAATTCTTTTGGTCAATCGATTATGGCATTATTGAAGCAGTGTATGGTTAATGCAATTAGACAACATTTTAATTTTAATCTAACGTAGTTCAGTTATATAAAATATATACTTTTATTACTATAATACTTTTATTTTGGTCAATCGATTATGGCATTATTGAAGTAGTGTATGGTTAATGCAATTAGACAACATTTTAATTTTAATCTAACGTAGTTCAGTTATATAAAATATATACTTTTATTACTATAATAATATAAAATTGTAAAATTTCAACTATACATTCCCGTGCAACTTTGCACGGGTTCTAAACTAGTATGTAAATAAAACAATTACAAAAAATAATACATTATTGATCTACCTTACATTTTCGATAAACCGATAACGTCCTAACAATTTTTTTTTCATTGTAAAATAGCAATGACGTATCCATTTAATATAAACTAACCTTTATCACGTGCAATTTGCACGGGTATGTCTAAAAGAGTACATATATTAATGTATACACAATATTTAATAAATTAATAAATCATATGCAGACTGTTGAGACTATGAAACTGTCTCAGTATTTTTAACGTTCGTTAAAATATTTGTTAAGATATATTTTAATAAAAAGTACGTAATTTATTTTACGCGTCTTCCTCTTAAATTTTTGTATTATGACCAATCAGAATAACCCAACACACGAGCCCAACATTGTATCATATTGACTTGATTGACTCAAGATTGCTTACCTTTTATTGATTGGTTATTTAAATATTATTTGCGGTTTTTTCCTAGTGTATTTCTCTGAATTATTATTTAAAGATTAGTTGTTGTTTTTTTCGAGTGTACTTATTGCATATAATCAATTTTTGCATATTATTTAAAGATTCTTTCCATATCATAATTATCTATATATTTTTTATAAATATTATTTAGAGATTCGTTATCTTCAATAACTGTGAATGTTTTTGCCCTTTTTTCCAAATGCATAATATTCTTTTCCATAAACATTCTATAGATAGTTAGTTAGGTGGGAAAAGTAATTCGTGAGATTGAATGTAGGGCTGACACGTGTGTAGCGGTTTTTCTTTTATACTTTTATAGTTTAATAGTCGTGTAGAAAAACAAACTTAAAATAAAAATTACTCAGGTATTTCTTATTATCAAATTAATTTCCAATTACATTACAAAAACTCGAATAACTCATCCTATTTCTTATTATCAGATTAATTTCCAATTACATTACAAAAACTCGAATAACTCATCCTACTGCAGTATAAATATACGGATAGATGGTTCAACTCACTTCTACACAAAGTACATTACAAATTTACATCTAATTTCAATTAATAAGTTTGTGACTACCTCTCAAATCTCCCAAGTTTAATTATTTTTCTGTTTTCTCAATCACCCGGCTTGTCACTTGTCAAAATATTTTCCTGTAGTTTTACGGATATTGATCTTTTCGTAACCAATCTATTTCTTGTTTTTGTCAAACCTGCAATATCAATGAACGCAATATAAATGAGTGAATATCTCATAAAAACCAAACTTAGGCCATACATATGTTTATATTTATATGGAGTCTATTATATGCAGAGTATTTAAATACAATGACAAAAGTGAATCACAAATTAACTAATCTAGTCAAATTATTAATGCACTTACAACATTAACTCCTCTTATTTTATTTTTTTTACAAAGACAACTCCTCTTATATTGAAAGGGAAAAGGCTTAAACTAAGTATTAGTAAACTATTAGTTATTGCTACTTAATTGAAAATATACCAACCCGAAAAAGTAAGGCAAACGATATACCTTATTTTTAATTGTAAGTAATGAATCTATTGTAATTTATTGCATTTGTTTACAATAAAGATGAAGTATCTTCTGGATGGAAAATCAAAACGTAATACTTAAATGCAATAATGCATTTAATAATTTTGAAGTGCATTAATAATTTTGCAAAAAAATACACAGGTTCAAAATGCTTAGATTATAATTTGAAGCCAAGGCCAATGAACCTAAACAATAAGACTCGTACTATTGTACCCGGTGGAACTATGCTAATGTCTTACTCCAGCAAATTTTATTTATTATGGGGGCTACAGGTGCAGCCACGGTATCCCCCTAGATACGTCATTGACATGAGCATGTATAAAAAATACATGTCAAGACGATGGTTTCAAGTAATTAAGAAACTATTCGAGTAAAGGAGCAAAGTCATGCGTGATGAATGATCATTTAGATAAGTTGTTTGCCTGTTATAATCTGACAACAACAGATTAATGCATATCAAACAATAACCTTCATTTCTAGTAAAAGAACTTAATTCACGCTTTTCTTATAAAATCAGTGCATAATATTATAGAACATGATAAATCAAAGATAGGAAAATGCAAATCGAATTTTAACAAAATAATTTAGAACTAAATTAAAAGCAAAAATTCTCATAAATCATTAAAAAAAACGATCTTAAGAATGCAAGAGTTTTTACTGTGCAAGAATCACCTATTGAGAAATTGTTACTTTGCATGAAGTTCCTGAACAACAATGAGAAGAAAATAAATTAATGCATGGTTATACAGTACTATTAAACATATCTTAATTAAATTTAAAAGATGAAGTAGTATAATCTTCATATAAAAAAATCATATCTTAACTGGCTAATTGAAACAAACAATAAAACATACAGGGGAAATGATACAATAAACTGGAAACTCCAGCGCAATCACATTGTTAGATTCGTCCCAAATCTTTGATGTTGCAGCCTGTAGCAAATATTACAAATTGAAGGATTAATTAACCAAAATAATAAATATAACCATACCAGATATACCTATAAATTACTCCTAGTGAATTTCGCTGTTAAACTCCAATTATTTTAAAAAAATTATAAGCTACTATGAAATGATAAAAGGGTAAATGATGCAATCGAGTAAAACTCCATCTTCCCAACTTAGAATTCAAAAAAATGGGTAAAAATTAACCCGTTGGTTTTTAGGGATATACCGTATCTCCTTGTGCTTCAAGACCCTTTTATCTGATTAATCCTTCAAATTGTATCTGATTAACCCTTTTATCTGATTAATCCTTCAAATTGTATCTGATTAAACCCCGGTATTGTAGATATTAGCGCATTTCCCTCTCGTAACATTTTAACCCAACTTCTCCTTTGTTTAAAAATCCCACTTTTTGATCATTCTTTAGTGAATAATAAAGATAGATCTAGCTCGGAACGTCTCGATCCCTTACACTCCTATTGGAGCCACTTCGGCGCGAGGTAAGATACTAACTAAATTAGTAATGACAGAAAAGCGAGATATAGTTTGTATACAAACTAAAAAAAGAGTCGAAGTACCTTTCTTACCTTAACCCGCGAAGATGAAAAATATACTCTGAAATTTCCGACGGCAGTGAGGAAATAGATCCGGATGTTCTGTGAACAGTTCTTTTTTCACAAAAGTAAGAGTTAATCATTGAGTCTAAATAAGTTAAAATAAATAAATATAAATGAATTTAATTTAGTTTAACCTAAGTTCCTTTATGAACCGCTAAAGGATTTATTTTCGAAACCCTATCACTAAACTAAGGCCCGCGGGCTAGAAATCAAAAAATTCTCGAACTCGAGAAAATGCTAATGCTATTAAGGTGCTCGGAAATGGTTGAAGTAGTTGAGAATAGGAGGATCACTATGACTATATATGACTATAGCCATTGGTCAATTTACCAAAGACGAATAAAGATTTGTTTGATATTATGGATGACTGGTTACGTAGAGACCGCTTCGTTTTTGTAGGTTGGTCTGGTCTATTGCTCTTTCCTTGTTCTTCTTATTTTGCTGTAGGGGTTGGTTTACGGGTACGCCGTTTGTAACGTCATGGTACACCTGTGGATTGGCCAGTTCCTATTTAGAATTCTTAACCGCAGCCGTTTCTACTCCAGCTAATAGCTTAGCACACTTTTTGTTGCTGCTGTGGGGTCTTGAAGCACAAGGAGATTAAATGTGGGCTTTGCTCTTTTGACATTTTTTAGGGTTAAAAAAGCGTAAGAGATATACCGTATCTCCGTAAAGTAGTGGGCGGGAAAATGGTATTGTACGAATTAATGAATTGTAGCGTAAGAGATATACCGTATCTCCGTAAATTTAAAATTAATGAATTAGAGAGTTCAACATCCTTGCTTGTATTCCTAATATCCGTATAGAATATTCCTAATAAATCTTCACAATATTTCTAATTTCAGTTTAGTTGATTTTAGTTTGACGATTTTTTAGCATAGAATAAAATATTATATATTATATATTTATTATATTAATTCCTAAAATATCCGTGTAGAATATCCGTGCATGATTTTGGTTTGACGTTTTTTATGGCATATATATAATATAATATATAATAGAATAGAATATTAAAGAATATTAATATTTTAATATTAAATTATTATTAAATTATTATTTTATTAAAGAATAGTAATTCTGATTGGTCTACAAAATTGAAATTCCCGAGGGTGAATGTGAGAGCTCGAAACACTAAACGCTGAAACCTGATTGCGCCACGTCAGCGGAATTACATTCTTCTTTTATAGTAATAATGATTATGTGAAAAGATTAATTGAATATCCCTTTACTATAAAAGAAATAGCTTTTCAAGGATTTTTATTGGTTGATGGATTAATAAAAATGATTTTTTTTAATTATGGTAGGGTCCATCATGATCTTATGCATAATTAATTACTTGCCTCGAGTTTTTCATCAATTTAATTTATTCCCTACTTTCATCAATTTAATATGAAATCTTTCGAGGTGCTAACTTCAATTCAACCGTAAAATCAAATTTTCGATGATTATTGATAATAAGTTAACTAGTTTTACATAAATTAAAGGGATACATTAAATATAATAATATGATTGAGACGCATAAACTTTAGAGATGAGTATATGCCAAGATTAAATAAGTTTTTAATATTACGTTAACATGCAATAGTTAAAATGATTAAATTGAGTGACGATGAGAATAAAACAAGAACAAACGAATACCAAATATAATAATAATATATAAACGTAATTTATTTTCGCAGTACAATTTTTACTCATTACAGTACTTTTTATAACCACCGTTCCATTTTTTTACCCTTTACTAAAATTCATCAAATCTTATTCTCTCTGCTTTCTCTCCAACTTCCAGAGTCGTATGCATCATTGAGATTTAAACTTCATCAATCTGCTTAAAATTATTCAATTATAAACGATAATTTAAATGAATAGTATCGATTCAATTCATGAATCTCATATTAATAATTTAATCGACTCTTTCTTATAAATTCTATTCCTTTTTAATTAGGGTTTATATTTACGTTAAGAGCTAATTAGTACCCTATAATGGACTTATTTGTGTTGTTTTATGAGAGTCACGCAATCGGAACGGTGGTGTGTTTGTATCGGAGTAGTACGATACATTTGATGTTAATACGGAGTACATCTTATCCATTACCGGGACTGTACTTTTCGCATAGTAAGTAGTAACCATTAATTAAGGTCATTGCTTTTTTGTTTCCTAATTTCACTTTTCCTCAATCTTTTTTTTCAATGATTGAATGTACTACGTTTACGAATTACTAGTATATTAGTGTTTGTAGAAAATTTATGTATACAATATATGTGTTTGTAAAGATAATTTATGAATAAAGTGTATAATTTATCAACGTAGTACATGATTAATATAATTAGGATGGGTGAAATTAGAGGATTGTGGGTGATTGAAATTAGGGAGAATAGTTTAGAGAGAAGTTAGAGAGAGAAATATAGGAGGGGAAATGAGAGGGGTATAATTGTCAATATTGTACTGCGACGAGTAAAATACGTACTGCGAAAATCAGCACCCTATATAAATTGGCGAAAATTAAAACATTCAGATAGTGGAAATCAACAAATTAAAATAGTTGAGATTTGTAAATCAACGAAAATATGTAACCCCGTTTTAAATGTACGTAAAAAAATGGGATTATATTATATGGTCGGAGTTTTTTTGGATAGTTAGAGGGTCAACTAAAAAAAAATTGGGTTCATTGCGATGGTTTGGAAGTTGGAAGACTCGGAACTTAGGACTAAATCCGTAAACATAATTTTTAAATATATATTTTTTTTTATCGGCTACTATTCTTCTTAAGTTTAAAACGGGTCTCCTCACGGATTATAGGACACATATTTTATTTTCGGCATGCATAATGCTTTTTCATCCTACATATGTATATTTGTCCCGTTTTAAACTTAAACCGATAAGTCGTAAACCGATAAGTCGTTCTAAATAAGATTTGTGTGCTTTTATAATGTCAAACAGATGCATTAATTTACTTGCGTCTGAGTCAAATATATAAATTCTCTTTACTTTTTACATTGATATGAGTGCGATACTAAAATCTTATTTTTGTTAAATATATTTACCTTCTTATTGATTTTTCGATTTAATAAAATTAGACCCGTGCATTTTTGCACGGGCGTAAAACTAATAATTGATTGACCGTAAATAAAACTTAACGAAATATATCAAAGGAAAATTGTAAGGAGCTGAAATTAAGCCAGAAAGAACAAAGTCTTAAGTGTTGTTCTTTCCGACTTAATTTCAACTCTTTTTAATTTTGTTTTGTTATATTTCGTTAAGTTTTATTTACGTTCAATCAACTGTGTTCAGTTAATTTTTTCACAAAATTAACTTTTAATTCAACTAAATTACTCAATTTAATTCAATTAAATTATCATCCAATTAGTTCAATTTAGCTCGTTTCAACCGAAAAAAACAGGGTCTTAGCCTTTCTAATCATTCGTGTCACACTTCTTAAGACACGTTGTGGAAAATATGGATGAAAAGGAACATGAATCGGTACCATGTTTCAGTCGGTTATAATTTAAGTATATATATACGATCTTTGGGATTTCAGAGCTCTTGAACAAAAATGTCTTTCAATCATATGGACGGTTCTTGGGGTAAGCTAAAACAGTTACACAAATTTTAAAAAAACAATATAGAATACTTGAGAGTGACGGTACGCGATAAATGAGTCTCGAACGAAAATCAAGTACTCCTTAGAAAAAGATGAATACTTCTTAATTATGTTTGAAAATCAAATACGGTAATTCATGAAGTGAACTCATACATGTGGTGCAGTGGTGGGACAATTGAGAGGAAAAGAATCATGACCCAGCACGACCTTCCAAACGACTCAGATGTAAGTGTTAATACACGGTTTTCGGGTTTTCAACGTCCCGGGACAAAAAACGTATCTATATAAAAGTATATAAGAAGAACCATTACATATGAATTGGACACGTGTCACTCTCACATTAAAAATTTTCCCACCCAAGTTCCCATGATGTAATATCGATTTTGGAAAATCTTGGAAAAAATATTTTCGCGGATTAATGTATACAAAATAGGGAATATATGGCCTGTCCGTGCAATATTTAATAAAATTAGACTGATATTCAAAATTTAAAATATTGCTATGCATATCGGTGCAAAAATATTCTATATAAATTTAGAAGTGTTTAGACTATACAAATTTTCTATATAAATCCGTGCAAAAATATTTTATATAAATATTTTATAGAAGTTATTTTATATATTTTTAAATTTAGACATTTCTTGGTGCCAATAGACAGCGAGCAATATTATTCAAAGATATTATCCGTGCAATATTATCCGTGCAATATTAAACCTCCAAAAAATATTCTCACATACAATTGTTGGAAAAAATATTCTCACATATAATTAATTACCTGTGCAATATTATTCAAAGATCCAATTAATTCAATGAGATACAAACTACCATTTTAAGCGTAACTATAACATATAATTTCAATTCTATAATAGTGCTATTATGTCACGGTTAAATATAAAACTAAGAACTATTTTTAATAATTAGCTATGGGGTAATTTACACAACTGGTATGTAATTGGTCTGTCTTAAGAAAGACTTAATTATTGTTTAATCAAGTAGAGACTAATATATGAGATATTAAATTATACAGTCTATATATCTATCTATATATAATTATAATAGATATACCATTAGATACATGACAATCATTAGTTAAATATTTTCCTGCTCAATAACTATTTTGTTATTTATGATAAAAAAAATAATTACTTAGTTTATTATTAATATTGACTGTGATTATTATATTACAGTAATGTTATACTCTATTTTTATGATTTTATGTAGTCACGTTATCTATATCTATTTATAATTTATTTTTCTTTTTTGATTGTATTGTGTAGAATTTTTATCTGTTTGAATTTACTTCAGTAATTCGACGTCTACGAAGTATTACTCGGTCGGTAATTTCTTATTTGTAAAGAAATATTTGTTAATGTAATTTAATTCAGGTCCTATCGGGTTAATTCGGGTCATGTCAGTTTGGTTCATCAATTTTTTCGAGATAATTAGGGTCGGATCGGATTGGATCATTACGGGTCGGGTCGGGCCAATGATTAAGAGAGAAATCTCATTTCAAGTCATTTTGTTCATTAGAGTTTTTGTTTTTCCAAGTTATTTTCGAGTTGGGTGGTTTCAGATTATACCACTTCGGGTTGGATCAATTACGGGTCAAATTAGTTAAGAAATTTTTTGGGCCGAGTCAGATGAATTTGGATTTTGGGTCATATTTGGGTGATGTAGTTTGGGTCAATTTCGGGTCTCAGGCCAGCCTATTTTCGGATATGTAACAATTATTGTTCTCAAATTGAAACATGACAACAATAATCGATAGTAAGGGAAAAACCGTAATAGTTGGGCAACGGAAAATTGAAACTCGTAAATAAAGATAAAAGCCGAGACCAAATATTACTCTAAGTCTCAAATTTCAAAAGATGAATTGTCGCCCTGACTAATTCTAACATATTGATAACAATGTTATTCCAGTTTTTAATAAAACTAAGAACTATTTAACTATGCATTTCCGTGCAAAATTGTTCATCGGGTAAAATAAAACAACTACGCAAATTTTGAAAAGCAATAGAGAACATTTGAGTGTATCATTACTCGGCAAATGAGTCTCGTACGAAAATCAGGCACTCGGTAAAAATAGATGAATAATTCTTAATTAATGTTGGGAATCGAATACGTGATAGAAAAATTGAGAGGGAAAAATGACCTAGTACGAACTCCTAAACGGCTCAAATTTCAGTGGTTAATACACGGATTTCAGGATTTTAGAGTTTCGGCACAAAATGCTCGTAAATCATACAAAGGGTTCATCGGGTCAAATCAAAGTAATCACACAATTTTTTAAAATAAACAAAAAGACATTTGAATGTGCTGGTATGCGATAAACTAGTTTGAGACGAAAAAATAGACGATAACTTATTATTTAGGTCCTAAATCGAATACGGTAACTCATGGAATACCCCAAGACACATAGTGGAAAATATGGGAGGAAAATAAACATAACCGGATACGACCTCTCAAACTACTCAAATTTAAGTGTATATAATATACGGTTTTCGGAATTTCAAAGTCCTATAACAAAAACGTCTATATATCGTACGAATGGTTTATTAGGTAAAATCAAGCATCCACAATTTTTTTTAAGAAGGAACAAAGAACATTGGAGGATGCATATGCGATAAACAAGTCTTTGACGAAAATTAGTTAATTCTTAAAAATAGATAAATACTTCTTAATTAAAGTTGAAAGTCAAATACGATATTTCATGAAACTACCCCAGTACCCCTAGCACGTGGCAGAAAAATTAAGAAAAAAAAAAATGAAATATGATCTAGTACGATCTACCAAACAGCTCAAATTAAAGTGTATAATACACGTTTTTTGTGATTTACAGTTACGAACAAAAATGTTTGTTAATCATATAGACAATCTCTTCTATATTAAAGCAAGATCATTCAAAACATTTTGATGAATCCACCTCATCAAAATATATAAGAGCCCACTAATTTTCTAATTTCATTTCTTTTTCCAATTTTGCAAATAATTACTCTGAAAATGTAGTACACATTTTTTTAGGATTTATTGATTTTGTATCACGTATGTTCATTAAAACCCTGTTTCTTATATTTTTTTCCCCCTCAATTTTACCCAAATTATTAAGAAAATTGGTGTATGCCGCCTCTTTTCACCGTTTTACAATCGAAAAAGATAATTTGTCTAAAAAATAAAACAATTTTGCTATTATCACCTTAATTATATCTGTTACTTACATCACTTGCATGGACTGCAGTAGTTAATCAAGTTGTTTATACAATTTTTAAATTCACTATGTTATTTAAAATGTTTGAATTTTTCTTATACTTATTTCATATTTAATACATGAATGTTAATTTGATGGTTTTATATTCTATACAAATCATTTATATTCGTATGCAAATTCCAAAATTTAACAATATAATTCATTTTGTTAAATATTTGATAAGAACAAATATCTGAAAAACAAACTCGTGTAATTTTACGTGGGGTAAAATTAGTTTATCGAGTTAGATAAAATAGTCACACAAAATTTAAGAAGAAACAAGAGACATTTGAGTGTTCTGGTATGAGATAGACTAGCTTGAGACAAAAATCGAGTACATAAAAATAGATGATAACTTGTTATTTAGGTCTGACATCGTATACGGTAAATCATGAAGCGTCCCTTGACACGTTATGGAAAAAAGTGAGAGGAAAAGAAACACGACCCGGCACGACCTCCCAGATGACTCTAATTTAAGTGTATAATACACGATTTTTTGAATTTCAGGATTCTGAAACAAAAATGTTCGTAAATAATAGTGATGGTTCCTCTGGTTATAAAAAACGGTTACACAAACTTTGAGAAAAAACAGATGACGTTTGAGTGTGAAGGTATATGATAAACTAGTCGGAAACGAAAATCGAGTACTCCTTAAAAATAGTGATAATTTATTATTTTGGTCTGGAGTCGAAGCGACCGCATATAAGTGGTGGAAAACATGAGAGAAAAAAAACATAAACCGATACAACCTCCCAAACGGCTTAAATTTAAGTGTAGAATACACGGTTTTTGTGATTTCAGGGTTCATAACAAAAATGTCCGTAAATCACATGAATGATTTCTTAGGTTAGATCAATCAGCCTCAAAAAGTTTTAAAAACAACAAAGGACATTTGATGATGCAGGCATGCGATAAATGAGTCTCAAACGAAAATTAATTACTCCTTAAAAATAAACGAATAATTCTTAATTAAAGTTGAAAATCGAATACGATAACTAATGAAATAACCGCCATCGATTTCCAAAATATACTCGCATAATTAATTTTACATCTTAAACTTGTAACAAGTTACAACCTCAAATTAATTCATCATTATTTCAATGGGATGTAATTTTTGACATACGAAAAATACCTTTTACATTTTCACATATAACTTTGCAATTATACCCTCGCCATTTTTGTCATCCTCATTCAAATTATTTTTTTCCCTTTTCCCCTATCCGACTTGACCACCGCTATCACCTCCATACATTTATCGAAGACATTCCTCCGACGTACCGTATTCCCCACTCCCCTCCACCGCCACCGTACTCTCCGATGAATTCATTTCGGCATATTTCCGTTCGCCCTCCCCACAGCCCACAACCATGGCAATTCCTCCATGCGTGGATGACATTTAATTCCTCTTTTTGTCCATGATTGTACAAATGACCGTCATTCTAATGAGTGAGCAATGAAGTCAAATTAAATGACTGAAATTAATCCTAACATACACATGACCGTACTTCCACCATGATCTCTTTTCATAAAGATTTTATATTCACCCGTAAAACCTAATTAGCATGAAATGTTAGATACAAATCTAAGAATTTCGCAAAAAAATTATTAATAACTTTAAAAATAAAATTATTTCACTAATTTAAGAATTATAACTCATTATTCAAGTTTATTAGATTCGATTTTAGGTTATATCTTAGATGTATAGATAAGAGTTAATTTCATTATATATTTAGGAAAAAGTGAGATCATGTTTAGGAACCGTATACGATATGAAAACATTATGAAAGAATGTATGTGAAAGAATAAAATTTTTATGTGAAAAATCGAGTCTGATCGCTGATTTAAGTTAAAACAGTCTTAGACAATAACCGAGGCCTTCCACAAGTCACTTACACAAACTTACTTAAGAGATCATATTTTATGGGCCATAAATGTTACAAACCCAAAAAAACCCAATAATGAAAATGAAACCCTAACAATCAAAACATAACCCTCATATAAAACCCTAACAATCCCACATTGCCCCTCTCTTCACATCTCCATCCCTTACAATCCCCCGCCTCTCAAACCTCAAACCACAACAATCAGCCGCCATGGGAGAACAACTCCAACTCCGAGGCACCATGAGAGCTCACAGCGACATGGTGACAGCAATCGCAACACCAATCGATAACAGTGACATGATTGTAACAGCATCAAGAGACAAATCAATCATTGTTTGGGACTTAACCAAACAAGATAAGACCTATGGTGTACCACGACGTCGCTTAACTGGTCATTCACATTTTGTTCAAGATGTTGTTTTGTCCTCTGATGGTCAGTTTGCGCTATCTGGTTCATGGGATGGTGAACTTAGGTTATGGGATCTAGCTGCTGGTACTACCGCTCGTCGATTTGTTGGACATACTAAGGATGTTCTTTCTGTTGCTTTTTCTATTGATAATCGTCAGATTATGTCCGCTTCTCGTGATCGTACCATTAAGTTATGGAATACTCTTGGTTAGATCCTATTTTCTCTCTCTTTTATTTGTTTGTTTTGTTGAATTTGATTGTTTTTATTCTCTTGTATAATGTCTTTACTGTGCACCCTTTCTGTACTGTTTATCTGTTTAACTTTGATTATCAGTGTATTAGTCTGTTGGAGATGCAGTCTGTTTACGTACTCTGTCCCGGTTATTTGTTTACTTTTTTACGTCTATTGGTCTGTTGTTATTTGTTGAATTGAGCTGGTTTGATGTACCCAAAATTTGCACCAATTTTGGCGTTTGAATGCTTGATTGTTTTATCAAGCATATATTTTTATCATTTAAGTTTTAATTTTGGATTGATAATTTCATGCCAAAACATTTTATAGGTGAATTTAATTTAGATCTTAAGTGAAAACAATTAAGATTATGCCTGGAACGGTGTTAGATAGTAGAAGGATGATCGTTAACTATAAGCTCCAGACTCGGGTTTATGGACATTGCCTCAATATTGTACCTAGTACCTAGTATTCTAACAAATGAATTAGGCAAATGAGTTAGGATCGGGTACAAATACTGTGGTAAGTCAAGTTTCATTCCGTTTTTTTGAACTCTCAAATATACTTAGGTTCTATTATTTCTGGCTTAATTTCCGCTCCTTCTAATTTTGCTTGGATATACTCCATTTAATCTCTAACCCATTTAAGTCAATTCAGCTCGTTTTACTCGAAAAGAACAATGCCTTAGTTTATATACTTGTATCCTATAACTCGTATTATTCTACAAACTCTTTAACTTTGTCAATCTACTGCCCCATAATCATTTGTAAGGTAAAGTAATGATTGAGACGTAGGTCTATCTTACCTTTCATTGGAAACATTATTAAGCGCTCTTTTTGCAAACAAAAGATAAAAAGGCTAATATAGTGAATGCTTTCACCGTTGTCTTTTGGAATATTTTTTTCTTACGAAATTATGGTAACCCAGTCTCAATTGGTTCTTTTTTCTTAAATCATAGTTGAACAAATGAGTATGACATAGGGGATACTTTTGTCTTGTTAATTCCATTCTTTTGAATTGTCATATGAAATGATAAAAGCAATATATGTTTGTAGCAATTTTTTCTATTTTAGTATGCCATTTATCTTTTGTTGCAGTCAAAGACTGCTTGCGTGCATCATTTCTATATTTCGTTGTTTCTGTTTGGTGTTTAATGTTTTTACCTACTAAATTACATAGGTGAGTGCAAATACACCATCCAAGAGCAAGATGGCCACACCGACTGGGTTAGCTGTGTGAGGTTCAGCCCTAACACCCTGCAGCCAACAATTGTCTCGTCTTCCTGGGACAAGACCGTGAAAGTCTGGAACTTGACCAACTGCAAATTGAGGGCAACTTTGGCTGGTCACAGTGGTTACGTGAACACTGTTGCTGTTTCCCCTGATGGTTCATTGTGCGCCAGCGGTGGCAAAGATGGTGTTATTCTCTTGTGGGATTTGGCTGAGGGAAAGAGGCTTTACTCTCTTGATTCCTCCACTATTATCCATTCTCTTTGCTTTAGTCCCAACAGGTACTGGCTCTGTGCTGCCACAGAGAGTGGCATCAAGATCTGGGATTTGGAGAGTAAGAGTGTTGTTGAGGATTTGAAGGTTGATCTCAAGTCTGAGGCCGATCATTTGGAGGGAGCTGCTTCCACCACCTCCAAGAAGAAGGTACAGTAACTTTTTACATGTCGTTTGCTTAGTTGTGAGACTAATTTGTTATACATTGTTTGTTCTATCTAGACTGAAACAAGATTTGATATTATGAGAAATGAACCTGAAGCTTATTCTGCTTTTGCAGATTATCTACTGCACAAGTTTGAGCTGGAGTGCAGATGGCAGCACTTTATTCAGTGGGTACACTGATGGTGTCATTCGAGTCTATGGTGTTGGCCGTTAGTAGTGAGTAGGTTATATTTTATCGATGGACATCCTTTTCCGTACTAGTACTTTATATGTTTGATTGATGCTTCGGCTGGAAATGTTTGCAAGAATTTTGATACATTTTTATTGTTGTCTGAGTTAGAAGTTGGGTAATGTAATCCGACATGGAGTTTATGTCCTCTTTCTAATTTGAAAGCTACATTTGCTGTTTAGGTTGTTGAGTGTTAGTTTTCTTGCTAGAAAAACCAGTTGATAAAATGTTCTAATTTTCCCTCCACGATTAGCTTTTGATCATGTTTTTACATTTTTTGCTTAATGAAAATTGATCTTTTCCCTCTAATTCTGTCATTGATACAAGTCATACAACTGAAGCCATCAACTGCGATGGCTGGCTGCATTTGTCTACAACTACCCTGAAACCAATACCTAGTAAATCTGGATGTGTTGTGGTTAACCTCGAGCCTGTGGGTCTCTGAACTGAGCCTCATATTAATGCTTTATAGGCCACTATGTATAAACAATGCATGTTACTCTTAGAGTGCTCCAAATCAATTACTCTCTTTCGGCACGGCACAATTTGAATATCTCAAAAATTGATTAATCTTTTTTGGTTTAATAATAAATCTCTCTTAAGACGGATAAAATTGTTTTAAGACTAAAACGGGACAAATATACACACTTGTATAGGTAAGACAAGTTTTTTGCTAATATCTAGGTATTTTGTTTGGGATGTGCTAAATCTCGCACAACAATTTACTTAATCCCGCACATTTTTGTCCCTTATTCTGAATGTGTCCCTCTCATTTTTTTCAATTCACCAACTAAGAAACAAAAGAGAAATAAGAGAAGTGAGAAAAAAACAATAAACTATGCTACTACCTACCCAAAAACCAACCCCCGACAACCCCTTCCTTCTCCCACCACCCTGCTAGCGCCGCTGACCACCGATCCACACCGCCATTCTAGCGCGACCATCCACTCTTAATGCTCTTCCCGCTTCGACGATCCCCTCCCCGCACCTAAAACCCGCACCCAGTAACCAAACCTCCGACAACCTACAATCTGCAGTAACCTCAACAATATTACCATTACAACCGCCACTCAACGTCGACCCCTCCGACCACCCTACTCTAGAATGACGACCCTCAATCATTCCTTCGACAACCAATTCAATCAAAATCCTAATTGTAAAATTTCCCCTTTTTAATAAAAAAAACATTAATAAGATCGATTAAAAGATCGATGGGACATAATAAAATTGTTGATCAACTGGCAGATTACGTATTAACAATCGAATTACGATCCATGTCGAAGGATTAATGGATTGTTTAGGTTTAGAGAGAATTAAGGTACAACAAATTTTTAATTTTTTTTAAGAAAAAGGGCAATTATGGAAGATATGGAAAATTTGTGCGGGATAGAGTAAATTATTGTGCGGGATTTAGCAATCATATCATCATATCATATATTATATTAAAGCAAATACCAACTTCCCCATACGTCGCCACGTGTCAGGCCTTATTCGAACGCAACGTGTCACACCTTATTCGAACGCTACATGTCATTTTCGGGTGTATTATTGCGAGATATTATAGGTGAATGAAATAAGTGGAGTATTAATACGGAATAGTGTTTTTAAAAGTTAACAAAATAAAGTTTGACCAAAATTGATTCTAAATTTATCCCGTGAGTAATGTGAATGAAAAATTATGGAAAAGTTTCATTAATGCTACAAATGAGGTAACTTTGTAATCGTGATTAATGCTATATTATTTGTAGTCAATTTAGTATAGAATCTCGAGTATATTAATGCGACATATTATAGGCGAAATAAGTGTAGATTAGACGGAATCGTTATTATAGACAGCTATATTTGCCTATTATGGAATTGTGTATCAGTCAAATTATTGCCTAATTTGCATTGTCAGTCAAATTTTGTATATGATTTTGCATGTATCAATTTTGCCTAATTTGTGAGTCAAATTTTGTACATAATTTTAGACATTTCGATTTTTATACGTGATTCTAGGATTTTGTACAAAATAATGTACCAATTTTTTTTACTTATTCTTAGCAAATAAGGAAACAAACAAAAGACATCACTTTTCACGTCATATTATTATACTCGAATTTTTTCTGTTCCTAATCATATTATTATATTTTTTAAAAATATTCTAACTAATTAATAACTCAATAGTCTTACTCATCCCTATAATTATTGGTGCCAAAGTATTTAATTTTCTTCTTTAATATCACAATAATATTACAATAACACATTTTAAAAATATAAATGTTACTCCCTTTATCCCACTGAATAGTTTGCATTTGCTATGGGAGATATTTTTCATAAACCGAGTAACGATCCTTTTGCCTATTTTATTCATAATTTAAAATGCTCATTTTAACCATGATATCATTTTATGTAACGGAATTGTTACGTAACATCCATTTAGTTTCTTCGACGATATTTCTTGGATAGTATATATTGAGATTTTGTTTTGTTTTGTTTGTTTTGGTTCGAATATAAACAATGATTATATTTTTTGATCACTTGATGGGAAGAAGTGTTTCTTTGCAAATGATGGTTACACTATCAAAGCTATTTGATGAGTGAACAATAAATAATTAAAGGATGTCTTCTTGTGTCATCGTTGCTTTAAGTAAGCATTAATAAGCCGTGTTAAAATCGATTTTTAGAAACTAAAGTACTTCCTTTGTCTATGTTTAAGATCGCTATAATCAGCAAATAAATAATTCGGACAAAAAGAATAACTTTTTAATAACTATTGTTGATATATTATTATTCTCCAGTTTGTGAAAACGAATCAACTTAAATGAGGTGGAAGGGTTTTATGTAAATTGCCAAAAGTTCAAGAATTTTTTTCCAGAAATTTACTCTCCTAGGTCTATTATAGTTTTATATTCCTTCCATCAATTGTGTCATTATAGTTGGATTGGTTTTGAATAAAAAAAGTGTTAACTTTCAGTAGAGCATGAAATTATGGTTTACTTTTTTTTATATAATGGTTTGATGCTTCTAATTTATATTCTCTCGATTTTTTTATATATATTAATTTTACGTTTCGATGCACTTTCTTTTTTCTTTTTTTCGTGAGATAAATTGTAGCTCGACTTAAAATTTAGATCAGTTATGTTGAATCATAAAATTCATGTTTAAAGATTTATACCTTTCAATTATATGGACATTTTTGAAGACGCATTGAGATCAAAACTCAACGAAGACTGTCAAAGAGAAAGGGTATAATGCAAGAGTAAGTATGCAGTTACAAAACTACAAGATCTATGAGATAACTATATGCGTATAGAAATACAATCAATGAAGTAAACGGTATCTTTGAATTTTAATCACTTTTGCTTCTTTCTAGCCTTTTTATTGTTCATTTTTTGGTGTAACATACAAATAATACGAACTTAAGGGGTCAAATTTAAATAGGATCATAAGTGTTATACTACTCAATATTGTTATACATATGACTAAAATATCGAATTTAATCTCTCAAAAATTTATGAAAAGATGACAGTGCTATTTAGAGAGTAACACAAAAACTTCTGAGAGACGGTCTCTCAATAACATTATTGAGAGACCTCTCACGAGACCTACTATTAGAGTAATGACATGAATATATTCTTTTATATATTCGGATTTTTTTAATGTAATACCTATATATTTATTCTTAAAATAGCATGTGTATGTAAATTTTCAATCAATTATTGTACTTCATTGTGTATAGTGGAGAATAATGTAGATAACTTATAACTATACCTCGCTGAATACGTAGAAGTTGATTTAGGTTGTTTTTTGTATGCATCACAATTCATTAAGTAAGTAATTATTTGGACATAAATTAAGTTAAGACAATTAATTACAACCGTAGTACCTATAAACCTATAATTGGATTAAAATTATCTTAGAAGAGAAAGTAAAGACGACATGCATCAACCAAAATAAAGGTCCTAAAAGTATTGTTGAATTACATTAAAGGTTACGACATATTAAAAATATTTAAATTAAATAGATGGCTACGAGATTGTGATTTGTAAAATAAATCACGCAAAACAATACCCTTAAAATAATCAACTAGCGTAGATTGATCAAATGGAGTAGAAGTATGATAGTAGAAAGTGGAAACTAACAGTGAGATGGTTGATAAATTTAGACAATTAGTTTACAAATTTAGACAATTGGTAACATTAGATCTTATTTATTTACTTTTATGTACCACAAAATTTGTTTACCTTTGATTTTAATACTTCTCGCAAAATAATAAAAATGTAAATATTTTCTTAAGCCAGTAGAAATAATACTGTCATTCATATATATGCTATATTGAGAGTAGAATATGGATTACAGGTTGGTGGTGGTTAGTTGAGGGGGACGTTGTGGTCTGAGGTGTTGGATTTAGTAACTTTTGTCGTGAAGGGTCGGCTGGTGGGTCTCAAGGAAGTCATTCATTGACGGCGAAGACTATTTCCTGTAGTTCGGGCGTGGTTAGGAGTACAAAAGAAAATGAGAGAGATAATAGAACATTGAGAGGAGAACAAAAAAGAGGGATAATATGATTTAGAAAATGTAAAATAATTAGTAAAATTAAATGTATACTTCCTACATATTCAGATAATGAAAATTGAAATCTAAAAAATAATTTTGTATCCGTTTTTCAAATTTCACCTCTCATAAGTTAAAAAGTTGAGAAAAAAGTACAGTATTTCGAATTAATAATATCAAGCAACACAAACTTTTATCTATTGTATATGGATAAACAAATTTAAATTTTCTAATAATTAATTATTTACTAAATCCTAAAATATATATTAGTTTTTACTTTTAATAATATTTTCAGTTACTACCCGTGCAGTGCACGGGTTCAAAAACTAGTTACGTTTTGTTTTTGTCTTATATATAAAGTCATAAGTCCACGTTCCATCATTCTCCTTGATTCCGTATATAAAGTTTTTACTAGCTCAACCTTTAACCTAGTTAAAGAAGAACTTAGTACACGTATCCCTATCCACAACCCAATGCATTTTTGCCCGCTGCGGTCGCTGCCTCCATTACTTAGCAACCACCGCCGAGAATCCCACTACCTCGTTACTAACATCTGTGTACTCCTTTTCATTCCCAGTAGTAGTTGCCGTTTCCATTGATTTTTCAAGTTTATCATTAAACTCCTCTCACTGATGGCTTCACTCTTTTTATTAGACAACGTGACCTTGCTAGTTTTTTCGTGACCCGAACGCCGGTGAACCTTCCACACTCTTATTCCTATTCACCCATAATAAGCTCCAAACATTCGTGATGATCCAAAGCCCATGCATCAACTTTGTACGGTCTCTGGACATCATTCTTTGTGAGCTGTAAGTCAATTTCAACTAGAGCATGGTCCGAAATTTGGATAGGATAATGCCACACCCCAGTGTTCGGAAAAATTCTCAACCAAAGTTTCGATCCTAAAGCCTTATCCAACTGTTCATACACGCGTTTGTTCCCTTTCCTATTATTGTACCACGTAAACCGTGGCCCCTTAAAGGCAATATCTACAAGTTCGTGCTTCAACTTCCAAAAATTGAAATCCAAAGCTCCGTCAATCGGTTTCTTGTTCCGGCTTAACTTATCACTCTCGTATTCCACTTGGTTAAAATCCCCAACAAGACAATTTTTTTTTTTTTTGTCAGGCAATTTCTATTTTTCTTTTTCAAAATTTCAAATCGGTTTCGGGAATCTAACGCTAATCATAATCCGTTCTACTATATTACGAACTAAAAATCATAATTTTGAATCAAATTTAAGTCGTAAACTAATCTCGTTATTGTCATTCATTGTTGAAAACCGTTGTTCGAATCGCTCGTTGAAGTCGTTGAAAACCGTTGATCGAAGTGCTACTAAACCATATTTTATTTTAGTGAGAAATCAACCCTTTTTTTAATGAATTGTTGTCCAATATTGCTAAATTGTCAAATAAATATAAAGGGTTGAATAAGGGCAAATTTGGTAGTTCAGGTAAAAGTGTCGACGATAATTAGTAATTTGTCGACGACCATTATCATGGCCCTTCAAAAATATGCATTACGTTATACCATATTTTGTCCGGTCCAATTCAATTGGGGGCGTAAGTTTGAATATGGGCCGTAGGCCCAAGTTTGAAGAAGTAGTCGAAAATGTAAAGCGCGCGTAATGTCATTTTAGGTTACAATTTGAATACTTTATTCCTCATTCCGCAGTCCTCGCACTGTCAACTTTCCCCCTTTTCCCCCTTTCCCCTTCCAACTTCAACTTACTGTAACTGAAACTCCTGCTCAAAACCCGAACACCCGAAAACCCGAAAGCAAAAGGAGATACAAATTAAATTAAAATGGGAATCAAAGATCTACTCAGATTCATGAAACCTTATGTTGAACCCATTCACATTAAGAAGTACGCCGGCAAACGAGTAATTTTTCTTATTTATTCTCCGCATTTTCTTTTATTCTTTGTTTTCCCCGGGTTTTATAATTCATTTTATTTATTTTATTTGCAGGTTGGAATTGACGCCTACTCGTGGCTTCACAAAGGAGGTAACATTTTCACTAATGGTACCGTCTCAATCATTTGTTTGCCTTTGAGATAAAATAGGTAAACAAATGATTGGAGACAGAGGGAGTATAATAGAAAGTGTTTCGTTTCTTAAGGAGCAAAATGTTGAAGTACTCCGTCTGTCTAAGGCCCTGTTCTTTTCGGCTGAAATCAGCTGAATTAAATTAATTGAACTAAAACTTAATTGAACTAAATTGAGTGAATTATTGTGAAGTGAATTTAGTTGAATTAGAAATTAATTTTATGAAGAGATTAATTGAACATAATTGATTGAACGTAAATAAAACCTAACGTAATACAACCAAACAATGCTGAAATTAAGCCAGAAAGAACAGGGCCTAAGTCATTTGTTTACGTTTTTGGTAAATAAATGATTGAGACGGAGGGAGGGAGTATAAGAGAAAGTGATTCTAATTAGTCCAAAAATGTTCGACTTTTTGGTGGTTGCAGCATATTCATGTAGTATGGAGCTTTCTTTAAATTCGAAAGGAGACAAGAAATACCAATACATTAATTACTTTATGCATAGGATTAATTTACTCAGACACCATAAGATAACACCAGTTGTCATACTTGATGGTGGCAATATTCCTTGTAAGGCAGCAACCGAAAACGATCGTAACAGGTGTGTGAACTTCAATTTAATGTCATTGGGTTGCTTGGTTTGTATCCGAATGGACTTTTACAATGGTGTTAAGGTTGGTTGAAACGTAACATACGCGAAAGTTGTCATTTTTACTAGGAAGAGGAGAGCGAGTAGGGAAATGGCGATGGAGAAACTTAGAGAAGGCAATGTTGATGCTGCCAGTGACCTGTTTCAGGTATATATTAGCTGTTCGAATTATTGTTGGGGCATTGTTCAAAATCGGTAGAATTAGAGTGACGAGACTAGTTTATAAGTTTGTGGGTTACTCCTCGTATCCCCAATTGGTTTTAGGATGGAGCTTTGCTTGCTTGTGGACCGGTTTCTTTCTTGTGTGTGTTGCGATGATAATTGGAGCAAGCCTCACTTTTGTCTGTGTTACGGAGTATAATGTCGCTAATCTAGAATGATAAATGCATCTTGTGTTTTTCGAGTATTGATGCTAATATGCAATTTGAATGGAAATTTCTGTTTTCTTAGAAAGCCATCAGCATCACTCCTGTCATGGCACACCAACTGATTCAGGTACGATATCTACTATAGGTACATTGTGCATCACTTCCATCAATTATATTTCAGCTAACCTGGAAAAATGGTTCAGGTCTTACGGCAAGAAAATGTAGAGCTTACAGTTGCTCCATACGAGGCTGATGCACAATTGGCATACCTATCTAGCCTTGCAGAAAGTGAAGGTGGCATCCAGGCCGTGATTAGTGAAGATAGTGACCTTTTGGCATATGGTTGCCCATCTGTAAGAACTTTTGCGCAATTGTGCCGTATACATAACAATTAAATGTTCCTGACTTCCTGTGGTTACTGATCACTTGGCATGATGGCACTGGTTTTTTTTGTATGTAAATAGGTTATATTCAAAATGGATAAGTTTGGCAATGGTGAAGAGATTGCTCTAGACAAAGTATTCGGCTCCACTGATCTCAAACCGTCTTTTAGAAACTTCAATAGAGTTTCATTCATAGGCAAGTTCAATTGTTGAAGTCAATTAAATTTGTTCTTGAGGTCCTTTTATTTGTTTTCTAATTCAACATCGAAAGAGACCAACTTGAATTCTAGGTTCTACCAAAAAGCTGATAAAAAGTTATCTTTGAAAGCTCATTCTTAAATAATCTTTTTGCAACAGAAATGTGTGTCTTGGCTGGCTGTGATTTCCTTCCGTCTGTTCCTGGTATTGGAATCGCTAAAGCTCATTCATTGGTTTCAAAATATCGAAATATAGATCGTGTAAGTGTGTAACACCTTTCCTTAGAGATATCAAACTGTTAAATGTTTCCAGTAGGTTTTTCTTTTCTATCCATAGTCTCTGAGACGGGAGACAACAAATGAACAAAGTGAAGCAAAATACTAATAGCTCTCTAGGGAAGGCATAGCAGGATAGTAGTGGAAGTTGCTGTAATTTGTGTTACAGCTAACACGATAACAAATGCTCCTCATTTGCGACCGTTTGTTGATGGTCACCAGTCGGCCTTTAGAGAGTTCTTAATAACTTTGTTCTTCCATAGTGTTAGAATCGTTTAATAACTTTCATTACACATGCATTAGCCATTCAAAATTTCTGTTTTTGTAGGTTTTATCTGTTCTTAAATGCGACAAGAAGAAGCAAGTACCTGAAGACTATGCTAGATCATTCCGTGAAGCAGTTGCAGTATTCCAACATGCTAAAATGTAAGGATATAGTAACCTTCCAATATACAACTTTAAAGAAAATATACTTTTATCTCTATTATGATTGTTGACATACTGATGTTGATCTTACACTTTCCCCAGCTATAATAAAAGCAAGAGAAGGCTGGAAAACTTGAAAGAACTCCCTGAGCAACTGTTGGAGGCACTCGGAGGGGAAGTTGATTTTTTGGGACCGTATCCTCTGAATAACCTTATTTTTCTGTTTGTGCAAATATGAACATCTGTTCATAAGAACTATATGTCGTCTAGGAGCTAAACACCCTCCTCGATAACCTTAAGGAGCTGGGGCCTTGAGGAAGCTTTTCCGACTTTCCTGTTACTTTAATTTATGCCTACATATATCACACAAACAACCTTTAAACGTCTTTCAACTTTCGGCTTTTGTGTGATATACATTGTATGACTGCAAAGCATTTAGAGAATTTTACTCTTGAATCAGCAATATGGCCAGTATCAAGACCATCCCTGACTTCCTGTGGGCTGCGAATCATATTATCTTACGTGTTGTGCTAGTAGAATGGTTTTACTACGGGTCCAGCATAATTTGAGAAGCCTTTCAATGGGCAAATGCAAAGTTACGAGTAGAATGGTTTTACCCCATGTCCAGGATTTGCTTCTTCTTGACAAATTATGGAACTAATCAGAGACATCCCTCCCTCGCTGGCAATCGCAATTGCAGAAGGTAACTTAGACCCTACTACCATGGAAGCTTATGAGTGCCTTGGAAGTAGAAAGCGTCCATCTGGCATTCAAACTTATGAACGATCTGTGGTGTCTCAGGAAGCCCGAGAAGGAAATGTGCTTGGTAAGTTTAAGTGTTTTACAAAACAAGCTGAACACATTCAAAAGAACATCCAAATTAAATTATTTTGTTGGCGCAGAGTCAGAGGAAAGCAAGAGCGAAGTCTCCAAGGGAAAGAATAAACGGTTGGCCAAAACAGTTCCTGCCTTCAAAGTTGATGGGGGCGAGGGAAATCTCACAGGGAGCTGCTTCACAATATACGCTTCTCGAAAATCAAAAGAGACAACAAAATCAAGTAAATATTGAGTTGATTTTTAAACAATGAAAAGAAAGACGTTTTTAATTTTGTACACAATAACAACCATGAAGTTGCAGGTACAAGCACTGTGGTGGGACAAAGGAAGGTATCGAAGAAAATAAATTTTGCTGATGAAATGGCAGCGCTTTCAACTCTAGCATGTCCTTTGGATGATCGCATTAGTAAGACTTTCAGTGTATCTGAAGACATGCCACTAGTTACACCAGACAATAATCCATTCCGTAAAAGGAAATGTGTTTCAGAAGACAGCAAAAGGGATACACCAAACAGTAAGCAATCACGGAAAAGTAAAGTTGTTTCTCAGAACGATACACCAATATCAGGGGTGATTAAATGTGCTGATGAAATGGCAGCGGTTACAACTCTAGCATGCCCTTTGGATGATCGCAATAGCAAGGATTTCAGTGTATGTGAAGACATGCCACTAAAGACACCAGACAATAACCCATTCCGTAAAAGAAAATGTGTTGCAGAAGACAGCAAAAGCATGGTTACTCCAAACAAAAGCAGGGTTACACCAAGCAAAAAGCCATTACGGAAAAGTAAAGGTGTTTTTGAGAACAGCGAAATAAGGGATTCACAAATATCAGGGGTGACAGAGTGTGATGAGCAATCAGGGTTGCAATGTCGCACTTTAGATTCCCAGGAAGGCGTTAGTTCTAAGGTTAACAAGTACGTCAATAGTATATTAAGCTACTTTTCTCGAAAGTGATCTCTTTCTCATTGGTAGAAAGGGAAGTTTTGCTCGTGACTAGGTTCAAGGTTGATTCAGCTTGGACTGAGGACATGAAGGCAGGGACGGGTTGGTTGTCGTTATCTCTGTTAGGACGCGGTGAGAGAGGCTTTGGAAGGAGTTGTTGTGCAGAAGATGCTCCTGAAACAGAAATTTTGGTTCTAATGACTGTCCTCGTATAGCCATGTACAGAACAAGTTCATGTTGCTGTTCTCACATATTGTATCCAACTTGTTCAACATTTTAGTGTTATCAATGGTATCAATCAATTGTATTTTTCTCATTATTAGCGTCTATCTCTTACACCCAACGGAAGCAAAGTAAACCGTAAAAGTAAATAAATGTGAGCAATAATAAGATATGATCGTATTTAGGATCAAATTTAGGGTAAAATCTTATAAATTGGAAGTAAAATTCATTGGCCAAATAGATTAGAATCCACAATAATAATAGCATTAGACGTTAGACTATGTTTATCAATAACATTCATCAAAAGAAGACAAAAAAAAAATCTTCAAAAAATAATAATAGAATAATACTTGAGGGAAAAAAATCGTGACATTAACATTGTGATTTTTCTCGCACAATAAAACTATAAGGCCCAAATTAAAACATTGCAACATTTTGATTTTTTTCGCACAATATTGTACTTTTATATCGATAAATCTAATATTGCTCAAATTATCAATAAACATAGTCTTAGTACAACATAACTGTCTCAAATTAAATACCAATTTAGAACGCACAATAAAACTATAAGGCCCGGTTTAGTAAATGTCACTAATATTATCCCTAGAATAACCTCATAAATTATTGTACTAAAATTTCATTATATCCTATAAAAAATATTGTATGTTCGAATTTTTCTCTAAACAATATAGAATAGAATATAAAATTTATTTTGTTTATTTAAAACACGACCCTTGAAATAATTTAGGACTTTTAAATGTATCTATTTTAACTGTATACCAATTCTATCACCCGGAATCATTTTTATATGGTATTAAGATATTAAGGTGCGATTTCGAGATTTTTTTTTATCTCGGACCATGTCGGCCTAAAAATCGTGGATGACAAATGACCTTCAAAATCGGCTATTTTTGGCCAATTTATAACCCATGAATAATTTTCCCTGAATCCTTGTCAATAGGGTCGTTATATTCTAAAAGAAATATTGGATGGTCAAATTTTTTTTCACAAAACAATATTTTTTATATCGAGATTTTTTTAATATCTTCAAAATCGGCTATGTTTGGCCAGTTTAGAACCCAAAAGATTTTTCCTGAATCCCTATCTATACGTACATTATATTATATAATAAATATTTGGACGTGCTTTTTCACATACTGATTTTACTTTTTTCACATACGATTTTTACCACACTATCCTTGTCAATTTTTTTATCATTCACTCTATTAATTTTATTTTTCTCTCTTCCTTCATCCTCTTAAACCAATTATTTCGTTCACCGCCCCTCCGTCACCAACATCGTTCACCGCCGACGATATTCAACTGCCGCCCCCTCCGCTGCGCCGACATCCAACCGCCTCCCCCCTCCCCTCCCCTGCCGCGCACTCCCTCCCTGTCGTGCGATCCCTCCGCCATCCCCTGTCGCACATTCCGTCCCTGCCGCGTACTTTCTTCGTCGCCCCCCTCCCCCTGCCGCCCCTCCCCCTGCGACGCACCTCCGTTAACCCTGCTCCAACCTCCGTCAACCTTGTTTTTTCTTTTTTTACTTTTCTCAATTGTTTTAATTAATTAATTAATTAATGAGTTATTCTACATGATAACCCTATATTTTTTCAAATTCTACGTGCTAACCCTACTTTTCAGAGATCACACATGGTAACCCTCAACTTTATTAATATGTATTGACATGACCCTTAATTATTTTTCCGTTAATTTTGTCCGTTAAGTATGTTACGTGACAAATTGAATTTTGAGATTTTCTATAAGGTAACCCTATATTTTTAAAATTTTCACAACATAACCTTACTTTTTCTACAAATCACATGTGTATAAAAACATAATCCTTTAATTAATCTTAATCTCGCAATTTTGCTTGATTACACCTAAATTGTCAAATTCAACCTCATTACCCTTTAATAGACTGAGTTTTGAATAAAAAACTTCATTAAAAACCTTGTTCGATATCAAAAAAATTCCAATAAAAAATTCTAAATATCATAGTAATAGCAATATAATAATAAATCCCAAATTTAATTCATAGCATTAATCTAATTTAAAAAAGTTGTTTTTAAAACCTCAACCCAAAACTAAAAATGTAATAAATGCAAGGAAATAATGTTTTAATTGTTCGACATATTCACCCACTAAAGTTGGGTACAATTGAGGAGTATAGACTCATTTGTAAACATTAAGCTTAATAGTAGATGCCGTTGTTAATTATTGAACCCGTTTTTGGAGATTTATGGTAATAATACTTTGAAGAGACGATGATATTGAGAATTGACATTCTTTTGAGTAATCGAGTGAAAAACGTGTTAATAATAATAAATTGAGGAAATAAGGGAGTATTTTTAAGATTATTTCTTTAATTTTGTAAAAACAAGTAGAGTTATTTTGTAGGATAAGAAAATAGAGGGTTACCTTGTAGAATATCTCAAAATTTAATTGGTCACGTCACTTACTTAACGGACAAATCTGACGGAAAAAAAGGTTAAGGGTCGCGGAATACATATTAACAAAGTTGAGGGTTACCATGTGTGTTCGCTAAAAAGTAGGGTCACAGCGTAAAATTCAAAAAAATACAGGGTTCCCATGTAGAATAATAACCCATAATTAATTGTTGTTTCTCAATTTTTTTAAAATTTATTAATTTTTGTTTCTCAATTTTATTTTATTTTGTATTAATTAATTTTTGTTAATTTTCTCAATTGGTTTACTATTTTTAATTAATTAATTTCTTCTTTTTTTTAAATTAGTTTGTTTTTGTTTTTGTTTTGAGTTTTTGGTTTTTTTCTTATTCAATAGTAATTTCAGTAAAATATAAATTTAATAATTTTAATAAAACGTATTTATAATCGTTAATATACAAATTGGAGAATTGTAATCCATTGATTAAGTTTTTAGAACAATTGATTCAATTGTAGGGTAAAGATTCGTATATATATATGAATTCTTTTGTCTGGGGTTTAGTAAAGAAAGTTTATGTTTAGGAAAAAAGGTAAAAGATGGAAATTTTATGAAAAAGTGAATAATTGGAGAATTGTAATCCATTGATTAAGTTTTTAGAACAATTGATTCAATTGTAGGGTAAAGATTCGTATATATATATGAATTCTTTTGTCTGGGGTTTAGTAAAGAAAGTTTATGTTTAGGAAAAAGGGTAAAACATGGAAATTTTATGAAAAAGTGAATAATTGGAGAATTGTAATCCATTGATTAAGTTTTTAGAACAATTGATTCAATTGTAGGGTAAAGATTCGTATATATATATGAATTCTTTTGTCTGGGGTTTAGTAAAGAAAGTTTATGTTTAGGTAAAAGGGTAAAAGATGGAAATTTTATGAAAAAGTGTATTTGAAAGAATAATGTCCGTATGTGAAAAAGTAATTCCGTAAATAGTAGATGCTTAGTTTTTTTTCAAAATTACATAGAATACAGTATAAAACTTATATTGTTTATTTAAAAACGACATTTGAAATAATCTTAGGGTCTCTAAAAGTATCTATTTTAAACCGTATGTCAATTTTATCACCCTTAGTCATTTTTATATGGTCTTAAAGTACTACGGTGCGAATTTCGAGATTTTTTTATCCCGGAATCCCGTCGGCCTAAAAATCATGGATAATAACCTTCAAAATCGGTTATATTTAGCCATTTTAGAACCCCAAAATATTTTTCCCGAATTCTTGTCTATATGTACATTATATCATATAATAAATATTGGATGTTTAGTTTTTTCTCAAAACAACATAGAATACGGTATAAAACTTATGTTGTTTATTTAGAACACCACATTTGAAATAATCGTAGGGCCTCTAAAAGTATCTATTTTAAACCGTATGCCAATTTTATCACTCTGAGTCATTTTTAAATGGTAGTAAGGTACTTTGGTTTGAATTTCGAGATTTTTATTATATCCGGAGCCCCACCGGCCTAAAAATCGTGGATAATATCTTCAAAATCGGCTATTTTTGGCCATTTTAGAACCCCAGACTATTTTTTTCCTGAATCCTTGCATATAGGGCCATTATATTCTATAATAAATATTGGATGCTCGAACTTTTCTCAAAACAATATAGAATAGAGTATACAACTTATTTTTTTTCTATTTAATACACGACATTTGAAATAATTTTAGGGCCTCTAAATGTGTTTATTTTAAACCTTATGCCAATTTTATCACCCCGAGTCATTTTTATATGGTATTAACTATGGTTCGAATTTCGAGTTTTTTTTCACCTCAGCATCCGGTCGGCCTAAACCTTCAAAATCGGCTATTTTTCGTCATTTTAGAACTTCAGAAGATTTTTTTCTGAATCCTTGTCGATAGATTCTTTATATTCTATAATAAATATTGGATGCTCGAACTTTTCTCAAAACAATATAGAATAGAGAATAAAACTTATTTTCTCTATTTAATACACGACCTTTGAAATAATCTTTGGCACTTTAAATATATCTATTTTAAACCAAATGCCGATTTTATCACCCGAATTCATTTTTATATGGTATTAAGGTACTATGGTGTGAATTTCGAGTTGTATATCCCGGGATCCTGCTAGCCTAAACATCGTGGATAATAACCTTTTAAATCGGTTATTTTTGGCCATTTTAGAACCCAGAAGATGTTTTCCTGAATCCTTGTCTATAGGGTCATTATATTCTATAATAAATATGGATGCTTGAACTTTTCTCAAAACAATATACAATAGAGAATAAAACTTATTTTTTATATTTAATACACGGCCTTTGAAATAATACTAAGTGCATATGCCACGTATGGACGTGTGCACGTCATAGCATATATGATCAATCCTACTGCAAATGCATAAGAAATGCGACTCATACGCTCTATCTCTTCCGGTGTTTTTGGTGACCGAGTCTTACTTAGATTCACCCCATGAACCATCAGAAGGTACCCCTTCTTGGAGTTTGTCAAGCTGAACCTGTCCAAAATCTTATCAATATAAGACTCCAGACTTAATGCTAACATCCTTTTAGATCTGTCTCTATAGATCCGGATGCCAAGAATCTTCTATGCCCACCCATATCCTTCATCTGGAAATGATTCTGTAACCATACTTTAACCGAAGAGAGTATGATAATGTCGTTTTCAATCAAGAGTATGACATCTACATACAAAATTAGGAACACAATTTTACTCCCACTTGACTTGATATATAAGCATGGTTCCTCGACAATGCGTTCGAAACCATTCTCTTTTATCACCTTCTCAAAACGAATTCTAACTCCTTGGAGCTTGCTTAAGTCAATAAATGGAACGCTTAAACTTGCAAACTATCTTAGGATTTTTAGGATGGATGAAGCCTTCGGGTTGTATCATATACAATTCCTCTTCCAAATAATCGTTTCAGAAAGCGGTTTTCACATCCATTTGCCATATCTCATAGTCATGAAATGCATCAATCGCTAAGATAATTCGGATAGATCTGAGCATGACGACATGTGCAAAAATCTCAGCATAGTGCAATATGACGGTAGGTGCAAAAATCTCATCATAGAACATTCCTCGGATGACCTTTGAAATAAATTGAGGGCCTCTAAAGTCTAAATGTATCTATTTTAAACCGTATGCCAATTTTATCACCCTGAGTCATTTTTATATGGTATTAAGTTGCTATGGTGCAAATTTCGAGATTTTTTTATTCCGGAATCCTGTCGGCCTAAAAATCGTTGATAATAACCTTCAAAATCGGCTATTTTTGGCCATTTTAGAACCCGGAAAGATCTTTTCCTGAATCCTTGTCTATAGGTCATTATATCCTATAATAAATATTGGATGCTCGAATTTTTCTCAAAATAATATAGACTAGAATATAAAACTTATTTTGTCTATTTAAAACACGACCTTTGAAATAATCTTAGGTTTTAAATGTATCTATTTTAAACCGTATGCGAATTTCGAGAATTTTTATCCCGGTATCCCGTCGGCCTAAAAATCGACCTTCAAAATTGACTATTTTTGGCCATTTTAGAGCCCTGAATTTTTTTTCCTGTTTCCTGAATCCTTGTCTATAAAGCCCTGTTTTTTCCGGCTGGAGCCGAGCTAAAGTGAACTTACTCGAATGAAACTGAGTGAGGTTAAATAAAACTTAAGAGTTAACTTGTAAAGAGATGAGATGAGTTGAATAGCCCCGAACAGAATTGAGACGAGCTGAAATTAAGCTAGAAAGACGAGGCCTAGCACCATTATACGGCCTCTCACAATCAAACTCCGACTATATTTTACTTACTCTATCACATTGATTATATTTTGTGAGATGATTGTTCCAAATGATTTGCCATTCTTTATACTCCCTCCGTCTCGATCAATTGTTATCTATTACTTTTGACACAAAGATTAAGAAAAGAAGTATGAATGAATTTGGACCACACAAATCACATGGCTCCACATGCAATGAAATGTGATCCACAAAAGGTTGCCAAAAATGAAAATAGATAACAATTCACTGATACACCCCAAAATGGAAATAAATAACTATTGACCGGAACGGAGTATATCATAAATGACTTCAAGCTAATATAAACAAATGAATGAACTTCATTCGTTTTCACCAAAAGTTGAAGCAACTTTATGGTAATGTTAAATAATGAATTAATATTCATTTAACATGTGCATTGTAACAATTCTTATTAAAACCTTTCTGCGTAACCGTTTGCGCAAAGCTCAATGGCTCCACCATAAATCAATAGTTGTGTTGGATGTTACCGATAAAATGAAGGAAGTTACGGCACAAATCAATTCAATTTATTAAGCAAAAATTTTGTGCATAACAAAAAAAAAATGTAATGTCAGTATAACATGTTGATAACTCAAAAGAAAACTGAATGATACATTAAATCGATGAAGAAGCCGCGACAAAAATGGTTATAAGCCTTTACAACCAGGAAGATCAATCCATTGTAGTTGAAGTTCGACTTCTCCGCATTCGACATTCTTTAATCTTAGGCAAAGATGTTGAAGGACTCTACCTTCTGTCCATATTATTCGACTTTCTTCTGATAAACAATTTTGCCTACAGGGTTGAACTCTTGATATTAGAGTACCACTTGGTAGATTATCCAAATTCATCTTCAGAGCATCTATGAACGGTTTTATGTCGAATTCCGCTTCACCCATTTTATCATCCTTGCTGAACATGTCATGGTCGTAAACTGTCTGCAACATACAAATGAAATGGTGTATAATAAAACAGTTGTTTTACAGAAGTTTTAGAGAAAAGAGGACAATAAAAGTGCAATGCAGGTTGTGCAAATTTACGAAAAATGACCGTTTTATGTTGAGCTTACCAGCTGAATGGGTAGACTGGGATCGGAAACTGAAAGCGTAAGATCTTCGTTCCATTCTGGATTGATGTCTTTCTTGATCACTCGAGTCTTCAGTTTCTGCAGAAAACCAAAACATTGAGATATTAATTTTTACAACAGTCTTACTGTACGAGTTGAGAGTTGGTATATAATCAAGGATGTCAAAGCTGCATGATTTAACATAGTTAGAGGAATGAGTGGTTATATCATGTAAGATAATGAGACAGAGATAGCTCAAGAGCAACTCAAGATCTGCTCATTCAACTTTATTTGAATAAATAAATTTGTGGAGGTACCATTCATCTCAAATGGTAACCCGATCCCAAACTAACCCGACAAATGACCTGTGCCACCTTTCCTACCATAGCCCTGTTTGGTAAACAGCGGATTAATATTGGCAGAAACAAATTTAAAAAGCAGATTTAACTAGCAGAATGATTTAGGGATTTGACTAGCAGATTTATTTAGCAGAATTATTTTAAAGATGTTTGGTAATTGGTAGTTTAGATTAGCAGATTGTCTAGAATTTTTGTAAAATGACATATACGGACATGAATAAATTATTTATTAAATTTATAAACGGAATGTTAGTATTTTATTAAGAGGGTAAATAAGACAATTTTTTCTTTCCAATATGCTGGTAGGAGTAGCATATTGTAAAATAGCACATTGTACTTCAATATACTATTCCAATATGGCATTAACCAAACACTCTGAATAATATATTGCTAAGAACATGCTAAATCTCCCAAATATACTGAAATTTGACCAATATGTTGTTTACCAAATCGAGTCCGTATCTCACGCAAATTCTCCTATCCTCATTCTTACTCGTCACCAAATTCAGATGAGGAACGAAACCAACAATGAAATTCACGTAGGGCTTAATTTATAGACTACCGAAACATATTGTTAAAATTTTTTTGACTCAAAACATACGTTTATGTTGGGATGGATGTTCACGATTTCAATTAATTTTCCATGATCAATACGAAAAAAAAACCAACCATAGGTAAATAACTAAAGAATAATGAGTTATTAAATTTTATTATACAGAGTTTTAAAATTCGAATACCTAGTATAAATTATTCTTGAATACAGAGTTTTTACATTTTATCATTTCAATTGCAATGGGTTATATCTTGAATTATACAGCAAAACGTAGAGAAATCGAAACGTGAAAGCGGTGATTAGCCCCCATAATTTTCAGCAATTGTGAATTAAGCCCCATAAATTACAAATGTAGCAATTATGCCCCATAACATTGACAAAAAGTGAAATTCAACACTGTTTTTAATTTTAACATAAAATATATCATTAATAATTTTATATTTATATTCATTGTAGATTAAATAATTTTTAATATTTTATAGGAATTTAAATAATATATTAACTAACATAGTTTTTATATAGGATATTTTAAATATTTTAATTAGTTTTAATATAATTGATATACATATGAAATTTTTATAAATTCTAAATTTTATATAATTCATTCAAATATTAATTTTTCCCCAAAATGTGTAATAAATTTTCATACAATTTATAAATTTATAACAACTTTTATTGTATTAATAAATTGTATAAATGAATGAAATTAGTTTTTTGGGTGCAATTTTGGTTGGAAATCAAAAAAATTGGATTCAATTTCACTTTCACTCAAAGTTATGGAGGCTAATCACTACATTTGAAACTTCGGCTTAATCTCACAATTGTTCAAAATTATGGGGTTAATTGCCACTTTCGCGCGAATTCAAAAAGATAATTAGATGAATGTATCTCTCAGGTTATAAAATGAGACGCATGATTTAATCGATATACCAAACTCCCTTTTGATTTTGCATCAACTATTATCGATCCACTATTTTGATTGGTTAAGTATAGGATGACATGGTTCAAACATGGTTTAATTAATATACGAAGGTGAAAAGAGGGAAATTAAATAAGCAGAGACAAACCTGTTTTCCCATCTTAATGACCACATAAGGATCACTTGTCCGAACATCTCTAATAGCAAGATTAATTCCTCTTATAACCTTCACCCTTAACAAACCTAATAGATTATCCATCAATGAAGATCCTGAAGGAGAATGTCCACTGTGCGGCGGCGATGACGGTGGCGATTCCATTTTTATTTCTTCAAGATCTTTTATACCTTTTTTTTCTTTTTACCTTTTTGATAATCTGAATGATTTGTTTCCTTTCCTTTCCTTGTATCAAAATCCTTGTAATTTTCTTCTATACTGAAAACAAAAATATCAAACAATTAACAATCATTCTTTAACAAGGAAGTACGAAAAAAAAAATCACAAATTCTTATTTAACACGACAATAACGTGAATGAGATACAAATATAATTAAAACGGGTACCTGTGATAGTGTATGAAAAAATTATTGTTATAATCTGAATTTTGTTAAAAGGCTTCTAATTTGTTAATTAAGAAGCAAATAATTAAAATCTTGTTTTGGGGTTAATAAGGTGCATACTGCATAGGATGGGAGGAGAAGAACAAGGGAATTATTAACCAAAAAAAGTAACGATTTTGTCAAGGTAGAATTATCGAATGTTACCGATTATTGCGGTTAAATTTATGCTCTAAGTAGTAATTAATTTCTTTGATATTCACCACACTTACGTTATTTTTAATTTTTATACATCACTTCGTTTTCTTAGGAGTTATTGGGGGTGTTTATGATAAATGAAACCAGTTTTGTGAATAACTTATACGGAGTAGTCCCTTCTCAATCATTTGTTTAAAACGAACACGACCAGGGTAGCGGTATTTTAAAACAAAGGTTTGATACAATCTAATTTTGGTTTCAGGAGAATAGGCAAACCAAAATGTGAATAATTTAGTTGTTTTGAAGCGGCAATTTTATATTTGATGGAAAGAAAAAAAAAAATGATCTAAAGACTTGAAAGCATTAGAATTGGAACAAAAACTTGGAGAATATGAATCGGTTTCTAACTAATTACTAATCGTGCATATTTTTATTATGAATATATTTATAGCACTAAGATATGATAAAATTGACATATGTGCATCATACTTTAACACTTTGACTAAGCAATTTGATTTCTAACCTATTTGACAAAATAAAAATAGAACATTATAAGTGTTTCAAGGAGACCAACGTGTAGGAAAGGGTGAAAGACAATAATGTTACATTTCAATAACTTATTAAAGATCTTTGTTATCTTTCGATATTTCAAATACGTCATTGCAGAAATAAAAAAAATCGGCAAAAATAAAAGAGTCATCCAAATCAAGAATCTGTAAAGAAGATCCATTGCTATTATTTTCAATCTCTTGCATTGTTCTTTATATGTGAGTATATCATTCCCTGTAATATTAATGTAAACACAAAAATAATAATTGATAAGATTCTAAATGATTCAAAACATAATAAAAATAAAAGGAGAATAATTAACTTAGTTCTCCGCGTATACTTTACATGTAATTTTTTTGACTAAAGTTGAAAATTTAACCTCCCGCAATATTAATATAAACACACAAAAAACTAATAAGATTCTAATTGATTCAAAACATAATAAAAATAAGAAGCGAATAATTAATTTAGTTCTCTAGGTATACCTCACCTACTAATTTTTTGACTAAAGATGAAAATTCATTCTACTGCAATATTAAAACAAACACAAAAAATAATAAATAATAAGATTCTAATTAATTCAAAATATAATAAAAATAAAAAGACAAAATAACTAATTTACTTTTCTATGTATATTTTAGTACTAATTTTTTGAATAAAGTTGAAATTATGGTTGTTATAATAGTTACATATGAAATTTTTTGCAACTTATTCTCTCAGAATTTTATGAATAGAACGAAGATAAAAAAAAAATATGAAATATACAAACTATGTATATATAGTAAATGAAAAGAAAGTTAAAAATTAACGCCATGTCCTTAAATAAAGGAAATAATGGTTAATTAATAAAGGTAAATAAATAACAAAAATTATGAGAGGAGATCAATGGTTAATTTTTTGTGTGTGTTTAAAGCTTATATTTTTTAAATTTTTTAACTTATACTGTATTTTTTTTAAATTGATAATCCATGTCACTTTTTTTCGTCATGTCACATTTAAAATTGTCATGTCACGTTTAATTTTGTCATGCCACACTTCTTAGGCTACCCTTTTAATTAGATTTTATAGATTATTTTTTTTAGATAAATACTTTATAAATAACTATTTAATTTAGCGTTGTAATTATATTGTATAAGTATACTATTTATACAATATATTTTCATTTATGATTACGGAGTAAATTTGTTACTTTTTATATTCCAAAATAACTTTAATATTTTAGATAACACGTTGAATAAATTCTAAAAATTATTATAAACAAAAGAAAGGCCAAAAGTGTATTAAATTAGAAGCTATTAACTCCACCTAATCATTTTACCTTTTAATATTTTTTTAGAGTGTAAAATATAATAATAATTAAAATGTTTTAGCTTTTAGATAAATACTTTGTAAATAACTTATCTTTACACGCAAGTATGCAACACTCAAAAAGTGACTGTAATAATTAGCCTTCAAATTATATTGTACAATAGATGTATATAATTTAATCTTTATTGCAAAACAAAATAGTTGCATGATGTAAATTTGCAGTGATGTGTTTTTTTATTTGGGGATTAACTTATTCTAACAATGAACACGTAAATTCTAAATTTAGCATGCTTTTTGATTTATTAATTGTTGTTAAATTTATTAAAAATTAAGAGTTTAAACTTTATTTGTTATTATGATATTTAAAAACTTGATATGCATTTAATGCTTGTAAATTAATTAGTTTTTTTTTAAATAATGATATTATGCTATTTAAATAAGTATACTATTTATACAATATATTTTCACTTATGATTACGGAGTAATTGTTACTTTTTATATTCCAAAATAACTTTAATATTTTAGATAACACGTTGAATAAATTCTAAAATTTATTGTAAACAAAAGAAAGGCCAAAAGTGTATTAGAAGCTATTAATTCTACCTAATCATTTTACCTTTTAATATTTTTTTAGAGTGTGAAATATAATAATAATTAAAATGTTTTAGCTTTTAGATAAATATTTTGTAAATAGCTTATCTTTACACGCAAGTATGCAACACTAAAAAAGTGATTGTAATAATTAGCCTTTAAATTATATTGTATAAATAAATGTATATAATTTAATCTATATTGCAAAACAAAATAGTTGCATGATGTAAATTTACAGTGATGTGTTTTTTTTATTTGGGGATTAACTTATTCTAACAATGAACACGTAAATTCTAAATTTAGCATGCTTTTTGATTTATTAATTGTTGTTAAATTTATTAAAAATTAAAAGTTTAAACTTTATTCGTTATTATGATATTTAAAAAACTTGATATGCATTTAATGCTTGTAAATTCATTAGTTTTTTATTTTATTTTTTTTAAAATAATGATATTATGCTATTTAAAAAACTTGGTATGCATTTAATGATTGTAAATTTATTAGTTTATTTTTTATTTTTTATTTTTTAAATAATGATGATGTGGCTTGCTAGAATTTCTCAAAAGTGAAATGGTGAAATGTGGTGCTTTGTCTTGCCTTTTTATATTATATATAGATATAGATATAGATATAGATATAGATGCATTTAATGATTGTAAATTCATTAGTTTATTTTTTTAAATAATGATGATTTTTTTTTTTTTTTTTTTTTTGGTAAAGAGGAGAAGGCATATAAGCCCAAAGAAAAACGAACAGAAACAAAAGAAAGCGAAAACACAAAACTAACTTCTACCAAACATCACGCTACACTACACCGACGACTCCCGGACCCATCGAGGCCAAGCTACTCCACTAATATCTTGCTGCGCAAGCTTGTATAACTGGCTCGGAATATTTGAGAGGTCGAACCGTATCAACTGATGCCCTTGTGTCACCCCATAATTTGCTAACCAATCTGCGCAAGCATTCGCTTCGCGATACGTATGGTGTATTTCCACCCTCCATGGATTGTCTCGAATGAAGGCTAAACAAATTTTCACCATATGACTATGTGCCGTAGGAACACTCGGAATTGACTCCATAAAGTTCACTACCGTCATTGAGTCTGTTTGAATAATTAGCTTAGTAAAGCCTTTTTCCAAAGCAATTATAAGCCCACGTCGTAGCCCCATTAATTCCGCCCGAGTCACAGTGGCAATGCCTAACCGTTCCGCAAAAGCTTCTATAATCTGGCCCGAAGTATCTCGGAAAATTCCTCCTGCACCCGCTATTCCCGGATTGCCTTTCGAAGCCCCGTCAATGTTCAAAGTCACCCAATCATTGGGAGGTGCCAACCACCGTACGAAAATCTTGACATTCCTGTGTTCACGTCCAAATTCAATCTCCCTGTTCTCTTTTGCACTCTTGACTTCCCTTATTCTATGCATAAGGAAGCTCAATTTATTATCCGCTATCTCATCCGCTCTATCAAAAACTCGACAGTTCCTCCATCTCCATAGCCACCATGCCACCACACCGAACACCGAAGCCCAATTTTCTATACCCGGTGGTCCCACATCCGACAAGTTCTGAATAACCCATTCCCGTAGCGAATTCAATCCGTAAAAATCACCGCTGTTCGAAATAGGAAATAAATTCCATACCTTTCTAGCTTCAACGCAGTCGCGGATAATATGCAAAGTTGTTTCATCCGCTCTTCCACACGCTCCACAAATTGGATCATCCGTTAAATTTCGTCTAGCTCGGTTTACATTCGACATAACTCGGTCATGTAACAAAAGCCAAAGGAAGACTCTCATTCTTTGGGGAACCCACGTCATCCATGGTAGTTTCCAAAATGATTCCACTCCTTCACATGGTTCATTCCGAATAATCCGTAACGCCGACTTGATGTTAAAAAATCCAGACGAAGTGGCTGCCCAGTAGTCACAGTCCGAGTTTTCGTCTCCGGGTATTACTTCGATGGATGCAATGCTATGTAGGACGCTATTTGGTAAAAATTCAGCAAAATTCGCCCATTTCCAGCCTATTTCATTATCCCACATTTCGTCAACATGTGTGCTTAATAGCTGCTCGGGTATTGGAATCAAAACTTCATCTTCCAAAGGCCGATTCAGCACCCATTTATCCTTCCAAAACAAAGTTTGTTTGCCATTACCAATTGATGAATTTAGGCCTGATTTCAGAATGTCAATAGCACCTACGACTCCCTTCCACAAATTTGAACTCGCTTATTTAGCCACGAACATTGCTTTGTCACATCTGCCGTGACAGTACTTGTACCGGATAACTCTTGCCCACAGAGCATTAGGTTCCGCTAATAGGCGCCATCCAAGCTTTGCCATAAACGCAGTATTAACTTGTCTCATAGAGCGGAGTCCAAGCCCGCCCTGTTCTTTTTCTTTCGTGACCGTGTCCCACGAAACCAAGCTGATTTTTCTTGCCTCTTCATCCCCTCCCCACAAAAATCTGCGTGCTTTTTTGTCAAGTTCATCACACAGTGTTCGGGGTAATTTCGCCGTCTGCATTGCATATGAAGGAATAGTAGATAGAGTAGACTGAATAAGGGTTGCTCGGCCAGCCAATGATAAGGTTTTTGTCTTCCATCCCGATAATCTTTTATCAATTTTTCGAGATATAAAATCAAAAGTTTCTTTTGTTACCCTTCCATTAATTGTCGGCATCCCCAAATACATCCCAAGATCATCCGTCTTAGCTATTCCCAGTACATCTACAATAGCTTGTCCCTGATTTTCAGACACATTCGGCGAGAAATAAACCTTCGATTTCGCCAAACTAACCCTCTGCCCAGATGCCGCAGTAAAAGCTGTGAGACATTTTTTAATTATTGTAGCTTGTTCAACAGACGCTTCACCGAACAAAATTATATCATCCGCAAAAAACAGATGAGTTAGGATAGGACCATTGCGACTCGAGGGGAAACCTTTCCATTGCTTATTATGATAAGCATATTCAATCAGTTGACTTAGTTTCTCCATACAAATAGTAAAAATGTAAGGGGATAAAGGGTCACCTTGACGTATCCCCCGGGTTGGCGCAAAGGTGTCCGTTTTTTCCCCGTTCCAAAGAATATTGAGAGTCGTAGAGCGAATACACTTCATTATGGTGTTAACCATCCTAACCGGTAACTTCATATCCATCAAAGTATGCTCAATGAAGGGCCATTCCAGTTTATCATACGCCTTTTCGAGGTCAAGTTTAAGAGCCATAAATCCCGTGTTCCCTTTCTTGGACCGCATTGAGTGTAGCACCTCTTGTACAAGGATAATATTGTCGGTTATCTGCCTTTTCGGAACAAAACTACTTTGCATTGGGCTGATTAAAATTGGGAGGACAGATTTTAGCCGGTTTACAAGCATTTTCGTGATTATCTTGTACGCCACATTACATAGGCCAATCGGTCGAAACTGTGAGACAGAGGAAGGATGGTCTGTCTTTGGTATAAGGCAAATAAACGCCTCACCTAGACTAACTGGAAACTCGTATTCATGGAGCACACTGAAAATCATTTTGCTCAAACTTTCATGTGTTGTTTCCCACTGTGCTTGATAAAAAACCGCTTGAAAACCATCCGGTCCTGGCGCTTTATATGGGGACATTTGGTTCAGAGCACACCGTATATCCTCTATCGAATAATTTCGTTCCAATCGTGTGATTTCAGCCCCTGTGAGTTGTGGGAACCGTCCGGACAAGGTTCCAGAGATATCAATCCCCGAATTGTTTCCTGTAAACAGCGAGCTATAATACTCCATTATCATAGTTTTCACTCTAGCCACATCCCATATCCAATTTCCCTCGGCATCCTGCAAACTCTCGATTCTGTTGTGTCTCCTCCTGATAATAGTGCTAAGATGAAACAGCCGCGTATTTCTATCCCCATCGCATATAGCTTCCATTCGGGATTTTTGAAACCAAAGAATCTCTTCCTCTCTAAGCACTTCATAAAGTTGGTTTTTCAATTTCAATTCATACTTGAATAAATAGTTCGCACCTCCATTGGATATTTTCCTTTGGACACCGATCAATCTGCGTTCCAAGCTCTTCTTCCGAGAAAATATGTTATGAAACGTGTCCCTGTTCCATTGCTGTAGGTTCTCGGCAAACTCATGAATAAATGGGAAAAAAGGCTGATTATTGTCCCAATTATCATCCACGAATTTCGAAAACTTAGCATGACACATCCACGCCGCTTGAAATCTAAACGGACGTAACACTTTCGGGATGGGTGCAAAACCAGTCGTGCTTACAATAATGGGGCAGTGATCCGACTGATTCTGTACCAGATGGCGCAATGACCCTTCCGCAAACATTAATCGCCACTCAGAATTACAAAAAGCACGGTCTAGTCTCGCCCATTGTCTAGTAGCAACCGTGTTCCCTCTGGACCATGTATAATTGGGTCCTGAAAAGTCTAATTCCAGCAATTCGTTCTTCTCCACCCATGAGTTGAAACGGTTACATCTCCTTCTCATGCTGTCACTATCCCCGTTCCTTTCAGACAAAAACCGGGTATCATTAAAGTCTCCCATAGCTAGCCATGGGCCATTATGAGTCTCAGCAAACTTTTCCAATTCTTCCCACAATTCAGATTTTTTCTTTTGGTCTGGACTAGCATAAATAGCCGAATAAAACCAAGGTATTTCGCCAATCCGATTGATTTCCACTGTGATATGTTGAGCGTGCGAAACAATCGGAGTAATACTTACCTCCTCTTCTTTCCAAAACAGCCAAATACCACCACTGAAGCCCTGCGCATCGACTCTTAATTTTCCACTGAACTGAATTTGGTCGCATACTCTCTGAGCAGTTTCGCCGCTGATATGTGGCTTGCTAGAATTTCTCAAAAGTAAAATGGTGAAATATGGTGCTTTGTCTTGCCTTTTTATATTATATATAGATATAGATATTATATATAGATGCATTTAAGGATTGTAAATTCATTAGTTTATTTTTTATTTTTTTAAATAATGATGATGTGGCTTGCTAGAATTTCTCAAAAGTGAAATGGTGAAATATGGTGCTTTGTCTTGCCTTTTTATATTATATATAGATTAGCTAGTTTAGCATACGTCGGTCTGACCGAAATTGAATTAATCCGATTAAAAAAAATTCAATCCAAACCTAATTTTTAGAAATTGATCCCTGACCCATTATCCGTCGCAAGCTTGTGACGGATACCGTTTTCTCTCACAAAATACCCACTTTCTCTCTCTCCGACACTATTCATGTGGTCCCCTTTCTCCACTAACTCATTTTGTATCCATTTTATCTCACAAAATATCCGTCACAAATAATAAACCGTCCAAGCAAGACTTACTATTATTAAAGAACACATATCCAATTTCCAAATTCAATATTGAGGAACACAAACCAAATTTAAATCCCGATCATTCATATCCAACATGATCCATATAATAATTTGGAACATTTAGGTGTTATTAGACTTGAAATTTTAACTGTGTCATATATAATGAATCTTTTACATTGTCAAATCGAGCTTCATCCCTCTTCGCAACCCATTACCAAACACTCCTTCACATCATGTGGACGGTGGCGCACTAGAGTTCCTCCTCTCTCACTTTCTGCTTGATCAGTAAAAAACTATCTTCAGTTCTGGTTGATCTTTCGCCAGTCCCAATTGCTAGCCGCAATACGATTAGTAGTATTCGTTCTTTCATGCGCATGTATCCTCATTGGTTTGTAAGTCTAGCTACAGGCTGAACTCTGTATTTCTTTACTCTTTTTCTGTAATGTTTACTTTTATCGAAAAATAAAAATAAAAATCAAGATCGGATCAGATCAGATTTTGGAGCATATGATGGATCGGTATGTATTTGGAGCGGGTATGTTTTGTAAACATTTTCGTTAAGCATGTTGGCCTAAATTCCACGGGTTTAGTATTTGATTTAAGTGTAATTCCCGGTTCGTTTTGCGTAATTAATATTGTTTTAGATGGATGGTTTTCTAAATAATATAAAATATGGTTTTCTAAATAATATAAAATAAGTTCGGGAAGTATGAAGTATACACTTATTTAATTATTTACGGAATTGCGGTATAGTTATTGGACGAATAACTATGACGGGGTCTCGCTAAAACTTTTAGCGGAAATTAAATTCACCTATTTCAAGAGTTGCATTGTTTGACAAAAATTCGTTTCTCTAATCTTACCCTGCTTATATATATGCCTCAAAGTTGATGACAAATTTACAGAAACATTTTATCATATTTTGCATCTAAAATCATTACCAATCTCCACAAAATACTTCTAATTTTACTTCTCTTTTTTTGTGCCAGAAACCAAAGAAACACCGTCTAACCCAGGCACTGATTAAGGGTCGAAATATTCTATTAGAAAAGCGAGGACGATTCGGTGTGATTTTTTAGAACGAAACGGAAAATTCGGGGCTTACCAAAAAAAAAAAAAAGAAAAATAGACGACAGCCCCCAAGAGGTTGAATTAGGGTTTAGTTTTTTTAGAGAGAGAATTTTTGATTTGCATGATTAACTTATATATTCGGTGTGATTTAACAATTGTCAATTTTTGTTTCGTGCAAATTCGTATCCACATTAACTTTTTAGTAAATATACAATATATATACCGAGTAATATTTTATTAATAGATGATATAAAAATAAATTTTATCGCGAAGTTTCATTGGCTCATAATGTAAAATGTGATTTACCTATTGTTTACTAATGGTTAACAAACACTTTTACCAAATTTTAGTAGATGAGGGTATTGCTACGAATCGGAACTTGCTAAAAGATTTAGGTTTATTGATCAACCAAACGACTGCAAGAGACTAGTGATCAAAACCGATGATCAAAGTTGATTAATTTGGTGTAGAGATATCAGTGAGAAAAATTTAATTTGATGGGAGGATAGGAATTAAATCATTGATAATTTAAGGTTGTTACAAATGGCGTTATGTATACAGAAAACAAAAATTCATATTTTGATCCAGCTTTCATTTATGCCAAATACTTCTCCAGTTTTTCTACCTCCTCGACGCTTCCAATGTAGAGTGGTACACGCTGATGAATCTGTAATACATTGACAGAGACAAACAATTAGTAATCTCACGACAAATAAGGTAAATAAATGACTGAGACGGAGACAGTAATACGCTTACCTCTGTTGGTTGAATGTCTAGTACTCTCTGATGACCATCTGATCCTTTCCCACCAGCTTGTTCGACTATGAAACTCATTGGTGCGCATTCATACAACAGCCTTAGCTTCCCATTCTTGCTCTTCTGGTCTCTCGGGTACCCGTAAATACCACCATACAGGAGTGTCCTGTGGAAGTCCCCGACTAAACTTCCTATGTACCGTGCAGAGTATGGCTTCCCGCTCGGACCTGGATCTTTCAAGCTGTCCATGTACGCCTTCAACTTGTCATCCCACATTTGGTAATTTCCTTCGTTGAACGAATATATTTTTCCCGATTTTGGGATTTGGATGTTTTCTTGTGTGAGTACAAATTCGCCGTACATTGGGTCTAGTGTGAATGAATACACCCCTTTACCGATTGTCAGTACAAAGATTACGGAGCTAGAGTACATACAATACCCGGCTGCTAGAAGATTACTCCCCGGCTGGCAGACGCTAACTACGCACCTTTGCTCTTCTGTCGTTAGCTGCACCATTAAACCATGACAGGAATTACAGTTCCATGTAACTATGTAAGTGTTGGGTCTATGCTTTGAATCTGTCAGTCGCCGCTTCGAACGACTATGCGGGTTTCTGTCTGGGCCTTATTAAATTAGGTCTAATCTGTATTGTTTTACTGTTTTAGGTTAAGAGTACTATATAAACTCTTAACCTCTACCCTAGCAGTTATCATATTCTATATGTTTTGAATCTGTAATCTGGAAAATCCTCAAATTAATAAAACTCTCTCCCTTCTGCCCTGTGGACGTCTGTACGCATTGTTTTATCTTTTAATACGGAGTAATAGCTAAGAAGGAAAAGATGAAGATACCTCAGCTTCGTCGTCAGACGCTACAATGCACTCATCATTGGGGCTGTAAATTCCGAAGATTGAACCAGTGGAGACAGCAGCGTCTATGTTGGATGACCCGTCAAGCGGGTCAAAAACAACAATGTAGTTACCAGAGTAACTTTCTTCGACTGCTACTGGTACATCCTCTTCTTCTGATGCTATTATGCCTGTCCTTCCACTTGATCTTAAACAGTTTGAAAAAACCTGTAACAAATAATCGACTCTTTATCCATCGTCTTATTTATCTCTTGTGCTTCTCGCGTTCAGCAATACTTACAAGCGTTGTTCAGATAATCAGCAATTTCAGGGTGTAAAAGATTACAAAACAGGATTCTACCAGTCGCGGTCGACCCGGTCGTTGTTATAGAAGCTAAGCTAATAATAATGTAAAGTTTATTTCATATGAATAATCCAACCTATACTCCATCTTCTCATATTAATGCTTACTAACGATTAACTAAGAAAAATCCAACCTATAACCTTAGTATTGAAATTTAATGCGTACTGTATTGAGTAAAATGTGTACCTCATTGGAGACGACGTCAAGTTTCTTTTGATCCTCACCCTGAATATTAGTAGCACCTTGAACACCAGTAAGGTTAGAAATACCAGCTCTTTGTACCAAAGAAGCAATCTGCTTACAAGCCAAGGAAATACTCGAAAGCACAATCGTCAACTCGGCATCAATAACACCAGCTTGCTCCTGCTTAAGCAACCAACCAGTAAGTGTCTGAATCTCATACTTGTTTACAGTCTTCTTCTTAGTTTCAGGCTCAGCAGCAGCAGCAGCAGCTCCTACTGCCATACACCGCACCCCGGAAGCGACATTCCGTTGCTGCCGTCTAGTAAATGAATGATGATGGGTTTTCGAATCACTGATACACAGTTGAAGTGGCGTAGGACATTTCAAATGTTTAACTGAGGTTACAGTTGTTGCAGCTCCTAGACTTGCCATTGTTATTTTTGATGTTCTTAGTTGAGGAATACATATGGGACGATTGAAAGGCTGAAAACGGATTGCTGACAATTGTGTGGCACCCACTTATCCTTCATTGAATATCCTAATTGATTTTGCGATCATAATTTGTTCATTCATATAAAGTTTAGTATTTTGGAAAATGTACGATATTTTGTGAGGGAATGAGACAGGGCGGCCCACTGACGAATCGTCAGCTAGGTAGCTCGGACACTTCTCGTAATGAGCCGTACCGTGTACGACAACAACACTTCACGGACACACGCTGAAACGTGTCGGACGCCTATAAAGTCGTGTCTAACTTTCTACAAATATTTGGGCATGTGTCTGACGCGTGTCCATGGTATTTCCATGGTATTTGAGCCGTGTCCATCGCGTGTCTACGTTATTTCGTCATCATTTGGGGTGAATGATGTTCTTTAGACGAGAAATGCGCAATCGTAAAAAATTACCTAGAATATTGGTTCAGATGAGAAATGAAAATGGGTTATTATCAAGGCAAATTTTACATTCACTTATTTAAAATTAATATCAAATACTTTTACAAAAATAAAAACAAACATTTATAACTACAAAATATATATTTTATTAAATTTAAATAACGTGTTCCGTGTCCTAAATTTCATGACATGCCGTGTCACGTTTCCGTGTCCGTTTAGGTGCTACCTAGATCGTCATCAAACTTTTCAGGGATAGAGTTGTACTTTATCTTTTCCATTGAATGGTTTACGTTTACTTTTTGTTTTTAAATTCTGCTTGCATGTTTTGAAAACAGTGAACAATTCAACGGAACAGACCTGACCTATTGCCGAATGATATTTTATGATTGATTAAAAATTAAGGACTAACGAATTAAGTAAAACTACTTTTACTCTCGTGCAAAAAATACACGAGTTTATTTGTATTAAATTGAAAAAATTAATTAGTAAGTAATATATTTAAAAGAAAATTATGATTTTAGGATTACATTTATATCAATCTAACATGTATAAATAATTTATACGCTTAACTTAAATGTAGGTAAAACAAAGCGTTAGTTCGACAATATAAAGATAAACAAATTTTTATTTAAGACGACTCAAATATGGGGATTGCTATATCACGCCCCCTGTTTTACTTGTTACGCCCCCTATTTTTCAATTTATTCCTATTTTACCCCTGCGTCTTGCGTTCAGTTTTGACGTTCGTTGGTGATGATGATTTCTGTATTTTTTTTGAGACGGTTTTTAAGACGGTTTTGGAGTTGGTTTTTGAGACGGTTTTTGAGACGGTTTTTGAGACGGGTTTTGGGTTTTTTTTAGACGGTTTACGAAACGTTTTTTTGAGACGGTTTATGAGACGGTTTTTGAGACGGTTTTTGAGACGGTTTTTAAGACGGGTTTTGAGACGGGTTTTGGGTTTTTTTTTGAGACGGTTTACGAAACGTTTTTTTGAGACGGTTTATAATTTCCCATCCAAATTATATTATTCCATACTATAGACGGAAAATAAAAAAATACAATGTCGTTTAAAAAAAATTAATAATAAATTGTCGTGTAAGAAATAAAATAAAAATACGAGAGTTGACATTGCTAGATACGGAAAAGAAAATAAAAATTAAAAAAAAAAATAAAAAAAAATACAATGTCGTGTAAAAAACACGACAGGACCTAGGCCATGTCGTGTGGACCACACGACACAGCCTAGGCCATGTCGTGTGGACCACACGACACAGCCATGGCCATGTCGTGTGGACGCTGTGTCGTGTAGTCCACACGACATGGCCATGGCTGTGTCGTGTGGTCCACACGACATGGCCAAGGTCGTGTCGTTAAAAATGAAAAAAAATGGAAAAATGCTGGCTGTGGGGTTCGAACCCACGCGCGCTTATGTGTAGAGATCTTAAGTCTTCCCCCTAAACCACTCGGGCAAACCAACTAATTGATATATGATAGAAAGAATATATTCATATTCAATTAGAATATTTTAAATACTTGAAACTTTTCGAGCAAAGGTACAATTACTCGAGTAAATTATGATATAATGATATATTTACGACGTCGTTATATTACCTATTAGCACGCTTTTCTTTTGTTGGATGAAACAACAAATTTTTACGAGACATACGCAAAATCGTTCCAAATTTTTTTCCTAATTCGCAATTAAACCGTCTTAAAAACCGTCTCAAAAATTGTTTATTATTACCGTCTCAAAAACCGTGTCAAAATCATTCTCAACAAAAAGTCTGAAATTCCGGCTACAAAATTATTATCAAAAACCGTCTCAAGAACCATCTCAAAAACCGTCTCAAAATCGTCACACAAACTATCTCAATTACCGTCTCAGAAAAAACCAACTTAAAACCCGGCCGTCAACAATACGTCAAAAAAAAAAAAAAAAACCAAAAAAGATTCAGGGGCAAAATGGGAATTATTTAAAAAGTAGGGGGCGTAACAAGTGAAACATGGGGCGTGATATAGCAATTTTGTCAAATATATGTGTAGGATGAATATGACCATATAATATAAACTCGGTCTATCTACCTACCCAAAAATAACCTGATCATATATAAGGTTGATTTTTTCAACCTACAAAATGATTATTCATGATTTTTATTTTCGATAATTACTTTTAATTGATTTCTTTTTGGTTATTTTCATCAAGATATTATAAATTGGATCTCCGTGTTAAATTTGGTGTATAATTATATAAATTTACTTGTCTATATTTTATTTGTTATTATTCATTTTGGTTGTTATTTTTTAATTTAGTAGTTTGAGATTTATTAATTTATAATCGTTAAACATATATGAATTTCAAAACATTTTTTCATTTTTTTCTTTTTGTTTTGCATAAAATTTTATGTAAATGAACTTTGTATCATAACTTAAAATATGAAAATGAATATTTTGAAATCGAAAGTTTGTAAAGAAAAAAATGGAGGAGAGAGATTAATTAAATAGAAGAAGATGATGGTAGGACCCATCTACCCTAAATAATGCGGCCAATAAGAAGCCTCTAAAAGCTATCCCTTTTATAGTAAAGGGATTGAACATGTAAAAATGATGAATTCAAAGTTTTGAGTCAACAAACCTCCACTATTAAGTGTAACTAGTTTTATGCCCGTACAAAAAATGTACGGGTCTATTTCTAAAAATTTCGTAAATATATTAAAAAAGTAGTACAAATATAATTTAATATGAACTTAAATGAGAAATATATAAATTATGAATTGATTTTAACTCCAAATAATTGATTTACTGGTATAATTAATTTTTTTTAATGATTATATAAATTAAAATAAATAATCATGACATTATGAAATAAATTTGAACCATATAAAATAGATAAAGAAATTGTATTGTATTTCTATATCTTACCCAATAAATAACTTACTCTCTAAATGAAAGTAAAATGATAGAAATATTTTTAATAGCAGTCTCTTAAAATTTGTGGATGATTTTATAAAGAAAATAATAATGTATTGTTAGTAAGACCATCTTTTTACTCGATGTTAACGTAGCTTTAATTGACTAATTCTCGAAGGTTGTTATATTTTCTTAAAAATCGTAAATTTATATTTTTTTTGTTAATTTAATGGGTTGGGTTTATTTGATCTTATTCAAAAAAAATTGATCTACGTTTCTTTCATTTTTTAATCTACGTTTTTTTGTTAATTTTTATCTCCTCGTGTATTTTTTTCATTTTTTTAATTTTATTGGGTTGGGTTTATTTGATCTTATTCAAAAGTCTTTGATCTACGTTTCTTTCATTTTTTAATTTACGTTTTTTTGTTAATTTTTATCTCCTCGTGTATTTTTTTTTATTTTTTTAGATATACGTATGTTTGTTAATTTTAACCCTTTGTATAATTTTTTTCGTTTTTTTCGTTTTTCATACTTCTAAATATTTGTTAATTACTTCTAATTGTCCAACTTTTTTTAATATTGTTGAATTTAATGTTTCTGGGTAGAATTTTAGTGATTTTTTTTATTTTCGAATTTGGAGTAAAGTTGTTTTTTTTATTATAGAGATAAAAATTATTTGTAACTTTAGAATGTTAAATGGAGAAAAGTAAAATGAAGAAAAATTAAAGCTCCTTGTGTGAGTGGTGGGACATGGCGAGAAAAAAGGTTTTTAATTTCCTAAATTAAGCAACCAATGAAAAAACAGGAAAAGTTGTTCCATTTATAGATAAGGGATTTAATCTAAAACCGTATACAATAAAACGGCATTGTATATTTTTGTTGACCCCAACTATTTTCGAGCTTGTAAAAATATATATTTTGGGCTAATAGACAACCATAAAAACATGGATCGATATAGATGCATGAGTCGACAATATCACCTAATAATAATTATTACTCGTATTATTTTATGTAGCCTTAATTAATTTACCAATTCGCAAAATTCTATTTTACGACGGTCGCACATGCGACCAGTAGGAAAGTGATCACATTTTGATACGTAGTGACCACTTTTGATTAAATAGTGACTTTTTTTTTCATATTTTTGAAAATATAGATATTTTTAGGATTTATTTTTCATCAAAATCTTAAAATTTGGGTCTCGTGTCAAATTTAATGTATATGTTTATATAGTATATAAATTTGCTTTTATACATTTTAATTGTCACAAATTATAGAGTAATACGGTCTCATATAAAAAGTTGTTCCTTCAGTGCTAATAAACGATTTTTCTTTTTATATATGTTGATCGTCTTATGATATGAGAGTATGAGACCGTTCATACAAAAATTTTAATTTAATTTTAATTGTCAAGGTATCCAAGAGGTTAATTTTCCGGAATTGTAATTTTTTTTTATTAAAATTTGTTGTCCCCTATATAGATTTCCGATTTTTTTAAAATTTTCTGAAAGTGATCACATTTTGATACGTAGTGACCACTTTTGATTAAATAGTGACCTTTTTTTTTATATTTTTGGAAATATTGATATTTTTAGGATTTATTTTTCATCAAAATCTTAAAATTTGGGCCTCGTGTTAAATTTAATGTATATGTTTATATAGTATATAAATTTGCTTTTATACATTTTAATTGTCACAAATTATAGAGTAATACGGTCTCATATAAAAAGTTGTTCCTTCAGTGCTAATAAACGATTTTTCTTTTTATATGCGTTGATCGTCTTATGGTATGAGAGTATGAGACTATTCATACAAAAATTCTAATTTAATTTTAATTGTCAAGGTATCCAAGAGATTAATTTTCCGGAATTGTAATTTTTTTTTTATTAAAATTTGTTGTCCCCTATATAGATTTCCGATTTTTTTAAAATTTTCTTTTATTGTAAGGTTGAATGTGATTAATTTTTTTTATCATAAGCTTTTTAACATATGAATATGTATATGAAAAATAATAAGAAATGAGGAGAGAGTAATTAATTGGAAAGAGGGTAAGTGGAGAGAGTGGGGTTGGTTAATGTGTAAAAAAAAATTAATTAAAAACTAAAAATTTCAGCCAATCACAAGCCTAGAAATGACCTTCCTTTTATATATAGGGGATAACAAATCAATTGACGATGGATTATCTTTTTATTCCAATACTCTTAATTAAGTGTTCTATTGTACTCCCTCCGAGTTTCTATGATCGTTCCTTTTGGTTTTATGATAAAAAATAAGGAATATATTATTTAAATGAAAGAAAGTACAATTGATAAAGTAGACAGGAGAGAGAAAGGGTAATTAATTAAATTTAATCACCCATCATTAGCCACTAATTTTCCCTCCAAAAAAGTAAATAAAAGTACATCATACACAGTAGCCTTGTTACAACAATTCGGACTTCAACATAATTTCCGATTTCGACATAATATCCGATGTTGACAGAAATTCCGACTTAAACATAAATTACGACTTCAACATAAATTCCGACTTCAACTATTTAAATAGTACCACTTACATAAATTAGACCGTCTCCAATAAAAAAAAAAAACGCTTACATAATTTTACAAACAGTAGCACTGTTACATAAACCGATAAAATGAAAATCGAACGAACTTCAGATCTGCATTTGGGTATTCCGTCAATTCGTCCTTGAGATGTGCCTGATATGTTAATGGAGAGGACACACAAGTAGAGCTTCATGTTTGAATTAGACACCAATTTTTCATTTTTGCGCCAAAACGAAAATTCATTCTAATTTCATTATTGCGCCAAAACTTTCAGCCAAATTAGTGCAAAGTTCAAATTGCTAGGTTTTTTCCTCAACTATATTTAAGGCCACAGTGACACTATGAACATCAATAAATTCCAGAAAACAAAACTACCACCATTTATTGACAAAGTTCCAAATAAATCAAACAATCTACCAATCAAGTAATCACCATTTATTTAGATACTGCCAATATTTCAATCAAAACAGCCTATTTCAATCAAAAGATGGTGAAACAAAACCTAACAAACTTGGAGAGGGCAAACATAGTCCAAATTATTCAAGTAAAATGCAGAAATGGGAAACCACCAAAGGGTGTTATGTCAGAACTTACTGAGCAATTTCACGTGACAAGGAAAACAATAACTCTCATATGGAGCAAGGCAAAACAACAAATGGACTTGGGTGAAGTAATTAACGTAAACAGCAAGATCAAGGGCAAAGCAGGATGTAAGTGTGCACAGTTTGATGCTGACAAGTTTAAGAACTTGGATTACAAACAGAAAACAACGCAACGAAGGGTTGCTACTGCAATGAAGGTCAGCCAAACAACGGTGGCTAGGTGGGTTCGAACAAAAGTACTGAAGAGCCACACAAATGCCCTCAAACCAGGTTTGACAGACAAAAATAAGCTGTGTAGGTTAATTTTCTGCTTATCACAGTTAGTTTATGACGAAACAAGTAAGAAAATCATGTTTAGGGATCAAGGAAAAATTGTTCACATGGATGAAAAATGGTTTTACATTACTAAAGATGGCCAAAGATATTACGTAACTCAAACTGAACCTGAACCATATAGGAGTGTTCAGTCAAAAACTTTTATTGGAAAAATTATGTTCATGTGTGCTGTTGCTAGACCACAGTATAATGCAAACAACGAATGTATTTTTGATGGGAAGATAGGCATATGGCTATTCGTAAATTTGGTTCCAGCACAGAGAAATTCTAAGAACAGGGTTGCAGGAACATTGGTAACTAAACCAATAGACTCGGTAACAAAGGAGGTTATCAAGAACATGCTGATAAACACAGTGCTGCCAGCAATCAAAACAAAATGGCCAGAAACTGGAGGCAAAACTATCTACATTCAGCAAGACAATGCCCGTCCCCACATCAACAACGAAGATACAGAATTCAGAGAAGCAGCAACAAGAGATGGGTGGAACATACAGTTAATACAACAGCCCCCAAATTCACCAGACATGAATGTGTTGGATTTGGGATTCTTTAGGGCAATTCAATCACTACAAACCCTAACCAATTCATACAAGTTAGAGGAATTAGTGGAGGCAGTGACAATTGCTTTTGACAGTTTAGAAGTGCATAAGCTTAATTATGTCTTTATAACTATGCAGGCTTGTATGGTTGAAGTGCTAAAAGTAAAAGGTCACAACAATTACAAGATTCCACACATGCATAAGAGCAGATTAGCAAGAATTGGACAACTACCACAATATTTGGAGGCAGAAGAGGAACTGGTAAAGAACAGGATTATGTATCTTAACAATCTAGACATTGTTGAGGTAGCTAATGCAGGTAAGGGATACAATATAACAGAATTAGTAGACTCTTTAGCACCATTGCAGCAGTTCGAGATAGATTTGTGTGCTTAAAATAGTTTAGACATCGTAGTTGGTTGGTCTATGTACTCATTTTGCGTACTAAGAAAGGTAGTACAAATACCAACCACATTTTGAAGACCAACAAAATGAAAATAATAGCAGAACATAGGATGTTGGAATTGCAGACTCAAAAGCAGAAGGCAAGAGAGCACCATACAACAACATTTTGGACAACAACATAACTGATTGAGGACAACAACATACAACATCATTTTGGAATCAATTCAGAGCAGAATGAAGACAGCAGGATACAGCAACATTTTGAAAAAGAAATGTCAATTCAGAAAAGAAGAATGTTCAGCAACTTTTGGAAAAACAAATTAGAACCAAAGTGAAGACTGCATCATACTACATGGCTTAGCACGAATGTTTTGTTATTTAAAGTGGAGTATGTATGAACTTTGCAGTTATTTTAATTGTGATGTTGGTTGAATTGTTATGTAAATTCAGTAAGCTTAATTCGAACCATCAATAACCATCAATAACCATCAGAATAGAATTCAAACCATCAATAACGTAAAACAATTCCTTACAATCATATTAACATCACAATCAATAACCATCAATAACCATCAGAACAGAATTCAAACCATCAATAACCATCAATAACCATCAATAACCATCTAAAACAACTCCTTACAATCATATTAACATCACCATCAATAACCATCAAAATAGAATTCAAATACACGAAATCCAGAAGGAAATAATTCCTGAACTTTGCACTTATGTAGCAATTATTTTATGTATGAACTTTGCACTAAATTTAAGTCTGATGTTGGTTGAATAACATTATCGCTCTACTTGGCATACAACTACGTTAACCCTAGTCAGACCACAACCGTATAAGGACAACTCGTACATCCATTGCCTCATCAGATTCATTGAACCTGGTGGCGTAATGAATGTACAAGCCATTCTTGCCCCCACATTTTGTCATTGGGCAAGTACCCATTTAAGAAAAAATGCATTTCATCATCAGTAAGTTAAAAAAAAAGGGACGAAAATAACAACCTCTAAAGATCTTCCAGAAGCATCTTAAATGCAGGAAAATACTTTGAAATTTCCTCAATGAACCACCTCCTGTGTTCAGGAGTGATGTGCGGTTTTCGTCGTCAATACCGGCATCAAACACATTTGTAAAAACCCAATTAAGTAGTATAAACGGGTTGTCGAACACGAAGACGGTGGGGATAGTTGTGTAATTATGTTCTAGTTTATGCGAGAGTCGGGGGTAATAGGTTTGCGAATGACTAATGACTAAAGATCAACTAAAACGAACAATTAAAGCAACTAAATAAGATCGAATCGATGGATGAGAAAACTAGGGTTTCGGGGGTCACTAAGGTGGCTAGACGAAGATGCTAGAAAGTAAACTAGAAGGTCTCAAACGAATAGTCTCGGGTAGTCTCTTCTCTCGAGTCGACTAACCTAGGTCGGAATACCCTAGCTTTCGCTACAAATATCACAACCAACCATCAAACATGCTAAGACAAACCCCCAACCGTCGCTAAAGGCAAGTCACGCTAAAATCAAAGCCCAACTTTCGTTGAGGCAAATCATCAAACACCTAGCATGCAACAAATGAAAGACTACTTTTTTAAGAACAACTAATCTACTTACTAGCATGGATTCATCATCTAAACAACACCCAAGATCACCCCTTGCCCTAGCAAGGAGACTACTCACTCATGGTAAATGAAAACATATGAATAAGGGATGAACAAAAGCAAAACATCATGAACAAACAAAGGATGAACAATTGATTCAAAGGAAACTTAAATAAAAGTAAAAACTAAGTAAAGATTAGAAGAATTATACCAATAACAATGGAAAAGGAAGTAGCTTGGATGACAAGTTGAAAGACTCTTTCAAATCTCCCAAAATACAACCCAAAATATCCTCTTACAATTGCTTAATAACAAGCCTAAGTAGAATCCTAAAGAGAGATTAACTAATAATGAACGATTAAGTAAGGATCTAAAGAAGATTAAAATAAATTAGAGTGTTTTTGAGTCTAAGTGTTAAGTAATGGAACAGTAAAAACCCTAAAATAAGCTTAAGAATGCGTAATCAAATGAAAGACTAAGTGCGGGTTTATATAGTGCGCGAAACTTTTCTCTTCTTTCCATCTCACTTCAATTTCGTCCAAATTTGACTTCTGAAACTTTTCTCTTCTTTTCTTCGATTTGGCTTGGATCACCAGCCGACCGGCCGGCTGCCGGTCTGGCACCGGCTGGGAGGCCTATTCTTTCACTCTGATTTTTCTTCATTTTTCTTGAGAGTACAGGTACCCTCAGCCGGTTGACCGGCTGCCGGTTGGCCACCGGCTGGGAGCCCTTTTGCAATAATCTGCCCAACTTTGCATTTTCTTCAATTCACGAAATTTGGCTAAGTGTAGGAAAGCATCCCCAGCCGGCTGACCGGCTGCCGGTTGGTCACCGGCTGGGAGCATGATATGGGACTTCTGACTTTTTTGCACGAAATTGAAGTGAGATGGAACATTAGCCGGCAGGCCGGCTGCCGGTGGTTGACCGGCTGGTAGGCAGAGCTAAAATGGCTGTAACATTTCTTCAAATTTTCAAGGAAATCAAGTCAATGCATCCCAGCCGGCCTACCGGCCGCCGGTTGGGGACCGGCTGGCAGGGCCTGGGAATGTTCCTTGCAAATTCCTTCACAATTCTTCATAAATCGCTCCAAATTCACCTCGATTTCTCTCGTTTCTTCGCCCCCGCCGTAATGCCTACAAAAATTGGACAGAATAGGAATATACTAGGCAACGGACGTAAAAACACCTAAAGACACGCAAATCGAGGTCGAATCGTGACCGAAAACAAAGAAAATGTAAAGGAAATGATGACCAAAATGGAGCTCATCAGAATTCCCCACACTTAAACCTTACTCGTCCTCGAGTAAGAGATCAAGTAACTATATAACCCTTATTAAAAACAAAGAAACAAACTAACTAATCTATCTATAAGCCGAATCGGGTTTAGCTACACCCGTAGCCCTTTCAACTCACAATTTGACATTCATGAGGGAGAATGCCCTATTGCAAGGCAAGTAAGGTCTTGCTACAAAACTTTTGATGCCAACAAGTAAAAACAAAACACGTATAGACAAGCAACGTGCATCGGAAAAGAAAGAAAACCGCTTGCCTCATTCAAGCGGCGGAAAACAACTAAAAGGGAACAAATTCAAAATCGTAAACTCCCTCACAAATATTAATTCTACAAGTCACTAAGGCAAGAAGGATGACAACAAAACACCGCCAAATCATGCTAAACTAGGCTACTTTCATAACCGTTATCCAAACACTTTTGTCAAGGGCGATCGGATGGAATGGAATGATGATCCCCGCAATGCTAAAGGCAAAAGATACAACAAGTCTAGATTCTTCACAAAGTAAAGGTCATGGGTCGTCCCAAGATCGACAAAACGGCATGGCAAAATAGATTTTTTTGGAATGGAATGCTCAAATCAATACAAAATGGTGGATTACAATCGAAACTTGACCTCATTCAATTTTTTTCATTTCTTTTTCATGTCATGAGTTAGGATGGGGTTTGTCCCACGCGTGCTAATGTCCTTTGCTTTCGCCAATCGCTTATTAGGCAACCGGTTAACCTCTAGACAATAGCTTATCGGGGTGACAATCACCCTGTCTTTGGGCGGTCGAATTCACAACCAATTGGGAAGCCAATTCAATGGCTACCTTCCAAAGCACATCGAAGTGGTACGCCTCCACCAAAACAACATGTTCTTATTCTTTTTCATTAACCATTTTCTTTTCTTTTCTTTTTCACTTGAGGTTTCTTTTTGTTTTTTTTCTTTCAAAACATTTCCACTTCTTATGATCATTGACAAGAGCATTCCAAATTTATTCATGAAAGTTATTGTTTTTTTTTTTTTGGGTTGCCAAACCGTCAAGTCGAACAAGGTCACCAAGACAAGATAATCAAAACCACTTCACATCACGGGGGTGGACAAGGTGACTCACATGCAAACCCTTGACTTGGTATTGGACCATGGTCAGAAAGATACTAGAAAAGCATGACCTAGGGTGTTTTAAAAATCATTCTAAAAGACAAAGTCATAAGTAGAAGAATTATTTGCAACGGCCTAAACGATTTTGTCAAAGTTCTCACACTAGTAGAAAAAAACGTTATTTGAGGCGTCAAAATAGAGGGCTTTTGCGGCGTTTTGGATGCAGCAGCAAATAAAGGGGCCGCAAATAAGAAATGTTATTTGCGGCGTTAAAAAAACGCAGCAATTGATGAGCTATTTGAGGCGTCTATGGAAAAAAACGCAGCAAATGAGAACCCTTATTTGAGGCGTTTTTCTAAAAAAACGCCGCAAATAGAAAAGGCTATTTGAGGCGTTTTTTGAGAAAAACGCCGCAAATAGGTATTAAAAAAAAAAAAAAAATCTTTTTTTTTTTTTGCAAATTAAATTATTTAAACAAGTTACTTAAATATAATAACTATCAAATGTATATTTCCACAAGAGAATCTTACATCATTTTTGTAATTATTCTAAATAACAAATACAAAAATATACAATGCTTAAGACTAATTTAAGTGCTGATATACAAGCATACGTTTATTCACATCTTCAGCCAATTTAGCTTCAAGGGCCCTTCCCCCAGCTTCAGCCATAGCTTTCACTTTAATAGTTTCGCGCTCCATTTCAGCCTTCTCTCTTTCAGTCTGACGACGCTGTGCTTGTATCTGCTCTTTCGTTGCTCGCCTAGCTGTCTCCTGTCTGTCAGCTGACTCCTCTTGCATCCTAACAAGCTCCTAATTCCTCGTTCGTTGGTACTCATGCTCTGTTGCCATCTTTTTCCTGTCCAATTCATCTTGGTATCGCGCCATCTGTGATTTCACTTGCGCTTGTTGCTGATTTAACTTCTTCTGCTCTTCATACATTACTTTTTGCTTTTCCTGTGTACATTATAAAGTCGCATCGTCAAATAAATCAGTATTCTACATTTCTGCATATAATGCTGGGTAACAGAAATCAGAATACAGAAATGAAGACTCACCCGAATCTTTTGGCCTAGATACTCCAGTCGTTCGAAGCAAAACCTAGGATGCTCGTACTTATATTTTGACGGGTGCATAAAGCAGAGCTGAATAATTCAAATAAAACGCGAGGTCAGAGCTGTTCCATTACAGGAAGGATATAAAAATAATTATAAGGTAATAAACTAGGAGTGCTAGTTCACTGGATGTTTTGATCAGGTGCTTATTATTAGATTGCGACTAATTAAATTGCTGCGAAATCAAAAAAGAATAGAAGAGCAGGAGGTTATGATACCTGAAGGGCAATTAAAGACGAGCTTCAACGAAAAGTAAAATGCATTGCTGCTGTGATTACTGTTGGAGTGTTGTGCTCCAATCATTTGCCAAGAAAGACTGAAAATAGTGGATGCCATAGGCAGGCTTCAGTTAGCAAGTGACAACCTTCTTAATGCTTCTGCTAGAGGTAAGAGGTATATTATAATCACTGATCAGACATAGCATGAGTGTACAGTTTACTAGTAATGAATTATGCGGAAAGTACGTGTTTATTTGATTATAAGTTCTGCTAACATAACATTATTTCTATTTGCAGTGCTGTTGGTTACAGCTTACAGGGGCTCAAGATAGAATTACTAAGACTACAAATCTACTACAGTTGAATGTATAATGCTTTTAAGTTCCTGTTATTTTGTTGTAAACATGACTTGTCTACCATAGTTTGTGTCAGTTGAATGTATAATACTTAATGTGAGTATACTAGCTACTAGACTCGGAAGTCATTTCTAGAGTGCTGCAGTGACGACACGGACATGATAAAGAAAAATTGTCACTTTCCTAAACAAACATTTTTCTCGCAGACTCCAATATGACTCGATTGAGATGGCCGAACTAGAGCAAACTTAAATATAACCAAAGTCAAACGTTGATCCAATCTGGAACCAACCATGACACGACGACAAGGGCTCTAGCGAATGGGCCTTCGGAATGGGAGATACCGCGACCCAGGCACCATATCCATATAATTTAGGCAGGAGCTATATGGTGGGAAAAATTGAAAGGTAACTCGATTTGGGAAAGGATCTTACTATACAAAGCAGATAAGAGGGGATTATGCAAGTTGTTCTACATGAAATAGCTGAGGGAGCTCTTCTTCCTTGACCCGCCTTCACCATATAGATCATTCCACTGCACCAGCTCATTCATATTTGTAGACTCCGATGAAAAGCTTGCGCACACCTGCAAATCACGAACACTGTTAGTGTGACATTCGAAAATCGGTACCCACCAAGATCACACAAGAAGGCATTAAGATTGAAAATCCTATTTTTGACCCATTTGGTCCAGTTTGCTAACAGGTACTCATGACGGTTTGAAACATGTCAGTATTAAAATGATACTTTCATTGTGACTCCCTTTCATTTGGAAAAGTACACTATTTTGTCAGTATCAAAATGATACTTGCATTGGCTTAGAGAAAATTGAACTATAGTGTATATTAGTAGTTCAGACCTGTTCTTGGGCATATTTGAAGTCGCTCATGTTCAAAGAACGCACATCATCACTATTGTATAGTACGGCTGATCTACTTTCAGCCACTGCCGAAGCTTTCTCCTGCACAGCACCAAAAAAAAAGTTTACATGTTCTGTACTTCTGTCATACACTCAGACATTACTAGAAGCACAAGTTTTACATAGTACCAGATACAAATAACATGTTTTACCGCAACTTGGCATATCATGATATTGTTAAGGTATAACTCGTACCTTTTCTTCACCCATTTCCAAGAACCCTACCTCTAACAAAAGAAATTCAAAACTCCCACCTTCTGTGAATATCTTCTACAAGCCAAATAATGGTTTTGGCCAACATGAAAGACAACCTCCGAAAGAATTTTCATCCATCATGGATATTCGTTTCCACCAACCAAATGGCCATCGGAAAATATCTACAATTATATTCATGTTTGGTATTTGCTGGAAAATATATTTTTTCCCCAACTTTTGCTAGGAGTCTTGGGTGAAATGTTCATAAAACAGAACCAGACAGAACACAACAGTGAGCAACATGGCAAACAACTGATTCTTCAAGGATCGCAGTAATTGTTAAGGAATTAGAATTGAATACGGATAAATAAAACCCAAAAGAGAAGCAATCTTATTATTTCGGTATAAACCTAAATCCAAACGAAATCCAAACAAAGTAATTATTATTTCACACTTATCAAAATCCAAACAAAAAACCCTAAATTTCATACAAACCTAAATCAAAGTAAGAGAAAATTAATTTGATATATAAAACAATTTAGAGTACCTAGGGTTGAAAGTGAGGAGTATTTGCAGTAATGACAATGGCGAATTGATGTGGTGTTGGTGAATGATATAGGAAGATCCATGTTCCTTAGGCACACGATGATATCTGCACAGAAACGACGAACTTCCGGTGAGTGAATACAACCATTGACGATAATTCATATGAGAGGAGGTCGTCGGAAAAGAAAAGGTGCACAGTGAGTCAGTGACAGACGATGTTGCCAAAAAACTGCTGCCAACAATTCACATTCACGAATACCTGTTCAGAAGCATTCAGAAACACTCACAACTACATCTGACAGCCAAACAGACCCACATTCAGAACAGAATTTGAGTTGCTCAAGCACAGATGTACCTACTATAAAAGTGGTATCAAATCATCTCCCATACTACAATCAAATCATCTCCCATACTACAATCAAATTATCTCCCATACTAACTCAACAAACTTAAAATTAATCAAGCATTCAAACATATTAGCCGAAAACACAATCATTCTTAAGTAGGGTTTTGAACAACATGAGTATAATAGGAACTGGCGCATAATTAATACTCAATCGTAGCAGCTTATATTCACAAAATTACAAGTCCTACTTAATTGAATTGAAAACAATCCATCCCTATTACTCATATATCATTTAAAACGATTCATCTCCCGAATAAACTTCAGTTTAATTGAAAGGCCTAACCCTAATACTTAATTGTAACCTAATTGGTAAAATAATTGAATCCATTAACCCTAAATGATAAAAACAAAACATAAATTCAGTTTTAAACTGAAAACAATTCGGGAAAAATAAAGGATTTAAAAAATATTGATAAAAAACGAACCTAATTGAAATCTACGAATTGGTCAATGATGAGCTGCTGTCTGTCGGCGTTCTATCACCGACCTTTGACGGAAATAACAAGGTGGACATGAAATGAGGAATTTTTTTAGGGAAATTCGGTGAATGAGGGAGGACTGAATGATCGAAAGAGATGGGGATTAGATGGTGAATGAGGGAGGACTGAGGAGGGATGTGTTATGTGTATCACACGCAGGACTATTTGCGGCGTTGATGATAAAACGCCTCAAATGGCTTATTTGAGGCACTATTTAATTAAAACGCCTCAAATAACTTTGTACCTTTTTCTAATTATTAAAATGAATTTTCTATTTGCTGCGTTTGTTAAAAAACGCCTCAAATAGATAGCCGCAAATAGCTATTTTTGTACTAGTGTCAATTAGGCATTTTCAAAACATTATCCTAAATGCAACTATATGCCATGAATGCAACTAATATAGACATGTTATAATGCAAGTGAAACTATCAAACTACATGCCAAACAAAGCTAATGCATCTCCTAACAGCACAAAAGCACACAAGCCACACACAATCTCCACAATGTACTCCACATCCTCCAAATACAAGCCCATCCTCCTCATTTGCAACGAAAGAATGAAAATGAGAGTGAAATAGAGGTTGGAACGATCATACCGTGGTGTCTTCAAGATCCAAAGCAGTGCTCAAGCGAGTGTTACCTATGCGAAAGGAGAGAAAGCAAACACAAGTATATACAATTCTACACTAATAAGGTAAAAACATGTTTTTGAATTTTTCAAATTTTTCGATTTTTTTGGTATTTTTGAACTTTTTCATACTTACAAAAGCAATCAAATATTCACAAGGTGGATATTTTCCCTCCCCACACTTAAGACTTACATTGTCCTCAATGTAATAAAGTGCAAATGGGGAAATGAAGTAAAAGAACGAAAACAACAGGTTTTTGGCTTTTTTGAAATTTTTGAGAAAATAAAAACTTGTTTTTGTATTTTTTTGAAATAAACGGTTCTTCCTCCCCACACTTATTTATATGCATAATGTGAGGAGGAAAACCGGAAAATAAAGAACATATTTTTGAAAGTTTTTGGTTTTTCAATTTTTTTGGATTTTCGATTTTTAAGAAGGCATTAAAAACAAAGGTAAACAAAAGAAAAGAAAAACTAAAAACTAGACTAAAAGCAAACTAAATGCTCTAAACTACATGTATGCAATCTATATGTGACAATATGATACAAAAATATAAATCTAATGCATCTAAATGAATGCAACTATATGCATCTAAATTAATGATGTGAAAACATGAAAACTAAACTAAAACAAACTAAGTAAACTAAACTAACTACTCTAAATGCATGCTATAAAGAAAATGCAAACTAAATCGAGATTTGGATTAAGGGAGTTACTTGTTTTGTTTTGGATTTTTCCATGGGAGCAAAGTCATCACCAACCACCTCCAAAGGTGGTCACTCATCACCATCATCTTCATCACCATCACCGCCTACATCTTCTTCGCCATTGCCCTCATCAACGACCATGAAGTCGTTCGGGTTGTTCACGAAATCACGGAAGGGGGAGGCTTGAGAGCCACTAGCTCCCGCATCACTAAAGCCGCCATGGAAGGAAGAATGCCTCGGAGGGTCCGCATTTCCCCGGAAATTGGGGGGAAAGATCGGGTCTGAGAAATAACCCGGGGCAACATTAATTTCCCCGTAAAAACGCCCCTCGGGAGGCACATAACCCCTATCAGGAGGCATGTAGTATGACGGGCGACTACCATCCGGATGATGATAACCCTCGCGGACGGACCGATCATAACTCGGAAATGTCCCATAAGCTTGATCATGGTAAAGGTAATCAAGCCTATAGGTCAAATCCCTATGCCGCTCATCGGCTATGGCTTGGCGCTGGTCCGCTAAATCCGCTGCACTCTTCATGCCCAAGTCAACTCGGGCCATGAAATCAATAAGCTCTGGGGGGCATGAAGAAGAAGATGGACCGGAGGCGGAGGTGGATCCCTGGAAGTATGAGGGACCACTCTGGAACTGGGACATGGAAATGGAGGGCTGCTGAAAAGCCTCAAACTAGAGGTCGGTAGGAGTGGCACCGACTCTATCTCTGGTGTAGACTCTCGGGGCACGCTGGTCTGGTGGGAGGTCCTCGGGGTCCGCCTCGATATCAAGGAGGTAAGAGGTTTTCCCCGGCACAACTTTCATCAACTCGGTGTTTGGCAAAGGGACTGAATTCTTGAACTTGTTGTCAACCCAAATCTGCCAATACTCTTTGCGATCACTGGGGTTATACCGTACCCACCCCAAAGCATCCTGCAAGTATCGGCTAGATAACACATTCTCGCCCTGAATGAAGTCGACCGTGAAGTGCCTCTGACAACGGTTGTTGGCAATCAAGGTGACCATCCCCCCAACACAAATGGGGGTAGTAAGCCGAGGTTGGGATGCCAACCTACTCAAGTGAAGGGCCATATGGTGAGCAATGTTTAATTTCGGGCCACCAACCAAGTAACAACCAAGTATCTCGAGCTCCGTAGTAGTGAAGTTGTGCGGCTCATCCCTAGAGAAAACGGTCCACCCCATGAACCTATGCCATATCCTAATCGGTGCCAAATGCACCCTATTAGCCGGTTTCTTTCTGCTTCTATCACTTACAAGACCGGTGATGGCTGTCCAAATGAGCTCGGTATCAAAGCCCTCCGGAGGCTTAATGGCTAGTTTTCCGTCTAGCCCAAAAATTAAGGCAAATTCCTCTAAAGTGAGACGATGTTCCCTATTCATCAATCGGAACTCTAAAAATGCAACTCTCCCCAAAGTTCGGTTCTTAGTAACAACCAACGAACTCAAAAATTCCCAAGTTAACCGGGGAGATGTGTGAACCGGTTTTGTCTCATACAAGGTTTTCATACCTAAACCCTCAAAAAGAGCCGCTGTTATTTTCTCAATCCCTAATTCTCTCAATCCGGCTCTATCAATAAACCTAGTTGGGTGAAGGGGGCGATTCTTAAAATATGTGAAATTACCTTTTTGTTGGATTGAGGCAAAGGTGAGACCGGGAAAACAAGGATCCGGGCCAATGTTGCCACTCCCCATTACATTTTCGACCTCTTGCTCAACCGAAGGGTCGTGCCTTGATTTGGATCGCCTTTCTGTTCTTCCCGACATGGTTAATTGAAGGAGAGGTGATGAGGGAGTAAAGGGGGTTTTGATTTGAGAGAGTTTGGTGAAGTTTGTTGGGGTTTTTGAAGGTAAGGGATGAAGAGGAGTGAAGGAAATAAGGAAGAGAGTGGAAGAAATGAAGGGAAATGAAGAAGAAAGGAGGAAGAAATGAAGAAGAAAAGGGGTGGTTATCTTTTAAAAATACCCGACAGAACACTCCCAGCCGGTCTGGGACCGGCCGCCGGCCGACCGGCTGAGAGTGAGGGTTTGGTAAAAATTTTTTGCTTTTTCGAAATTTTATATGGGATTTGTTTCTGAGCCGGCCGACCGGCTCAAAAACAGGTCTTCGAAATCCTTCGTCTTCTCTTCTTCATTGCTCACTCACAAAAACACTCCCAGCCGGCGGACCGGCTGCCGGCTTACCGGCTGGGGGATCATCTTTATCTTCTTTTTCTTCAACTTTGGTCACTTACAAGAACTCCCAGCCGGCGGACCGGCTGCCGGCCGACCGGCTGGGGAACCCTTCTCCTTTCTTTTCCTTGAATTTGGTTCAAACAACACATGATTCTCAGCCGGTGGACCGGCTGCCGGCCAACCGGCTGGGAATCACTTCCTCTTGAGTTTTTCCAATTTTGAACAAGTACTCGCCTTCTCAGCCGGTTGACCGGCTGCCGGTTTGGTACAGGCTGGGGATGCAAAATCTGAAATCTGCCCAAATAAACTATCAAAAACAGAAATGTGTCCAGGTCCTCCCAGCCGGTAGGGTACCGTCGGCCGGTGGGCCGGCTGGGAGTACCTGTACACAATTTCGAGAAATAATTTAATTTGAACATAAAAATCAACTTTGCCTACAACGGTTTTGCCAATATTCCTCCGACTATGCTCATGAATCATCCACAAACAAGCAACAATCATATCCAAACATCTCATGCAAGCTAAAAATTAAACTAAAACCGAACTAACCATGAAACTAACATGAAAACTAGATGAACTAAAGGAAACTAATACTTACAACCGGTGGTTATTGAGTGACTCCACCAAACCTTTCATGATCAAACTTCCTTGAAATCAATCTTCCTCGGGGAGTGGGTCCCCGAGGTCAACAACTTCGACGGTGCCTTTGGAATCTCCTTGATAATAGCGCTTAATCCGATGCCCGTTGACTTTGAAGGTGCCACCGCCTTCACTCCAAAGTTCAAAGGCCCCATTAGGTGAAATATCCATCACTTTGAAGGGCCCGGACCATCGTGATCTAAGCTTTCCGGGAAAGTTCTTGACTCTAGAATTGAAGAGGAGAACAAGGTCTCCTATGCTCACATTCTTCTTCACTAGCTTGGCATCATGCCACTTCTTCGTTTGCTCCTTATAGAGTTTTGAACTCTCATAAGCTTCATATCTAAGCTCCTCAAGCTCACTCATTTGCAAGAATCTCTTCTCCCCGGCCATGTCTAAATCGAAGTTCATCTCCTTCAAGGCCCACCAAGCCTTGTGCTCAAGCTCCACCGGGAGGTGGCATGCTTTCTCGTACACAAGCTTGTAGGGAGTCATTCCTATAGGTGTTTTGTAGGCCGTCCTCAAAGCCCATAGCACATCATTCAATTTTTGGGACCAATCTTTCCGGTTCTTTTGCACCACCTTCTCTAGAATAGCCTTGATTTGACGATTTGAAACCTCCACTTGCCCACTAGTTTGAGGATGGTAGGCAAGTGCTACCTTGTGGGTCACTCCATAGGAGGCTAGGAGGGCTTTGAATGTATGTTTCCGGAAGTGAGAACCTCCGTCACTTATCACTATTCGGGGTACACCAAAACGGGGAAAGATGATGGTCTTGAAGAGGTTTACCACTACCTTGGAGTCATTGGTGGGGGAGGCAACCGCCTCAATCCATTTCGAGACATAATCCACGGCTACTAAGATGTACTCATTCCCGCATGAATTGGGGAAAGGTCCCATGAAGTCAATCCCCCAACAATCAAACAACTCAATCTCCAAGATGGTTTTTAGGGGCATCTCATTCCTTTTACCGATGTTGCCCGACCTTTGACAAGCATCACAAGATCTAACAACATCGTGAATGTCTTTGAACATTGAAGGCCAAAAGAACCCTCCTTGAAGAACCTTGGCTATAGTCCGTGAAGCCGCCAAGTGCCCTCCATAGGCGGAGTTGTGAACCCGATCCACAATTTCAAGTCCCTCTTCCTTTGATACGCATCTCCTCAAGAGCCCATCCCCACACTTTTTGAAAAGGTAGGGATCATCCCAAAAATATCTCTTAGCATCCACTTTCAACTTTCTCCTTTCTCTTGCTTCCAACTCCTCCGGGATAAAGCCATTAACAAGATAATTGGCAATATCCGCAAACCAAGGCAACTTATTGCCTATTGCCATCAAACTATCCTCACGCAACCATTCATTGATTGGGCCATCTCTATCATGCAAACCATGATCCTCAAAAGTCAATCTAGACAAGTGGTCCACAACCACATTCTCCGACCCCGACTTGTCTCTTATCTCTAGATCAAATTCTTGGAGTAAAAGAACCCATCTCAAGAGTCTTGGCTTGGCATCCTTCTTCAACATTAATTGCCTCAAAGCGGTGTGATCGGAGTACACCACCACTTTAGATCCCATGAGATATTGCCTAAACTTCTCAATGGCATGCACGATTGCCAACATCTCCTTTTCGGTCGTGGAATACTTTGCTTGAGTTGAATCAAGAGTCTTGCTTGAATAGTATATCACGTGGTGTTTCCTATCCACAACTTGACCTAGGACCGCTCCTACCGCGTAGTCGGATGCGTCACACATAATCTCAAAAGGCAATCCCCAATCCGGAGCACGAATAATAGGAGCCGTCACAAGCGCTTCTTTGATCCTAGCAAAGGCTTCAAGACAATCATTAGTAAACAAAAAGGGAGCATACTTGAGAAGAAGAGAAGTCAATGGTTTGGCAATTTTGGAAAAATCTTTGATAAAACGCCGGTAAAAGCCGGCATGTCCAAGAAAACTCCTCACCCCTTTCACATTGGTGGGGGGTGACAAGTTCTCAATGACCGCCACTTTTGCACCATCAACTTCTATGCCCCTCTTGGACACTATGTGACCGAGCACAATTCCCTCCTCTACCATGAAATGGCATTTCTCCCAATTGAGGACAAGATTGTGCTCCTCACATCTTTTCAACACATTTACAAGATTAGAAAGCCCTAGGTCAAATGAATCACCATGAACACTAAAATCGTCCATAAAAACCTCCATAGATTTCTCAAGGAAATCGGCAAAGATGGCCATCATGCACCTTTGAAAGGTGCCGGGTGCATTACACAACCCGAATGACATCCGCCGATAAGCATACACACCTTGGGGGCATGTAAAAGGTGTTTTCTCTTGGTCTTCCGGGTGAATGGGTATTTGAAAAAACCCGGAATAACCGTCAAGAAAACAATAGTACGAATGCCCCGCAAGCCTCTCTAGCATTTGATCAATGAAGGGGATTGGGAAATGGTCTTTGAGAGTGGCCGCGTTCAACTTACGGTAATCGATACACATCCTCCACCCCGTCACCGGACGAGTCGGTAGGAGAGTCCCATCCTCTTGTGTAACCAAAGTTACACCCCCCTTCTTGGGGACAACATGGACGGGGCTCACCCACAGGCTATCCGTGATCTCATATATGATTCCGGCCTCAAGCAATTTAAGGACTTCACTCTTCACTACATCCGTCATTTTCGGATTCAATCTCCTTTGACCTTCCACTCTAGGTCGACTCCCTTCCTCTAGAATTATTCTATGCATAAAAAAGTTCGGGCTTAGCCCCTTGATGTCATCAAGGCTATACCCCAATGAGCTCCTATGATCCTTTAAAGTTGAAATGAGTTTGGATTCTTGTTGCTCCTTGAGGTTGGCATTGATGATCACCGGGTAAGCCTCTCCCTCCCCAAGAAAGGCATACTTGAGGGAGGGAGGAAGGGTTTTGAGTTGTACCTTTGGAGGGAGCATTCCCTCCACCTTCTCAACTTCCTCATCTTCTAGCTCAATGTTCTCATCCATTTCCTTGTCTTCACTAGTTGTGATGCCACATAATTGTTCCATGTGGCCTTCCTCCTCTTCTTCCATCTCTACCATCTCCCTTACCACTTGCTCCACAATGTCCAATGTAAATGCTTCATCATGCTTTGGACCTTTCATCATAGTAGGTAGATTAAACTCAATTTTGTCATCCCCAACTCTAAAGGTGAGCCGCCCATTCTTAACGTCTATCAAGACGCCTCCGGTAGCCAAGAAAGGCCTACCAAGGATGATGGGAGTGTGGCTATCCTCCGGAATATCAAGGACGACAAAATCGGCGGGAATCAAATGCTTACCCACCTTGACGGGTACATCCTCAAGCACTCCCAAAGGGTGTTTGACGGACCTATCCGCCAATTGGAGGGTGATACTTGTAGGAACTAAATCATTCAAGCCAATTCTTTTTGCCACTTTCAAAGGAAGTACACTTACACTAGCTCCTAAGTCACAAAGGGCACGAGAGATAGGAATGTCACCGACTATGCAAGGGATAGAGAAACTCCCCGGATCACCAAGTTTCTTTGGCTCCTTTTGGAGGAGAAGTGCACTACACTCCTCCCTCATAGCCATTACTTCTTGATCACCCAAGGTTCTCTTGCCCGACAAGATTTCTTTTAAAAATTTGGAGTAAGTCGGCATATTCAATATCACCTCCGTAAAGGGAAGAGTCACTTCAAGTTTTTCAATCATTTTACAAAAAATTGTGAACTTGAAGTTTTCCTTTCCCTTCAAAGCTCTTGAAGGATAAGGCAAGCTAGTTGGTTGAGGGTTAGATAGTACCTTGGTGGGTGTTGGTTTGCTTGTTACCTTAGTATTTGGTTGTGGAACCAACTCCTCTTGTCTAGCATCCACCTCCTCCAAGATAACTTCATCTTATTTCTCCTCATAAGGGAGGTCCTCCACATAAAAGTCATCATCCCTTGAATTGCCACCATCAACTTCTTTTCCTTTGTCTTTCACAAGTTCTAAGATAGGCTTCTCTTCACCATAATTGTAGTCTTTGTACGGGTCCTCTAGCTCCGTTCCACTTCTCAAAATCACCGCATGTGCTTGGTGATTGTGTGATGCATCTTTGGAACTTTGACCTTGGGCAAGGAAGCCGCCCGGTGGCCTTTGTGGATTGGCTAGAGCTTGAGAGGCAACTCGAGCCTCCATTTCCCGTATCTCCCTTTGGTTGGCACTCTTCAAATTAGCCATCTCTTGGGTGTGAGTTGCTTGCATGTTCTTGACAAGCTTCAATAACTCACCCACTTGGGAATCACTAGTATCTTGGTGAGGTGCATTGGTGAGGGGCAAGGGGAACCCATAATCATTCCTTGCACCCCCACCTTGAGAGTTGCCCTTCGGAACTTGATTGTTGAAGTTTTGCCCTTGATTGTTTGGTGGAAAGTTTTGGTTGAAATTTTGGTTGTAATTTGGGTTGTTGGGATTTTGTGGGTTGTGGTTGTAGTTGTTTTGATTTTGATTGGGGTTGTTTTGAAATGGTGGTGGATTGAAGCTTTGGTTTTGGTGTTGGTTGTAGTTTTGGTTGTTGTTGAAATTTGGATTGAAATTTTGTGGATTTTGGTTGTTTTGGAAATTGGGGTTGAAGTTTGGATCATTGAAACTTTGTTGAAAGCCTTGATTGGCTTGATTAGATTGGTTGCCTTGGTAGAAATTGTTCCTCGGGTTGAAGTTTCCACCCCTTGGTTGAAAATCGGGGTGGTTTTGCCCTTGAGGTTGTTGAATTTGATGAGGATTCAACACATTGGTGCTTTTGTAACTCATATAAGGACTACCTCTAATCCCTTGGTGATAGTAGTTTGAGTTGGGGTTGAAAGTATTTTGGTTTCTAGGATTGTTGAATGCTTGAAAAGCATACAATTCTTCCTCACTTCCACTTCCCTCAATTGAGTTGTTTGCACAAACTTCAAATGTGTGCCCATTTCCTCCGCATAAATCACATGTGGCAACACTATTTACTTGGTACATCCCCGGGACATTGCTCTTGGTTTCTTTGCTAGTGGAGCCCTTTGTCAATTCTTCCAATTTCTTGGTTAACATGTCCAACTTGGCATTGGTTTCTTCGTTTGCCTTTGCATTGGAAAGGTGCTCACTAGGGTACTTGCTACTCTTCCTCAAGACATTCCCTCTAGTGCCATAATTTTCCTCCGAATCAACAATCTTCTTGATGAGTTCCGTTCCCGTCTCATGTGGCAAGTGGTCAAAGCTACCACCCGCCGATGCATTAACCATTTCCTTAGTCCGGGGAAGAAGAGTCTGAAAAAAGGTTTGGGTTGTGTACCAAGGTGGTATCCCGTGGTGTGGGCACTTAGCTAGCAAATCTTGGTATCTATCCCAAGCTTCTCCCAAAGATTCTCCCTCGTCTTGTTGAAACTGAGTTATCTCATTTCGGAGCATCGCGGTCTTGGAGGATGGGTAGTACTTGGCAAGGAAAGCCGTTGCCAAGTCGTCCCATGTGGTGAATGTATTTGGGGCATGGACATTTAGCCACCTATCGGCCTTGTCGGTTAAGGAATAGGGGAAAAGCATAAGCCTTAGTGTCTCCTCGGGTACTCCGGTTTTCTTTATCATTGCGACTTTACCCTTGAATTTTCTTAGGTGCCCATGAGCATCTTCGTGAGAAGCCCCGCTAAAGGCGTTCTTCTCGATTGAACTCATTTGCGAAGGGTGTATTTCGAAATTTTGAGGAACAAGAGCCCCGAAGTTGATTGGATTGGTGGTGTCATTGTGATTAGGCCGGTTATGATCACGAACAGCGGCCATTGTATGAATTGGGTGGTTGTTTGGAAAGTGTGGTGATTGTGGTGGTGATTGATAAAATGGATTGTCAAAATTGTCGGATGTTGGGCTAGGATTGCTTTGATTGGGACTTGGTGGTTCGGATGAAGAGGGGTTGTTTTGGCTCGTAGAAGCTTGGGACGCAATTCTTACCCTTGCAATGGTCTTCCTCCTTAAGGCCCGAAAGAGCCTCTCCGGTTCGGAAGATGACAACAAAGAGTTAGAGTCACCCCTAGGCATAAAACTTAGCAAACCAATTAGTCGTCCTAGTGCTTGTTAAACACTAGGGAGAGCAATAAAACAAGCACTCTACAATTAACTACCAAATCTTTGATCAAAACAAAACAAGCTCAACTAACTCTAGACTAAAACTAAAACTAAACTACACAACTTCTAACACCGTCCCCGGCAACGGCGCCATTTTGATGTGCGGTTTTCGTCGTCAGTACCGGCATCAAACACATTTGTAAAAACCCAATTAAGTAGTATAAACGGGTTGTCGAACACGAAGACGGTGGGGATAGTTGTGTAATTATGTTCTAGTTTATGCGAGAGTCGGGGGTAATAGGTTTGCGAATGACTAATGACTAAAGATCAACTAAAACGAACAATTAAAGCAACTAAATAAGATCGAATCGATGGATGAGAAAACTAGGGTTTCGGGGGTCACTAAGGTGGCTAGACGAAGATGCTAGAAAGTAAACTAGAAGGTCTCAAACGAATAGTCTCGGGTAGTCTCTTCTCTCGAGTCGACTAACCTAGGTCGGAATACCCTAGCTTTCGCTACAAATATCACAACCAACCATCAAACATGCTAAGACAAACCCCCAACCGTCGCTAAAGGCAAGTCACGCTAAAATCAAAGCCCAACTTTCGTTGAGGCAAATCATCAAACACCTAGCATGCAACAAATGAAAGACTACTTTTTTAAGAACAACTAATCTACTTACTAGCATGGATTCATCATCTAAACAACACCCAAGATCACCCCTTGCCCTAGCAAGGAGACTACTCACTCATGGTAAATGAAAACATATGAATAAGGGATGAACAAAAGCAAAACATCATGAACAAACAAAGGATGAACAATTGATTCAAAGGAAACTTAAATAAAAGTAAAAACTAAGTAAAGATTAGAAGAATTATACCAATAACAATGGAAAAGGAAGTAGCTTGGATGACAAGTTGAAAGACTCTTTCAAATCTCCCAAAATACAACCCAAAATATCCTCTTACAATTGCTTAATAACAAGCCTAAGTAGAATCCTAAAGAGAGATTAACTAATAATGAAAGATTAAGTAAGGATCTAAAGAAGATTAAAATAAATTAGAGTGTTTTTGAGTCTAAGTGTTAAGTAATGGAACAGTAAAAACCCTAAAATAAGCTTAAGAATGCGTAATCAAATGAAAGACTAAGTGCGGGTTTATATAGTGCGCGAATTTCTGAAAAGCGACTCCCAGCCGGTCGACCGGCTGCCGGTCTGTGACCGGCTGAGAGTCCAAATTTGACTTTTGAAACTTTTCTCTTCTTTTCTTCGATTTGGCTTGGATCACCAGCCGACCGGCCGGCTGCCGGTCTGGCACCGGCTGGGAGGCCTATTCTTTCACTCTGATTTTTCTTCATTTTTCTTGAGAGTACAGGTACCCTCAGCCGGTTGACCGGCTGCCGGTTGGCCACCGGCTGGGAGCCCTTTTGCAATAATCTGCCCAACTTTGCATTTTCTTCAATTCACGAAAATTGGCTAAGTGTAGGAAAGCATCCCCAGCCGGCTGACCGGCTGCCGGTTGGTCACCGGCTGGGAGCATGATATGGGACTTCTGACTTTTTTGCACGAAATTGAAGTGAGATGGAACATTAGCCGGCAGGCCGGCTGCCGGTGGTTGACCGGCTGGTAGGCAGAGCTAAAATGGCTGTAACATTTCTTCAAATTTTCAAGGAAGTCAAGTCAATGCATCCCAGCCGGCCTACCGGCCGCCGGTTGGGGACCGGCTGGCAGGGCCTGGGAATGTTCCTTGAAAATTCCTTCACAATTCTTCATAAATCGCTCCAAATTCACCTCGATTTCTCTCGTTTCTTCGCCCCCCGCCGTAATGCCTACAAAAATTGGACAGAATAGGAATATACTAGGCAACGGACGTAAAAACACCTAAAGACACGCAAATCGAGGTCGAATCGTGACCGAAAACAAAGAAAATGTAAAGGAAATGATGACCAAAATGGAGCTCATCAAGGAGTCTTCTCCATTTCCTTCACCCTCTTTCTTCTCTCCTCGGCAGCCACAACTCTCCTCTTGGCCTCGAGATCAAGTTCCTCCATCCTCTTATCAAACAAGACGAATTCTGGACAAGTTTCAGGAACACAACTTTCAGGAAAACAACTTTCAGGAACAAACGATTCGGATTCTAAAGAATCAGGAACACAAAACTCCATCATTGACCCGTCTTCGTTAATTTCTTCAACCCAGTTCTCTAGATCATTACTTTCACTCAAAGATTCGTCAATATCTTTGACAAAAACTTCAGCAACGTCATCAACAACGTGCATGTTGAACAAACATGGTGGATCTTCAATATTCAGGTCTGAATATTGAAGGCTATCTTCAAAATCGTGACTAAAAAATCGAGACATTAGATCGAGTATTTGAATGAAGATGCTAAAAGTTTAACGAAGTATTTGGTCTCAGAAAATTAAAGAGGGCTCTTCAATAGGGTGATTTTCGAAGGTTTTTGATTGAAAACAAGAGAAAGGAGTGGCTACGGGAATGAGAAAAGAGGAATGAATGTTTGGAAATGGAAAGGAGGAAAACAAAGTTACGGATTTAGAGAGGTTTTCTGGGAAATGATGAATGGGGAAGATGAAGATCTTAGGGAAGATGAAGAGGAAGCTGCGGTTGAAGAGGAGATTGAAGGGTAGGGTTTTTATGAAGAATGTTCTAGAGAGTGTGAGATTAGGGTATTAGGCGGGAATGATTTGGGCTGGGTTGGGGTTATTAGATTTAAGTGGGTTGGTTGGGTAGATTAATTAGGTTGTGTAAGTGGGTTAGTGTGTTAATTTAGTGGGCCAATACAATGGCAAATACGTAAATAACGTAATGGCATGAGGACCACTTGGTCATTTCACATAATAAAAACATACCAAAAAAGGAAAGAGAACAATCATGAAACTCGCATGAAAAAGGAAATAGGAACGATCATAGAAACTCGGAGGGAGTATAATTTTGGGTTCGCTACTTCCTTTTTTGTCTAGTGTCCTAACTCGTAACACGATTAGAAATGACAACTCAGTTAAAGTCGACAAGTCGTTCAATGAAATGGCAATTCTCGATCCTAGCTCTATATTCGTGTTAAAACCATGCCTATATGAATCCCTAAAAAGTAAATATTAGCAAAAAAAATAATTATTTTAGACTAAATTAGGTTTTACTCCCTTTTAACCATTTTTTTGTAAAATTCACCTTTGTGAATTTTCTTTCTACAATTACTCTCTAAAATTGCATTTGTTCCTAAATTATTCCCTTAATTGCATTTTTTCCCTAAAATTACTTCAAACTCAAATTCCCTCTCGTTTTGAACTCCCCCTACATTTGTCTAGATAATTATATCTTTTAAATTAACTAAGTTATAAACGAAATGAGTTCAAACAGACAAAATCACTTAATGTGAAGTTTGGGAGCAATCTTAGTAAAATCATCCATGATTTTCCACATGTCTAAATTTGTGCAATTCATCTATTAGTAATTCATCTGAAAAATAGTTTAGGTTTAAGTCCATTTCTTCTCAAGTCATATTTTTAAAATATTAATAAAACTCCATAATAATAGAATTATCAAATATATAAATAAAATTTCAATAACTACAAAATCAATATCTATCTATATTATTAAAATAAGCTTTTTCAAAGCGATGTGATTAGTTGAATAATATAATAATAGATTTCAAAATAAATATAGTAAAATATAATATATAGAAAAAGATAAAATCTAAAACGTTTTTAATACTTTTGCGAGGAATAAGTTTTATTTTAGTTTTATTTTTTTTCCCACCCACAAAAGAATAAAGTATAGGTATTTACTCTTATTGTTAGTATTTTCGGCAAGGCAACTAGCTCGATTTCATATCGAAATTTATATAGAATCTTTGAGAAAGACTTTCCTTTCTAAAAAAGTACTAAAGGAAAGACTTAGGCCCTGTTTTTTTGGACTGAAACTGAACTGAATTTATAGGATCTAAACTGAATTGAACTAAACTTATAGGATTTGAACTGAACTTATAGGAACTGAACTGAACTGAACTTATAGGAACTGAACTGAACTGGACTTATAGGAACTGAACTGAACTGAACTTATAGGATCTGAAATGAACTTATAGGATCTGAAATGAACTAAACTGAACTTATAGAATCTGAACTGAACTGAACTTATAAGATATGAACTGAACTAAATTTATAAGATATGAACTTAATTAACTTAATTTAATTTAAGTTAATTATTATTATTATTATTATTATTATTATTATTTTTATTTTATTTTATTTTATTTTTTATTATAAAAAGGGCTTTTATTAAAACCGGAAAGAAGGATTATTATTATTATTATCCAAGAGAAGACATCGATAAATAATACTCTAAAACACAAGGTAATATAAAATATTTTCCACTTTATATACAATGGTTTGTTCATAGTTTATAAATTATACTACGATTACATTACGATAAAAAATAATCCACATATTACAATTTTTTCTAACCATTTATTTCCATATTATCATAATCCTCATTTATTTCATCTCCCTTATCAATATCGTTGTCGACAAAGAATCCATAGCCTTGCCAAATATTTTTGACTATGTTGCTTCGTACCTTATACACGGCCGTCTTCCGCTTTGGAGATGTTGACGAAGCGTCCACAGTAGATGCTAATATTTTTGGAGATGAGATTGAAAATGAGATTGAAGAGGAGGATACAATGTTTGAGTTGAGTGAGAATGAAGATGATATGGTGGACTTTGTTTCTCAAGCATGTACTGACTCCCAATTTATTGAACTTAGAAAACATTAGATATGGGTCTTGAAAATAATTGGTATAATCAAGTGTGGCTCCATTTAAGAATGGGGATGAATTTATGGTTGGGCATAATTTTGGAAGCAAGGAGATTTTGCGGTTGTCACATATTACAACGTCGCTAGAAATCAGGTTTACAAAATTTCTTCCAATTCAAGCCCTCGTAAAAGCCACCTATACCCGAGTGAACAAGTATTTCGTTGAGAGAAATTGCCGCCCACCATGATTTGATTATTAGTGGTTTGAAAGGGTCCGTTAAAGTAACTAAGGCGCTTGATGAAATTGAAGAAATTGTCGTCCACCATGAAGTAAGACAACATGATTTTGAGCAAGGCCTTTTATTATCAAGTGACTACATGTCAAGGTCGTAGGCTTGCAAATAATGGTGGAAGAAGTCACACGGTTCGATTGAATGAAAGTACATGTACTTGTAATAAGTGGCAAAACTTTTATTATCCTTGTTCACATGTAATGACGGTATGTCGGCGCATTTTTTATAGACTACGTTCATTATGTTGACCCATTATATACTCTTCCGGGTAATATCATGGTTATTATCGTGTAATCTTCTAACCAATTCCGGATGTGAGTTATTAGAAACCATGGATGAGACCGGTTTTGATTCCAAATGTAGAAATGATAAGAGGAAAGGGAAGACCGAATTCTAAAAGAATTCGTAATGAAATAGATGAGAGTTCCAAGTCGACTATCATTTGTAGGTTGTGCAATGTTGAGGGTCATAACAAGCGATCATGTGGAAGAAATAATGCTAGAGGGTAATATGTCATGCTATTTATTCATTTTTTTGTTTATTATATATCATGCTGTTTATTTTGATGAACTTCATATTCACAATCTTTTTTGCATGTCAAATGAAGTCGAACCCAGTGAACAGTAGCGTTCTGAAATTATAAAAGGAGCACAGAAGTGAGTTTATTTGGGAGGGAGAGGTAATATATAATTTTAGAAATAACTCTTCTTTGAGTTTCTAATTTTGATGAAATTGTATTAAATTTATCCACCAAACTTTCTTTTTTGTAGGATCTTCCGCCTCTAAAAGTTGAAATCATCACTTTTTCAAAGATCACTTCATCATACCTCAAGCTGTCTTCGATTACATTAGTGGAACTCAGTTTCACGGTATTCATAGGTTAGTTTATGTTGTCGCTCGTTCTGATATGATAACTGCATTTGTTGAGCGTTGGAGACAAAAAACCCATAATTTCCATTTACCGGCTGGAGAGGCCACGATCACTTTGCAAGATGTGAGTGTTTTGTTAGGGCTAAAGGTCGGTGGAATGCCTATTACCGGTAAAACTGATTATTTCTGGGACATAGGTATCTTGTCCAACCATTTGAGGCCGACCATCCAAGCCCTCAACATGCAATGTCTCCTCGATATGATTTTCGACACTTGACCCATAAACTTAGCCCTGTCCAAGAGGAAGATACACCTACCGGTTCAAGTTCAAGACCGGGGAAAGAGGACTCGCATGAGATTGGGCTAGTGTGGCATCATGTTTTACGAATTTGCATGAAACTTTAGATTTGGTTGTAGTTATTAGCTTTAGATTTCGTCATTTGTATGAAGTTTAAATTTCGTACCTCTCATGAAAGAAATTTACATTTGGTAAAGTATGTTTTTTTACCTCAAGACGGTCATTTCGTAATTCAAGCATTCAAGGATTTCAAGCATGCTTCAACGTTAGATGTGGTAGATCTTTTCGAAAGCTTCAAGCATTCGAGTACTGAACTTATGAAAATAACATACAAAGCCGATAAGCTACTAGAAGGTTTTAGTTGACTTTTTCTTACATTCGAGTAGCTACTCAAAAGTTTTGGGTGAAAAACCCACTGAAGCCGTTAAACTCCTACGCGGCTTTGGCTGCCTTTTTTAATTTTTCCCAAATTTGCACTAAGCCGCTAACAACCTCAGTGGTTTCTCTTGATAGTATGAAAACCCCATTCAATAGCTACTAGAATGTTTTTGGAGAAAATTTTCACTCAAGCCGCTAAGCTTCTAGGAGGCTTTGAGTGGTTTCCTTAATTTCTAATTTCAGTGGCTACTGGAATGAACAAAGTGAAATTTTTGCTACATCTTCACTAAAGTTGCTATGATCTCAACGACTTTAGTGAAAAACTGCAAAAAAAAAAATGAAAAAAGTCCACGTGGACACTAGAAATTCAAATAGTTTGAATTCAGCAGTAACTATCCAATTAATTTGGTAATTAACACTAATTAACCAAAAAATTCACTAGTTGAATAGTTTTAATTTTTGTGGATAAATTCTTATTATTACTATCGACAAAACAATGGTAAAGAGTAATTTAAAATTTATTAACTTTCCTTATTAATTTGCCCATTAATATTTTTGTTATAGTTTTTGAAATAAAATAATAATTTTTTTTATTTTGTAGAGAAATGTTTTGTAAATTACTCGTTTTTACATATCGCGCTCAATAACTCAACAAGTATTCAAGTTAGCTTTTTTATTATATTGTATAATTTTTTTTGAGACAATTTTCTTTTAAATTACTCATCTTTACCTATGTGATTCGAAAAGTACTCGGGTTAACCGTTTTATTATAATGTCTACATAATAAATGTTTTTTATTTATTAAGATAAATACATGTAAATACTTCATCTTGATAGATAACACTTTAAAATTACTCAATTTAGCATTTAATTATATTCTATAGATATATTATATATATTGAGATTTTTTATTCATGTATGATACTATGTTAATAATGCCACTTGACCTATATTATTGTGAAATCACAAAAAATTAATGCCATGTCACATTCATTGCGATATCACATCAATTAAATTATATGGTATAGATTTTAGCCGAAAATTTTCAAAATCTTAGTTTCAAAGCATTAAATAAAACATTGTAGCAATGACGAGCATGATAGCAATTTTAACGATAGACAGGTAGTACTATTAACTTTGAAACGTTGTATAGTTGGCTTTCATCATGTTATATGTTATAATCCCCTAAAACACGTTGTTCTTCTTGAGAGGCTCCCTATAATTTTCTCCATATATTGCGGGATTTCAACCAAACAATTTTCCTCACCTACATTCCTATTATTCTTCCTTCAATTTTACAACTTCATTCGCTTTGATTAATTTTTCGCATTATTGTTGACTTCTTATTCGTTACTGCATTTGATTTTCTATACGAAATCCTTCTTGTCATCGTTATTGCCTTACAAATTCAAATATTTCTCGACTTTTTTCCATCGAAAAGCCTACATATGCACGCCGTGTATAAAGGCTCCTTGGTTTTCTTGGATTTTACACAATTTTTCCTAAAATTCTGTTTTTCGTAATATTTTGACTTGCGAATAAGAAAAAATATTTTTTTTCTTTGTTGGACGCATATTTTTGAGATTTTTTGCGTCCTCGAAGAGGAAGAAATATGAGTTGTTTTCCGTGTTTTTCATCGCACCCAAAGAAAGCACCGAAGAAGATCGATAGTAAGAGGGGTCAGCCTCATCCTACTACCCCTACGGCCGCCATGCCAAGCATGCAAACCCGGCCTGGTAATCAAATCTATTAAAATTCACAATGTTGATAACACGACCCATTACATTATTTTTGTATTGCTATTATGTGTATGATTATTTTGTACGATCAAATGATTTGGTAAAGTTAGGAATTTTCTGTTGTTACGAGGTAAAATCTATAGTCGGAACTTTAACGTGAAGAGCAACAAATATTGACATGATAAATGAGTCATTCGATTCTATTTTGAAGCATGTCTAGTTATATCATTTGGGTTCTTTGTTTTGTCAAGTTTAGCAATAAGTGTGTCATATTGTATGTCTTGAACCTGACCTAAATAAAATACATAGAACCACTGAAGGCGACGAGTTAAGATTTATAGAGCCTTATAAGGTGGCTAGGATTTGTTGTTCGTTGATATATTCTGTTGGTGATCGGGTTAATGACTTCGTTGTTGGGTCTATGCCTTGAATCTATTAGTCGCCGCTTCGAACGACTATGCGGGGGTCTCGCTGTCTGGGCCTTATTATATTAGGTCTAATCTGTATTGTATTAGGTTAAGAGTACTATATAAACTCTTAACCTCTACCCTAGCAGTCATACAATATTCTATATGGTTGTGAATCTGTAATCTGGAAAACTCCTCACATTAATAAAACTCTCTTTCCCTTCTGTCCTGTGGACGTAGATAACACACCGTTAGTGAACTTTACACTTTCTCTGTGCTTCCGTTATAAGATTCGTATTAATAAAATGGTCTGAGACAACTTTGTTCTTAAGCAGAAACCCAAAAACCCAGCAATAATTCAGGAGATACTGCACAGCAGCATGTTACAAAAGAAAAAGGGAATAACAGCATAGCTGCTCAGACATTCTCATTCCGAGAATTGGCTTGTGCGACCAAAAATTTCCGGCCAGAATGTCTGATAGGTGAAGGTGGATTTGGGAGAGTTTACAAGGGACATCTTTCAGCGACAGGGCAGGTACCGTATCAATCAGACAATCACCATTCTCATTTCTCTTATTCGCTTTCTTTAGCTGGTTTTCGGTTAAGTTACTGCTGTACTACATTGATTTCAGACAGTAGCAGTGAAACAACTAGACCGTAATGGAGTCCAAGGGAATAAAGAGTTTCTTGTCGAGGTTCTGATGCTTAGTCTGGTTCATCATCCTAACCTTGTTAACCTGATTGGATACTGTACTGATGGTGATCAGCGTCTTTTGGTTTATGAATATATGGCTTTGGGATCATTGGAAGACCATCTCCTTGGTACGTAATTTCCATATCGTCCATGAGTTATGATTCTCGACTTTTTTTTCCCTTTGAAAATAGTGTTCGACAATGGTGTTTTTCAGATGTTCCAACTGCACAAAGGCCGCTGGATTGGTACACGAGAATGAAAATAGCATTGGATGCTGCTAAAGGATTGGAATATCTACATGACAAGGCCAACCCTCCTGTTATCTACCGCGACATGAAATCGTCTAATATCTTACTGGATATAAACTTCCATGCTAAGCTCTCCGATTTTGGACTGGCAAAGCTCGGTCCAACAGGTGAACAAAAGCATGTTTCCACTCGGGTTATGGGAACATACGGATATTGTGCACCAGAATACCAAAGAACAGGTCAATTAACATCCAAGTCAGATGTATATAGTTACGGCGTTGTCCTGCTCGAGTTAATTACTGGCAGACGAACCATTGACACCAGAAAACCTACTCACGAACAACATCTCGTCGCTTGGGTTAGTTTTCAGTACCTTTTTCTTTTTTTTTTTTTTGGTGACGAGGGGTTTAATCCCCGGGCCCATGCATTCCCGCACCACCACATGGACCATGTAAGCCAACCCTTTCGGGGCTGCAGTGGCCAAGTGATCATCGCCCCAGCTGGTAATCGAACCTGAGACCTCCCAACTCCTGCATTTCTGCAAGCTTTAAGGTTTAACTCAGTTACCACTGGACTAACACCACTTGGTTCAGTACCCTTTTTGATCGTTCTTAGAATCTTACATAAGGCACTATGTTAATGTAATGTCCAACTGTAAAACCTGCAGGCAACACCAGTATTCAGGGATCCAAGTAGACACTCGGAGTTGGCAGACCCGCATCTTGGTGGGAAATTCCCATTGAAGGGGCTAAACCAGGCAATAGCCATTGCATCAATGTGTCTACAAGAAGAAGCAGAAGTACGACCAGTGATGTGTGACGTAGTCTCTGCACTCAGCTACCTCACTGTCATCCCAGAAGACGGTACTGGTTCTCAACACTCGTCGTCTACCTATGACTCATCTTCATTAAGTGACTACAGTCCATGTCAAGTGACCAACCCTGAAGGTGAAATCAGAGAGGGGAGATAGACGACACCACGATTCATGAAGCTAAATCCCAGACTCCAAATTCGTCATCTTTCAAGGCATAAAAGATTGTATCTAAACCAAACGTCTTACCACTTTCGCCAGTGGTGTTTCTCGTGCAAAGCGAATTTTTAATCGGTTGTAAATGAGTAATGTGCATTTTTTATTTGGATGAATGTGTGTTGCTTAATGTTTTGAGGATACGAGTGCATATAATATGTCGAGGAAATGGTTTTCAGTTCTCTGGAAGTGTATTGAGTGTAAAGATTTGTAAACGACATTTTTTTAATGTAAGTTCTTGAATGAATCAATCACAATCAGTAAATAGCAACATTAGAGGCTTACAACATCAAATTGACGTTAACCATTAAACAAGACATAATTGTTGTTCATCTTTTATGCCCAATACTCTATATAATAGTGACTTGCATAATTGCCCCTCAAATATAACAAACCACCTCCCAAGTTTAATACTATCCGCGATTAAGCTCATTAAGGAGGCGTCTGGTTCGTATAAAGGTATCAGCATGGAATTAGAAATCAAATCAGGATGGTATGGGTTTGGAAGTCCATTCTTGATTTCTTGATACCCTATGTTTGGTTCAATTCAGAGACGAGAAATCAAATTGTTTTCTTATTTTATAGACTTTATACCGTTTACATATATACAATTTTTTTATAAAAAAATTCATACATTAATTATTTAAAACTTTTTTATATTTTATTTTTATAAATTTGAATTTATTTTTAATATTATAATTATTAACCATCATCCAAGCAAAATATCTCACTCAAAAGATAATATCAAATAACCTAGTATCTTATTATCTTAAGTATAGAAAGTATATTCTTGTAATTTAATATAGAATTAGTTTCTTTCCTAACCTAGTTCAAACTCTCTACCTATATATATGTAAACTCTCATCATAAGTAAATACAACTTTTCAAAATCATTCACTCTTTGTCTTATATGGTATCCGCAAGCCACAAACGATCCAACCTATTACGACCTAATCGCACCCACTTCAAACGCACAAACCGCCAATCACCCTTACCCGCCACCATGAATCACCAACAAGACCTCCAAATCCCCAACCCCCACGACGCCCAAACACCCCTCACCGCTCCAAATCTCCAACATGTCGTGAAACTCACCTCGCTCAATTACACCTCCTGGCGTTTTCAACTAACCCACATACTTTTCGGGTTTAGCCTTCTCGGCTTCCTCGACGGGAGTCTACCCGCCCCACCCGCCACCGTGCAAGGACCCGACGCCCAAGACGTTCCCAACCCGGCCTACATGTCATGTCTCAAGCAAGACGGCCTAATCCTTGGTGCTCTCATGGGCACCATCACATCCGCTCTTCAAACCCTCATTGTAAGAGCAAAGTCGTCAAAGGAAGCATGGGATATCTTAGCCCAAACATATGCTAATCCTTCTAGGATTCATATTCAACAAATTAAAAACCGCTTTGACTCGATCACCAAAACTTCGACTCAAACCATAACCGAATACATTCACGCTCTAAAAGCGTGTGTCGACCAACTAGCCCTAATGGGCAAAATATTAGACCCGGAGGACGTAGTTTCTCGCGTCCTTAACGGTCTTGACTATGACCTCTATAAACCCGTCATAGACCAAGTGAGAGCTCGTGATACACCAATTCAATTCGAGGCTCTCCACGAAAAATTGCTTCAACAAGAGCTCTTGCTCCAACAAAATAACTCGGCCACCCACTACCAACCCGCGGCCAATGCCGCCTTCAAAACCAACACCTATAATCGTTATCAAAACCGCTCCAACAATACCTACAATAACACCAATCAACACGGCACCTCCAACCAAACTCAAGCCGCTCCGCGCCCGTTCAAAGGCCGTTGCCAGTGGTGTCGTGAGACCGGACATGTAATCGCGAATTGCCCTCTTTTTCGTAAGCTATTCCCGAACATCACGTTTCCAGCCCCCCCACCCGCGTCAATCAGGCCGCACCCCAGGCCCATGCCGCCGCCTTCGCTGGCGACTCCTCCGGCACCCACAACTCCTTCCTCCTTGATAGCGGTGCTAGTCACCATGTGACGAATGATCTTGACACCCTAGAATACCACTCACCCTATGATGGCATTGATGAACTCCTCATTGGTGATGGCTCCGGACTCAAATTGAAAACACAGGTAACATTCAATTACATGGCATTAATTTAACAAATGTTTTACATGTTCCTAAAATCTCAAGAAAAATAATTTCAATATCGAAGTTATGTCAAGATAACAATGCCTATGTTACTTTCTCACAAAATTGTTTCTTTGTTAAGGAATTGAGAACGGAGAAAACGCTACTCCAAGGTCGAACTAACAACGGTGTCTACGAGTGGAGTCCTACAAAACCGTGTGCTAACACCGTCAACAAAGGACCTACTCCGCTATCCATACATCATAGACTAGGGCATCCGTCTTATGATGTAATTAGAATTATTAATAAAAGCATGCCTATTTCTTTTTCCGATTATCAACATTGTGAATCTTGCAATCTTACCAAAAGCAAGAAGTTACCATTTTCGTTATCATCTTTTCACACAACTGAACCTTTACAATTATTGTTTTCCGACTTATGGACTAGTCCCATACACTCATTCGATAATTTTAAATACTACGTCATATTTGTCGATCATTATAGCAAATATACTTGGCTATATCCATTAAAACGAAAATCCGATACCACACAAGTTTTTAACCAATACAAAGCAATTGTTGAAAAATTTTTCAACAAACCAATCAAACAATTCTTTTCCGACAATGGAGGAGAATACATTAAGCTCAACCCAACACTCCTAAACCAAGGCATATCGCATTCGACATCCCCACCGCACACACCCGAACACAATGGATATGCCGAACGCCGACATCGTCACATCGTTGAAACGGGCTTAGCCCTCCTCAAACACGCCCAACTTCCAACCAAGTTCTGGACCTTTGCCTTTAGTACGGCCGTTTATTTAATTAATCGCATGCCAACCCGCTCTCTCAAGAATAACACTCCCTACTTCACCATTCACAATAAACAACCCGACTACACCAAACTTCATAACTTTGGGTGCCTATGCTACCCATGGTTACGACCTTATACGCATCACAAGCTTGAGGATCGCTCCATCTCTTGTGTATTCATTGGGTATTCCACTACCCAAAGTGCCTATCATTGCCTCGATCCAAAAACCAATAAAATCTACACCTCTCGACACGTAAAATTTTACGATGACATCTATCCCTTTGCTACCTCCAACACTTCATCACCGCCTCCTCCTCCACTCGAAGAATGGACCTCCCTCACGCTTCACACTCTCCCTCTCGACCCTGCCCCGACACCACCCTCGACAACCTCCCCATTACCCACACCACCACCCCGACCACCCATCACTCGGACCTACACACGACGCCTCGCCATACCACCCGACACCTCCCCTTCGAACTCCCAGGAACCCCCTGCCCACGCCCCTGAAAACAACACCCTGCCCCCCAACCCACCTCAGCCACCGAACTCTCCCCCCCCCCCATCGACCCCACCCTAGCCACCTCGACACCTGCTGACCGTGACCAGCCACCTCCTAACCCACCACACTCCCCCCCTGCCACCCCTTCCCCCCACTTCTCCTCACTCTTCTCCACCTCCCAGCCCTCCTCGACAAGCCCCCCCCCACAACACAAGGTCACCATTCGTCTCGCAAATAACATTCGAAAACCAAACCCGCGCTACGCCAATCTAGCACAAAAATCAATGATCACTACAACCCTACCAAACACCACAAAGCAAGCACTTGTCTTACCCCATTGGCGACAAGCAATGCAAGATGAACACGATGCTCTCACGCGCAATAATACATGGTCCTTAGTCCCACCTTCTTGTGCACGAAATATAGTGGGTTGCAAATGGGTTTTCCGCAACAAATTCAATCAAGATGGGACACACAAACAACACAAAGCCAGGCTCGTTGCAAAAGGTTTCCATCAACGCCCTGGAATAGACTACACAGAGACATTTAGCCCAGTAATAAAACCAACAACCATTCGCACCATTCTCTCTATTGCCGTCTCCAACCAATGGTCACTAAGGCAACTAGATGTTAATAACGCCTTCCTACAAGGCACATTTAATGAGAATGTATTCATGACTCAACCCCCGGGCTTTGTCAATCAACAAACTCCCGACTATGTCTGCAAGCTCAATAAAGCCATCTATGGCCTCAAACAAGCGCCACGTGCATGGTATACGGAACTTAAATCGTATCTCATCACTCTTGGCTTTCACCAATCCGTCTTCGACTCCTCCCTCTTCCTTCGACATACCAACAATACCACTATCTATACCCTTGTCTATGTCGACGACATCATCATTACAGGTTCCAACCCCACGCATATCCAAGACTTCATCACCAAACTTGCCACTCGATTCTCTCTCAAAGACCTAGGACCGCTCTCTTACTTCCTAGGCATCGAAGTAACACCAAACACCCAAGGCCTTCACCTAAGTCAATCTAAATACATACATGATCTACTCGTCAAATACAACATGGCCGATGCAAAACCCAACACCACTCCCATGGCCACCTCGCCGCCTCTTCTTCGCGAAGACCACCTTCCCATACACAACCAAACCGACTATCGAGGCATCGTTGGTAGTCTACAATATCTCTCTTTAACAAGACCAGACATCGCCTTCCCAGTCAACCGTCTCGCGCAATTTCTACACCACCCTACATCCAACCACTGGGTTGCCCTTAAACGCCTATTAAGATACCTTCAAGGCACTCAGCAACATGGTATACAACTCTATAAAACCACACCCCTCAGTCTTCATGCCTATTGCGATGCAGACTTCGGAGGTGATAAAGACTCCTATCTCTCGACCACTGGTTACATAGCCTATCTTGGTCGCAATCCAATAGCATGGTCCTCCAAGAAACAAAAGGGAATTGCTCTCTCCACCACCGAAGCTGAATTTCGAGCAATTGCATCCGTCACAACTGAAATAATTTGGCTTCGCAATCTTCTCACTGAACTCCAGCTCAAGCCACGTGATCCACCACTCATCTTCTGTGACAACATATCCGCCACACTCTACGCCAAGAATCCAGTCTTTCACTCACGAATGAAACACATGGCGCTATCCTTTCACTACGTCAAAGAACAACTGCAACATGGACACATCCGCATCTCTCACATTGCAAGCAAAGATCAACTGGCTGACACTCTCACAAAGCCACTCCACAAGCAACAGTTTCATGAACTCCGCGACAAGCTTGGTCTTATCACCAGAACGTCCAACTTGAGGGGGCGTATTAACCATGATCCAAGCCCACAACAAGTCTCCAATCATCCAAGCAAAATATCTCACTCAAAAGATAATATCAAATAACCTAGTATCTTATTATCTTAAGTATAGAAAGTATATTCTTGTAATTTAATATAGAATTAGTTTCTTTCCTAACCTAGTTCAAACTCTCTACCTATATATATGTAAACTCTCATCATAAGTAAATACAACTTTTCAAAATCATTCACTCTTTGTCTTATAATAATATCTAACCTTAAATGTATAAATAAAATATCGAAAAAAATCATTTCTGTATTTTTTACGGAAACAAAAGTTTTAGAAGAAAATTAATTACGTGAATCTTTCTATTTGTATGATTTTTATTTTACTATACTTTTTTTCAATTCTATTGTATGATATGATACCCATAGGTATCGATTTCATATCCACTTCTCCCTTCGGTACGAGAAATCACCTATACCTCAACGGTTTGAGGTAGGACGTATGGGTATCAAGTTGTAAGAAGTATAAAACAAACCTAAGGTGAGTTTTGATCATTTCAAACTCATACCTCATACTTAAAATGGGTAAACCAAACACCCCCTAAGTTATAAATGTAATAAAATACTCTTAAAATTTCTCTTAATGTGCAATTAACCACATATGTTAATTTTAAGAATGAAGTTTGCTAAAATAAATATTTTAGTCATTAAAAGTCAAAATTATTGGTCAATTTATTCCCAAAATTCCTAATTATTAAAGAAGCATGATAAAAAAAAATTTTAAATGTTGTAGTGACAAATATTTATGATATGAATTTTTTTAGTGAATTTACAATAAAAGTTTACATGCAAAATTTTTCTTTATATTACATTTGGTTTACAATTTTCTTTGAATTTATTCGAATAAGTAAATATTGTATTTTTGTGTTTAATTGTGAATATATATTTAAATTATTTTTATAATATAAAATAATAGTTTTTAATTAAAAAATGGTAGAAAACTTAAATGGTTTAATTACACACTAGTTATATGTCCGTACAAAAAATGTACGGGTATATTTTTAAATATTTATGTATTATTTTTTAGTTGTACATATAAGTTCAATTTTTTTCTATAAAACTTCAAATCTATGCTAACAATCACTACTACAATTAAGCACTTGGGCCACGACTAAATTCGTGGCGCAAGTACTAATTTCCCGTGGCTAAAGCTCTTTGTCACGGAAATACCTTCCGTGGCCCAAGTGGCCGTGGCTAATAGATAGCCACGGGAAAAACAAGAACGTGACTAAAATTATATTTTTAGCCACAGATTCTCACGTGGCTAATAATTCCCGTGACCAAAAATTAATTCTCGTGGCCAAAATTATTCCCATGATATATTATTTTTTAATTATAATGAAAATATTATCACATATGGAATCTTTTTTTTTTGGTCTAAACCGGGGTGTCCACCATGTCGACAACGACGTATAATCCCCTCCCTTTGCTTGGTTAGTTATCTCAACTTGTTACTTACAATCACAAGTCATTCACTTTTGCGAATCGTATATCCTCCCCAGGAGGTCAATCATCCCAAGACTACTCTCACCTGAGCACGCTTAACTGTGGAGTTCTTATGATGAGCTATCGAAAATGAAACTTAAGCTTGTTGATATAGTTAACACTTGGAAACCTTTTTAAATTATATTCCTTTTTTTCTAAATTACCTTCACTATTATTTTTGCGAAAAAATAATAAATGATTTACATATTTTTGCAAAAAAAATATTATTTTTCTCAAATTACTCGAGTTTTCAATGTTGACCTCCTGACTAATGATGCTCGGGTCATTTTTTATCCGAGTCAACAAAACCATTTTCTCCAAACTATTTAATCACACTTTCCTTATATTTTTTTCCCTAATAAATTTTTTTTTATTTTTTTTCATTTGTCGGCATTTTTATTTTATTTTTCTTTTATCCATTTTTTCATATATTTTTCCACACAAATACTATTTGTAAGATCGTTGTATTTGTAACGAAAAAAAGTTTAATATTACTAAATAATGATCACTTTTGAATAATGATTACATATGGGTATCAATGACCGAGTTTTATTAATAAAATAAATGACCAAGACATTATTAACTCGAAAATAATCAGTTTTTGCCAAAAAACACAGAAAATATCGTATAAATTTTTGTTTTCTCTAAATTGATTTCTTTTCATTATTCTTGATATTTTTTTTTGTCAACAAAATTTCACATTATTTACACATGTAAATTTATTATTTAAATTTCCATTTTACTTTTCGGTGTGATACGCTCATTTTCAATAATTAAAATGTGTTTCTATATTGATATATTTATATCGGTTATTTTATTAATATGTTTTTTTTTCCATTTTATTCAATGATTTGTTGGAAATCATTTTGAATTTTATTTTTTCGACTACCTTTTTTTTATTTAATCATATTTTAAATCTAATTGTCTTTTCTTTTTTTTCTCCTTAAAAACTTCCCCAATTTTTTTCCAATTTAACATCTCGAATTCAAGTTCTTGTAGAAATATTTTACAAATAAAGTTGTAATTCAATTTTCTAATGAAAAGCTTATTTAACAATATATTAGTTTCAGACTTCTCAATGATAGGTGTTAATAAGTTAATTATTTAATTGGACATACTTTTTCTCTTTAAATGTGATGCGGTCTCTAAATAATGTTATTCAATATTATAAATTTAACAAAAAAAGAATTATAAATTGGGTGTGACATTGTTCGTGGCAAAAATGATTATTAGTCACCACTGTAACCTAAATTGTGGAGCAATTGACTTTTTGCCACGGGAAAAATTTTCCCGTGGCATAATTTTTTCTTAAAATAGTGAATAAAATTTTTCCCGTGGCTAAACAAAATTTAGCCACGAATTATAAATTCTCGTGGCATAAATCGTGGCGCAAGTGTCAATTTGTTGTAGTGTTTGTTGTCGGGCTTGTTGCACAATTTAATAAATTGAGTAAGTGGGTAAGTAGCTTTGAAATTACAAAATTGTCATTACATAATTAAACGTATACTTAAAGTAAAACAGTAATCAACGAAAATAAAGCAAAATAAATTGTTAAACAACAATCATTATTCATATAATCATATTCATTTTCAAGTCAGTAGTGTTAATAAGAATAATCATAATAAATTGCACAAATTCTCACTTGTGACAGACTAAATCCAATAATAAGAATAATCATAATAAGATCATTTACGTCAACACTGAAGAACATTAAGTACGAATATTGTTCACATCTCGCAATATACGGCGCAATCATCTTGATGTCACAGTACACACCATGTTACACTAAAAATTTTGTACTATTATTTGTTATCATATCAAAAATATTAGTCACGGTAAAAATCCAGTGCGTACCTAAGAGCAATAATTAGTCACGGATAATTTACTTGTGACAATAAATCACAATTAGCCACGGTAAGAATTCAGTGTGTGGCTAAGAGCAATATAGTCACGGATAATTTAGCTGTGACTATAAATCATAATTAGCGACGTTAATAATTCAGTGTGGCTAAACATACTAATTAGTCACGGTTAACTTACACATGATAATAAATCATAATTAGCCACGACATTGTGGCTAAAAATAATTATTAGCCACGTTCGTGACTTGATGCGTGACTAAACGCATTTGTTAGCCACGGTCATGGCTTAATTCGTGACTAAAAACAATTATTTGTCACGGATATATTTTCCCGTGACATAAATTTTTTTACCAATTAATTTTGAAGGAAGAGGACTTTTTTTTCCGTGACTAAGCAAATTTAGGTCACGAATTATGAATTCCCGTGACATAAATCGTGGCGCAAGTGTCATTTTGCTGTCGTGAATGTATACAACTGGTTGTATAATCTACTAATTGATTTCTATGTCACTTATTAGTTTGCATTAGGCCCAATTGACGATGGTCATTTGTTAATCTCTAGTTAAGAAGTCTAAACAGAGTAAATGTAACATCCCGTATTTTCGTAAAATCTAATTTAAGCATTTTAAATTATTTTAAGTAATAAAATAATAAATTAATAATTGATTGTGAAAGGTTTTAATTTAATTAGTAAGATCCGTCTTAAGAACCTTAAGTCCTTAAGACGAATAATACTTGGTGAACTTAAACTCGTATCATAAATATCCGTTCAAGTGTCCGACCCATTTAATTGACTCGGAAAGGACAGTCCATAAAACCCCACTAAACCCTTTCCATCGACATTCCTCATCTCCTTCATTTCATTTCACTGTAAAACACAAACCTCATAAACCTCCATTTTATTCCTCCTTCTTTTGAGAAATTCTTCATCATCCGGTACTCGAATCGAGGTAACAACGACATTTTCGGAATCCTCATTCGATTTCCAAGCCATCTATCACTTTCTTTTTGTAAATCCTTAACTTTGAAAATGAGGCTGTTTTCTCTCAATTCCGTTTTAAGTGCTTAAAATCCGTTTCTATGCTTGTAGGTGTTGGCTTAGAGGATCCAGAGATCGATAGCTACATCGTTGAGGAAGATCTTTAGCCGGATAAGCTTGAAAGGTGACGATAATGAGAAACTCGGCCTTTATGTGTATATTAGCATGTTTGTTGTGATTCTTGTGTTGATTTCTGTTTTGTTGGTATATATTGATCAAAGGACTTAGTAATATGTTTAGGATGATGTTGTTATGAAGAATTCATGCTTTAAGTGGTTGTTATGTGTTCCTAAGTTCATTTTCAGTTTTTCGCATTTTGCGACGGATACGTATTAAATTTATTTGAGGATTGTTATGGGACTTACTTGTTGATAGATTAGTAGTATTGGGTGCTTGATATTGTTGGGTAAACATCACATGAATCGTTGTGTAAGTTTTGGTGTCGAATGATTGAGTTTTGAAGAAGGCTGGAAACGCGATTTTCTGACCAGGCTCTCTGAGCCGGTCGACCGACCGGCCGCCGGTCGACCGGCTGAGAGTACTTCTTGAGGTTTCTGTGATTTATGCGTAACATTGAGACCATAGGAAATAGGTCTCCCAGCCGGCAGACCGGCCGCCTGCCAGCCGGCTGGGAGTGCGTTCTAGTTCAGTTGCGTAAGTTGTTTTATAGGGAAGCTGAGTTCCCAGCCGGCCGACCGGCTGGGAGTCTCTTTGCATTGTGTTGTTTAAGGAAAGAAAGGCTGAGGAGGTCACCAGCCGGCCGACCGGCTGCCTGCCGACCGGCTGGGGACCCCTGTAGGCTATTTTTTGAGTTTTGTAAATTTAATCGTAACTTTCAGATGGTTAGTCGGTTTTGGTTGAAACTCGTTTTGTGTACCTTTGGCATGTATTTGAGGTCCCCGGTGTACGGGCAACATTATATTGGGTTCGGGAATGGAGTAAGGATAGAGACCCCCCGGTCGGGTAACCGAAAGGGAAACCGGCTCTCCCTCAACTTAGTTCCCGGGGTCAATTAAGTGTTGATTAGAAGTTAAAGAAAAGTAGAACTATAGTTTAGTTCATAGACTTTGGTTGATATTGTATTGATGCGTATTAAGTTATGCCTTAAGCTGGCCTCTGAACTTAATACGTGAGTTGTTTGTCATATATGGGGATATGCCTTAAGTTGGCCTCTGAGCCCTATATGTGTATGTTTGTCGTGTCTGGGACATGCCTTAAGTTGGCCTCTGAGTTCAGACATGTGTGATAGTGATCGCGTTGGAACATGCCTTAAGTTGGCCTCTGAGTCTGACGAGTAGAGCAGCTGCACAACGGGGTAGCTAAGGAACTGACACCTTGCCCGGAGTGCAGATGTTTGGTGCTAGAACATGCCTTAAGCTGGCCTCTGAGTTTAGTACCTTGTGATGTGGTGAAGGGACATGCCTTAAGCTGGCCTCTGAGTCCTTTACTTTTGGATGCTAGTCTATGCCTTAAGTTGGCCGCTGAGTCTAGTGTCTTGCTGATTGGCAGGTCCATGCCTTAAGTTGGCCTCTGAGTCCTTGCTTGCTGAATGTTTGGTGTTTAGGTTATGTCTTAAGTTGACCGCTGAACCTTTACACTTGCTGATTGATTTGGTATTAGGTTATGTCTTAAGTTGACCGCTGAACCTTTTACTTGCTGAATTTATCTGCTTGCCTTGAGTGGGTACGTGTCAGAGATAGATATCGATAGTGATGAGTAAATGTATATCTGTTGAGTTATGGTTTGATCATCCAAGGCATTGGGTGACTCTTAGTTCGGTTTCATAAATAGTTGGATTGAAAGACCCCCCGACTGGGTAACTAGTAGGGAAATCGGCTCTCCTTCCTAACGGTTTATGAAGTTGGTTGAGAGCCGTGCACTAGAGTTGGCATGTTAATATGAGATCAATTGATGAGATGTTTATGCTTCACATGTTGATATATGTTGGAGTATTCTGTATTGTTTTATGTGTTACGTGTTGTCACAAAAGGTGGCTAGGAGAACTCTAGTCACTCCCCACTGATTGTGGCGTACATGTTTTCATGTATGTAGGTACATGCAGGTTGGAGATGGGTTCACGAGAGGGCTAGCGAGTGATGATCCTGCTGTAATCATATGACTTACCTTATATCGCATAGCTAGACTCTTAGACTTTTGTTACATTTGTTTTGGTGCCTGTAGGGATGTTCCATCCCAGGCTGATGTATATATTTGTTTCCGATACTCAGAACTGTTACTTATCTATTTTGGTTTTAATCCAGTTTCAGTTTCTGTTCAGTTTAAGACTTCTCGCATGTTGTTCAGTTTTCTTTAAAAAGTTTTAAATTCCGCTGCATTTTTGGTACTTTTTTGTGTTTATATTTCCGCTTTCGCGAGGGGTTTTACAGTAAAGGATTTTATGTTCATTTGATAAACCGTACCTCTGCCTCACCTTGCTCCAACTCATGACTCTGCCTTTTTCACTATCAGATTCTCCCCGCCACTTCTCCTCTAATCTAACTTACTATGCCGCCTCCCTGAAATCTATTTAATGTTCCGTCCATCAGTCACCTTTAACATTAGACAATAAATTACTTCCTTGATGCTTTTACAACTTCATCAATATTCTTTGGATGAATACTTGCATTGCTCATTTAATCGTTATTTCGGTTATTTGTATATAATACGGATTGTTATAATCAAATGAAAAAGTTAATTTTTTCTCCGTATATAATACGGATTGTTATTTCGGTTATTTGTTGTTGCGTTTTTTATAATTTTTTTGTTTTCATTATTTCTATAGTATATATTCCCTCCAATTTCTTATGATGTCTCTCTTTCCGTTATGGTCTAATTACATTATTGATGTTCGTTTTTTCCTCTTTGGACAACTTTGTGTGGTCCAAAATCAATTTCGTGTGGGGTTATGTGTATTGTGTGGTCTAAATTGATTTCATTATTTCTTGTGTCAAAATCAAAAGTAACAACGCAAGAAATTGGAGGGGTATGTATTTTTCTTCTTTTTTTTCCTCGTTAAATTTGATATAAATTATGTTTTTTCAAAATATACAACACACCTTTAAAAAAGATTTGCTAAGTTTTTTAACTCTCTCTTCAGAATTTTTATTTTTATTTTTGTGATGTATATATCTTTGTAGTAGATTAAATTTGTTATTAAAAAAATCGGTAGCTTTTCAGATTTGATATTATTTTGCTAATAGAGTACTTTTTCTCTAATTTTTGTAAAAGTTAATATTTGATGAAATTATACGATGAATAATACTCTCCATATAACGAATAATAGTAGCAGTATCTCAATGTATTATCTCTAGGCTATTTATTTGTTCGTTTCTTTGAAATAAAAGTTAATTAAATCTAATTATTTTTTAAAACTAATTAACTTTGAGAGAAAATTGTTGATTACAGCCTTGTAAAAACCATATTTTGAAATTTACAGCCTTATTAAATATTTTTTGAAACTTACAGCCATAATATTAGTTTTCTTTGAAAATTACACCAAAACCATGTTTCCGATCAATTTTGTCAAAAAATGACCGATATGCCCTTATCTACATTTGTGCCTATTACTTTTAAGTTTTAACCTTTCATTGACCTTTCATTTACCTTCTCTATTTACCCAAAACCCTCTATTCTTCTCAATTTTCTCCCAATGTGCCCCTAAATCTTACCCTATTTTTCTTCTTTATTGCATCCCTATATTTTCAAGTAACGGATTCTAATCATGAGTAAAAAAACGTGTCCGCATCTGATGGTTCTAAGTCAAGAGGTAAGTATTCGTTTTGTTATTATTGTTGATGTTGCTACGAATTTGAAATTATCCCCAATTTGAATTAAATATAGGGTTTATGTCCCGAATTAGGGTTTATATCCAGAATTTGATTTAGGATTTATGTCCAATTTGAACACATATTATTAAAAATTGAGGAACCCTAATTATTTTAAATTTGGGAAAAATTAATGATTTTACTTTTAAGAGAAAATAGACATACTCCAATGTAGAATTATGATAGAATTTGAAGGAAATGGTTTAGAGAATTTGTTGAACAAATGAAGAGTTAGAAAAAAAGAAGAATAAAAAGAATTTGTTGAACAAATAAATAATAAAATATATATTTTATGGTTATAAATAATGTATAATTTTATTTTTATCATTTATTTGAAGCTAAATTTAAACAAATAAAGGTATAATTTGATCTTTACTATAACTAATTCTCATTTGTCCACCCAAATTCGTGTTCTAATCGAACTTTTTAAAAATTTTATTCATCGTCTAAACTATAATATGTTTAGCCATGTGTCCAACGAGTGTCGGGTATCCGAGTATCGGATACGGGATGGCTAATTAGGAGAAGTGTCCGTGATACCTAGTCGGGAAGGGTCATGGAGAGGCTGAGTTCAAGTTTGTGGTTTAAAGGGAGCAAACTATCAAGGGTATTTAAAATAAACTATCAAGGGTATTTAAAATAAAGGGAGCAAACTATCGAGGCTAGTGGCCGAAGTGTGTTTTATTTGATCATTCAAGACATTTTTAATTGTTGTGAATCGTTTTCGTCTGTTCTATGGTCTTTTACAAGTCGTATAAACAATAGTGTAGCTCATGCGTTAGCTCATGTTTTTCCTTCAGTTGTGGGTCGAGTTGTATGGTCGGATTCGTTACCGACGTCTGTGAACATTGCTCTTGCTCTTGATTTAGCTTTAATGCAGTAAAGGCGTTTGCCTTTTCCCTCAAAAAAAAAAATGGAAATTTTTGTACATGATAGGCTTGGTCGAACACCTATACAAACATAATTACCCTAGACGCAAATAATTGTAGCAATAGGGGTCGAACACAAGGTCACGGGAATTACGTATTTACTAGTTGTGGATTAATTTCTATCTATGTTGATTACGAGTTTGGTTTGTTGATTGGTTTTATGTTGTAACAATAATAATAAAAGAGTTTAGGGGAGTCGGGTCACACATGCAAATATAAATATGTATAAAATAGATAACTCGAAAATAGTAAATTATGTTTAATTGTTTTAGGCTTAATAAGATACCAACCTTGCGGTATTGCCATCAACCTTAGACCGGATCCTAGAGAAACTCCTATTTATGATTAGGTCGTCCTACTACATATGCTTAGTCTAACTCGATTCCACGCCTCTCGACTTTTAGAACGAATTAACAAATTTAATCTAGAGTTGTGAACTTAAATCAAAGATTAAATAATTCACCATTGGGTAACTTATAGGTCTAGGTTAAACAAATATATTTCTACCTTGGGGATTCAACCAAGCTGTCCACAACCACCACTCACACGTTCGTCCATCACCACCATAACTGTCGTTCATCATCACCACCATCATCCATTCATCATCATCAAATCGTCCACCAAATTAACTAAACATGCTATTTTCGATCGAAATCAAATACATACCTTATTACATATTCTAGAAACTTCCGCGTCGGATTCTTTGCTATAAAAATTCGTATCATGTAAATAAAAGGTGATTGATTAAACATAAATAAAAGTGAAAACTTAATAAACTAGAAATGATGTAAATAATTAAAAACAACAACGATGAAATTCTAAAATACTAAACGGAAATGTAAATAAGAATTAATGAGAAATAGAATTATCGTAATAAGAAATGAACTTGAAAATAAAGAACAAAATAACCAAAAGTTACTTGAATTATATTAAAATTAAATGTAACAAATGTAAACTATTGATAATTGTATGAGAGGCTATGTGAACTAGGGCAGAGTATGGATCGGATATCCGATCCGAAACCCTATTTCGAATCGGATATCCGATCCGAAAATCCAAATTTTTAGTATCCGTGATCTGATCCGAAATGATCGGATATCCGAAATTTAGTATCCGAAAATATCCGAAAATTTCGGATCAGTTATCCGATATCCGATATCCGCTCTGTGTATTTTATATATTGTCAAACTGTAATAAAAAAGAAAACTAGCGTAATACTAATTTCATTCGGTATATATTACAAAACATAAACCCGCTACCTATCAAGGAAAACTAGCGTAATATTGTGGATATCGGATATCGGATAACTGAAATTAGCTAGTACTTAAAATTGTGGATAGGTTTATTTACGATTTTGTGAAATTAGCTAGCACTATTTATGGATCAAATCTCGGATACGAATCGGATATTAACGGATATGGTATCCGATCTGATATTTGATATCTGATCCAATAACTTTCTGATATCGGATATCCAAAATTTTAAACCTGATATCCGTATTTGATCCGATATCCAAATATTTCGGATACGGGTATCCAAACCGAACCACTTTTCGGATCAGATATCCATTATTTCGAATCAGATACAGATCGGATATCGGATAATTCGGATAATCGGATTTTTTACTCAGCCCTAAATTGTGAACTAAGCTAAAATATGAAAGATAAAATAGTATGTATTAAGACTGAAAATATAATGTATGACAACCACCTCCTATTTATAGTAAAATAGGAATAAAACAGAAATGGCAACAGAGGTCCAACCCCGATCGGGCCGATTGGGGTTGTAGCCTGTCCGATTTTCTTCTTTAATTCCTCTAAGCAAGGCTTGAGGGATCCAAAGTGTGATGTTAATGCTTCTTAATTCTGCGGTTAAAGTCCTTCATTTACCAACTTAAGAGCATTCAAAGTTGATTAATCTTCATGATTATTTTGTGGGCTTTATATTTTGGGCTTCTTTGAGATTAATTTGCATTTCATCATTTCTCATTTCTTCATGTTTGGCCCTTAAGAGTTAAGATATCTCCTCTCGTCCATTTAGCTTTTACTCTTAGCCATATTGCTATTGTGGTAAGAAAAAACTTATAAAGCTTAAACTAGTGTTCAACCCGTGCAAAATTGCACGGGTATATTTTCTAGAAAAAATATGGTGGATAATTAATATTACCAAATAGTGTCAATAATACGTGAATATTGTGCATTCAATTTCTATTATATTGATAATACGTTAAAATGCACATGATAATAATAATGGTATTTATATATCCATTCTTTTATTGTTTTTTTAAATCGATATAGATGTTATTTCAAGGTTTATTTTGTACCGTTATGTTTATGATTTGATTTCGCAAAATATATAAATTTTTACACTATTATTGATTGTTATATTAATATTATGTTATTTTTATTGTTTTTTAATTTAGTATTGTTGCTTTTTTTTCGATTGCAAAAATGCACGGGTATATTTAACCGGTATATTTAACCGGTATATTTTAAGAACATCAATATAATATATCGATATATTGTGTATTGGAATTATTTATTGGAATTTTTTAAACTTTACTCAATTTTGTTTTTAAATTTTGTATTGTCGCTTTTTTTTCGATTGCAAAAATGCACCGGTATATTTAACGGGTATACTCTTGCCAAAAATTAAAATTTCATGTTTATGAATTTATATAAAAAAATGTTAAGTAATATTTCTTAAACTACGTTGTCAGGTATTTATTTAGAATTTCATACGGTTATTTCTCAGGAAATTCATAAATGAAATTGCGGTTTATTCTAAAATTTTAATACCATAAACCGTTTTAATGTTAAAACAGTTATGCAATTATTAATTATCCACAGATATATTCAATCCCGCTATAATCATTACGTAAAATTTACGGTTTATTTTTGTAAAATCAAAATAGTTGTGCAAATGAATTACGCAATTTTACACGAGTTTTTCGTAAAATTTCATGTTTACGAATTTTTATAAAATATGTTGCGTTATATTTCTTAAACTACGATATCAGGTATATATTTAGAATTTCAGGCGGTTATTTCCTAGGAAATTCATAAAAGAAATTGCGGGACCCACCTGAGAGAATTAAAAAAAACTAAAAAATCACAATTGCATTGATGACGTGGCGCGTCGAGGGCTTCTGAAATGATTCAGTAATTATATAGATAAGATTCCTACAAAATAGAACAAATAATTGTAAAACAAACAAAAACAATATTAGCTCATGATATCACTAAATAAAGTATAAATGCAATATAAAATGAGCTTAATTAGGAGGTAAAAGTTTATAAAATAATTACTCGTCAGTACACCACAAAACAATGAGAAAAATTAATTGTACATGTATACTACACTTCAGAGTTTGTATTGAATTCCATCAATATAGCTTGTAAATTCGGTAACTAAAATTGGAGGCTCGTTTCCCGCGCTTAGGGCTACATGCTATAATGGGTGTGAGTCTGTGAGAGATGGTAGGTGGTGAGGCACGGTAGTTGTTTGTACGGAAGGTGGGGTGGGGGAAGTGGTCGGTGATGGAATCGCAGATGTTATTGCACAATGTTATGGTATTCAGTTTTATGATTAATAAATACTAGATTAACGTGATGGTGTTACGGGTTAATTAACGTACGCGATTATGCTAAAAATTGCAATGATCCAATTTGAGACTAGGTCCGACTAACAAATTCTTCTAGTCAGATCAAGATTAAATCTTTTCAAGTATATTTTACATAAGGGGTTGAATTGTATCATTTTTTGCATTAATCTCAATATCTAATGTTACTCGATTGTTTCGTGTCTGTTCATTTTAAAGGCCAAATGGCCAATAGTTAATATGCAATTCCAAAGAAGAAAAAAGAGTCAAAGTAACGGTTTAAATAACTATTTATTTAGAAAGGAATATCAACAGTTAATTTATTACTTTAAATGTGACTTTTAAAATAGTGATTCAAGATCGTGTAAATCACGAGTCGATGGTTTTGAGTCTATTAAATGTCTTGTCGTGACTCATGATTACTTTAGGCATTTGCATCATATTCAATCATACAATTGAGTCAATTTAAAGCGTTTCATTAACACGTGGGGTTACCCGTCAAGTTTACCCAAAAATAGTAAACTATATATATGCATTCCCTTCTTTTACATATATTTACAAATATACTTAACTATTGAATAATATATCAATTTATAATAAATTCTATCAATTCTAGGGAGATATAATTATGATTGATATCTATATTTATATATAGACATTATTATATATGATAATAATATTACTATTATTATTTATTTATTTATTTTAAAAAAGAGGACAACTTTTATTAAGATAATATCAAAATTTACAAGAAATTAGTGTGCACGAGGTACAATTTAGGCCCCTATTATTATTATTATTATTATTATTATTATTATTATTATTATTATTACAATTGAAATTAGATTTAATGAGTTCAGTTTAATTCAGTTATGATTCATATTATACAAAGAGGGTGAAAAAGTGAATGATAATTGCAAAAAGAGAAACAAATAAAGAAAGTAAAGATAGTGTGAAGTCACAAAATTAACACTCCATACATGAATACTTAAAGCTCATATTGTGTGTATTGTATACTTGTATGTGTGGAGATAAACATGATAGGAGTATAACTGTATAAGATAACAAAAAGAAATAGTTGAAGGGTAAAATGAAAGAGGGTTGGGTGTGTATTGTGTGTAAGAGAGAGTCATGATTGGTGGTGAGTTAATGATAATGATGACGGTAACAAATAAAACAGAAGAACCGGCGCGGTTGGCTCTATTTTGTTGTCCTCTACTAGCAATTGCAGTACCACTTACAAAATCTAGAGTTCGATCCTATTTATAGAGCAGGCATGATTGTTGTGAGAGCTACTTAATTACCGACTATATCGATTCATTTCTCTCTTTTTACATTTTTCTTTTTGTTCGCCATCATTAAAATTCACAAATTATTACTCGAACACTAGAGTTTAGTAGTTAAAATTTAGAATTTTTAAAAGATTTCAATCTAACTTTTATGAGAGCAATGTAAGTATAGCCCGACTGCCCGAGTGTATGCCTTTTATATTTCGAGTATGTCATTGACTTACCTAATTTACGTGGTATATAAATTATCACGTATACGGTAAACCTAGCAAGACAAACCCGGCTTGAAAATGCTAACTGGAGACCCAAAATTGACCGGAAGGCATTACATGAATGTAATTTGAAACCCGAACTAACCCGACCTGGCCCGAACTTTTTTGACTCGTAATTGGCCCAACCCGAAACCTTTGGATTTGGAAATGACCCATCAAAACAAATTTTAATTAAACCGAAAAGACTTGAAACGACTTTTTCTCTTTTATTCATAGACCCGAAAATAACCCGGCTCGAAATAACTCAATCATCCACTTAAGCCGAAACAAACCCAGACAACAAATCGGAAATGACTCAACATAACCCGAGTTAACGAAACATCAATGAGAGACCCCGAACTAGACAAACCTAACCGATCAGATGAGCTCGTTTACTAAATTTACCGAGTTTACCCGTAAGATTTACCGGTGCATGGCAGAAGTAGTCTTCACTCATCACACCAAAAACAAAAAAGAAAGCAAAAAAAAAGTCATTATGAGTCCCTAGTACGAGTACTTACTAGTTGTATATAAATGTGGCACCCTTCTCAGCCTTTACTCACTTCTTTCTCTCTGTTTTCCTTCTGAACTAACACTCATTTGTTTCCTTGTCCGTCTAAGTTCTTCTCCAACTACTTCTCTTAAGGTAATCTTTTTGGAGAAACTCAACTCATTTCCCCTTTTCTTCCTTTTTTTTATTCATTTTTCTCATTTTCCAAATGTCTTGCTTAAAACCTCCACTACCCCCTCATTGCATTTTCTTATGTTAGAATATAAAACGAATCAAGTAACTCCAACCATCGGGTTAAACTTTTGGTTGGGTTGGTTTCTTGACAGGGTATCAGTGTCACAGGGGTTCGAACACCACCCCTTTCATTCTATAGTGGATAATCAGAACAGGCAAGGGAATCCTGCCTGCACCCACACTTCAATCCCCAAAAAAAAAGGGCCCCACGCTGTCAGCTTAAGCTTTTGGTTGAATTGATTTTTTTGACATCTTACTTATTATTTGAATTTCTTACTAATAGCAAACATAATTTTGGTGCAGAAATGGAAAGGTTGAACACAGAGTTGTACATTGAGAATTGTTACATAATGAAGGAAAACGAGAAGCTTAGGAAGAAAGCAGAGGTGTTGAATGAAGAGAATAAGCAGCTTCTCTCCGAGTTGAAGCACAAACTTAGTGTGAATAAGAAGACGACTAATGGAAAACAGAGCACCTCCGTTTCCGATCAACAAACTAATTAATTCTTGTTACTGTCACAAGCAAGACCGATTTAATTACCTATTAGGAAACTACTAGATAATCCCTTTTCCGCCAAAACTATGTTTGTAAGTTGCAATTGCAGTCATAATTTTCATACACTGTTGTACGGTGTAGCTTATAACTAAATCTTTTGGACAAGAGGGATTTAAGGTTAAATTATGTTAGGATCATTTTTATTTACTTTCCTAGCTTTTTATGTCGATTATTACCGTTTTCTGTTATAAATTTAATTATGGTAAAATTTAGTTTATTTTTGCATTTTTAATGCGACTTTTTTCATATTCAACTTATTAATCTAAATAATATTAGGATTAAATATTTTAGTAAGTTTTGCGTAATTAAGACGGATCAAATACTACTATATAGAGATATAAAGATAAAAAATTTGACATTTCCTAGGCAACAGGTAAGGTAATTTAGTAAGTAGTTGACCCGTGAGTCCGTGACGGATAATGTCCGTCTGAAATGAGAATTTGTGAAAATAGTTTATTACCGGGTTGAGGACGCACGTTGTAAATTTTGAATCAGGTTTTAGGTGCAATTTAGGTTATTTATTTTGGATGATCACTTTTTTTTTGAGTTTAATTTGCAAGGCTTTTTCGATCGTGGACTAATATTATACAAACTAAAGTCCTAACAAACGTAAGCAAAACTTTTTCATGCATATCGATCATGAACGTTGTTTTCTTCTTCCAAAAGTTATTTTTAGACAAACTAACAGCCTAACAGATATTTTATGCATAGTACCCGCTAAATTTCAATTTAATTTTGAAACGAGTCCAAAGTAATTTGCTATTCCTTGCACGTTTTTTTTCAGTCAGCGACTCAACTTTAGACTAGATTAGGTAAACAAAATTGAATTCGCAAAATTGAGTCATTTAAAGTATGTTATACTTTATAGGTCAAATTATATCATTTTTTTAATCTGGTGTTATCGAGTCATTTCATGTCTGCTCATTAAAAACCTTTTTTTTTCTAAATTAGTCATTTCAAACCTTGTCAATCCCAAGTTGAGTGATTTTGTGTATTTTTGATCGTGGTTATATTATGCACTAGAGTCTTCTCCCAGTCATACCGTTCAGGTCAATTTACATGGTGAAGTAATAAAAGTAATATATCTAACATTGTCGTAGCTTATCACAGGATTCACAGCACACACATTGATTAAAATAGCGATAAAAGTGAAAAAAAGTTTTACAAATCATGAGTTTCACAAAGTCTCATTTGTGACAGGTGTAAAATTGTAAATACGTTACAAGTTTGCAACGTGAGATATTTTACAAATGGAAAAGACAAGTGAAAGTGTTCATTTATCTCACACCACAAACTTATGACGTGTTTACACCCGTCACACTTAACTTAATGACTTAACCCATGCAATATTGTGTGGATGGTGATGATAAACATGATCTAAGAACACAAAAGGAAGTAAAAAAAGTTAATAATGATGAAATGGCATTAAGAGAAGCAAGAAATAGAAGGGTAAAAAGAGGAAGGTTGGGTGTGTATGTAGAGGAGTCATGATTGTAATACTTAATAATGATAATAATGAGGGTAACAAAAACAAGATACGCAGAGCCCAAAACCGGCCGCCTTGTATGTAGAGAGGCATGATTATTGTGACAAAAGATGTCATCATTTTTCTCTTCTTACGTATTTTCTCATCATTAACTGCAAGAGATTGTGAAAGTTTTTCATCATTTCTTCTCTTTTTACGTATTTTACCATCATTAACAACCCTTTGTTTACCACAAATTTCCATTTGCAATGAATAATACGGTCACACCCTTATAACGGATTAAGTAAAATTCACATAGTTACATAGATAGACTTAACAAATCGATCAAACGGATCTGGTCAATTTCACATTAAGTCATTTCGAGTCTAAGGACTTTGGGTCGGTTAGGGTCATTTCGGGTCAACTATTATAAAGTTATTTATGGATAATAATCAGTTTGTAACAATGAACATTCAGGTCGGGTATACCAAGTTGGGTCAATTCGTGTTCGGGTCTAGTTCCGATGTCGAGTCGGGTTATCCGAGCTCGGGTCAATCGGGTCCACTCAATTTTGTCAAGTCTTCACATGGATAGATAACAAATTATTTGTGATTTTTTAGGCACCCTAATTTTCCTAATCAAGCTATATGGGTGATATTTCAGTCCAGCCTATTAAATCGAGTTCATTTAAGTTTAAAGCCGGGTTCTTTTAGACTAAAACCGTTTGAATTGAACTGAAGTTAAAGTCCAACTGAACTTAACTAAACTCAATCAAGAGTTAATTTATTAATTGAAGAATTGAACTAAAATAAATCCAGATAAACTGAACTGAATAGAGCTTAACTGAATTGAATATAGCTGAAATTAAGTTAAAAAATGGAGGCCTTAATTACAATTTGAGTACAAAAATATATTAGCGTATTGGTTATTTACTCTTAGGCCCTATTCTTTGTGGGTTATTTTCAACTCCTTTCAATTTTGATTGACTATATTCCGTTGAGTTTTATTTACGTTGAATCAATTATTTTCAGTTAATCTCTTAGCAAAATTAACTTTTAATTCAACTAAATTCACTCCACTTTTTTCATTTAATTTAGTTCAATTAAGTTCTACTCCATTTAATGAAATTCAGTTCGTTTCAGCCGAACAAAGAGGGCCGTACTCCCTCTACTAGTCCTCATATATCCCAAGTATAAATGTGCCACCCTTCTCACCATTTACTCCCAATTCTCAAAACACTCATTTCCTTCCTTGAATTTCAAAGACAAAAGCCCTTCCTCCAACAATTCCTCTTATTTCCACGAACCAAAAATGGAAAGGTTGAACACGGAGTTGTACATTGAGAATTGTTACATAATGAAGGAAAATGAGCGGCTACGGAAGAAAGCCGAGGTGTTGAATGAAGAAAATAAGCAGCTTCTCTCCGAGTTGAAGCACAAACATGGTGTCAAGACGACGAAAGGAAAACAGAGTACCTCTGTTTCCGACCACCCTAACTAATTACGGAGTAGTTAATTACCTAATTAGGTCACTAGTAAAAGTAATTAGCCTTTTTACCTCTATATGTCTAAGTTACAGTGGTAATTTTCATAGCTAGGAATGTACCTTGTACGGAGTAAGGGGTCTAACGTTAACTATGTTTTGTTCCTTTTGTTCCTACCTTCTCTATGCAATGTTATAGCCTATGGCCTATCGGGATTTTATTTCCCGCTTTTACTTATCTCGCCCCAATTTTTTTTGTTGAATTTTCCGTCTTTAATTTAGATAAATAGACCATTTACTTCTTTTTTTTCTAGTTTTTTTCGTGTGTTTGGATGACTTAGATTTTATGAATATATATATAATGTTAAAACGGTAGTTAATAATTTAATAAGAACAATAACTAAATTAGACAAAAAAACAGAAAAAAGACGATTGAAAAACTTTGAACGTTTATATTTTGTGCTTAGCTTATGTCAATAATTTTCTTCCAAATAAAGGCTAGTGAGACTGGATTTCTCACAAGATAATACGATCTACTGTATAATTTAGATTCTTTTCTTTCTGACTTAATTTGAACTTCTTTTAATTTTTCTTGGTTGTGTTTCGTTAAATTTTATTTCCATTTAATCAATTATATTCAATTAATCTTTTCACAAAATTAACTTTTAATTTAACTAAATTCACCCCACCTCAGTTTCACTTAATTTAGTTCAATTAACCTCTACTCCAATTAATTTAATTCAGCTCGTTTCAGTCGACAAGAACGCGGCTTTACAAATATATTATATTACATACTATAGGTCTATACTTCTCTTTTCAATGCCTTTTCTTTATTTTTGCAACAAAATGTAGATTGTTAAATTGTCGTTAGATAAAATCCTGATTGTTTAGAAGAAATAAAACTCCATTGTTTTAGGAAATTGAAAGTATCTTACTTGCATTTCTGTCTTCAACGTTCTTTATACGCAATTTTTAAGTAAGCTAAATGTAATACTTGTTGAAACATTAGTAAGCAAGTTGAACACAAATTTTCATTAAGACGGAGTTATTTGGCTTGAGAAAAAACGAGTCAAATAATATCCAATTTGTACAGATATAACAAATATTTAACTTACTTTAGCTTTAAAACGGATATACATATCAGCACTAGCGGATCTGGGGGTGGATAGAGAAGGCAAGTGTCATCCCGCAATATTAAAATAAGATAATCTTTGAACATATACTTTACAAAAATGTGTTGGGCTTAGTGGTTAAAAGTGGCTATTTGTCAAAGTTCGGTGTGGTTGGAGCTTCAAATCTCGTAAGAGAAATTTTTTAGAAAAACTTGTTTTATTTCACATAAATTTTTTTCGTTTATTACAAATGCATAGTATATCTCAAATTCAAATAGTTTAAACAAAAATACAATGAGAGAGTCAGAGAGTTTCTGTGGCCTGTGGGATGAATATTTTTCTACTAATTATGGGGGAAAATTTATGCTCAAAAGCAAAAATTCTGCATCCGCCCCTACTTACGAGGAAGCAGTTGTGTTTTAGAATATTTCAAAGTTTGATGTTGCAAGGAACCAAACCACTGATTTTATTGTGTTTATTGTATATTTGCATCACGTACAAAAAGTATGTGATTTAAAAGACTAAAGTGACTGAAGAAAAGTGTGTTAAATAAATTACAAAAAAATTACAGTTGATTCAAATAAATGTATGAGCTCTAAACTACCCCAATTATGCAACGTAAGGTTTGAATGGAACACCAACGGCCTTAACCCAAGGAGCACCTCCTAAGAATAACAATGCTGAGTAGCGTTGAGCCTGTGCTCTATTTAAAACTTTTACGTTTCTCCATCGGACCCTTCTAGCCGTGTTGGCGCCAGGTCCACGGTTCGCGTACTCACCATAGAAACACGTGTCAAGATTAGTTGTTCCAGCCCAAGGGAAATACCCTTCGGGCCTAATTAAATCACCAATGGTCGACTCCATAATCACGGTCTTGGCATATGCCTTCCATGGACGTCCTAAGTAGTTCTCAATTTGGAGTCTTTGAGCGAAAAGTGATCTATCCGGAAGAATTTCACAGCCTTGAATCACAAGTCCGGTTGCTTCATTAGCCGATAATCCACCTTGAGCCGTGACCATATTCTTTTGACCAGGACCCGGCATTCTAACAAGAAGTCTTGAATGTTGAATCAAAGTGGCACCGTTGCCAAATATGAAATCGACAGTTCCAGATACTTGACAATTCGAGAAAAATTGGGAACCACCTTGCGCGTATAAAGTGTCTTGGAAAGCATCGAACCAACAATTTTGGAACACGGCTTGTAGACCGTTAACCCTCATGGCTACGGCTTGATGACCATCAAAACCAGCTGTATTTTGGAATCCCATATCTCTGGCGAAAAACCCTAACCCTTCAACGTTAAAAGGAGCGGTCTGAGAGGTTCCGAAACCTCTTTTAAAACTTTTATTACCAGTAACAACAGTCCTTGTCGGACCGTCACCATACATGATAACATTAGTGTGCTGCTTTCCCACAAGAACCTCCTCTCTATATATACCAGCCTTGACGTAAATGACATACCTTCCTTGAAAATTCTTACCGGGATGCCCATTCAAAGCCGCCATTATGCTCTTAAATTGTCCGCTTCCATCTTGCGCAACCACGACATTAGGCTTCATACCCTGAGGCGCCGCCCCAACAGCAGCGCCCCCTGCAGCAGCACCAGCAGCAAAACCAGCTGCTCGTCCAATGTGTTTTCCACCTTTTTTAAACTTTTTCGCGCCCTTCTTAAACCCTTTGTTCTTTTTAATCCCTTTACCTCCTCCTAACAACCGACGTTGGGTAGGAGACAACCATGTAGGAAAGCCTTGATGATCAACACTCATTCCAAGCAGACGACGACGACCATCAGCAGCGCCGCTTACTGATGCTGCAGCAGTAGTAGTAAAATTATTTGCAGCAGCCATCTCGACTAATTTCTCAGGATTAAGCGCAAGATCTACACTACCAAGCGCTTTATTGAAATTGGTAATAATGTCAAGCATGCTAGTGGTAAGCTCTGTAGCATTAACAACACCATCCTGCATAATTTTCTGCAAATCGGGGGCTTCAGCCTCTTGAAACTCGTCTACACAACTCGTGGCAAACGTAGTCACATCACTTAACCACAAACGAATGCTCCACACCAGCTCATCATCGGTATATGTTTTGGGGTCATGGACATGATTAATAGCCTCGTCGAGACGATCAACTGCCAAACCAAACAAGTCCTTACAACTTTTGATGGCTGAATTGGTTAGGTTTACATTCTTTGTAGCACTGGCTTTGGGAATAAGAGTGTCAGTAAGATTAGACGCCTTCATGATTTGGTCCAAAGCTAATTTAACACCAGCTTTGATATAATCCTGAGGGGTTGTACTCTGGTTCTGAGCAACCGAACCAAGACTCCTTATGCAAGCGTCTTTAAAAGAGGTAGGCGAACAAAGGGCATTTACCGTCTTCATAGAAGACGATAAATTCTCGTCTTTATTTTCCGTCTTATTATCGTCACCCTTTTTCGACGTCTCATGGACAACAGCCACAACTCCTACCACAATTGCGACTACCATCATTATTGATATTACTGATACTATTATCTTGCTCGCCATTTTTTTATGTTTTGTTTTTTAATTACAAAAAAAAAAATGGAGATAGGGAGAGAGTTATGGACTCCTCTATCTCTAATTATTTATTTTTCTCTCCCTCACCACACTTTATTTTAAAATGCGATGATAAACTTGTTCAAATCCACATCTATTTATATGTATTTAGGTACAGCCTATTTTAAGTTTATTCATCTATTTGAGTATGTTTTCCTCTTTTTTCTCATCTAACTATGTCATTCCTATTTGCATCTATCTATACCATAATTATAGGATTTAAACTATTTTTTATTCTTCTTGCTTTTACTTAATTCATTACTTTTTTCTATTACTAGACCATTATTTTACCCTAAAACTAGGGGATCTAATTATTAACTAAATAACTAACTAAAATACAATACTCTAAGAACTTCATTATCTTAAATTAAAATAAACTAGGTTATAACCCGTGAACTTCACGGGTCTGCTTTTATTAATTTAAATTAATTAATATTGTGAATAATTAAAAGATAAAGAAATCAATTATTTTAAAACTTTAATAATATGAAATTAATATTTTTAATAATTAAAAGATAAAGAAATTAATTATTTTAGAATTTCAAAATATGAAAATAATATAAAGATAAAGAAATTGATTATTTTAGTATTTTAATAATATGAAATTAATATTGTTAATAATATTAATCTAAAATATAAATACTATTAGTTTAAAAATTACGTAGCGTTATTTTAAAAATCGTGTAAGATTATAACTAAAATACGGTCGCATAAATTAAGACGCATACATTGATAAAAGTTATTAAATAATATAAAGATAAAGAAATTGATTATTTTAGTATTTTAATAATATGAAATTAATATTGTTAATAATATTAATCTAAAATATAAATACTATTAGTTTAAAAATTACGTAGCGTTATTTTAAAAATCGTGTAAGATTATAACTAAAATACGGTCGCATAAATTAAGACGATAAAAGTTAAAAAAACAAAAACAAAAATGAAAAAATAATATTGAACAACTTTATTCTAGAATATACCATATCTTGTATACCATATACCATATCTTGAATGTTATTGGACGTTAATTGAAATGGAATTAATTTGAGTCAAAGTAAAATGGAATATATGGAATGAAATCTTGTTAGAGAAATTTTTTGCCATATATGGCGTATCTTTTTTCTGATTCAAGATTGGTAACTCTAGGATTTAGGCCGTGCTACGGAATTAATCTTCAGCCAAAACTGTCATTATTTATTGTTTCAATATATGGAATGAAATCTTGTGATTCCATAGATTTAGGCCATGAAATCTTGGAATAGTTATTATTATACCATTATACCATATCTTGAATGTTATTGGACAATAGCTCTAGGATGAATCTAATTGGACAATAGCTTTAGGATGCTTTACAACGCGACACGTAGGACAAAGCTTTTTTCTAGTGATGTCACGTCAGCAGCTTGGCTTTTGCATTAGATAAATATATGATAGATTAAAAGCCGATTATAATGTACATTATGTTTGTACTTGGATCTATAACAATTGTAAAAGATATCACTAATTAATAATTTGCCAAATTTTAAATTTGCAATTAATTGACCGTTTTAACTATAGATGAATTTGGTAATATTATCTACATTAATGCAAGATTATTTCTTACATTTTCATACTTTTTAATTTTTATTTTTCTATGAAAACGTGGCACCCGCCAAAAAACACATTGAATTAATTGCTATGTAAACGTAAAAACCAAAATGTTTACGTTCGACCAAAAAAAAGTTATTGATTACTAACGAATACAGAATTAATTATAACAAAATAATTCAGTCCAAATTTTTGCAACAATAAATAATAAATTACAATAAAAATTAAAACAAAATTACAATAAAATACATAAACCGATACAATTTATAATTTATAATATTGTTACAAAACAAAATACCAAATCTTTATAAATAATTGATTATCTCATAAATATTTATGTTCAATCAGATATACCGTTACGAATGTCATGCTTAATATTTATTTTGAAAATAAATATTAAGCATATATTCATGATTTATCAGTTTGAGTGTGCGGGCCGTGCAGTTGCACAGAGCCCCCGATTTTTGTGGGCCAATAGAGTTAAATTAAGAATATATATTAATTAATTAATGAGGTTAGTGTTCATGAAATGTAGAATGGCACAATGGTTTAACTTTGGGGTTTTTCATGTCCATACTTCTCATGTTCGATTCTCCATAATTATACTTCCTTGCTGTTATGACTATATTCATGATTTATCAGTTTCATTTCATTTAAAACTATTTGCTCTTTTTTTTTCTTTTTTTTTAATATGCAAAGTTGTCTAGAAAGAACATATTAATTGAATTTTTACGTTATACTTGTATAATAATATGAAAAAATAAACTACAAACATTTCTGTATATTAAAAACTAAATCTTATAACAAAATAACATTTAAATTTTTAAAAGTAACGTAAATAGCGGTATTGAGGTCCATTTTCGAAATTCCACACAGGGCCTCCGAAATCTCGGGGACGGCCCTGTTTCTGGTTGTTATATTATTATTAAGTTATTTTTATTGTTTTTTAATTTAGTATTGTTTCCACAGTTTTTTTTCCGATTGCTGTAAATTGTTAATTATTACTCATTGTTTATTGTAATTATATATTGGGTATAAATTGTTATTTATAATTTTACATAAATGACGTTCGAAATTATTATATTTTCTTATATAATATTTAGCTTAGTGGTATGGGTGGAAGAAAAAAAAAAGAAATGCAAAACGGCGGCCAACAACTAACATAGCAACTAGGGGTGTTCATTCGCGGTTCGGTTCACCGAACCTCATATTTAATTCGGTTCGTAGACGGTTCGGTTTGGCAAAACACCGAACCTAAACCGCACCGTTCGTAACGGTTATTTGCGGTTCGGTTAACCACTTTAAACGGTTATTTCCGGTTCTGTTACCGGTTAACCTATAAACATGCTAAATATACTTTTTCTTTAGTTTTCGAGATTTTTATCTAGTAATTTAATTAAATTTTTAATATTTACTTATAATCAACAATAAAGTTAATAAGTGAAACTTTAATATTAATCATTTTAAGCATTTTTGATTCTGGAAACACTTTTTAATTAAACAAAAGAACAATTTTTTATAAAATATTTTAATCTTTTGCTTACTTTTTTGTGAACGGTTCGGTTCGCGGTTAACCTCTTTTCTAAAATTGCGAACCTCAACCGAACCATGTCCATGATAAATTTAACGGTTCGGTTCACCGAACCGCTTTGTCAAAACGGTTCGGTTAATCGAACCTTAAAAATGTACGGTTTTTCGGTTATTCGGTTCGGTTATTGCGGTTCGGTTTATTATGAACACCCCTAATAGCAACAACACACCGACAAAACAATATATAATTACGCTAAATATCGACGGACGCCGGCAACCCGATGGATACCAACAGCCCAAAGACGTCGATCAGTACAATTAACCGTTATGTTATAATTTCAGTAAAATATAAACTTAATAATTTCAATAAAACGTACTATTAATAATCATTAATAAACAATATTACTTCAAGAATTGAAGAATTTGTAATCCATTCTTTAAGTTTTAGAGTAATTGGTTCAATATTAGGGTAAAGATCATATATGAGAGTGGTTTTGTCCAATTGTAGGAAAAAGGGTTTATGTATAAAAAAAAGGGTATCATATCGAAATTTTATAAAAAAAAAATGAAAAGTGTACAATCTGTATGTGAAAAAGTAATTCCGAAAATAAAAATTGAAAAGCATAAGGGTGCATAATAGGAAAACCCTAAATATTTTATTTCCAAGAAAAACATTTAAATAAGAGTGCAAATCGAATATGGATTTTCTTTTATATTTGTATCCTTTATTAACCTCTACAAAGGGTGTTTCATTTAGTCAATATTTAGAGAAATAGGAACATACATCGGAGGTATTACCTCATATTTTCTTAGTTTTAGAGCACATGAATATTTTTTTGAGCATGCACATGAATATTTTTTTGAGCATATGAATATTTTTCTGAGCTTATGAATTTTTTTTGGGAGCATATAAATATTTTTTTGAACATATGAGTATTTTTTTTGAGCTTATGAATATTTTTTGGAGCATATGAATGTTTTTTTGAGCTTATGAATTTTTGTTTTGAGCTTATTACCTTAAACTTTATTTGTTTTTGAGCATATGAATTTTTTTCTGAGCTTATTACGTCAAATTTTATTAGTTTTTGAGCACATGTATATTTTTTCTGAGCTTATAAAAATTTACAAGTTAGATTTTAAATTTTTTTCGTTAAAACTAAAATATAACTAGGTTTATATGTAATGTTTTTGAGTTTTATTATAATTTTTTGAGCTTAATGTTTTAATAACTTAACTCACAAATTTATGCCAATACTCATAATTTTTGAAACAAAACTCAAAAAGATTATTATAAATGCTCAAAAAGTACAAAAGTGGTGGTAGTACATCGGATGTATGGTCCTCCTACTGCAATATTTATCACATGTATATAAAATGATGTGAAATAACGCTTAATACTAACTTTAGTAACATTACAAACATAACATAATTATCTTATCTATATAATTACAGAAATATTTAGGAAGCCCTGGTTGAGCCACGTCATCAACACAATTTTTTTTAACTAACAGGTGGGACCCGCAATTTCTTCGATAAATTTCCTACGCGATAACTGCCTATATTCGATATTGCATGCCTGACCATAGTTTTAGAAGTATTACGTAACATTTGTGATATACTTTCGTAAACACTAAATAATGGATACACAAATACAGTTTATATAATATGAAATTAAATATTATATGATAATATATAAAGGATAATACAGCTTTAGGTCATTTGTATTACATTAAGTTTAATATTATATACTCAAAAAATAAAATATAATAATTTCGAATAATGTCCTTCTAAAACTATTACATAACAATTTATATTCAATAAATAATTACAATAAACAATATAATAATTAAGACCGTGTATTTTTGCAATCGAAAAAAAAAGTAAAGTTAAATAACAATGACACGATAAAAAAATAGGATATTGAAATTGTAAAAGAAAAGTACCATAATAAATATAATTAACATTCACAAAAATATAAGTAATGACGGTTTTGTGGACAATCATATCTTTTTTTTCTGATAAGGTAAAAAACTATATTGATCATCTAAAGTAGGACCGGCCTATTTCATTATTTTGAATGAGGTAAGTTGAAACCACCTGCTTTCAAACCATCTCTAAAGAATTCGACATGTTGACAACTCTGATTTACGAGTGAGTTGTAACGACGAAAAATACATATATGATGAAGAAAATTTTGAGATTTTTGTATTAACATTTAGTTATCCTTGTATATTGTAATTCCGTTATGATATTTCAAATTTATATCATTGAGTTTTGATATACTTTGAATATAAACTATGTTGTTAATATTACAATATTTTTAGTATGTCGGTCGTATGAAATTATATTATAAATTGAAAATCTTAAATACAGCTAATCATTATTTTAAACATTATTCATAAAAATAATACTTGAAACTGCAATCCCGTGCAATATTTGCACGGGATTAAAACTAGTTTAATTAAATAATTATAGTTATAAATGACACGAGGTGTAGAATCCTTGGAATCGGCTTGGACAAAACTCGGCTCGTGCTTGGTCAAATCGAGCTTGAACCGAGCATTGTAAATATGAGCCAAGCCAGAGCTCAATAACGCTAATCTCGAAAACTCATTTATATTTTTTTTGTATAATATTTTATACCGTAATAGTAATTTTATTACAAATTATACATTATGATTGAGGTTGGGAACTATACCTGAGGAGCAACTCAGGTGACATGCCCGGCCGTGAAAAGCTCGTCGGGCGACCTTGCGTCGGAAAAAGAAAAGCGGGGGTTTGGCGAAAAGCCTCCTGTCTTTTTGTTTGAACTTTCGCTTTGAACTCTTGGCTTTGTCTTGAGAAAAATATGCCGAAAAAATGGGATAAATGAAAAAAGTAGTCTTTAGTTTAAAAGTTTTCGGTACAAGATTACGAGAAATAAGGCCCGTAAACTCGCTCACAAATACTGGACTTGAAGCAATGAAACAGAAGCCTGAAAGCCCATGTACGTTGACGTTGATGAATGCGACTATTAACTGAACCCGAGTCCAATAAGATGAATGCAACTATAAACTGAACCCGAGTCCAATAAGATTGAGAGATTTCGGGTGGGGGCGTAGGAGTATAAAATAGTGATAAAAACTTAAAAAGTAATGGTCAGGAATGAAGGAGAGCTGGAGATTGAAATGGGTTGAGAATCATACCCCAAATGCATTTGATTGGCTATTTGGATATGTCTGTTAGATCGTCATGCTCAGCAGCCAATCAATAATCTCGTTAGGATTGAATTGTGGACCACTTTGGATGTAGTTTCGCCTCTATTTAAGGAGCTGTCTGAAGTCTGTATCACTCAGCAACCTCATCATCTCCTTCCTCCTTTCAAGTTAATTAAAAAAAAGTAAAAAAAACAGCACTCCTTAATCTCCAAAGAAATGGCATCCATGACGCTATCATCCACATTCGCTAGCCAAGCACTTCAGTCGAGCTCCAAGGGGGAGTCAGCCTTCCCTGCACGCAGAACCAACAGCAGAAGCAAAATCGTGATGAGGAAGGGTGCAACAAAGGCAAAGCCTGCAGCTTCCTCCGGGAGCCCATGGTACGGCCCAGACAGGGTTAAGTACCTTGGCCCATTCTCCGGCGAGGCCCCATCATACCTAACTGGTGAGTTCCCCGGTGACTACGGATGGGACACTGCAGGATTATCAGCTGACCCTGAGACCTTTGCCAAGAACAGAGAACTTGAGGTCATTCACTGCAGGTGGGCCATGCTTGGAGCTTTGGGATGTGTTTTCCCTGAGCTTCTCGCTAAGAACGGCGTTAAGTTTGGAGAGGCTGTCTGGTTCAAGGCCGGTTCCCAGATCTTCAGCGAAGGCGGGCTTGACTACCTAGGCAACCCAAGCCTTGTCCACGCACAGAGCATCTTAGCCATCTGGGCTTGCCAGGTTATCCTCATGGGTGCTGTTGAAGGTTACCGTGTAGCAGGTGGGCCTCTTGGAGAAGTCGTTGACCCACTTTACCCTGGAGGTAGCTTTGACCCACTTAACCTTGCTGAGGATCCAGAAGCCTTCGCTGAGTTGAAGGTAAAGGAAATCAAGAATGGCCGCTTGGCTATGTTCTCCATGTTTGGCTTCTTTGTCCAAGCAATTGTTACCGGAAAGGGCCCAATTGAGAACCTGGCCGACCATCTCGCAGACCCTGTCAACAACAATGCTTGGGCTTTCGCCACAAACTTTGCCCCTGGAAAGTAAAGTTAGTTTATGAGAGAATTGTCTATTGTATGCCTTTTTTTTTTTAAATGTAATGATAAGTTGGTTGCTCATATTTATCAGTCTCTTTTGCAATTACAGTAATTGTCATCCGACTCTGAAAAAAATGATGATTAACTAGAAATAGCCTCCCCGTGGCAAATAAAACGAGAAAAATTATCTTGAAAGCTACCAAGATCAAGTAAAAACCTATCATCAAATCTTAAATCTTTCAACTAAAGAGCCATTGCTACAACGCCTACAAGCCAAGTAAAACATTTTTCACCATGTGCATTTTCAAAAAAAAAACAGAGCAGCTTGGAGAGAAAAAACAGCATGCTTATTATTTCTTCCCTATCAAGTCCATTGATTTCATTTAAATACAGGTAGAACTGCAGGCCAAATAAGGTTGTGAGAGATGAATACAAAATTGTAGATTTAATAGTGTTTTAAAGACGCACGTCAAAGAATCACTGCGATGACGACAAGCTATATTGGGAAACAAAATCGAAATGAAATTCTTTAATTCCCCTTACCAGTCTTAGCCATTTTTCTATACCCTACTATGGCTAAACCAATAGCATGCTGAAGCATACAGCAAGAAACCATTCAATTATTCTACTCCCTTTCATCAGACACCAGAATCTCGACGATTTGCATTCCTCTACCAGCTACAACCACCTGAAAATAGTTCCTGGATAAAAGACCAACACATTAGAAGACGAAGCAATGAGAATTTCTTATGAGCAGTAAGAGCGGCAGGAGCCACACCTTCCACACGCCTTTACATCTAATGCTTCCGGCTCTGGCACACTGGTAACAAAATGACAATACTCGGCAAGATCACCATCCTCTTGAAGCTTCCAGCACCTTATTCTCTGATCAAGACCAGCAGAGAAACCCCACATCCCATCAGTCCATACACCTGCAGTAAAGCCAAAATTCAAAGTAAAACATTATCGGCCCATTGAAATAGGAATATGCTTCCGGCCATGTAAGTCCATGTCTTTAGATCTGGACAATATGGCCTTCATAACTTGCATAAGCATTGAGCACCCCTGTTACGTTCTTCCCTCAACATCCGTGCCATTTGACAATGCTTAAATGTCATCAGCACTCAGAAACAACATCAACAACAAAGCCTTAGTCTTGAAAGCCATTGTGGTTGGCACCAGTAAGAATTTCATTAAATAATTGCCATCATCAAGAAATGAGTAGCACTTTTAACAGAAAAAGAAAAGAAAAAAATCCTGAAGCATTTTTGTAGAGAAAACAGTTTGTGGTATAGGCAATGGTACAGGTTGGGATAGTCAGATCTCCTAGAGTAGAGTTGGAGCGTTATTAAGGGTACCGTAAGAACATAACTAGATAGTCTACACTAGGAGATGTGCCACTCCTTACCTAACAGCAAGAAGGCATATCAGGAAGGCCAATAATTAGAAGACACAAGCAATAGGACTGAAATTGTTATTTTCTTTGTCTCAAAGTAAGGTTCACACCTCTCTTGATACAAGAAATAAGGAAAAAGTAGAGTAATAGAGTATGCAAGTGGGCACAAATTAAAACCAAGACAGTAGTAAATTGAGCAGGCAATTCTTATACAGTAGTGACGACTGACGAGTGGTATGGAGTGGAAATAAATGGCATCACATCTTACAATTATATTGATGCGGGGTATGCAAGGGAGTACAAAGAAATGCCAACTCAAACCGGACAGTCACATGAAGCAACATGGTAAAAAAGTTGCCAAATGAAACTGCCTCAGGATACTGATGGCAATTAATAAAAGGAATAGACAGGTAATTCGTACCTTTCACAGCAGAACTATGAGCTGAGAAGACTTTCTTCTGATGTAAGAATTTAATTGAATAAATTTCACTTGAATTGTTGTGTGTAGCATGATTTGTATTTGTGGGCTCTGACATTGAGTCAATATTTCCAATTTCATCCATATTTGATCTGGTAAGAGAAGAACCCGCAACAAATTGTAGAAAATTAAGTGCTTGATCATCTCCTCCACTTATAATACTGTATCGTGAAGTGTCCCCCAGAATATGACAGCTAACGTGTAGACAATTTACACCAGATTGATGAGCATTATGCAGTACATGCAAGGGTTTTATACAAGAAAGCATTGGAGAAGAGTGATCAGCACTTCCTCGGGATCCACACAATGCTGTTCCCTTAGAAGTGGAATATATCTGGTGGTCACAGTCCACTCCGTCCCTAGAGTCACTTCCATTCTCAAAAGCCATAGAATCCTCGGTTATTTTTTTATTAGCCATTGAACAATCAACAGATTTCCACCACCGGCCACCTTGGCTTCCCCTGCCAGTGCGAGGGCGCTTTTGAATGTCAATAGATTTCTCTCCATGAAGAGATGGAACGCGCTGAAGAAAAGCTTCGACACTCTCAGTGAGATCCCAGAAAGCAATGCTTCCATCAGTTGCTCCACTTATAGCCATATACATATTCTTGGTCATCATAGTACCTGAAATGATTCAATTCAGCTTGCATAGCGAGTCAAGAACCCAAAAGGACATGACAAAAAAGAAGGCGGAATATCTCAAGTCCACATACTAGAAAAAGCTTGCAATGTACATACAATATCCACCCATACCACTTAACTAAATGAGTTCAATAGTTAACGTTTTGTTTGGATACTAGGTTTGGAAGAAAGGAAAAAGCTGGGGTTAGGAGAAAAGGGGAGTGTAGGATAGAACAGGAAATATATCAAATTTCCCGATTCAGATAACTAAGGAGAATGAGAATTTGATAGGAAAAACATCAGCTTTGCAGGAACCTTGAGACAGATGATTTTACATTTCTGTGGATTATGAAGGAACTAGCTAACAAGATCTTTGGACTGAAGAACTCTGGGGATATCAGAAGGATTATCACACTTTGCATAACCCCAATGTGTCCTCTGATGAGAATGTTTGCGAATTTTCCTCTCTCGTGTAATCATTCCCCCTTCTTTACAAGGCCTTTGTCATATGACAGAATTTGCCAGACATTCAATGCCCTTTATACAGAAGAACTTGTACAAACCTTGATAAGGAAGATAAACAGGAATTACAGCATGCTGTAGAGCCAGGACAGGTGAAGACAGGTTACCTAAACAAGCAACATCAAACCTGCAGTACATAACAATTTACATTTAAGAAATAAATTACGACCTTGCACAACTCTTAGAGTACGTAAAAACTATTATATAGTTGATTGATTATCGTACCAATATCGATATGGTAGAACAAGAGCCCGTAAAACCAGAGTTGCGTCAGAGCATGCAACGACAACGAAACAGACAGTTAACCTGAAGGTTGACAAATTAGTGAGTATAAACTAATGGTTAGCATAACATTAAAAGTTGTAAGAGTGCGTCACGTTAACTAACTTTGACGGGGTAACATCAACAAGGAATCCAGTAACAGCCATGTATCTCCAATCATTATCGTGTGCACCTTCGTGTTGCATAAGCTCCATCTCTGTAGGAGATGAAGAACACTTGGGATCAGGAATCGCATCAAGTGATCTATCTAGGTCTTGAGCCTTCTTTCGACTAATAATAGATTTGACAGGCATGTCTGTCGATAGCCATTTGAATGACATTGAAGACGAGTATCTCAGTGATGAATTGAAGCCTCCGTTATTTTTCTCAAGGCCATGGACTGATGCATCTGGTTCAGATTTCTGGCTGCTTCTTAGCAACCACGAAGTTAAAACACGCTTTGCCCCAACAGAGATTAGTAATCTTGGACTCTCATTATTCTCTGAGGAATTTTCAGTGTCACAAGTCCCATTAACTGCTTCAACCAATTTGGCTTCCGCTGAATGTACTTTTGACACAAAACATAGTGATCTCACAGCAGACCCTCCAACATGTTCTCCCAGTAAATTCGACACGGCCCAATTTTCAGTGTGATGATCATACCTGTGCCAACAATTTAATTAAGCAGTAGACAGCATTTCAGAATTCTTTATATAACAAGTTAACCTCGTGTCTATTGCGTTGCTATCACTTCTAAACTCTATTTTTCTGTATCAAACGACCACTTATTTAAATGGCGAGTCGTTTTCTGAAAGAGTAACTGAATGAACATAAAAATTACTCATATCTAAATCCATAGAATCAAAAAGTTGTCGAAAAATTTAAAAGCACCAAAAATTGTGAAAAGATTCTAAGGTCATAAAATTGGGAGACATTTAGTTATAAAATGTATGATTTATTCCCTCTACCCCCAAATCAAAACCATGGATGCCTCCACTCTTGTCATTCCCTTTCTCGAAAAAAACTCACTATTACTAACTTTACATCGATTGCGCAGAAAGTGAAGGGACCCCAAAAAAAGTTCTACATATTTTTCTATTGCATTGATTATGATTTTATGAACCTGTAAAATGGTATACAAGAGTTTCATGGAAAACCATACCTAGTCAACCTCACAGTTCCATCTTCACATCCAGTGACAACCAAACTGGATTTTGGACAAGTAAAATTTAATCCAGTGGATACAGACATTTCGGGGATAATGCACAAGGAGTGGATCTCTCTCCCATGGAATTGTAGATGCATGTTACGAGGAAAAATCATTTTTCCATTATCTGTTACCCAGTGTTTATGAATATAGATAATCTCATCCTGGAAAATAGAGGAGAGTGATAAGGTTGTTGAATTAATAAACTATAAAAGGCAGCAAGGATAAACTATTCTATTAGTTTAAAACCTGCTGAGCAGAACATACTATACAGCCGGAGTACATTTTTCGACAGAGAACCAGCCAAAAGTAGCAGGTAGGAGTGTGCAAAATGTTCAGAGATAGAAAGTTGGAAGTATTATTGAAACTAAATCGTTTTTTTTCTCATGTCATAGTACTTGCTTAGGTAGCTACATTTTATTTGCTATGACCGCGAAGTATCATCAATTTAAGGAAAGAAACAGCAAGCCTCTAACAGAGAATTTGTATTTTCAATAGATTTGATGAGAAACGATATTAAATAGTTCGAGAGTGAAAAGAGGAGAAAGGCACATAGAGCATGCCTTGACATATGCAAAAGTGTTGTCCATCTCAGGTCTTTGACCAAGATGAAAACTATAAGGACGACGCCATCCCCCACATTTCACTTGCAGAACCTGCATTCACATTCAACGTCCAGTTCCTTGTGTAAAGAGGCAAATAGAATTTGCAGTAAACTCAAGCCTGGAGAAAAAGAAGCAGACCTTTCTTTCTGAGACTAAACTCCAAATCAAAAAATCTGTAGACGAGAAACCAACTGCATAGCTTATGTTTGCGGAATCATCTGGGGAGTAATGATCTGTCGAGACTGACTGAACTAGGCTGAGTTCTTTAAGTTGTTTCATCCCTACAAATTCTAAAGTTTTCCGGTCTTTATTATACTCCACATAGCAAATGCATCCATCTCCTCCAGTCTACGAGAGAAAACAAAAATGTTAAGAAAATTAAAGAGATACTCCTGTCTCATAATGTTCTTCATTTCTTCCCCTATTGTTTTGGCAGGACCCTTCAGAAAATAGTAAACAGTTGATATGCACCTTGTAAATGGGATAGAGTGTTGAAGAATTTATCATATTTAACACTAAAAGAGGAACGTGGGAATAACACCATGGAAATTCCCATTAACGAAAGTGGGAAGAACACTATGTATAGGAGGGAGTAAATATTTTACATGGTAGCATCATGCCGTCATCTCCATAACAAAACACTGCCTTTGATAAATTCCGATAAAACACTGGCACAATTCTTCCCGACAACATTAACGTATCATGACATAGTGTTTGACCGAATAGACAATAGCAATCTTTCCTTATAAAGACGACTCTGAATATTCTATTTAATGTTTCATAGTTCTATACCCAATGTATAAAATCTAAGGTTTAGGAATCGGTAGGCGCAGCATGATCTTGGTCGTTAGGATATAACTGTGGTAGAAAATGTCTCGAGCTCAGTCATGGTAACTGAACCTGATTACTCGGGTCTCAATATGATGTTGTGGCTGATCTTTAGTACGACAGTTTCACCATACCACTTGGCTGAAGTCGGAAGCATGGAATAAAAGTCATGAACCGGGCTGCCAAGTATCTAAAAAACTTAGAAAATGTTTTTTAGCAATCAAATGTATCAAAATGTAATGTCTTACCGAGCAAATTTCACTTATTGCAGAGCTAAATTTGGCTATTGAGACGCTGGACACGGGAGATATACCATGAGCTCCTTTGAAATATGTTACGAAAGATGCATTCTCAATTGCTAGAGAGGACGTTTCAAGAAGTATGTTCTTTAACAAAGGGAACAACACAAGATTACCACGTAGGTCCCCACAAACCAATACCTGTTCAGCAAAATGGAAGGAGGCAAAAAACAAATAAATAATAAAATTGAACTTCTACTGCAAAAAATAAATAGAAGCATCACCAGTTTACTGAGCAATTTTGCTTCTCCATAAAAAAAACATGATTCACTCTATATTTAGTATCCAATACGCGGAAGTAAAATGATAAATATAATAAGCGAATTAAATGTAACTAAGCCTGATTTTTTAAAGTTTAAAATACATAATATAATACTATTTACAAAAATAAAATTCTTAAAATCAGTATTTTCTGCCATTCAAATCAAATTTTCACTCTTCCTCCTAAAACGACACAAATATTAAAGTTTAGTATCTTCTTATGTAAATGAATATTTTGTGGACTGAAGCTTAAATATGGCACTTATTACCAACTTAACCTTTAAGTTTACTATGTATTCTCAAACAAATAGAGGCTCGACAAAAATAAATTTGCAATTTGCAGCCTACTTCAGTGAATCCGGCAACCCTAATCCCATCATAATTCGGAACCAAAGAATGACTGAATAACGAGACTTTATCAAAACAAAAACAGGAAAACAAATATATCTCATATTTCTTAGAACTAGCTTGCCTTTCACAGGAGTTTTTCCAATGCTAAAAGTTTAAAGAGGATAACTTTCACCATATATCTCACACACACACACATTTCAGATGAAAGTTTCCCACACAATGAGTTACCAAATAATCAGGATAGAAATAAGAATATACCTCTTCATCATAGGATGCATCCAGAGACATTATCCTGGCACCAAAAGGTGACGCAAAAGAAGCAATTAGGTGTACGCCACAATTTCTCACACCATCATCAGATACAGTAACAGATAACCTCCATAGCTTGAGCAACCCCCTAGGATTAGATGTAAAAATGAACCTAAATCGTGAAAAAACCCAGTCAGATATCACAACTTCAGTTGACATATCAAGAAAAAAAAATCATAAGCTTGCTTGACAAAACTGTGCGTTTTTTTCAGAATTATTTTGCATGTTGTGGAAAATGGCAAGCTAAAATAAACAGCATCAATAAATAAAACTATGAGAAATTAGCCACAAGAAAAGTTATAGCAGACTAGATAATGGGTATAGGACCACGTGACAAAAACAGACCGTGATATGGAAAATATACTTTGCATGTTGAGGCTAAAAGAATGAGCATCTATGGATAAGATAATGAGAAACTGGTCGCAAGAAAAGCTTTAGCGGACTGGTAATCGGTACAGGGGACATGGCAGAACTATATAAGGGAGCTACAAAAGGGCACGACACATGCAAAAGCTGCAACTCAGCAGTGGTTCATCTGAAGTCTAGGTATTGAGATGTCAACGTGTGCAACCTTACTACTAGTCAGTAGAAAGTCCAGCCATGCAGCAAATCACGGGCATTACTTTGTCATTCGTGAGGTAGGACTATCAGCCAAAGACAACATATCAGGAAAGAAAAGATCTAACTAGTGGATCTCTCGGGGGAAAATGTGAACAGAGATAAAAGATCAGCGACTGATTGAATCCATCCAGAAAACCATGTTGACTTGACCTTGCTAGAAATTAAGATAAACCAATTAATTGTTGAATGATGTCAATTAAAGCCAACATACTGTCAGAATCAGTCATTACCTACGGCTAAGTGACTTGCACCAATATGTTCCTAGAAGTTGCCTTTCTGCTTCAGCTAACCAGGAAATTCTGGCAGCCACTTTAGGAGTACCATCACAAAATTGCACTTCTAAGACATGCATAGCTCCTCTACCATCCCCAACAGCAACCCAATCCTCCACACCAAGGGACAGCTTAGCGAGATCTTTTGACAGCAAATCCAGGCAAATAACCGGGACCTCCTCAGTGACTCTGATAAGTTCGGTCCATTCAACAGATCCGTTCTCATATAATTTAGCATGGTACAGGTAACCATGGTTTGTAGCAACATAGATGGTATCTTTGCTTGCAAATTTTAAACATCGCACATATTCGCTTTTGCTGTGTTAAAAAGAAAAGGAGATTCAATCGAGAAACATATGAGCAGAAGAGATCCAATAGTACAGTTGTACACATTAGTTTTAGTAAAAACATCATAGCTGGAGTCGCGCCTTAGTTTAAAAAAAGTGCGCCAAGGCGCCAACCAAATCACATCTGCATGCCTGAGGCGCATGGAATATATAAGGCGTGCACAAGGCACAAGAGGCGCAACTAGTGAGGTGCACTCGAGGCACATTATTATGCAATTCGCGGTTACGCCAGTGTCTTATTGCATTTTCTGTTTTGTGTGTGAGCACTAATTTTCTCAGAAAAAACAAATTCCCCATTCTTTATACCTGTCCATGAGCCCAGCATGACCGGATGAATTTGGGATGCAAACTTGAAAAGCCCCATCTTTACTTTCATCTAATTCTTTGACTGAGTTTCCTGAGAGCGCAGATGAAGTAGGCAAGCAGTGCACTTTGATAGCAGAGTCAAACCCAGCAGTAACAAGAAGGGAAGAGCTCGGATCATACAAACATCGCCATATTCCCCTGCCTCTGCAGAAAGCAAATGCAATCGCTATTCAGAGCAAACAAGTGAAGTTATAGCATAAAGTGTAGCTAGGAATCTGAAATAAACAAACTGTATCTGATACATTATTGGATGACGTCAATGATGAAGTAAGCTTGGACTTGAGCTCGAGTCAAGATACGAGCATGGATAGGAACGAGCATGAGGTTGTGTTGAATGGAATTTCGATGCTTAGACAACGAGTCAACCGAGGAGTAGGAATACTAATGGTAGAGGGTTTGTCGTGTTGCATAAACTAGACAAATTAGAAGTAATAATTATTATCTTGGCAATATAATAAGGCAAGTAAAATGCCAGTGGAAATCGAGTCAAAATTCGAGTAAGAGAATAGAGCTGTTTATGGCTTAGCTAGGAATCTCGAAAGTAAAGGAATTATGCGTTTTTTTATTTCAAATAGGAGTAGATTCAAATATTCAATTACCTATGAATAGCATGTCTTGTATTGCATATTTTCATTCAAGTATGCAAGAATTAAATAAAATGATCAAGTTTTGCTCCACAATCCAAGGTTTGAACGGTTCTTTTCAAATCTCGTTTAAAATTAAGATTGACGTCTTTATTTTAAAGACCCATTAATTCAAAGCCTCGGCGGCCCCTTTGTCCAACAAGGTTGAGTTCGATCCTCGTTCCCACAACGATCTTTGTTTATTTTCGCTTCTGTACTCAGATTAGTATCAAGAGATCCTGTTTTGGCTTCATGGCGACCAAAAATGTGAACAAAACTTTAAAAAAGGATCTAACACTGAAGTGGCCTTGGTTTGGGGTACGGTTAAGCTAAGAAGATAGGCAGGTAGCACATTGGATATATAGATATACACCTTTTTATCTATATATCTATATATAATAAAACAACCGCAACATATTTTTTTTCCTCCAAAACCCCCTTATCACATTAAACAAAGTAAAAAATTTATAAAGTGAATATGCATACACTAGGAATCGAACCCAAGACCAATGGATGAGAACTTAAAGCCTTTACCACTGAACCACTAGATTTTTAATGTACATTTAATAGGATAACATATACTTACCATGTGATTATAGCATATCTCATTTTCCTATACGTGTAAATTGAATATTTTAATAACTAAAAAATTATATTATAGAAGCATTGGATAAATGTCTTTAGAGACGATTTCACATAATTTATTGTGAGATTATTTAATATTATAATTCCAAACGGATAATACAATAGGTGAAAGCACTGTTAAAAATAAAATGAGTACACTTATTATGTATATATACGTATTAATATAATAAAAAAACAACTAGACACTTGCAATCCCACATTAAATTTTTTCCCGCTTAACATTATTTTATTCTGTCAGATCCACACATATTTGCATAATGGAAAAAATATTTTTAAAAATATTTGATTTGAATATTAATTAATTAATAATAGCAAATGCTCATTTCATGGGATGATACTAAAAGACGGAAAATAGTACATACTTTTAACAATGGAAAGGTTTTATAGCAATTGTGAAATTAAAATAGTACATAATTAAATTAAATATTACATAATATTAACCTTTTGATTCATCATAAAAAAGACTTGCGTTATAAGATGGGATTAAATTTTTTAAGATGGGCTTAAATTTTTTACAATTATTATTTTGGTAAATATGTTATTACTTCTGGAGCAATGTTGAGTCATTGATTAATTTTACAAATACTCAAATGCTCTTAGAAAACCATTTTTTACACATCAAACATATTTTACGGCATATTAAATTTTCTACAATTATGATTTTATCATAATTTAATAACGTAAAATCGTTTTATGTGAGATTTATTAGTTTTTTTATATTTAGAAATAGCAAATATTTTGTAAACGGGTTTTTAATTTCACAAATTCTTAGATAAGACGACAGTCACAATCAATATAATTAAGAAAAAATAAATAGAATGTGGGTTTTGAGAAGTCTTAATTTAAGATGGTCAAGACCAACTATTATAATAGTTTCTTTATGTTAACTAATAAACTCATTAAATGTATGTTATATATGACATACAATTAATATTGACCATACAATTTTTATACTCTATATAAGACTGTCTTAGCATAATAATAAGTCAAAAAGAACAACCTAACCGCTTTTTAACTTTTAATTTGAATTATTATTAACTACGAATATTATATTGGCTCATTGACCTTGTGATAAATAACTATAAAATACTATAAATTCTACTATTTTGTATTATTTACATGCATATAATTATATAAGTATCAAACTTATAGTTTGGGACATTTTCTTACGAAGAAATATATTGGTTGTTCTGAATGACACAATTAGCTAATTACTGATGAGTCGTTTTCAACATAACTATATTCTACCAAGGGTGTTGGATAAAAATATTTATATTAATTTAGTGTAAAATCATGTAGTAAAAATGTATATGCAATTCACCAAAAATACGGTTAGTAACGGGTTTTACACTCGTAACTGGTCGCAGTGAAGCTAAATTGAACTGAACTGAATTGAAATAAGAGTTAACTATACATAGCCTATTCCGTTCTATGTCATTAATAATTACGAACGTTGTTGTATTAGTTTAAGAACATATGGAAAACATACGATATTTATTTTCTATGTGTACCTTTTAATTTTAATTATTTTAATCATGTGAATTTTGATTATTAAATCAAAATAGGGATGTGCCGTGGCATGTACCCTTTAATTTAATGTTAAAAGTATAATAAACATTAAATTTAAATTTAATATACTTTTATTTGTATGTGTAAAATGTTGTACATTTATATTTAAATGAAATAATACTACAAACTACGAAGTATAAAATTTTAAATGGCTATTTATATATTTTTTTTACATGCCCGTGCAAAATTGCACGGGTCCTAAACTAGTTAGAGTATATAGCATTTTCAGAAATAGGATGGAAAAAAAGAGTCCTCTTTTTAAATTATATGCTCCTAGTAAACTTTAAAGTTTAAAGTATGTGCAATTGTGTGAATCATGAGCCATGATTGGCCTGCACGATTCACCTCACCAAAGAGAACTCAATCGGAATCACTCTGGTTACAACGGCACTATCGCCACTATGTGTTGATACAGTATAAGGATGTTTCTGGAGGATGCCTCTTCAAGATAAGAAGGGAGCATTAGTTTGTTTGGTACAAGTCACGAACCACATATAGAGTTGAAGTACTCAAATAATGTCATAATTCTCCAGTGGCTAGGTATCTAAGTTCTAATTCAACATCAATAATTGACAGATCCCAACCCGGAAAAAAATACTGAAGAGAGTCATACTTACATATGTTCCTTGATAATTCTTAGTTCTTTCCCATCCAAACCCCATACACGGCATGAACAATCCTCTCCAGCAGTGACAATTATCTAAGAAAAGAGTAAATACATACAAGATCAGTTGATAGACTTGATACAAAAGTATGTAACTGCAGGAGAAGTGAGACTGTAAGGTCTGTAACATATAGGCAATTGAGATTCAACTCATTCAAAGGATCTCAGTATGCTAAGCCGCTAAGGTCTCCCCATCTCGATTATCCTATGAATGTAGGGGTTTGAATCGCACATTGTATAAACAAGGGATCTTTTTATGTACAAACAGCCCTCCGAACGAAACTTACCTATCCAAAAAGCACTTATCTGCCACTTCTAAAATTCTTCAATTACAACAAAACATGTAGTCATTGAGGTGGAAGTAATACAATTGGTATACAACTGGTGCAAAAAACGCCAGGGAATGCGGTGTGATTGTTAAGGAACTTACCGAGTCAGAAATGCAGCAATCCCAAACCCGAGCACCATGACCAAAAAGTATAGGCCCGGCCAAGTAAGGGCCTTGTACTTTTCCCAAATCATCAGTTACATTTGGTTCCGTATCAACAATCCACATTCGAGCACTGGGTAAGTGATCAAGTTAGTTTTTGTTTCTTTTCTTAACTTTATTACTTTTAACAGAAAAAGGATGTGTATCATAAGAACTAATGTGCAAAGACGACAAACCTGCGGTCATCAGAGACAGAAACCAATGTGGACCCATCAGTCGACCATGAGAGGCAAAATATAGAACCCTGGTGGCCAGAAAGTCTAGAAACAACCTTAGCCTGATAATATTGGCCATCAAATTCATGTAAGTCTTGAAAAAATGGCATTGAATTGGGGTCATTTTCGTTACTGGTTAGATATTGCGACTTCTGATGATGAGCCAATTTCCACACAACAATCTGTGAAGGGTTTTGAAACGCATACATAACAAATCAGGCCTTTGAAACAAATGTTCAAAGAGCATGAGAATGGGATATTGGGATTCAATATATACATTGATTTAGGTTACCTCATTAAAAATAGTACCAGACGCGATGAGAAGATCGTTAAAATGATGGCCCCAAATCTTCATGGAGTATAAAAGACACCTCTCTACAGGTAAACAGACAAGCAGAAATAAGCAAAGTTGTTTGAATTGATGGCTGAGAATTGGAGAAGTATGACGGACAACGCTAAGAATGTCGTAAAACCTGGACATTGAGCTTGTTCAAGTACAAAACATGAATTGAAAACATCCCAAACATGAAGCGAGTTATCAGTGCAGCCAATTGCAAGGTATTGGCTACCAGAAGAATCAGCATTTCCCTGTAACAACCATACATATAGCTAAAACAAATATATAAATAAATAAATAAATAGGAAAAGCGGTTAAACAGGGCACAAGGGGAGACCTTAAAGAAGGAAAAATCCAGAACCCAGTGAGTAAAAGAGGGGAGGAGGCGTAAGAGAGTTAAAGAGGCAGACACGGAGCAGCCAGAGGCAGAGGGGAGCTGAAGGTGTAAGGTAAACGATTTGAGTCTCCGTTCTCCGGAAACAACGACAGTAAACGAGGAAGAGGTAGAGGCAGAGGGTTCTGCAGCAATACGGTGAATGCGAACGCCCTCGAAAACAGTAAAGGAAGCAATTAAACGAGCATCATTGATATCAAATAAGAGTAACTGTGATCCACTTCCTGTGGGAATCAGAAACAACAGCAACATAGTGAGTTACTAGTAAGCTGGTTAGGCTAAATCGTTTGTTTACCTTTTGATTAAAATACGTCTCGCAATTAATGTATAAATTGTACCTGCAAGGAGGAAGGGAAGAGAGGATATAGAAGAAGGAAGATTGAGGAAACACAGCGCAGATATTTCGCCCAAGTATTGTCCTCCCTGCATTGACACTTTCTTCTCCATTTTCGGAGCTTACAGACTTTCTTCTACTGAAAATTATGAATGAATGAAAATGGAAGAAGGCGCCGCATGCGTTTGTCTTCTTACCTTGTTTTTGTTTTTTTGGCTCTTAAACAATTACTCAATTATGGGCTCAACAATGTTTCAAGAAAAATCTATGGGCTCAACCGGCCTACTATTAACCCAAATCGTTATTGGACGTCAACAAATTAATAAATATCGTCGACAATATTTAATGAACTTACCAAATCGCGCCTTCTTACCCAATCAATTCAATCAAAGCTATCGACAAACAATTTAATAAGCAAATCAAAACTAAGATCATGTAACTTTTGGACCTAATTTCAGTTTAGTTCAATTTCGTTAATTCAGTTCAGTTCGGTTTCATCTCTAATTGAGTTCAGTTCACTTCAACTTTTCTCTTCGTAAATTAACTCTCCAGTTCAATCAATTCAGCTCCACTAAATTTAGTTCAGACAATTTCATTCCAAAAGAACAAAAGCGTAACAACTACCTAATATCAAATACCAAACAATTGAAAAAACTTGGATTTAATCCACGAATAAAAAAACGTTAAACTAATTGATGCGTGCATATTATATATACTTAATTTCACTCCAAAAGAACAAAGGCTTAACAACTACCAAACAATTGAAAAAACTTAGATTTGATCCACGAATAAAAAAACGTTAAACTAATTGATGCGTGCATATTATGTATACTTAATTTCAGTCCAAAAGGCAAAAGCTTAACAACTACCTAATATCAACTACCAAACAATTGAAAAAACTTAGATTTGATCCACGAATCAAAAAACGTTAAACTAATTGATGCGTGCATATTATATATACTTCTTAGTACCTTTTGACACGTATTTTATGCATTATGGATGATTCTATATCGCTTTATGCCCCGAACACGCTACTTTGTGTCTTTCTTGCTATTTTGTAGGAATAATCGCGAAAGTGTTGAAAACCGAGCCAAAGTTGCCCCAAGTACATTTTTTTAGAAGATGGAAATCGGAATAGGCCTTACAAGCATTAGGAAGCGCTAATCGTCCAAGTGAAAAGCTATTTGAGGTGTGCACAATGAAGAAAAGAAACTAGACAAACAAGGAAGAGCTTCAATTTACTAGTGTCTACTTTGGAGAACCATATCTCGAGCTATACAACCAATAATCAGGTGATTCCAATTGGAGATGAAAGCTTATCGTCTTAGCTTTCCAACGCCGCAAACATCGCTTGATCCCCACGAGTAGTGAAGAAATGGCAGCCGTTTGAAATTCAGTGCGCGAAGCAGGAATTACGCGCTGCGCAGTTCCCTCGATCGAGTACTCAATATCCTCGATCGAGTACTTTTCTATTCGATCGAGGAGTTTGGGGATTTTTACTCAATCAGGGGCAGTTTGGGGATTTTTACTCGATCGAGTGGTTTTTATTCTACTCGATCGAGCAAATTCCTTAATGGGCCTCGGATCGCATGATACTTTAGGTTAGATTTTCGTACTTGCTAAATCCCGCACGCTACTTTACTTAATCCAACACTTTTTTACGCTAAATTTCCATAATTACCCTTACTAAAAAAAATTAAAAAGACTTTTAAAGAAGTTAAAAGAGTTCTCTCTCTGTAAACCTAATCAATTAATTATTCGTTCGACTATTATGGATCGTAATTCTCACATATCAAACGTAAGTTCATCGTTTCATCGTAATTTTTTATTAAGTTCCGTCTTTTATTCAATTTAGTTGATGTTTTTTTTTTCTAAAAACGGGTATTGTAACAATTAGTATTAGTTGATTAATTTGCTCACCAATTTAATCAATTAGTATTAGTAACAATTAGTATTAGTTGATTAATTTATTCAATTAGTTGATGAAATTGCGTCAATTGTTTGGCTGGGTTATCGTACCATCGTGAACCCATAAAACAAGGTGTTGTATCCTAAATTGGTCGCCATTATGAAGAATCAGACATTCCAATTTCGAAATTGGATTGAATTATATAGATTAGAGAGTAGCGTTGGTGAGAAATGAGTACCCTACACAATAAGTAGCGTTGGAATCTGCGTTTTATCAAAAAGACGACACGGGGGAGTACACGGAAGAGATTCCGATTTTGGGTGGTCGCCGGCTCAAGGTATGAAATCGATTCTCGTTGGGTGGTCGCCAGCTCTCGGAGAGTGGTCGCCGGCGCTGGGAGGTGGTGGCGGAGGATGCCGGAGAAGGATTCCGATTTTGGGGATTTTTGAGATTTCGCATCTCGTTGTTTGGGATTATCTTTCTTGATTTTTCAGGAATGGTAAAAGTGAGGAGGGTAAATTCGGTATAGGCGTGAAAAATGTGTGGGATTGAGCAAAATGACATGCGGGATTTAGCACGTCCCTAGATTTTTTAGGAGCTCTTATTTTCTCTTATAAAAGAGACTACTCCTCGACAATCAAGGGGGACACACCACTTACTATCATTTACTTCTCTCTACTTTTCACTTTACTCATAATTTTCAGATTAGAACAATTTATTGAACATTTTCCCAACTTTTGCCTTGATTTATTAAACTATGAGAGAGAGGCTTCAAACCTCGGAATTTGGCATCAAACTAGCAAAAACAAGGCTTCCGTATCCACTTTACAATTAATCGCGCATATAACTCCGGAGTATGGCCTCTTTCTTTTTCCGAAGATAGGTGTAGATAGGTAGCCGCAAGTATTAGAAGAATTTCATTAACATCCGACTTATTCATCTTTGTACAGAAAGTCCTGCAATACTAAGTGCAGTGAGTAAATAGAGCGGCGACGGCTTGATCGGAATGTTCGAATAGAAAGAGGCTTAAAGTCGCGCCTGGTAGGAAGAGGAGGCGATGTTGCCTGGTAGTCTCACAATCGGGGTTGATGCGAGTGGTGAACAGGTGCTGATTCAGTGATTTTCACTACCGGTCGAATTGAGTTAAACTGCAACAAAGGTGGGGATGGGCGTTACACGACGGTTTTGGGGACCCCGTTTCTATGATTTTTTTTTTGGTGTGAGAAGGTGAAATAAAATTGTAAATTTTGTGAAAAGATAGGGATATTAGGGTCAATTATGTCCATGAATGAGTAAAACTCGTTCACGATTGAGCAACACGCTATTTGTATTGTGTTGTGTTATAATCAGACTTTTCGTTTTTATATTAAAGTACCATTTTAGCAAAAACATAGGCTAACAGGTTCATTGTTTAGGCAATTCTAATTCGGGTACCTGAAAATCTAAATATAAGTGTATTTTTTATTTTGGTAGTTAGTCGATTACAGTTAAGACCGTAAGACGGATTGTACAAGAGTGTATACAAATGTCAAATTATTTGTTCAATTACACACATTACAAAAATTACAAGTGGTACTAATTTGGAAGGAACAACTAGTTTTTAACCCGTGAAATTCACGGGCCTAAATTAAAATTTTAAATCAATATAATTAATCATAAAGATGTAATGAATTATTTTTTAAATTTTTTTTAATGATATACGACTATATTATATCGTGCTCAAAATTCAAACTTAATCAATGAATATTATTAAGTCGTTAACCATTAAGATGAAGGTATTTAACTTTATTTTAAAAGTATAGTTTGGTTTGTATCGGAAATTAAACTATACATTCGACTCCTATGCTTCTATATACGTAAAAGTTTAGCCTATATAATTACCCTTAACATTAAGTTTTAGCGGAAAAACGTGATAGAAGCGGTCTCTCGTTGAAACGTGTTATTAAAATACCACTTTGTCCATTTCTTTGCCTTTTATGCATTTTTTGCAATTCTTTTATTTCTTTTTTATCGTGCTCAAAATGACTACTTAATTAAATTATTATTATTTTTTATAAGTGTGACCATTTTATTTATTATTTCATAATTTATAAATGTTTAATTACCCGTCTGTTAGAACACATATCAATTAAAAGTTCGAAAGTTTGTTAAAAACATAATTTTGTTTTAATTTACTTAAAGATGTATATACCACAAACATATATAAGGAAATACATAAACTATTTCAATAAGAAAAACTAACGAAAAAATTGGTCGGTGTACAATCATTTCTTCAATAAGTAATGATCTATTTAAAAAAACAAAAAAAAATAATATTATTATTTCTCATCAATCTCTTTTAATATTTTAGTCAATTATTTTACAAATATGGAAATTCTAAAAATATTTCATAAGAAAATTGTGAATTGCCATTGTCATATTTCGAGAATAGTTTGTATGCCTTTTTATATCTGACATATTTCTAAGAATAACTTTGGTGGTATAACTTTATTGGCCATATATAATCTCCATAATTTTAGCATTAATTTTGGATGAAATCAATATATATAATTAAAGGAGGCTTTTTTCTAAGCGTGTGGTAGTCTCCAACTTTTACAAACCACTATTATAAAAAATTAATTAATTACAATTTTCCTATTAGAAATAGAAAATAATAAATTATTTAAAATTTTCATATTAGAACTAGGAATACAATTTTCCTATTAGAAATAGGAAATAAATTGGTAGTCTCTAACTTTTACAAAACATTATTATAAAAAATTAATTAATTACAATTTTCCTATTAGAAATAGAAAATAATAAATTATTTAAAATTTTCATATTAGAACTAGGAATACAATTTTCCTATTAGAAATAGGAAATAAATTAATTATCTACGATTTATTTATATTAGGAAATTATCCATTAATATTTGTTCACTTATTATTAAATTAGGAAAAAAAACCTTTGATATACTTATAATATCCATTTTTATATTAAGTGTTAAATATGATAATTCACAGCATAAAATGTTTGTTAAAGATTAACAATATAAAAAAATTGTAATAATGTCCGATTAAAAAATAGAGGCGTTAGAAAGGCCAAAAGGCCCTCGACCGAGTTGGGTTGTGACAGATGTGCATACATAATACGTACTACATGAAATTTACTCATGTAAAGAGCAAAATAAACGCTAAAATGCGCCCCTACATCTTTTGTTATTTCTAATGTCATCATGTTCAAATATGCATAATACCCGGTTTACTTTGTAAAAGACATATATACTCCATTTCTCCTACTAATTTTAGTGTTAATTCCTTCCCTACACACTTCAACTTCTATCGATAATTTATTATTATATTATTTACATCCATTTTTTATTTTATAAAGTATATAAAAGTATATTAATCCAAACTTAAATACGATATTTACAAAATTATTGATAACTATAAAGTTTGATATCTATTTTTGAAAGCGTATTAAAAAGGTAAAAAAAAGTTGATGCTAATTTGCGAAATGATATGACAAATGAGTAAGTGTCTTAAAAACTTTATTTACTGTGCAACTGTTTTACAATTGAAAGTAAAAATGGTGCCAAGAGATAAAATAATTCAGATGAGGGTTAAAGATAAAATAGGTACATACACTTATCATAAAAATATGTATAAGGTTAGAGAGTCACTTTAAGCAACAATCAATATTAAAATAAAAGTCACAAAAACACACATAAAACGGTACTATTGAAGAATATAGACCAAACTAATTATGACAAATTTACATGCATAAAAAACGGTACTATTCAATTATATGGACAAAACTAATTATTGTTATGCTATACCATTTTATTTTATTTTTGTAAATTGAGCACATTATTATTATAATTTAGGGAGAGATATAGATTGGGAAGGATGAAATATATTATTCATACATAATTTGATGCTATAAACACCCTTAGGCAGAAACATCAAAAAAATTGAAAAAAAATTAAAACTCGAAGGGGGTCACGCACTTAGCAACTCTTCTCTACTTATCTACTGCATTAATATTCTAATTATAGTTTATGACAATTATGTCCTATTAAAAAAACAAAAATTGAATATACTACTTCGTATAGTTTGTGATTTTTACTTACTTAGATTTATATATTTAACTAAGAATATTAGTTATAATTACGATAAAGATAGAGTTCGATCTATAACCTAGAGTTAAAAAAAACTCAATTTTTATTTTTTTATATTATACTGTACTAATTAAAGGGTCATAATGTAAAATAGGAAATTACACCTCAGTCTACTATTTCAATATGTCGACAATAATTAACACTCAAAATAACACATTTGTTATTTAAATAGTGTAAAAAATCTCAAAATGCTAAAAAAATGTTCAATCTGCCGTTATCAAACTAAACCTAAGTTTCTGCATTTTGTTGTCATGTTCAACTTCACCTTTATGGGATGTAAAAAAGAGATTTTGAAAGTAGAGGTTAGTTTTTTGTTAGGTGGATGAACTTTTCAAAAAGAGAAATGACTTTTGGGGGTTAAGTGTGGGTGTTTCGCGAAAGAAAGGTAATTTGGAAATTTTAGGTTTATCTGGGCTAAGAGAAGGGTGTCAAAACTTTCAATAATGAGTTAGATGGTTGCTTGAGATAGTAATAAGGCTAACTGCATCGAATTTGGTGGTAGTTAATTTCATTATAGGTGTAGAGGGGATGGAAGCAGGATTGGTGAAAACTTTGAATTTTAGACCGTTTTATTTGTGAACCTAATGGTTTTAGTAGTGAGTTAAGCGTCGTTTCGAGTGGGAACGTGGATAATTGCGGCGAGTTGGTTGGTTAAATTTTTTCCTTACTAGATTTATAAAGAGGGCCATAATTATAAGATAAAAATTTGAAGTAAAAGAGATAATAAAAGTGAGATGGAGAGAGTATGATATATTTATGCAAAATGAAATAAAAAGCAAACTTCGTGTCTATATACTTATAATATTAAAAATTATTTGATTAACCAACATAGTACTCGAACACTTTGTTTGAGTATCAGAAATGAGGCAGTGAGAGGGGAATAGGGGATGAGAAAACAGGGAAGGGAAAATACTAGGAACGGAGAGAGAGGGGGAGAAATAAGGAAGATTGTTTCTTAAACTTTTCTTTGTTGAAAGAGAAATGAATTGTTTTCGATAAGGGTGACGAGGATCCAATTGGTGTAAGGGATTGGTGTTTTATGGAGCTGAATGCGATTTAGGATTGATGTAAAACATGTAGCAAGGTAGTGGTAGTTGATTGAAGGTTGTTTCAAGTAGTAAGGACTAATAAGGTGTCCTCGATGTTCTATTTTGAGGGTAAATTTAGTGTGTGTGTTGTTAAGTTTGTTAATGATAGTGATCAAGAATTAAGGTTATTTATCAATAAAATATTATTTGCTTAAAATAAATAGGTATCATGAACAATGGCAAGAAACCTCTACAAATCATATGAATATGCTTAATTTTCGACACCATCGATCCAAAGTAAATCTTAATCCTAAGAACATTGTCAAGAGTAAGGGTTAGTTTTCATTAGATGATGGATTTTTTAGAGGCAGGAGTTTAGTTTTTCACTTGGTTGAATAAATTTGAGATAAGTTTTGAAGAAGGATCTTTCAAGGGATGAGGTTGTTTTAGATCATGTGTGAATAAGGAATATATAAATAGGGGTTTGCGAGAAATATTTTGTTTCAGACGAGAAAATGGGGCAAGATTGGGGTGGTTGGTTGAGTTGATATTATGCGCGAAAATTGATTGGGGATGAAATCATGTTGAGTTTGCAAAAGATATATCTCAATTACTGCATGCACTGGTATGAACAGTATCATTAAACAAAGGAAGAATAGATCATTTTATCGGAGAGTAAATCAGATGTCGATTTCCGGCATAATGAATGATTATGGTGGTTGTAGTGTTATCTAATGATTGTTTTTTTTTGGGGGATGGGGGTGGGGGTGGTCATAAGCAGTCGTAGCCATGGGCGTTGTAGCTTCATTCACATTCAAGAGTACGTTTATAGTTTGACCGGGAGATATAACAATGTAACAACTTCTGAATGTTTTGGTAGATGCCATTTGATCGAACAATGATTAGATATGGTTTGTTATTCCAAAGAATTAAGGAGATTACTTACATCATTGAGATGATTATCTAAAGTAGATATTAATGTTTTTCGGAGTATCATTTGTATAAACTTTATCTTGTTTTTTTTTCCTAACAAAAAATATTTATTAATTAAACATTCATTTATTTCCATGTCAATATTATGTTGATGAGAATTATTTGTTGGTCATGTGACATATATCAAATCTTACATATAAATTATGTACCATATCCCATTTTATCGTTAAGTTTATCACACATTATTTTAGTATCCGTGCAACGCACGGGCAAAAAAACTAGTCTCTATAATTTTAGAATAATCAAATCCGATCTAATTCCAAAAATCAATATCGCTACTAATCAGAACGAAATATTATTCTTTGGATGGAATATATGGGAGTGGAAATGGAATATTCTATATGGAAGTGCTCTAATAAACTGACAAAATCTGTGTTGGCATGTCAGCGGGATTGACAATTACATTAAAGAAATATACGATGAGCCGAATGAGGTAGACATTCGACTGTTGGATTATATTTCCAAACCTTAAAACCCCTCATCAATCAACAATTGCAGAGATTAAAATGACAACAATGGCGAACACCTCATGCATCGGAATTCCTTTCCGTCCTCTTTCTCCTCTCCCTCATCTTCATCCACATCCTCAGCCGTTTCTCTCCTCCAACTTTCGCTACTCTCCACTACCACCATTATTATTTACTCCCACTGTTAATCGCTCTACGAACTCGTCTTCCTTCCCTATAATCAAAGCTCAGTCTGTTTCTCCAGGTACTTACACCGCTTTTTCCTCAATTTTTTCCCTTTTATTTAATCTTTCTGTGTTTCTTCACCGTCTTTTTTTCTGCGCAGATTATGTTCCTGATTCTAAATTTTACAAAGTTGAGGCCATTCTCAGGTACATTTTTCAATTGTTTACTGTCTCGAGTATTTTAATTAACGGTAAACAGAGGATTGGGACGGACTGATTGACGGGAGTACTTTGCATTTTCTTTTAAATTTATGGATTCCTACTTAGTTTCTGGACAAAAAAGTAAACAAATGATTGGGGCGGACCGAGGCGGCAGTGAGTATTCCTACTGGTTCCTGGACGCCTCGGATAAGCAGTTTATACTCAAAGTTAACGTTTTAGTGATTGGCTTTCGATTTCTAATTCCTGAATTGTGAATTTTGATGGCAAAAAGACCCTGGAGAGTCCAACAAGTTTCTTCGGTACGTCCCCCTTGTTGCACACGCTCGTTTGTTTATTTCTCTTGCTTTTCCGCTTGTTCATTGTTGCGTACACTGAGTCTCTTTAACATGCTGCTGGGTTACTTGATATTGGAAGAGTCGATCAATGCCAACTCCTGTGAAATATTGTGTGATGATGTGAAAACATATGAGGGTGTGATAATGTGAAAACATACGAGGGTGTGATAATGAATAATGATGAAATTGATGTATTTCGTATTCAACTTGCTAAGTGAATCAAACACGAATGTATGGGTACTGGGGATATGCACAGAATAGCAGTTTATTCAGGTGTTAGAATTCCGAACTGTAATAAAGGATTACATCCCCTGCCCTAGTGCAATGCTTAGTTAATCACTACAGCTACCGGAGACCAATTAGAACTTAGAAGGTGCTTAACACTTTAACACGGTAGCAATTAAATGTTTGGCGAAGCTGTACTGGTATAAGTTACACACTTACTTACACTGTACTGCTCACATTCATAAATTAGATTTACTCCATTCTACTTAGCTCTTCTCTCGATAATAAACTAGTCCCTCCGTCTCAATTAAATGTTTGCCTATTTTATTCTTGTGAGGGGTATTTTAATCAAAGGTGAACAAATCACTGTGACGGGGAGAGTACTACACTTACTGTTTACAAAATATGTTCATTAATGGAATCTTGATACGGTAGTACACTTCAATGGAGATTCAGATTCAGCTGCATATCACTTTAGGAAAGAAATGCAAAGTGAATATAGGGCAATGCATACATTCATTTGCTAGTTGCTACTGGAAGAGTCGATTTTGAACTTTATACTAAGACAAAGGGAGTACAAGTTTTTATGCTGCTACCAAGCCATGTTCATTGATTATATACTTATACAGTTGTACTATATGTGATATTTTTTGGTGGGGTGATTTGCATGAATCAAGGCTTTACTGAAGCTGGGCATTCGCGGTGTCACGGTTTCAGATGTTCGAGGTTTTGGAGCACAAGGTGGATCTGCTGAAAGGCATGCTGGTAAGTGGTAATTACTTGTGTTCAGCGTAAAATTTGCTAGACATTATGCGCTAGTATGGTCATTTTTTTTGTTATATTGTACTTGCGAATAATACAACTGAAATTGGTTCTACGAGAATGATGTTTTTGTTTTCTGGTGATCACTCAAAATACAATTAGCCAGTTGATAGATATTCCCGTCTTGTATGCTTCCTACCCCTCGTATTTGCCATGCCCATTGTATCCCCCTTCACTTAGGTAGTTCAGAATGGTTATTAGGCATCTCATCAACTATCACGAGTTTCGCCTCATCGATGGTATTCGTACGCTTCATGGCTGCAAGTGTTTGATAGTGTGGTATGTGTGAAGTGTGATTGTCATGCATGCTATTTTTGTGAATCATATCTATACAACAACAACAACAACATCGGAGCCTTAGTCCCAAAATGCTTTGGGGTCGGCTGACATGAATCATCCTTTGGAACCGTCATTGGTGAACTCCCATCTCAACAAGAGAAAAGAGAAAGAAAAATCATATCTATACATGTGGCTAAAATGTGGTGTTAGTGGTGTTAAAGTGTTGTATTGCATCTGAGGAGTTCTCAGCGACACACGCTACACGACCAAAGTGAAGCGTCGAAGTAAGAAAACCCTTTAAATGTGGTTTCCTTATGACAGATGTTCTTGTGTAGACACTGGGAAGTAAAATTCCACAACCCAGGTTGATGGTTTACCTTACATATTTTGCAGGATCGGAATTTTCAGAAGATTCGTTTGTCAGCAAGGTTAAGATGGAAATTGTAGTTAGCAAAGATCAGGTATCTTACAAGGATGATAACCTTAGGTTGTATCAAGTCTAACAGAATGACTATATCGAGTGCAAGCTCCATATCGATGATGTGCTAACTTAAGCTCCCATCTTTTTGTCAGGTTGACTCGGTGATAGACTTGATTATTAAGGAGGCTAGGACTGGTGAAATTGGTGATGGAAAAATCTTTGGTGAGACATCCTTGCACAAAGTTCAAGTATTTTTTTTACCTTCTGCAGCTCCCCAACACCCATCTCCCCTTGAGTATTTTGAAAATGTTGTAATGGAAGAATGATGTTTATTCTTGTAGTGCTGCCAGTTGCTGATGTAATAAGAGTGCGCACTGGTAATTCTTTAATCCGTGGTTCATGTAGTGCTGAAGTTGCCACAGCGTCAGTAAGACGGCGTTGATTAATAGTTAATACTGCTCCTGTTATGTAGGTGAACGAGGTGAAGAAGCTGAGAGGATGTCTGGGGGACGGCACGACATGTCGAACTCCAGTGCTTGACGTTAGCATTTGGTAATACCCTATCTTATGTTCTTATTTAGAAAAGCCTGCAAGTGCTCTTTACCAAATTAGTGGTGTCTGCTCTTAAGTCTTAATCGTGGCCTCTTCTTAGCACTATTATGTATTTAATTATTTATTGGATGGCTGCTCGCAAGTATGATACTATGTGGTACTATGATCCCTAGTAGATCCACTTTTGGCGATCTGATTTTATTAGTTAGATGAATTTGATTGAATCCTTGGGTCTTAAAAAAATTTGAGACATGTTTTGCTCGGTGTAATTATTTACAGAGTATCCAGGAGTAGTTACATTTAAGCATAAATTTTACCTATCCTTACCGAAAGAAGCCATATATGTACTATGATCCCTAGTAGATCCCTGTTTACCTGTGTAAGTCATCCAAAGATTGCAACTTTAACCATAAATTTTCAAAATATTAGTTGAGATAAAGTGTTAAATATGTCATGTTGTGATGTTGATTTATCAAAACCTATTTATAACTTTTATATAATTGCATATTATTGTGAAGAAATATGAATTGAACTGAAGGTAGAGGGATTACTAAATTTATTGTTTTCTACCAGAGAGAACAGAAAGATTACTGGGATTACTGTTTGTCCAGTATCTAGTGAGCATTGAAATCTTCTCTAAGGTATTACTCGTTCTGTCTCTATCATTTGTTTATCTTTTATACTCTGTGAGGAATATTTTAATCAAAGGTAAACAATTGATTGGGACGGAGAGATGTTAATTCTGAAACCTTTATTATTATTATGGCCTTGAGGTTTATCTTGGGAGTAATATTATCGACCTTCTATTTTTCAACCTTGCATTTTGCAAATCATTAAACTAAACCGCCTTCAATTTTCTCACATGAATTTCAATAAATGAAACAAAATAATTTTCAACAGATTAAATTAATTAAAAGAAACATTTATTTTGTATCTGGTGAATTGGGAAAGGCTTGAACTGTAGGTTGAACAGTATAGGGGCTGAACTTGGTTAAAGGAACCATAAAAGAAAGATTTAGTTTTTATATTTTAATTTTCTGAGTTGTTTCAACCTTGTAGTATATATTTATGTTTCCATATTTTATTTCTGAAAAAAAAGGAAGTTGTTTAATTTGTGACCGGATTTCTAGGGCCTGGAAGACAATCTGACGCTCCTTCATCACCAACAACTCTAGGGCTCACAAGTGGTCCACTAATTTGCGAAGTCTCTACTATTTAAGTTCAGTTGTAGCTGCAGACAATGATAGACCGCCATGAAGATCGAAATTATTGATATGCTTTCCAGGTTTTGTAATTTCTGTGTAATTCAAGCATATGTGCTTGTGTTTGAGTTTTGTTCAGGTTTTCATGGTAAATAAGATGATTGGAGGTACAGAGGGCAGTGATTATCTGTAATCCTACTCCCTGACGATGCCATTCTATATTTGTTCTATTCCTTGGCTATGTAGGTTTCTCTGGTTATGCACTTGTGCTACCGAAGCTAGTGTTAGTTAGGCTCTCCGATAACACAAACTTATGCTTTTTCTAATGACAATTGACAACATTGTATGAGCATGCCAGCACGGTATCAAAAATTGGCTGTTTCGTCAAGTATTTCCAACTTTTTGTGCTGTTTTTTCCGATATATAAAGGGTTTGCTGATATTATCTGTATTTATTCTTGTTTCTTGTTAGTTGATCAGAAAGCATTTTGGAAAAAATAAGATGGCTCCTTCGTAATATTTACTGTGGCCTGTGGGTCCTCCAAAGATGTCTCCATGGTGTGACCCATGGTGAGGTTACTAAGGTCCAACCCCTTGTCAGTCGAAGCTTTTGTGGCGCCATAATAAGGTAAGTCTAATCCATAGATGAAGCAATGTTGTCTCTTTCGAGTCATCTCTCAAACCTTCTCCTCTCACATACAAGTAAAATACCTTATGGATGGCAAAAGCAAAGGGCAACCATGCACAGAGTACTATTTGGTCCGTCTGAAGCAAGAATTTATGTTTTTTAGTAGGGAATGATGTGGATCCGTGCTATAAAGTGTCTCGCCTACTTCATCTTTTACTCCTCTGTCATTCACCATTACTATTAACAATCCGTCTTGCTTGTGACGGTTAATAACCACTTCAAAATTTGTGGTTTTATTTACTACTGTAAATGGGAAAGGTATGTCTCAAGATTCTTTCCTTTTGTTTTCCCCCCACCGACTCACCTTTAGTTTATTACATTGAAATTAGCTTTAGAGCTTTAGTATCAAATTCTGACTCCGTTCCAGTCCCCGTATTTGTCTACCTTTGGTTTTGATGAAAGAGGGGAGAAGATCATTTGTGACTTTGTGAGTGTTGTTAATATGTTATTGAGTGGCAAATGGCCAATTAGGTTGTGTGGATGATCAAATTTTCCTTCAAAAATATTCCCAATATAAAAAGGTAAACAAAATGAATGAAACATCCATAAATGGAACAGGTAAAAATATGACCGGGACGAAGGGAGTAAGTGTTTACGCAATTTGAAGGAATGATGAGTAACTTGGAAGAGTTTAACTAACTTGGAGTTTGAAACCTTTAAAAAATCTGGGTGTTGTGTTCTTGATTTCATTTCATGAAGTTGGCTAAAGTGATTCGAATAACGGTGAAAAAATCGAAATTCATTTTGAAAAAAATTTAATTTTTATTTGTCATTTTGTATATAGAATTTAGATGTCATTTGTTAAACGAGACGTTTTGATGATTTTTCGCACTGCAAATATTTCAGCCTGTAATTTTTTTTGTTTAATTTTAATGTTTTGCTACTAAGAAAGAAGAAAAGCCAGTTTTCGCCTTTTCGGGTCCTTATTTCGTACCTCTGATGCTTTAAAACCTTAACGGTTAACTTTATATACATCGGGTCCTCATCGCTACATTTTGACATACTTGAGGTCGTTGTTGTATAGTTTACTCCCACCACTCATAATAAGTGAGGTTATAATGAGCTGATCAATGTGTGATTCAGAAACTCTGGTGCACTTTGTGTTTAAATAAATGGATAAAGTTTAGCAGTTTGTTTCACTAGTAATTGTAGTTTAGAAATGCAGTATTTGTCACTAGTAAACCAACGTCTTCCCTATCAGGTGTTACATGTCCAAAAGCGGTTTCGCAACGGGAAGCCTCAGTGCTCCGGCCAGAAACAACCGGGGGGACTAAGTCTTAAGACTACTTGGCCCGTGATCTCAGCTAGCTTGTTTGGTTCAGGCTTTGTATTGGGGCCACTCATTGACGGGATCCATTCCAGGGTTAATCTTGTGGTCTATCGCACTGGTTCCATCCACATTGGTCCTCTGTCGACTAACGTCTGGGTCTGATCTTCTTCTACTACTTATTCCTTTCTTGCTTCTTTTTTATTTTTTTATTTGTTTATTTATCGCTTGAGAATGGACATGAAAGCAGGTTCCTGTTCTGCTAGGAGTGTTCTACTGCGTAGTTGGCCTGCTCCAGCTCTACTTAGATGAAAGGACATCGCCCAATGTTAAAACACAAGGAAGCCTTAACAAAACGATTGTCTCACTAATGTTAGTAATTGAGATAACCACACGAAACATGATGCCGCGAATGAAAGGTTGAGTTAGTATAGATTCAACTAACAATTGGAAGTGTTCAATCATCTTTTTATCTGCAGATCACTGGTGTTGTTCATAGAGTTGAGTGCAGAGATGTATAATTCAGGCGTTCCTGCCAACGTTGAAGCCTATGCACTATTTGCAGCAGCAGAATTCATATGGTTTCTGACTAATAGGACGTGGTTTGGCTTCGCATTGGCCTGTGTTGTAGGCGTTGCTTGCCCATTAGCCGAGATACCACTCATCAAGTACGACTCTGTGCCTACTCTTCCGCACTTTTCTGTTCACGATTTTTATCAATTTGCACCGTAAAATGCTTGAAAGTCCTGAACTAAGAAAGACTCCCCTAGACCCTTCCCTCGACTACTGAATATGAAAATACGATTCTAAAAGATTCTGACATAATATCTGGAATACTAATGTACAGATATCTCCACCTATGGGATTATCCTCGAGCAAATGTAGCCATCTTCGGCGAGGTACTTAACACTGACAGCATCTATGGCGTATCTAGTTGCACAATTTTAGTTGTCGTTCATATTAAGATCAACAGTTGGCTTTGCAATGTGTAGGGGCTTGTCAGTTGGACGATCACCTGCTATTTCGTCTACACATTTTTTTTGATCAATTATTCGCGATGGCTTAAGTCGGTCTTTGTTGCTGATGATTTCAAGAGCAAGGCATAAATAAGTGAGGCATCTATCATTCTGTAATCCATCTTATTTTAGACAGTCTGAAATAAGACGGATCAAACGTCACCATCTTAGCTACCTAAAATTCTAGAAACTAGAGTTAACGGTAATCTTGCATGAAAAGTCCAATTTTCCATGCCTAAAACAATTTCAAATGAATTTTGAATAGCTCTCAATTTTTTCGCAAATTGCTAAACAAAAGATGCATGAAAGTGCCTAACTGGCAATGCATACAGATCCTTTGTCTCATTTCGTTTCCCATCACTTCTTTTATTTACATATGACACTTTAGATAATAAAAATGGTAATTGACAAACCTTTTCTTAAGGCTTCCCTGTGTTTTAGCTAGACCTGGCAAACAGATCGTATCGTGTTCGTGTCACATGTAAACGGATCACAAACCCTCCAACCCAAACCCGACCTAATTAAATTTTGTGTCGTGTTCCTATTGACCCACTTAGATAAATGGGTCATCAAGCCTTAACCCTAACCCGTTAATTTCGTGTCGGTTCGTGTCATGTTTTCGTGTCATGTCTATATTTGGAAAGTTTAAGTACATTTATGTGATGGAGGATAAAAAAAATTAGGATTAATTTAGTAAACAGGTCATTCGTGTCGGGTTCGTGTTGGTTCGTGTTTAAAGAGCTCAACCCAAACCCGACCCAATTAAATATCGTGTCGTGTTCGTGTCGACCCACTTACATAAATGGGTCATTAAGCCTCAACCCAAACCCGCTAATTTCGTGCCAGGTTCGTGTCGTGTTATTATTTGTCAGCTCTAGTTTTAGCAGTTTGATGTATATTATTATCATTTCTATTATCTAAAGTGTGATATATCAATATCTTAAGGGAGTGAAATACAAGATGAGACATAAAAGTAGGACATATAATTTCAATGGCTATGCATAATGTTTAAATAAACCGCAGGTTTTAAATTTCACACAAATTCTCATTGAAAGCGGGACTAGAGACGTATATTGTTTCTCACAATATACAAGTAATTATCCATAAAATGTTCCATTTTCCCTCATTTACTTTTTAACTTATGAAGTATTATTTTAAGAGGGACCATTTTTAACTTGTGACCAAACGCCTTGCTAATATTATGCATATTACAACCACATCAAATTACATGTTAATCATTATGAGTCACAAATCCTTAGTTCCTTACTTAAAAAAAAAAACTTTTATCCTAAAACTATCTTATGCAGAAGGTCGCGCTAATCGGATTACCAATATTTTTACTCTTAATCTCACCTTAATTATCGTGACTCACTTTTAACCCACCTTCACCTTCCCAAGCAGAAGGTCACGACCTAGGGGCATCAACCCAATTATTTTTCACTCATTTTTCATTTTTCAACTTCTACAATCATTAATTAAGACAAGGTCACTAAAATTAGTGTGTTAATTACGTAACTACGGTGACCCAATAAGGTCGCGACCTCCTTGGCGACCTCGCTTGGGGATGGTCTATGGTTAAGATTGGACTCATGCATATCTTGTACCGACTTGGCGACTTAGCGTTCCATTCTACGCCGACAAAACAAGTCACATGTGACATGTCCTTTCTCTTCAAATTGGAATATAATCCACCTTAGATAAAGTGGAGACAATGGGTATATGTTTATGACGGTTATGTGACGGGTAGTTTCTTGTAAGTTTGTGACACGTTAAATATTATTGACGTAAGAAAATAAGAAAAAGTGTCGAAAAAGAAATATTTTATATTCTCTTATTTATTCACATGAATAATATTTAGCTCGTTATAAATTTATACAATATAATAATCTTATAGGGAAGATTAGGTCTTTAAAAAATGGAAATTTATATAGATTCAAGTTGCGACACAATCTCAAGATATTGCCATAGAATAGAGCCAAATTGAATTGGACATTAGCAACCTAACACCCTTTAGATATTTCAAATGCTTCAATCTCGAATCAACAATAAAATAGAAAACGTTCGTCAAGTTTGTATTGTGATAGATATATTCGTCAAGACGAAGCACGATACGGGTTCAAGGGGTTATAGCTCGGGTTGCATTTTTGGAATATACAATAACAGTAGTAATTTTTATATTAAATGAAAAGTAGACTAGTTGTCAATAGTGTAGTTATCACTCTACTCAAGAGGTCTAAAATATTATTCATATGGATATATAAGATAAAAGGTAAAAGTGTCAGGGGAAATTACAAATGACTTATTATTTATTTATGTAAATTTTTTTAATCTGACACAAACTTATGACGGATATTGCTTATTAAAATCGAGAATTTAGACCATCCCCAAGCAAGGTCATGAGGTAGGTCATGACCTTATTTGGTCATGGTTAATGGGGTAATTAAGGGAATTAATTGGTGACCAAATTCACTAATTTGTGACCTTATGACCAACCAAGGTCAATTTGTGATCTTTGATAAACAATATTGACCTTATTTGTGACCACCTACGTGGAAAGTGGTTATTGGTTAATAAATAAAAAACATTAAAAATACTACTCCCTCTTATTCATCATATTCTTCCCTCTTTCCTAATTGACGATAATCACGTTTTCTTCCCTCTTTCCTTATTTGGTAAACTTTTTGTGGTCTAAATTCAATTTCATGTGGGGTAGGGTGATTTGTGTGGTCCAAATTTATTTTCTTTATTTTGAGGTAAAAAGAAAGGGGAAGAACAGGGTGAATAGGAGGGAGTATAAATTAATGTTATTGGTTTATAAAATGTTAGGAAAAAAGTGTAAAAGTGAGAGAGAAAAAAGTAGGGCAGGGAATGTAAGGGCAAGTGCAATGGTTTAGCTAAGGGACTTGCTTGCAAATATAAAAAGTTGTAAGCTAGTAGCCAAACCATTGTACCACTACTTTTGCATTAGCTTAAATCAAGCTACTAGCCCCATTAAGCTACTAGCTCAAATGCCCCATCCCAAAATTTCAACCTATCAAATTAAAGTTTCTTATAAAAATTAATTATTTAAATAAAAAACTTGGAATTTTTGTTGTATGTGGGTCTATTTAAACTACCTTGAAACCATTACATGCAATTGTAGCTCAAAATAATATAGCTTAAAAAATATGATGTGGCAACTCAAGCTAATAGTACATTAGCTCACCATTGCACTTGCTCTAAGAAATGATCTCCACTTCGTCCCTCAGTATTCACCTCCTTTCCTCCGTACCTCAGTCAAGTCCCATTTCGGGTCGCACTGGCTCGACTAGACAGGGAGAGTCCGAGAATGATGTAAAGTGAAAAATGATTGGGTTGATGACCTAGGTCGTGACCTTTTGCTTGGGAGGTTAAAAGTAGATCATGATAATTAAGATATGATTAACAGTAAAATCGGGTCGTGACCTACTTAGCGTGACCACTGCTTGGGCCCTTGTGATTCTAGGGGGCTTGTCACTTGTGATGTTCACCCGTTTGCTTTTAATAGCCCCACTTGCACATGAATTTTTTCAAAGTTACTCATGTAATAACGCCGCCTAACAACTAGTAAGTCTTGTTTGTGACGGATTATTATTTGTGACGGATATTTTGTGAGATAAAATGAATATAAATTTCACCAAAAAAAAAATAAAATGAATATAAAATGAGTTAATTGAGAAAGGGGACCATATAAATAGTGTCGAAAAGAGAGAAAAAGTGAGTATTTTGTGAGAGTAAACGATATCCCCGTCACAAGTTTGTGACGGATATCGCCGTCACAAATGAGATTTTGTGACAACATTTAAGGTTGTAACTATAGCACGGACAGTTTATTTTTGGGTTGTACTTTTTCACATACGGATTTTATTTTTTCACTACGTCTTTTACATTTTTACCCTTATTTTTTTTTTCTCTTTTCTCCCCCCAATTGATTATTTTCCTCCCTTTCATCACCTCGCTCCACCACGAACCCCACCTCTGTTCACCCTCTTGTTCCATTCCGTTCAATTGTCGATCAATAATTCTCCATCGACCTTGCTTGGGCTGACCTTACTTCTCTTCTCGACCCGATCACTTTATTTTGTTGTTGAAAAAGAAAGAGTTCCAAAGTAATAACCATGAATCAAAATAAATTGAGAAAAGTAAGATAAGTACCAAATAGTACGTGCTTAATCATGTTCCGCAACAATTAATTGCTGTAATTGGCCAAACAATTTGATATTGCTGCAGCTTTAGTCATCGCAACAAATAATTGTTGTAATCGGCCAAATAATTTGTTATTGCTGCAGATTTAGTCGATTTAAGAGAAAATTTTGATTGGTGATATCGTTTTTGGGTATATTAAATCACATGTATGCTCATAAAATTATGTATAAACCTTAATGATTTTAATAACAAATATTAATAAGTACTCCCTCCGTTCGATTCCACCTCGCAGGTTTGCTTTTTCACGTTTGTCAACGCACATTTTACATGTTAAATATCTTTAGCTACGTAGTTGCGAAAATTATAAAAGTTAGATATTTTTAATGTACTCGTAAAGACGAATCAAACAAGACCCACATGAATATGTTTTCTCTTACGTATTAGGAGAAAATTGAGATTAAATGTTCACTTGTGAATAGTGTACAAAATAGAAACCTGCGAAGTGGAATCGAACGGAGGGAGTATTAAATAATAAAAATTAGTTTACTAACCGGAGAACGATAATCCATTATTCATATTTTCTAATAGATTCGATTTTAGGGATAAAAGTAAGAAACAAGACCTGACTTGTTTAGGTTTAGAAAAGGGTTATGCTCATTCATAAACATCTTTTACTCATTTATGTACTTACTAGTTTTAATCTCGTGCAAATAATGCACGGATGACTTTTAAATCCATGCAAAAAAATATTGGTGATTACGGTTATCTTTCTATACAAATATTATTGATTACGAATTTTCCAGTAATTATTGTTGTTTTGAGTAATTTCTTTATTTGAGAAATAATTGTTTAAAACAATTTCGACATTTGAGATTTTTAAAAGATGATTTGAATAACATAAAATAACTTGATAATAATTGACTCAAAAATAACTCAAACCCGAAATAACCCGCTTAGATCAAATAAACCGACTTGATTGTCCATTTTACCAGGTCTATGGAGGAGGTTCAACAATTTTGTTTTTACGTTACTATTTTGCCTAAAATTAGTAGTAAAAGTTATGATACTATCAATCTCTACTTGCCCGTACCCAATGTTAATCGTAGTTATCACATTATCGATAACTCATCCATTTTTTCATATAATCAAACTCACTCAACCATTTCTTTTCATATTATCAATAACTCATCCGTGTATAGGAATTATTTTTGTACGTTGAAGACTGAAAGCAAACGAATTTTTTTTATAATAAATAATATACTCCAGTAATATTTTGAAATATCTAGGTTGTAGTTTTTTTTATATTATATAGTTAATATCATCGAAAACATTGTAACTTTTTCAGTGAAGATTTTTTTTTTTATAGTTAATTGGTATTTTAAATTATTTAATTTGTAATTTTTGAATGTTTATATTATATTGTATTAGTAATAACAAATGTATAATGTATGATGTTGCATAGTTTGTATTATTAAACACAAAAAAAAAACTAAATTGAGTGTAAAACATGGGGGGCCCCACAAAAAAACTTATTTTTTTAACTTTAAAATGAAGAACCAATAGGAGGCCTTCATTTTCTACTCCTTTTATAGTAAAGGGATTTTACATAATTACCCTTCTTATTTTATTCATCCACACTCTTTTTTCCCTTATCCTTCAAACAAAATAAATTACAGCCCAAACATTCACCACTACCACTGTCTTCCGACGCTGCTGTCGCCGCCACCGCCACCGCCACCCCACCTGCCTCACCTGTGAATCTAAAACTCACTACCATCGCAGCCATCAGCCGCCCCTTCCTCGTCGGAGTTGCGCATTAAACCCGACCACAACCCATTCCCGGTCCGGCCACCACCTCTCCCTCCCGACGCCCCCTTTCTTGATGCGCCGCCACCAGTTATCACCTATGACGCCCCAACTACCGGCGCCCAGTATAGCCACCAACCACCACTTATTGAATGAAACCCTAATTTTAAAATTTGTTTAATTGGATTTGGAATTAGTTTACTTTGGTGCAAAAATTTGATGTATTGTTCACGAAATTACCATAATTATTTGTTCTATGTATGAATCAAGTGTATAATTGATGAATTTGGTAAAATTTTAATTAATTTGTTAGAGGAAGAGAAATATAAAAGAGGAGAGGAATTTTTTTTCTTATTTTATAAAAGGGTATGCAATGGAAAATTAATAGAAAAAAGTATATAAAAGAGTAAAACATGTATATGAAAGAGTAATTACGTTAAAAAAAGGGTATGATATGGAGAAATAATGAAAAAATGTACGTGAAAGCGTAAAATCCGTATGTGAAAAAGTAATTCCTTTATTTTTTTACATTTTTGGTTTTAAAGTGATCATTTTTTTGGTCAATTATAATTGATTTTAGTTAATAGTAACCACCTTAAAAAAATTGAAATTCTTAGATCATCCTCAAGCAAGGTCAATCGGTAGGTCATGACCTTGCTTGGTCATGGTTAATGATACAACTAGTGTGATTAAGTTGTGACCTTTGATGGTTAATTTGTGACCAAAATTACCAAAATGTCAATTTGTGACCTTGGTGTTGTCCAATTGACCTAGTATGTGTCAATTTTTGATTGATTGTACAAATAAATATATACGGAGTACTACTTTAATTTTTTAAAGCTATTTGTACAAATAAATACAATTTTTATTTTTTATGTAAGCACATTAATTTATGCCGAACCATGTTTTCAGTATATTTTTCCCAAAAGTTCCACCATAAGATTAATATAACCATAAAATATCCAACCTACTATACGTCGTCGACAAATTACTAATTATCGTCGACACATTTTAATGAATTACCTAAACTACCCCTCCCATCCCCTTCCTTTTCCCTTTACTCGTCGACAAGTTTTGTTTTTTTTGTTTTACTCGTCGACAAGTTTTGTTTTTTTGTTTTCTTGTTATTTTGATAGATTAGAAACGGAATTAGGATAAATGCCTTAATTTTTACGGAATTAGGATTGAATCGTAGTTTGAATGTCGGATTTTTAGTTATTTTTTACCCGGATTTGTGACTTGATCTTGCCAAAAAACGCACGAAAAAAAAAAAAAAAAAAAAAAAAAAAAAAAAAAAAATTATATATGGGACGAAAATATTTTTCGTCTGGGACCTTGTTGGGACAAAAAATATTTTCGTCCCAGACCGGAGTGGGACAAAAAATATTTTCGTCCCAGACCAGAGTGGGACAAAAAGATTTTTCGTCCCAACCCTTGTCTGGACGAAATTGTTTTTCGTCCCACTCCGGTCCCGGACGAAATTGTTTTTCGTCCCAATTTTTTTTTTTTTTTTTTTTTTTTTTTTTCGTCTTGCTTTATATCTATTTTTTTTTTTCAAAAATTCAAATCAACTTCGGGAATGTAACGCTAATTCGTTCTACTATATTACAAATTATAAATCGTAAATTTGAAACAAATATAAATCTTAAACTAACCTCGTTATTGTCGCTCATCGTTGAAAACTATTCTTTAAATCATTGAATTAACGTTGAAAACCGTTGTTGAAATCGCACTAAACCGACAAGTTTTTGAATTTTTTAAGAAAACCGAGTTTTTTTAATTTTGTAAGAACCCGACAAATTTTTTTAGTCCGAATATCAAGCGGTAAATATAAAGAGCTGACGGGGGCAAAATAGGTATTTCATGTAAAAGTGTCGACGATAATTAGTAATTTGTCGACGATCTTTAGCATGCCCCTAAAATATTTGGGTAGTTTTTATTTTAACATAATAGAAAAAAACTAAATTTATAAAATGTTAGGAAAATAATTGTAAAAGTAAGTGAGAGAAAAGTGGGGTAGCGTATGTGGGAAATGTTATAGAGTGTGAAAGTAGGTCAAGATAATTAAGATGTAATTAATAGTAAAACGGGGTCGTGACCTAGTTACTGTGACCACTGCTTGGGGATGGTCTAATTAGTAGTAAAAAATGACCACTATATTCTGGGAAAATTTAGTATTTTATCTTAGTTTATTTACATCGTCGTAGAAGACAATTTACGGAATTACTTTTTCACATACGGATTTTACTCTTTTACATACACTTTTTCATTAAATTTCCATACCATGCCCTTTTTGCTAAATCTACCCAAATTAAGTCCTATGTGTATTTTTTCACAAATCGAATCTAATTTATCAAAACACTTGAATAACCTCCGATTAGTGAAATAATTCATTCCTTCAACAATTATTAATATGCTTTGTTGAAATAATTAAGATTTATTAAAGTTTATGTTTAGTAGTTTATCAATTATTATTAATTAGGGTTTTACTTTATCAATTCTCCACGATATGTGACACGGGTGAATCTGAGATTAAATTGTGCGATTTATTTTGTGGTACGAGTTGCTTTCTCAGTAGGAGAGTCAAATGCTTCTATGTTTTTGGGTGGATGTTTGATGGCTAAGTGCCTAAGTATCAAATTCCCTCTTTTCAACTGTTCTTTTCGATATTATTACTGCTTCGACCTCTAAAACTAATTAGCTATGTGCTTGCCTGTTGGTTGTTTCAACCGTGAATCAATGATGCAACAATGTGATGCTAAATCAAGACCGACTACTATTAGCGGGTGTATGATTAAGTAATCAACAAGTTGAAATCTTGGCAGGGGGTAGAGGAGGAGCATGCAGGGAGGGAAGGCCGGACAAGGGTAGACGGAGTACGGTTGGACGGGGTGGATTATCGAAGGCAGTTGGATAGGAAAGAGATGAAAAAAAATCAATTAAGTGAGGGAGGAAAAATGAGAAGGTTAAACTGGTAAAAGACGTATGTGAAAAAGTAAAATTCGTATGTGAAAAAGTACGTCCCATAATTTATGATATGTTATATTCCCTTCAATTAAAGTAATGTATTTTGCGAGTTAAATTCAATTCCTTAACCTAAGAGCAATGAAAAGAAATGTTTACATTGAAATATTGAATACGAATTTGTACATAAAAACTTGATGTGAAAAGCTAAAATGAGGACTAATTGTTTTGAAATCAATAAAAGGAAAATGATATAAAGTCCTAGTGAATGGATTTACCAAAAGAGAAAATAATAGCTTAAATTAAATATTAATGTGTTGTGAAATAAAGACCAGAGAGAATTGTAGAGAGAAAGTAAGAGAGACAAAAATAGTTTTTCATTCCATTATGAGGGGTATATATACATATACAATGATGTAGAGTTTCCATAAGATAAAACACTCTAAGATATTATAAGATATGGACATCCATATAATATTATACTATAATATTTCATAACACTCCCCCTTGGATGTCCATCACTGAAGAAGATGCCTCGTTAAAAACCTTCCTAGAAAAACCTCGTGGGAAAACACTAGTAAAGGAAAAGAGTACACTAATCTTCAAACACGCATAGCAAAACTGCCTCGTTAAAACCTTTCTATGGAAAACCCAGTGGGACAAAACCATAGCTAAGGAAAAAGAGTACAGCGCGTGTTACTCCCCCTGATGATGACATAACTTGATAAATCTTGAAATGATCCATACTTTGATATAGCTTCTCGATCGTTGAAGTAATACCCATTGTAGTTAATAGACTTGAATCTCCGGTCAATAGAAATCCATGACAGTTTCGATATCACATTTCTTTGATAACTCACACTATGGATATAATCATTTTTCATAACAAATCTTGGATCTTCATTTCAATTAATACTTCCACAAAAATGATTCTTCTCCACAAAAACGACATGACATTATATGTCGAAAATATCTGTCATCTCAACAATAATGACGATCATGACTATAGCGTAATAATGCGCTTATATTGCTACCTCGTTAAAAACCTTGCCAGGAAAAACCCGTTGGGACAAAAAACCTAGTCGAAGGGAAAAAGAGTGTAGCCATCATTCCTTAATTCCTTGTATTAAGGAGAATCAATGCGATAATTATTGAATAAATCATCCAATACCTTTGAGCTATTTTCTTTGCTAAAACATATTTTTATTGATTGACATCTTCATTGTAGATTTTGACTACAATATTTTCCAACTGTTATGGTACTTCTAAACCATAAACTATTTCAAATGTTTAGCATGAAGCTCATTTAAATCATTATTCTCATATGCTCAAACTTCAGTTTGACACAATAATAATTTCTTTGAATTAACTCTACATGAGTTTGAAGTTTTCCATTTTGGAAATAATCACGATAACCTTTCAATCGTGTCGTAGATGTTTATATATAATCATGAGTTCCCAAAACTCAATTAACAAAACATCACCATTTGATGATCATTTATAAGAGGCTCCTATAAGGAGTTATTCTCGTTGGAGTATCTCATAAGATAATATTTCTTCTTTTTAAATATTTATCAAATAGTAATAACAATTTAATCACGTGCATGCATATGATATGTAACCGATTCTATTCAACATTCTAAAACAAATAATAATGTAAATATTAAAACTAAATGCAATGATGAACTAAATTTCAAAATGCACATGATGATGACTCGATAATGCAAACTGTACAGTTTTGTTTCCTAACATTCATAACTTAAAATTACTCCCGGTGAATAAATGGACTTCCGGTCCATGAGCTCATTCATAATCATTGATTATGTGTCGACAATAAAATTGGACTTATTTATAAGATCCTCATTATCTAGTCCGTTAAATTCCGCGCGCAATTGCATATCGGTTCCTTACCCATATCGATATAATTTCAATATCTACTCGTGATATTGTCAGTACTGAATCAGTAATATCTGAATATATACGGTACCATTTCTTTTTCTATACAGGCCATCTATTATCATTCAGATATTTATGTCATTTACGGGACATTCATATTTCTTTACTCTGTAAGAGTACCAACTGCCCATGCTTGCCATTTTCTTATTACTTAAAATATGTGAACCGATATGACTTTCACACTACCTTTCTTGTGTGTTTGTTGTTCAAATTGGCAAGAATCTAATTTTCGTTACATAACTTTCTATGACTAATTTATAGCTCGCTATACCACATATAGGGCTATCTGTCTACAATTAAATCAGAGATTTCATTGTATGAACATATCACATTTTGATAAGATGATCAAACTGCTTTTATTAATACATCTTCATTATTAAATGAATACCATCATTTTTAATTCCAGGAACCTCTATGTGATGTATTTCATATTGAAAATAAACCGTTGAACATCATGTCCAGTTGGGGATAATATACTTGTTTGTTTTTACCAGCTTTTCCTTATCATTCTCCCCCTAAGGTGGTAAGAATCATAACCACTTTAGACCTTAATTTCTCATATCACCAATGAGAATTTATGTAAGCATTTTTCATACAACAACCATATAATGCAGTTGGATTTTAAATGTGCTGAATCACAATGTCCAATTTGGAGACTAACGATTTCATATAATAAGCTATGATTACCACACAATAACTACTTAGAAAAAATCATTATGTAGCTACAAGCCCCTTAATATAGTGTCAATCCATAAATGAACCTTTAAGTTCTTTATTACACTTCAAGTAGTTGTTAGATCTCCAATATCGAATATATTCAATCTCCGTGTAATGTCTTGCTTTCAATAAATTTACACGAGAGAGTTTCAACACTTTATTTTCCTTAAGATAAACTTCAGGTTTATCAAAACGGGTATAATGAGAACCCGGATGGCCTTAATATGTCACATCTGAATTATTTCATGTCAACTTTCTAAGTTACACACAATCCATGGCAATCTTTAATGAAAATCGGCTGTGTCTCAATAATTTCACTTATCACACGCCAATCCAAGTTGACTATATATCTCATGCTAAATTTGTAGTTAGCAATACTTTATTCAACCTGATAATTAATGCGACATTGACACAATAAGTGTCTCATATATGTAGGCAAGACTCGTCAATAATCTAATATTATGAAATATATTCCTCTTTGAGTTTTCTCAAATGATTTATTATTATAATTGTCAACATATACAATGATGACACCCATGTTTATCACATCCTTTCAATGTGTTGTATAACATGATAATTATATATGTAAATTGATCATAATTTAACTTACAAATCAATTATTCGCTTAACCACAGAGATCCCAACAACTTCAAAATTAGTTGTATTTTTCGACAATTTACCTCATAATACCATATGAGTGTCACATTATCTCCTTTCTTTCAAGAATGTAATAAATATCCACTTTTGATGGGAATATAAGTGTTTCAAAATAAACACACCACGTCCTTATATATAAGGACTATCGTTGACATAATTTACTATCAATAAAATAATAATTTCACTCAAACCAATTTTTTTTTCACGATATTGTGTCTTCAAGACTACATTATATGAGTGCGTGAAATGAAAAATATATTGCATCATTGCAAAATCCCATATGCCATAATTTATGAATAAATCCCGACTTTATTTTTGTTTTAATACATAAAAGGAAAAATTACAAATTACCACCTAATATGTTTCATTTTTTACAAATTACCACCTATTATATTCAACTTTACAAATAACCACCTAAGTTTCTTATTTATCCACACCAATCTAACTTATTTTACATACATATGACGGTTTTGCGTAATTATTGACTCGTTTTCATTTTAACGACTTCCGATCATTTTTTATGACCAAACTACCCTTACTAATTATCATACACACATTGACTTCTTTTTTTTCCCTTTCTCTTCTATTGTTCACAATTAAGAAACATCTATTTCCTAACCCTAAAAATCAATTTAGGGATTTTTTCAATTTATCCTCTTCTATTGTTCACTTTGCCTAGCATGAATGAGGGTTGCTTTCCACATATGCCAGTTAGTTTGGGTGACTGAATGAGGCAGGTATGCAAGTCGCTGAATATGCTGACATGGTATCTGATTATGGTTGTGAAGCGGTTCCATCAGAGATGATATCACAAGGCTGAGCTTTAGAATAGATTTTTTTATGTCTATATGTATGGCATCTCTGTTTTTCGCACTTTCAGTTTCTTGTATGCTTATTTTTTTGCTTGGTTATAAACTATTGTAAAATGGAATTGAAAGAGAATAAATTGAAAAAAATCCCTAAATTGATTTCTAGGGTTAGGAAATAGATGTTTCTTAATTGTGAACAATAGAAGAGAAATGGAAAAAAAAGAAGTCAATGTGTGTATAATAATTAGTAAGGGTAGTTTGGTCATAAAAAAGGATCGGAAGTCGTTAAAATGAAAATGAGTCGATAATTACGCAAAACCGTCATACGTATGTAAAATAAGTTAGATTGGTGTGCATAAATAAAAAACTTAGGTGGTTATTTGTAAAGTTGAATATAATAGGTGGTATTTTGTAAAAAATGGAACATATTAGGTGGTAATTTGTAATTTTTCCTACATAAAATGTATCACCGTATACAAAAATAAATTGCAAACACTGTGAACTTCAGGCCACAGTTTTAATATTTGTAAACATTATGAACTTCCGGTCATAATTCTATATATGTAAATACTTATGAAATTCGAGCCATAATTTCATTATTTTCAAACACTATGAACTTCAGGCCATAGTGTGAATGTCAAAATTTCCAACCCATACATAATTTATCCTTTCTCGTATCAAATTTCGAGCATATATGAGATACTTCCATTACTTTAAATGAATTGAATTTTGGTTCAAAATTCTTCTTAGGCTCAATAAAACCACATCAAATGCCTCCATTCTTAGCCTCAATAAGGCCACATCATTAAGCTTATTATTGTCCATTAACCTTATTATTGTCACATGTCCTCGATCTCTGTCACGGACAGAGTCTTTATGAGATGTCACATTCACTACCAGGAATGAATCCAGTTTCAAGTTTCATTATACTGTTCAACTTCAGGTGAACAATAATCAATTTAGAAATAATTTCCCTTGAATAAAACCGTTTTATTCATTTAAAACTCAAATGCGTATCAAAATCGCAGTTGTGAACTTCTGGCCACTAGCTTTCATGTGGACTTCTAGCCACTTGCCTTATATAATACTCCGTATAAACTTATGAACTTGAGGCCAAAATACAATATGAATATCATATCTCCCCATCTTTATAAAATAAAGCTTTTGGAACTTCAGGCCCAAGATAGTATGAGGTGTTTCCTTATGAAACTTTAAGTCCAAAATACAGTATGAATATATTGTATTGATGTGACGGTGTTAAATTTTCTCTTTAAAACTTTGAACTTCAGGTCAAAGTCATATTGTATTGATGTGACGTTGTGAAATTTACACCCCTTAAAACTTTGAACTTCATAATATAAACATATCTCCCTTATTAGACGGTGTAAAATTTTCACCCTTAAAACTTTGAACTTGAAGTCAAAGTTATAATATATGGACATATCCCTCATCATTGTAAAATAAATATTTTGGAACTTCCAAATCCAAAGTTTTTGATATTGATATGTCCTTTTTCAAAAAGTATTTCCTATGAAATTCCAGTTCCGAAATAATATGATATTTTACACAAAAAATATAATAATCTCATATACATTATAAAATCCTTTGAATAGACTATACCTACCAAAATCTTGTCAAATTCCATAATAATATAATTATAGTTTTACAATTAACCAAAATAACATATGTAATAAAACATATCTTATTCAATTGAGAATAATAGAATAGATCTAATATGAACTTTTTGATCATCAAATTTTAAATAATGGATGCATATAATAAATTTATAAATTTAATACTTTGTATTGGAAAATAACCTTTGCTCGCACGGTTAAAACTCGCACGTATGATACGTGAAGAAAAACATAACTACACTATTTTATTCAAGATTAGATGTTAGCTGAATAACAAATCAATACGTGAATGACGTCAGATGCATCATGTTATACACTTGTTTTATGCGAGTGGATTAAACGAGATTTACGTCTTAGGCAAAACCAATTAAACCAATTAAAATCAAACGTGATAAAAAAAAATTAAAATCATACCTGAAAAATTAGGGTTAGAGACTCGTGCTGATAACGTGTTGTGAAATAAAGACAAGAGAGAATTGTAGAGAGAAAGTAAGAGAGACAAAAGTAGTTTTTCATTCCATTATGAGGGGTATATATACATATACAATGATGTAGAGTTTCCATAAGATAAAACACTCTAAGATATTAGTATAAGATATGGACATCCATATAATATTATACTATAATATTTCATAACATAATGATATTTATACGCGTAATTTTGGCATATATTCCTACTTTAATTTTGCTTTAGGAAATATATTTAATTCTTATTACCCTAAAGGGTTGTATTTGCATTTAACCGGTAAAATTATTTAATATTGAATTGAATTGATTAGCTACTATAAACAATTAAACAGACCGTTTGAATCAAAGATAACATTCTCATTAATCCACAATATTATCAAATTATCTTTATATCTATTTAATATTTATACAAAATGCCATCACATGACCAACCTAACAATCACTATTACACTATTTACCTATTTTTCCTTCCTCAATAAGTCTTGCTTCAACGGATATTATCTGTCTTAAGCTTAAGACGGGTCAAAACTAAGGATGACAATGATTAGGATATAGATGGGGAGGCGTGGAGCCATATCCATATCCATTTATTTTGTGGTCATCCATATCCCACCCTTATTCGTTTAATATTTTTTCATCCATCCATAACCATATCCATATTCACCGGGTGAAACGGGTGGAGTGGGCACCCGTTAGATATTTTCACGCTCATAAATTTAAAGGCGATATATAAAAAATATACATATAAGACGATAAAATTTAAAGCGTACATTTCCGAACAATTCCGGATTACATAATTTTTTTGAGAAAATTGAGCATAATTTTTAATGTTGTTTATCAGACTTACAATTTTATAACTTACCACTAGGAAACTAATCTGTACAAGCTTACACGCCCATAAAAAAAGTGCAACAAAACATTAGTGAGTAGTTTTTAATTTTATTTTAGAAAAACTTTACAAATTGAAAGTATTTTTTTAATCAAAATATTTATTAATATTTTTAGAAAAAAATAATTATAATTATTAATTTAGGATATTCACTGGGTGATTAAGCGGGTATACCACGATCCATACCCCTCCCTAAATTCACCCATATCCATATTCATATCCATATTCCACCCTAAATTGTAAAACAAAATATTCATATCCCATTCATTTAATTTCGGGTGGATTAATAACGACAGGATCAGGGTGGGCCGTGGGGTCATAACGACAGGATCAGGGTGGGGTAATAACGACAAAAAAATGCCATTTTGTAGGTGTTAACTGTTAAGTGAGGTGATTCCGTATGTATTTGACCCGTTTGAGAGACCTAAATGCAGTTACATAATGCAAACAGCGGTAATTTTTCGAGGTTCCCAATTTTAAGCTTGGTAAGAAAAATTGCAGAATCTTAAAATTGGGGATTAATGGTGTTAATCAAACCTTAACACAATCCGTAAACGAAAGGGTAAGAACCCTAGTCCGTAAACGATAGAGAAGAAAGAAGACAACAGAGTTCAGTTCAATTTGGGGGTAAAAAAATGGAGGTATTGAATTTAGCAATTGGAACTAAAGTTGAAGTTAGTAGCGACGAAGAAGGTTTCCGTGGAGCTTGGTACGTCGCCACCGTTCTCACACCACCGTCATCTCCGTCGCCGTCGCCGTCTTCGCCGTCTAACAAAGTATTAGTTGAGTACGATTCGTTATTAGCTCAGGAAAATGGTCCAGCTCTTCTCCGTGAATTCGTCGATCTCAAATTCATCAGACCGCCACCGCCTGTCGATAGCGGTCTGGTCCAATTCAAACCGAACGACCTTGTTGACGCTTATTATCAAGATGGTTGGTGGACTGGTGTTGTAACCCAGGTTGTTCATCCTCATTCGTTGTATAAAGTTTTTTTTTCGAATCCTCCTGATGAACTTCTGTTTAATTCTTCCGATTTGCGGATCCATCGTACTTGGATTAGTGGAGTTTGGCTTCGCCCCCCTAAGCCTAGTTCTCAGGTTATTGCTACTTTTCCGTCTCAGTTATTTGTTGTTTACCGTCTATATTCACTGTGATTCGGACTAGATAATGATAAAGCAGCTTTAGGTTGTAGTGCTAGAAATGACTATGATGGTAAAATTTTGCTGTTAGGTGCTAAATCTTGCGGCCATGTTACTGTTCTATTAGCTGAGACTTGCCTTTAGAGGAAGTATAATTGCAGATAAATCTTTGGGGTATATCATTTTAGCTATTGAAGGCGATAATTTTTTGTTTATTAAGGGTTTGCTTGGATTGAGGTAAAAAGGGGGAAATGAATGGCGGAGTGATACGTAAGCTGCATTTTCCATGTTTGGTATTAGAGTAAATTATTCACGTTTCGAATCTATTGCCCTTATGAAGGGGTAATACATTACCCACCCTGGCACCCTCCCCGCGGGTAATGATTGTGGGAGTAAAACTTCTCAATAATCATTATTCTTATGTGGCAAACCTATTACCCAAGTACGTAACTTTTGTAGTAATTATCACCCGATTAAAATTTAACCCCTGATTATTCCATGGATTCAAGGCAAGCCCTAAGTCTTATATGTGGGAAATGGAAGGTTTCTTGGGAAATTTCTTAGATTATTTCTGTTTGAAGAAGTAAATTTAGGCCTATAAAGTAGTGGATTTTGTGGCCACATCAGAGCATTCCTGTCCTATTTCTTCGAGGTGGGTTGACAATATTGGCTTTCACTCTCCTCCTTCGTCCAAAAGGAGGATATAGATTGGTCCTATTCTAGAGAATCAAGCTAGTTTCTTCCCTTTTTTAAAAAAACAAATGATTGGGACGGAGGGGGTAGAATTAGAATTAGAGTACATCTAGTAATCAATGTTTACATGCTTTTGAGTGTGCTGAAAATGCTATTATATCTTCAAATTAAATAACCTTACTTGCAAATCTTAATAACTAACTACCTTTTGAATCCTACATTTTGCCTTTTAGATACGAAACCTCATTGTCATTCTTATTTGTGACAGAAAATTAGGGATTACGATTTTAGCCCAGGGACAGCGGTAGAAGTAAACCTAGATACACATAATTCCCATGATGTGTGGTTCCCTGCTAACGTTGTTAGACAAGTTTGTAGCACCGTCTTTTTGGTCGAGTATCATACGACAGCAATGCCAGGATTTCAGAAAATAGGCGTAGATTCCCTTCACATTAGACCTCCCCCTCCTATTACCACTACCAAAGCCTTTACCTTATTGGAGAAGGTTGACGCCTTCTGTGATTCTTGCTGGTTGACTGGAATTGTCACCAAAATTCTTGCTGCCGGACGCTACATTGTCTACTTCAAGCACACGAGAAAAGAGAAGGAGCTCTGTCTCACTGACTTAAGACATCACATGGAATGGACTAATGGCAAATGGCTCCATTCTTCTCTGGTACCCTTCTCTTCTATTCTTCTCGTCATCTTGTTTCTACACGTGCTGCGTTTTCTGCATTTATTCCCTCCACATCTATAATATGTTTCACATTGATAAATGATAATGCACAACAACCAACAAGTAGAGTAACATAGGAAGAGAAATAAAAGTAGAGAAGGATTATGGGGTCAGGAGTCCTAAGAACCACAAGTTATAAGCGAAAAAGGAAAGTGGTACGTTCCGAATTTTTAATATAAGGAAATGTGGAACATTATATAGAAGTGAAGCTGTGGAGGGAGTATTATCTTTGGCCTTCTTCTAATTTGAGGCCCTCATTATTATCTACGAGGTTCATTCATTTATGGCCAAAATTGTACGAGTACTCCGTACCCCGTAGCATTCTTATGAAAGGATATGAAGAATGTGTTTATAGACTACAAATTGTAGTGTTCAGGCACTTTATTTGACATAACCTCTGTTTTTTTCCCTTTCCTCTTATAGGACACCTCAATGGCATCAAAGTCTGAGAAGCAGTCAGTCTATCTTAATGGTGGTAACCCGGATAACAAATGTGCTTCTAATGAGGATTCTGTGGTTATGAGGGAAAGTAATGGACATGTTAGGATATCTGCTGCGAAATTTTCTGAGGAAGACCAACAAACATCCACGAGTGGAAGGGCTGATTACATTACCACAACACCGACCAACGAGAGAAACAAACAGACAAATGCTAATGGCGATGCTATTTCTGTGAGGCGTTCAAGAAGATCAACTGAAGTGGCTGTATCTGATGCAATGCTATCTCCTCCAACATGTAACCCAAACATAAAGCAAACAGAGGTTTTGAACACTGGGACCTCATTGGCTCTTGACACCTCAATGTCTGATCATCAAGCGAAATCGAGTTTGAAACAATCTGAAGATGCCAACCAGCCTTCTGATCCTACAGATGTCGAGGTAATGTGAGATTTTACTTTTTTTTCCTTACCTGTTTGTGTTCTGTTATGTTTTTGCTGCTTTCTGCAGGGTTGGCCATAATAATATTAAATATTACCATATTTGATGATAAGGACTGTTTTTGTAGATCATAATGTTATATCCTGTTAATCCAGCGCCAGGGAGGGGGGTGGCCTTTTTGAATTAAACTCGATGCACTTTTTGGTAGCTGATAACTTTATATGTCGAGCTCTATACCAAATAATGTGATTAAAAACTCTACATGTGCCTGGAAACTAGGTATTGATGCTTATTACACTTTTTTTCCTTTCTTCATGCAAAAAGACTGAAATGACAGATTCAATTTTATAGTTCCTTCATCTGAAAAATGAAAACATGTTATAATCCCCATTCAATGTGTCTGTAGAATGATCCAGGCACAAGTTGTGTACATGGTACGGATCTGTTTGAGGCACATGTTATCAACTCATGCACTTAAGAATCAGGGCCGTGTAGCTGTGTAAGAGTAAAGGACTTTGGCTAAATTCTGTGAATTGATGGGTTTTTTCTATTTTTTTTAAAAAAAATTCTTTCTTCCCACAATCACGCTTGCTAATCTGTTATTACCAGTATTTTTCGACAAGTGTCAATGGCTCAATGCTAATAGATCATATAAACATTCAATCGTTTTTAGGGTGATTATGAGAAGCTTTCTGTAGAAAGAAAGGGGGAAACTCTGCCAAAGCCAAGAGCTCTTGTGGCAGCCCTGGCAGGTACATTATTTTTTAGCATTAATCCTTTTATAGCTTATATATTGAAGAACAACACTATATAGCACACTTTCAGGTAACATTCAGTTGGAAGCACATGCAGAGACTGCCATGGAAAGATCAACTAGAAGTGACTCGCAGAAACCACTTGCTCCACCTGAACCTATTGTGATAGATTTTTCACGAATTAGGTCTGGACCACTTCTGAAGAAGAAGACCATTATTCACGAGAAACAATTGGATGCTTCAGCAAATCTTGCGACACTGGTAAACTCTGCTCCTACCTAACCTTCCTGCACTGCGTTGCCGGCTGTTTAACATGCTAATTAACTCATTCTGCATCTTTATTCTGATAGGATGAGCCTCACAAAGCTGGTGAAGTCATTAATGTGAAGAGAAAGAGAGGCAGGCCACCTAAGGCTCTCTCCCAGCTTGGCAGTCCAAATACTACAGAAGCAGGTGTAGTCTGATTGAGGCTGTAAAAATGTTCTATTATTGTTGAGTGATGCCCATGCATATTTTGTAATACTCTTCTGGTTTGTGTTTGAATATTCATTTGTTCCAGAAGGTATGGAAAATGTGAGGCAAGATGTTTGTGGGGAAGGCTCCTCTGTAACACCTTCTCAGAGTACTGATCAAGTTGGGAGCCCTGTGGCTATTGATAAGCTGCTTCAGATAAACACCTCAGCTCCTAGTGGCCCGCCTGAAAAAGTTGTGAGCATTAGTGATGTTTCCAAAGTGGGTTTGAAATCTAGTAAGAGAAGTACTGCAAAAAGACGAACTGAAAAATACAGAAAAATTTTAGGAGAAGAAACTACGGAACAAGACAATACATTAATATTGAGAGGGAAGAAACTAAAATCAATCAATCAGGCAGAACTTCCAATTGAAGGTATTGATGAAGTATCATGTAAAGGTGACGTGGATCAGAAGTCACTTTGTTTTCATTATGTGTATATGTCATGAAGCCATGAAGGTAGTCTAGAACTATAGTGTGTTGCTGAATTCATTGTGTCTCTTGGAGCTGTGATGTGGTGCGTTAACAAGGTTATTAGTTCAACCCTTAATTGCTTGGAATTTTGCAGAAAACTCAAGAGGAGACGCAGTTGAAAAGGCTGAGAATGGAGTAGGCAGAGAAGATAATACAGCTGCTGGTGTTACCTCAAGTAATGTTTCTGATGACCAGCCTTTATCAGCTTGGCTTGGGAAACCACTCTCTCCAGCAACAGACGAAAGTAAGTTCTAGGCAGCTAGGAATTGGTACCATGCTCTTTGCTTAGTTTATTTATGTATAATGTCCTTGTGGTGTGTGTTTTAGGAGGGTCTATGGATCAGCTTGCAAGTCAATCTGGTGAGACTAAATTTGAAGCGCCACAAGGTGGTCAATCTAAGGAAAATGGACCAGAGGAAAGAGACGAGATGTCAGCTGAACATCCAAGGCGCGATAATGATTCATCCAAAAGGCGTGATAAGACGCCAACAATTGATTGTAATACGATTGGGGGTGGAAAAGATGAAGATTTGCCTTTCATAAAGAACTCGGTTATATGGGAAATGATAGAATCCATGGAAATATTGAAGGTGGTTCCACAGAAGCCACATTTCAGGCCCCTGTATATGTGCAAGGAAGAATGTAGAGAAGGATTGGCCATAGGGAGAATGGTGACTTTTACGAGTATAGCGGAGAAGATATCAAAGGCTAGTTTTGAAGACCCAGAGAGGATGTTGGAAGGGTACGGGGAAGCACTGGGAGAGTTGGAAGAACACGGATTTGAGATAATAGGAGTGAGGGAGAGGTTAGAGAAGCTGATATCCATAAAGAGAAGGCATGACGAGGACGAAAAGAGGAGAGAAGAGATAGAAAGGAAGATAAGAGAAAGAGAGGAGGAGATAGCAACGATGGAAGAGGAAATAGAGGAGGTGGAGAAGGAGATGGAGGAGGTGAAGGAGAAACAGAGAAGAATGGAGTGGAGAAAAGAGAAGAAGGAAGGGGAGATGAGGGTGGTAGAGGCGACCGTGGTAGCTGTGAAGAGTGTGCTTGCAAATGCTCGACAGGAATTTGACAAGCTTGCTGCTTCATTCTTGTAATCCTAGCAGGGGTTCTGTGTCATTTATGTACTACCACAACAAACTTGATTGTAGTGCATGTCGACTGGCCTACAGGGCAGCACTTAAGCATTGCATTGTCGGTTTGCCGGGGAGCTAAGACCTGAGAATACGAGATTGGTCAGTATTTGTAGATGTCAAGGTGTGTAGGCGTAGGCAGCGAGGTAAATACGTAGAAACCAGCTTCCTTTTCTCAATTATCAATTTGACAATCCTTTACTCTGTACATTGTACTTATGCGTGGGCAGCAGTCCCCACCTCATTTTTCTTCATTGAACGTAGATATGTCGACTGCGTCAATACACTTTACCACCTACTCCTTACGTTCTAGTCATTTGTTTACTTTTTCTTTTGCCACAAAGACAAGGAAAAGAAGAGAAAATCATGTGTGTATCGTCATTGAATGACAAGTGGACAAAAATCGATGTGAGAGATCAAATTGCCGATTGGGAAATAAATGAACGAGACAGTCTAATATAGAATAGAGACGCAAATGAGTCGGACGGAAGGGACTGAAGGGAGTAGTAATCTTGTTTACCTTGCTTTGGAGCTCCATCAATCAGGAGTTAAAATTTAGCATTTTTGAGCTCATTTCTGCATTTTTGTTATTTCGTTAATGTACTCAATCGTTTCATTCACCTTCTAAATTGTTTCAAAAAACAGGTAGAGAGAGTCATTTCCTCATCTTTTGACAAAATAGTTATGTAAAACGATTTACACAAGTTTATCGTGAAACTATGATCCTTTTAGTAATCACCGTACAAGACTAACTCTTTTAAGGGACTAACGTGAAAAGCATAAGTGACCGGGAAGTCTCTCCGACTTGCGAAATTTCTTATATCAAAAACCAAATAATCTTTTAATCAAGTGTATTTGGTGTACTGGTTGTTCACCCCGTCCTTTAACCATAAGGTCAGGGGTTTGATGCCTGCCCATAGAAATGGAGCAACATTTTGGCCAGCCGTTTCGGTGAGGGGATTATACATTGTTGTCGTTTACCTCTTCGTGAGAGCACCCACCTCTTCGTGAGAGCCCCGCGGTACCTCTTCGTGAGAGCTTCGTGAGAGCACCCACCTCTTCGTGAGAGCCCCGCGTTACCTCTTCGTGAGAGCCCCACGGTGAGGGGATTATACACTGTTGTCGTTTACCTCTTCGTGATAGCACCCGCGGTGAGGGGATTATACACTGTTGTCGATGGTGGACACCCCGATTTAGACCAAAAAAAAAAAAAAAAAAAAAAAAAAACTTTACTATTACTCTCTCTGTCTCATTACAGATTTTCAACCCATGCTTCATTTATTTAATAGTAAAAGCAAGGGAAATTAATTATTTTATTTGATACACCTTAGATGAAAATTTTATACTTGTATTATTAATGTGAATATATGGAGCCTCTTTTTCTTCTTGTTGAACCCGTTCGATATAATATTAGTGTATCTTGTTTAAGATCACTTTCTTAAAGAGTGTAAATTAATTTTTTATGTGGTTTTTAAATTTTCACCCTGTATTTAAAATCTCATATTTTTTTTAATTGTTGATTTCGTCTATATAATATTAGTGTAAATGAACAAACCAGGGAAACTTAAGTGGGTAAGAAAACTAATGCAAACAATTGGTTCTCAATTTTCTACGAGACGACTTCACATTAATATAACGTAGAATTGAGATCCACAAAAGAAATATTTATACACACTTAAAAAAACAAATTATTAAACTATTTTAATATCAGAATTATTACAATAAAAGCAAGTTTAAATAAAGTAAATGACTAAATTAATATACAATTTTTTAAAAATTTAAATACGGGTTAATGCATATTAATATATCAAATCATATAACAAATTAATTGAAAAAATGTAAAAAGTTTTATCTGTGCTACCATAGGACAACTTATAGTACCAAATACCAGTATTCGAACAATTTTAAAGTTTAATATAGATATTCCGTTTTAGGAAAGGCTTACTGATAAACTAAAAGAAAGCAAATACTTCCTCCATTTTTTCTATATCATCCATTTTCAGTATTCAACGTCAGTTTTCTCTTAATCCGTTGACGAAAATATATTCATTTGAGATATTTTTTGGATTGTCTTGATAAGAGGATTAAAAATATCACTTTTTAGAATTTTTAGTAGTTTATACTTAAAGATATAATCAAAACAAAATAAATAATATTAAATAAACGTGTAAAAAGAAATAGGGTGATATAAAAAGAAGAGAGGAGGAAGTAAATGTAAGTGAGTGGGAAAGTCCAGCTGTATGCGGGCAATACCATTACATTTATGGCAACACCTCTCTCCACTTTTTCCTCAGTCTTGCTCTTTGTATTCTGCACTTCTGCACAATACCTCCATTAAAACCAAACCAAACCAACCCACAAAAATGGCGAGAGAAAAAACCAAAGACGACTCTGAACTGTTTAAGAAGGGAGTCGCCATTGAAGTAAGCTCAGAAGACGAAGGTCTACGTGGTTCATGGTACACCGCAACCGTTATCCGAAACCAAACCCAAACCCACAACAAAATTCTTGTTGAATACCACAATCTCGTTGCTGATGAAAAAGATGGTTCTAAGAAACTTCAGGAGCTTGTGAACCCTATCTTGATCCGACCCATTCCGCCTTGTTCACAAGGTCCGAACCCGCCTGTGTATCGGGTTATGGATGATGTTGATGCTTTTCATCATGATGGTTGGTGGGAAGGTGTTGTTACTAATGTGTTGGTTGATAATAACAATTGTCCGAAATATTCTGTGTTTTTTCGGTGTTCTCGTGAGCAGATTGATTTTTCGACCAAGGATTTGCGTCTTCATCGTGAGTGGCTTGGTGGTAATAGATGGAATCCTTCTCCGTTTCCGTCTTCTTCTCCGTCTACTAGAAGTAGAGCTGCATCGTCTTCAGGTTCCTTTCATGTTTTTGATGAATAATCTGATTTTTGGTACTCAATTTGGTCTACCTATTGTCAAATAATCATCAAATGATTAGTTTCAGCTCATTTAAGTTAGCTCAGCTCTATTCCGTTATAGTAATTGTTGCTTGTCACGGGTCACCATTTGTGACGGATATTTTGTGAGATAAAATGAATACAGAATGAGTTAGTGGAGAAATGGACCACGTGAATAGCGTCAGAGAGAGAAAAAGTGGGTTTTTGTGAGAGAAAACGGTATCCGTCTCAACCTTGTGACGGATACCGCGGTCACAAATGAGAATTTGTCATTCCGTTCAACATAATTCAGTTGTATTCGGCTCATTTATTCACAAAATTAACTCTTATTTCGGCTGCATTTCCTTCCGTTCAGCACCATTTAATTTAGTTCAGCTTCATTTAAGTCAATTCCGCTGTTTTAAGCCGAAAATAATGTTGGTAATTTAAGTGTATTTACCGGTTCATTTTCCGTATTTTGGGTTTGGTTCAAAGACGGACGAACATATAAATAATAAACTAGTTCGGGTACATTAGTCTAATTGTTTAAAAGTTCGCGGTATAGTTGCATTACGAACGTCTATGCGGGGGTTGGCGCCAAAGCATTTATCCGAATAAATCAGATTTTGGCTGTTGATTTCGAAGAGTTGTAACTCTTCAGAAATCTGACTCAATCACTTCCCTTTTCCCTTCATTTTCCTATATATATATATGATAGAAAATGGATCATATTCTTGCTAAGAGAAATTACTGAAATCAATCATCTTGAACATAGAAAACGAATTACACATAAAAGCTTTGAAATTACATCTCTGTTTTCTTGCCAAAAATCGAGGAACACCGTCTTATCTCCGTAGAAAATTCGGAATATCCTAGACACTGATATACGGGACGAATTGTGATAGAAATATATACTGTCAAAGAAAATAAAACAATGAACAACACCGAATCGCAAAGCTTTCCTTATAGAACAATTCGTCCCTTATATTAATGCCTGGGATATTCCGAATTTTCTACAGAGATAAGACGGCGTTCCTCGGTTTTTGGCAAGAAAACAGAGATATAATTTCGAAGTATTTGATATCTAATTTGTTTTTCTGTTCGAGAGTTGTGTTATCAGTAATTTTCTTAGGGTTTTTTACTGATCCAATTCGTCCTATATATATATAGGAGAATCAAGGGAAAAGGGTAATGTTTTGAGTCGGATTTCTGAAGAGTCGCAACTCTTCGAAATCAACCGCCAAAATAGCGAGACCCCCGCATAGTCGTTCATAAGGCAACTACACCGCAAAATTATAATATAATAGGCTAGTGTACACTCCGTACTTCCCGAACTAGCTTTATTATTTATAAGTTCGCCCGTCTCTGAACCAAACCCAAATTACGAAAAATGAACCGGTAATTACACTCAAATTACCAACAAATTGTTCTATAAGGAAAGCGTAGCGATTCTGTAGTTGTTTTCATTGTTTCCATTTCTTTGACACTATATCAATAACAAATAATAGGGCATAATTGATCATTTTCTCTTTTGTGAAAGCTACCGGTTAACAAATGATCGGGAGGGACAAGAGTGAGTACATTTCTGACTGTTGACCTTCATTTGTTGGAACAGGTAGCAGGACATCCAGAAGATGAAAGATCTTTCACTACATCAAACTCTTTGTGTTTGGGTTTATTAAAGGGTAATTAAACCCATGTGTTTTTGGCAATGAATGTGTATTTCAGGCACAGAATGTTTAGCATTAGGTACAGGAAATGTTGTTGTCAATACAGTCAGTATTCAAGAATTGATTGAAATGGTGTCTATGTACTGCTTATTATCATGCTTTTATGACATCACTATTCAGTAGCCTTTCATGCTGCCCTTTTCTCTCTGCGATTCTGTCACAACATTCTGCTATTCTGTATTTCGGATTTGCCCTCAATACAATCAGTCTTGTTTGTAACGGTCTATATGGTCGGCCACCCGTGATTTTTGGTTCCATATATTCATCTACGCATTCTTCCCTTTCGTAAGAGGAAGGAGCAAATGTTTCCGTTTCCAATTAACCAAACAATGAAATTGTATGAATGAGTTGAGCTATAAAAAAAGCAATTTTCGCCTCAGAAAAACCTGAACAAGATCTTATAAAAAGTTTGTAGTTAAACTTGTGCGCTCCATATTATGTAACCGGCTTATGTTACAATAAATCTACTCGTCTTATGACAGGTCAAATATCATTCACTTGGGTAGATTAGACACAAGAAAGGTGTTTAAAGAATCATAAATGTCTTATCTTTATTTATTCAACTGAATTTTATTATCATTTGTGACGAATATTGCCAGTTGCAAATGATATGTGGTTATGTTATTGTATTATGGATCCCTTTTACACAACTTTTGTGTAAGACAGCCAGCCTTACACCAGTATAATAGTGATGTGAAATCTTGGGTATAAAACTATAAGCGGTTAGAGTTGACAGATTTGATACCTTGTGTATGCAACATTAAAACAGTTAGTTGACAGTTGACAGTTGATAGTTGACAGATTTGACACCTTGTGTCCCCACCTTTGTGGTTTGGTGAGGTTGTTTCAGGTGAAAATTGAAAAACTAATTTTGGAAACAAAATGTCTTGCTTGTGACGGACGACATTATCGTTATAAACTGAAGACGAATAGTGTTTATTTCACAATAAAGGTAGGTGAGAGGGCAAGTGGGAAAATGGAGCATGGTGCCACTTGCATATTGTGATTTGTGAGAGGGATTCTGACCGTCTTCACTCTTCAACTTATGATCGATAGTGTCCGTATTTAATGAGAATTTGCGTTTTGGAAAAATGTGGTTGAGGAAAGCCCGGCAAGGATTAAGGCCGTTGAGAATTACCCGCCAATTCTCGGGAATCTCATCGGCTACTTTAAATCAGATGATGAGGTCATCGGGTGGGCTTACCCATCTCCGTCAGCTCTTTGATGAATTCCCAAACTCTCGCAATCTTGTTTCTTGGAATATCCTCATCGCTGCCTATGTCCGACACGATTGTATTCCCACTGCCCTCCACTTGTTTGATGTTATGCCCCATAGAGATATTGTCACTTGGAATACCGTGTTCTCTGCTTTCCAAAACAAGCAGGACTACCACTCCACCTTTCAATGTTACCGTCTTCTACAGTCGTCTGGTTTCCGCCCTAATCACTACACTTTCTCCATCGTCATCACCTCCTTTTTAGCTTCTTCTGTCGATATTATCATCCCTCAGCTTCATGCTCAAACTGTTTCTCTAGGTTATAGTTCTGATGCTTTTGTCGGGTCAGCTTTGATTAGAGGTTACACAAAATTGGGGGATCATTCTGCGTTATGCTGCGTGTTTCGTGATATAATAGAAAAGAGTGTTCCTGTATGGAATGCCTTCATTTTGGGTCTTATGCATTTAGGTCTCACCCTTGAAGCTCACCGTTCTTTCAATATGATGCCTCGGAGAAATGTAGTCTCTTGGACTATATTGATTGATGGGTTTCTGAAAAATGACCAATTCCAGAAGGCTCGCTATATTTTTGATAAGATGGATGAAAAGAATATAGTTTCCTGGACTGCAATGATCTCTGGTTATGTTCGGCTAGGAAAGTATTTTAATGCTTTGGAGTTGTTCCCTGTGATGATAAGATCGGGAATTCGGCCAAATCAGCACTCATTTTCAAGCGTTTTGGCAGCTTGTGCTAGGCATTCGGAACTTCTTATAAGGGAGCAACTCCATGCGAGCATTCTCAAGTACGGTATAGCTGAGGACATTGTAGTGTTAACTGCCCTTGTTTGCATGTATGCCAAATGTGGAGACATTGAAGCTGCACATCGTTTATTTAAAACATTGCCTGAAAAAACTCGGGTGTCATGGAACACAATTATAGGTGGTTTCGCAATGCATGGACTCACTGCAAGAGCTTTGAACGCATTTGAGGAAATGATTAGTAGTGGTATAAGGCCTGATCAAACAACCTTTGTCCATGTTTTATGTGCTTGTGGGCGTGGAGGTCAAGTTGTAGAAGGTGAACGACTCTTTGCAAGTATGGATAAAACATACGGCATACCTGCAGAAAAAGAACATTATGCCTGCATGGTCGATCTATATGGAAGAGCGGGTCTTTTAGACAAGGCAGTGAGCTTGATTAAAGGCATGCCTTTGGAGGCAGATGTTGTGGTGTGGGGCGCGTTGCTTGGGGCATGTTACGTGCATTCAAATTCAGGATTCAGCAGTAATGCTGCAGAAGCAATCCTCAAATTAGAAAACGATAACCCCACTGTCTATTCACTGCTGTCGAAAATCTGGGGTGAAAAAGGAGTTTGGAGTTGTGTGACATACCTAAAAAATAAGATGAAAGAAAATAACATCAAATTGCAAAAAGCTGGCAGCTGGATTGGTTAAGAGTTGGTTGGAAAAATGCTTAATAGATCAGATAGTCCTTTTGAACTGGAGATGGCTCACCCGGGAAAAACTGATTAAGATGGAAAAGTATCATGAGTATTAAGACGGGAAAAACTGGAGTTATTTCGCTTGGTACCGGCAAGGCACCCGCTCAAGCTGATGAAGAAGCTCGAAATACAACCCCTTCACCGGTGTTGGGCGACGTTTGGACGGGAGACCTGTGAATCCTGAAACTTGTACTGTTTCATCTTCTGTATCTAGAGATATTGTTGCCCCAAGGAGCCAACATTCTGCTGCAGATCAGTCCAACAATCGTAAGTCACAGGGGAAACTTGTGTTCTCTTCAAATGCTAATCGTCCTAACAAGGACACCCAAAATGAACAACTTGCCAAACAATTAAGTAAACCGAAAGAAGCCGAGAAACAAGAATCCAAGTTTCAGGCATTCTCATTTCTCAGGGAAGAAGTATTCATTAATGGGTTGATCCTCCAATTTCAAATATTACTCGCACAGTACAGTACACTAGCTATTGTAATTTGGAGATGGAGGAAGAATTTTATTTTTAATAAGTTGGCTTAACTTCTAATGTTATTCTTAGTTGGAGATTTGCAATGAATATCTGCTGTGCTTATAAATAAATAGTTAGTCTTCGTCCTTAACCCTCCGTCTTAATATTATCTCACTTGAATATATATAACAAATTTGTTATTTTTTCTATACATTTTGTTTTTGTGTTATTTATAAACTTGACCCGACTTATGTTTTAGACGAATATACTCGTATTCTTAATAAGAATTTTTAATTAACATATTAGTTACTCAGTTCTTGTTACCATTGGTGGAGGGAGTACATTTTGTTGATTTGTCCTTTTAGTATTAATAAATCTCCCTTAAGATGAATATATCCGTTTTAAATTAAGACGGGACAATTAATATCCACTTGTCTGAATAAGAGTATAAGACACAAGCGAAATAGCCTAGGGAATAGGCAGACGGATGTCATTGGGCGGGGCGGTGCTGGATACAGGTTCCCCCGTACCCGTACCCACCAAGAAAACCCAATACCCATCCCCGCCCCACCACCCATGGCGGGTACAAATTTCCAAAACCATCCCCGCCCCACCACCCGTGGCGGGTACAAGTTTCCAAAATCATCCCTGCCTCACCGACCCATTAACCCGCTATACCATAAATTTTTCCGATATTTTTTCGTACAAGTTGGTTTAATCCCAATTAATTTCTATTTTCAGGAGTTTGTTTATACTATCCTCCGTTTTTATATAATGTTCCCATTTGTTGAATATATGGGTGTAGTATTTTAATAAAATGGGTACATTATATAAAAATGGAGGAAGTATAATTTTAGTTATTTAGCAAAGAAGTCGGTAAAATACTTTATAAAATAGTTATTTTTAACATTACGTCTTAATTATAACAAAAAAATATTTATAAAATTATCATAATAATGATATTAATTTTTAATAATTGGCGGGTAGGCGGGTATGAGGTGGGTAGCACGCAAAAACCATCCCCGCCCCACTACCCATGGCGGGTACAATTTTCGTACCCGTCCCCGCCCCACCACCCGCCAAAGCTCTACCCGTCCCCGCCCCAACTGGGGCGGGTGCGGGGCGATATCCACTTGTACTCGCCCCAATGACATCCCTAGGCAGATGTTTGTCTTATCTATACGGATTAGTCATTTTTTAACCCATCCTAAACTTAAAACGAATACTTGCGTCTTAAATGAGAATTTGGGCACATTGGAGTAGAGTTAGCCCAGCAACGTCTTTCTCAAGAAGTTATGTCAATTGTGCTATATTTGAAGCAACCGCCTATAGATATGGAGAAAGGAGTACACAGATACGGAGTACAATTCAAGAAAGTCGATTTTGATCGGTCACACTTGCGAGAGTGAGATGAAAATAGGTTAAGTTGTGCTTTATCTCCAGAGATACTTTGCATAATCCTTCTCACATTATCAGACGTACAAGAACCGAATCTCCCGAATGACCAAAATTGCACAACTTAAACTTGGTCTCGGTAGAGACTAATCTAAAGCCTAAAACGATTAAACATAACAATTCTCTCGGGTAATACAGATGCCAACTGCAAAAGGTTAGCATTGCTCGGAAATGGGCAACTTGATACCGCAAAAGGGCCCAAATATGGAGCGGAAAAAAGCGAGAGAAAATGACATTGACCCTATTACATTACATTACATTACTTACAGTTACAGGGTGGTATAAACAAGGATTGAGGGGCCAACTTCAGTTGTTATACCGGGAGAAGCTGCAAAACGGGGGGTTGATCCAATGTGCTTTTCTCAGGTTCACTTGTACTATCTTCAAGCAGTAGCACCTGAAGAGTCCCGGACTTCTTTAACCAGCTTGATACAGCTATTCCGGGTGATATGAATCTTCCGACATTGGTCTCTGCCAAATGGAAGGGTGCACCTATGCCGCTTAGGAGCCCTTCAATGGCTCTTTTCACTGCTCCATCTCCCACGACTTTGCTATGTTTTCCCCAGCCGGTTAAAATACTGACAAAATACAAAAGCTTTTCTTTAGTTTACCACAATATTTTAGGATGCGTGGTATTAAGAATATTAATAATAGTTGAGCCTCAACCATAACCTTAAGGTTTTGGTTGAGATGGTTCATCTATCATGGTATCAGAGCTAGTATGACCGAAGGTCACGGATTCGAATCCTGGCAACCTCAAAACCCCTCAAAAACCACGAAGTGAAAACCAGCACACGGTATGGGTGGGCCTGTGCAAACTAACCACTCTTCCAGCTCAATGGGCATTTGAGTGAGGGAGCGTATTAAGAATATTAATAATAGTTGGGCCTCAACCATCACCTTAAGGTTTTGGTTGAGATGTTCATCTATCACGTGGAAGCTTTGTCAAGTTACAACGTAGGTAAGGTAGGTAGGTAGGTAGGTACCTCAGAAGTTTAGGCAGCTCATGACCTTCTAAAACGACAGAGCGAATGTTAAGTAACCAAGCATGGACCATGGCCCGAGCAGCCCCAGACGACATCAAGTGCAAATCCAAGCACGATGTAGACCACACATTTTCCCACACACTTCGGTTCTTCCCTTCCAGTACAACCAACTGAGCTCCTCTCTTCTGTTCAATCATCACAGAGTAGAGTACCACTAAGTTAGAGAGCAAATTGAACCTGGTTACAGTCTATAAGCAAAGGGGTTCAAACTTACTTGACCAAAATGCCACAAGACGTCAGTGAGAGCATTATAAAAGGCAGATGCAGTTGGGGTATCCAGCTGCTTAACCTCGTCAAACAAGGACAGTGCTTGAATCCAGACCCTGTCCCTCGATCCTGTCAGCAGTCCATGTGCGACACCATAGACCCGGTCATCTAACAGCCGTAATTCTTCTAGTAACATAGAAGCATCCTCCAACGAGTTACACCGACTGCAAATTCAGAATTAGTTAGCCTTTTGAGCATAGGACAAAAACACAAGAAGGCATGCCAACAGTTTCAATTATCAAGAGACAGAATAAACCCTAACACAATTGCAGCCTAAATACAGTTCCTTCAGTTTACCTGCATGCATTCAGTATAGCTGAAAAGGTCACTACATTGGGCTTAATTCCGAGTTCATGCATCTTTTGAAAGACTCTCAAGATACATAATATCTCCTGCCTGCTCTTGTTATATTCCCTGGAGCTATGAGACTTTACAGCAGCTAGTTGCCCAAAGATGTTCATCACCCGACTATGCTTATCGCCTTCAACACTGTTTGAAGTCTCACCCTCTGAAAAACCGTTCATTGAAACAGCAGAATCAATTGGGTAATCCATTCCAGCAGACCTACCAAATGCATCAATTATAGTGTTGTAGGTGACAACATTTGGCCGAATCCCTTCCTTGGTCATCTCACCGAGCAAAAGCACAGCTGATTCCACATGCCCATTTTTGCACAGAGCATCAATAAGGCCACTGTAAAGAACTACATCGGCTTTCAATCCAGCTTGTCTAAACTCCTTAAACACCTGCATTGCCTCCTTGTAAAACCCGCCTTTAGAATACACGTCAATCAGAGTAGAATAAGTCAGAACATTAGGTGAAACGCGTGAAGCCTTCATCCTCTCAAAAACTTGCTTAACTTCACCATACTTTCCTTGCTTGCCAAATCCTCCCAACAAGGCATTATAAGTAACAACATCCTTCCTGATACCAGTATTCTCCATATCCTGGCACACATTCAGCGCATCCTTAAACCTCCCAAGCTTCAAATATATCGACAACAACGCATTATGGCAAACCCTATCCAGCTTAATACCCACATACTTCATTTCTTCAAACATACCCAAAGCATCATCTAACCTACCAGCCTTTGCAAACCCGTCAATGACAGTACTATAAGTAACAACATTAGGCAACACATTCTTCGCGGTCATCTGAGAAATAATCTCAAAAGCCAAATCCATCTTACCACCTTTACATATAACATCCAACAACGTATTATACGTAAACAAATCCTGATCAATCCCTCGAATCCCCATCTCCCCAACCAACCTCATAGCCTCCTCCCACAACCCACATTTACAAACAGCCAACATAGAATTAAAAGTAATTCTATCAGGGTTCACCCCAATAGCCAACATTTCATCATAAATACGCGAAACAACCTCAAACTCAACCCCGGCTTTCGCACAGGCGTCAATAACAGCATTATAAGTAACTAAATTAGGCTTCAAACCCTGAACCTTCATCTGATCAAACACACCAATAGCCTGAGTATAAAACCCACTTCTACCATAAGCAGAAATCAAAGCAGAATAAGTATAAACAGTATTACCATAACCCTGATTAATGGCGGTATCGAAAACATTTCTAGCTAAGTTAACATTACCAAGACGACCCAATACACTAATCATAGTACTAGCCAATTTACCCTTATCAACCACCTTCGTCTCTCTCGCAATCGCAAAATCATAACAATCAACAACTTTATTAAGCTGACCTCTATTCCCCAGCTCCCTGATAAAAAAACAGTAATCTTCACAACCCGACAAATTATGCTCAAACCCCAGTAAAATACTACCCAAAGGGTGTTCAGAAACGTCAGAAATGAGCTTATTAAGCGCTTCTTCCGCACCCGGAGAATGTTTAGCAGAAAAATTCGATCTTGGGCGATTAAAATGGAGTTTGGAAACGAAGCGGGTTGATTTTTTACCAGAAAAGTCGGAAGAAAGATGGGTTTGACGAGAAGGAAGAAAGGAAGAAGAAAGAGTGTGAGGAAGCGGCGAAGCGGAGACAATATGGGTGGAAAGACGAGGGGTTTTGGTGTTAGTATTGTTGTGAGGATGGTGAAGGGTTGTTTGATGGTGATTGTGGTGGTGATGATGTGGTTGTTGTTGTGGTTTAGTTGATGTTGTTATTGTGCAGTGTGGTGGTGTTGATGATGCCATTAATTTACTGTAATTTTTTTGGGGAAGAAGAAGAGGAAGAGATAAGGAAGAAGAAGGGATAAAGAAAGGAAGGGGAGAAGATAGGATAGGAAAAGAAAGAGTCTTGAGTTGGAGGAGAGGAGAGGAGAGGAGAGGAGAGTTGGGCTTTACTCAACTTCAACTATCAACAGTACTCATTATTAGTTTACTCAACTCCAACTACTACAAAGTTAAGTAGGTTTAATTCTAGTCACACTTCCCCATCCCACCATTTTGTTTTTGTGGTTTGGTGTCATTTTCGAGCCAATTATTATCAAGTTTTATTTATGGAGAATAATGTGTTCAACATCAAACATTCGAGCAGGTTAATTCGAGTTTGGGTTAAGCTCGAGTCTTGGTTTGAGTGTCGGGTCAGGTCGGATCATTCGAGTTGGGTCAACGTTGATAAGTCTAAGTATGAGTCAAGTTATTTGGACCGGCTCAATTTTATCAGGTGTAGTTGTATATGCTTTTACGAAGAGGCAAACGCTAAGAGTAGAGAATACGTTTCATATTATTTTTGTGATATTGTTGGAATAGTGAAAAGTATATTATGATTAAACACTTAGCCTCAAAAGACTTATATAAGATACATACTTGGACCTTGTTGTATTGGGCCTTATTATGATAAACTACTACAGTACATAATATCTAATATATCTCTAATACCCCCCCTCAAACTGGAGCATGAAGATCAAGAATGCCCAGTTTGGGAAGAAGGTAGACGAATTGAGAAACCCCAAGGGCCTTAGTGAAGATATCGGCCAATTGCTCACTAGTAGGAACATGAGTGGGAGAAACCAAACCATCAGAAATGGCGTCGCGAATAAAATGGCAGTCAATCTCGATGTGTTTAGTGCGCTCATGAAAAACCGGATTCCGGGCGAGGCCCAAAGCGGACTGACTGTCGGAAAGAATAGGTATGGGTGACGAGAAAGAAATGTCGAGACCAGCCAAGAGCCCGCGAAGCCATTTTAATTCACAGACCAATTGAGCCATGGAGCGATACTCTGCTTCAGCAGAAGAGAGAGAGACCGTCTGTTGCTGCTTCGTCTTCCAAGAAATAGGGGAATCACCAAGGGTCACAAACCAGCCCGAAACAGATCGGCGTGAGGTGGGGCACCCTCCCCAATCCGAATCACACCAACCGGAAAGCGTCAAGGCACTATCAGCACGGAGGAGAATCCCTTGCCCGGGGCTACCTTTCAGATAACGAACCACGCGGTGAGCAGCCAATAAATGTTCACGGCGGGGGTCGCTCAAAAAACGAGAGAGAATGTGCACAGCATAGGATAAATCAGGCCGTGTTACTGCGAGATAAACAAGACGACCAATGAGGCGGCGGTAGGACTCAATGTCGGCACAAGGGGGTCCGGACGCCAGACCGAGGCGGTGATTCTGCTCAATGGGCGTGGCTGCCGGTTTGGAACCAAGTAAGCCCGCTTCAGAAATAATGTCAAGAGCATATTTGCGTTGACTGAGATAGATGCCTTCCTTGCTACGGGCGACCTCGAGACCAAGGAAATATTTAAGGGGGCCCAAGTCTTTCATATGAAAGCAATCACTTAAATAAGTTTTGAATGTGAGAATCTCCGCGGAATCATTACCCGCAATAACAAGGTCATCCACATAGACAAGCACAAATAAACGGACCGTACCTCGTGAAAAAGAAAATAAGGAATAGTCGGAATAGGACTGAGTAAACCCGAATTTCTTTAAGGCATGAGCGAGTTTGGAAAACCAACACCGAGGAGCTTGGCGCAGACCATATAAAGATTTTTTTAAACGACAGACCTTGCCTTCTTTTCCACGACTAAAACCCGGAGGCAACCGCATGTAAACTTCTTCATTGAGGTCCCCATGTAAAAAGGCATTGTGTACGTCCATCTGGTGCAACTCCCAATTTTTAACAGCAGCAACAGCTAGAAGAGCGCGAACGGTGACCATTTTGACCACAGGGGCAAATGTCTCTCCATAGTCTAATCCTTCAATCTGATGATTGCCAAAAACAACAAGACGAGCTTTGTGACGCTCAATAGTACCATCGGAGTGATATTTAATTTTATAGACCCAGCGACACCCAAGAGCCTTTTTGTCAATAGGTAGATCAGTAAGCTCCCATGTGTCATTTCGTTCAAGGGCATCGATCTCGTCTCTCATAGCGGCACACCACTTAGCATCCCGAATGGCGTCTTTAAAAGAAGGGGGTTCAGAACCGGACGTAATAGCTGCAACAAAGTTACGCTGCTTCTCCGAAAAAGAATGATAATCAAGATAATTTGCTAAATGGTAAGGCGTACCTGAAGACGGCAACGAGGTACTCAATGAGCTAGAGGACGAGGATGGATTGCGTGTGCGTGCCGGGTCAAGAACATAGCCCTGAAGACGAGAGTTAGGATATTTAACACGGTGACCCTTACCCATTTCGGGCCCAATAACATCCGTTGCAGGCCTATCGGTATTTTCAGTTACCTGCCCAGCCGTAGGAGAAGGAATGTTTGGCCCAGAAACCTCACCATCACTCTCTGGGTTTTCTGGAACAGGCCCAGCATGAGCCCCATCAGGAGAGGAAGCCCCCTGCCCATCCTGCCCATCAGGCCCAATAACGTCCCCCCCTCCTCCTTGGACCGTGTTGGGTTGATCCAAAGCAGGAGATCCATTAAAAGGATCATCAAAGGAAGTTTCGGGTGTGGGCTCTGAACAGTCAGAAAGGTCGGAAAAAGGGAAAATCGATTCATGGAACAAAACATCACGGGAAACAAAATATGACTTCGTCTCAAGGTCAAACAGTTTCCACCCTTTCTTATCACTCGGATATCCCACAAAGATGCATTTCCGACTACGTTTTTCAAATTTATCACCCCGGGCCAATTGATTATGGGCAAAGGCGAGACAACCAAAGACACGTAAATTAGTATAGGAGGGGCTAATGCCATATAAGCATTGATAGGGAGTTTGATTACCAAGTAAGGGAGAGGGTGTCCGATTTATGAGAAAGACCGCAGTAAGAACCGACTCACCCCAAAAAGACTTGTCCAAATGAGCTTGAAATAAAAGAGAACGAGCTACATTCAAGATATGGCGGTGCTTGCGCTCAACCCGCCCATTTTGTTGAGGCGTGCCAACACAAGATTTTTGAAAATGGATGCCATGAGAAAGGAAATAACCCGCCATACAATTAAACTCGGTGCCATTGTCACTTTGGACGACCTTGAGTGTTTTAGAAAATTGAGTTGCAATCATATGAATAAAATTCAGGAACATATCCGTCACCTCGGTTTTATCAAGGAGTAAATACACCCAAGTGGCACGAGAAAAATCATCCACAATTGTCAAAAAATACTTAGCACCACATGAAGACGGGATACGGTATGGACCCCACAAATCACAATGTATGAGATCAAAAATATTCGTAGCACGTTGTTCATTATTGCAAAAACTACTACGATGTTGTTTGGCTAAGGGACAAATGTCACACACCGAGTCCTTATTAAAACGAAAATTACTAGCAAAAGGGAGAGTCTTGATAACTTGATCAGACGGATGCCCAAGTCGACGATGCCAAAGGTCACGAAAGCCCAAAGCACTTACTTGATGAATATCCGTAGAAGGGGCACACGCACGAATCCAAAACAATCCATCCCGAAGCTCACCGAGTCCAATCGTCGTCTTCAAAGAACGGTCCTGTATCAAACACGAATTCTTATCAAATTGAAAGACAAAATCACGATCAGAAACAAGTTGAGAGACGGATAAAAGATTGCAAGTGAGACTTGGAACATATAGCACATGGGTAAGCGTAATAGAGGAATTAATATAAGCGGAACCCATGATTGTGGACTCGACTCGTTGCCCATTCGGGAGACCAACGGGTCGAGCGGAAATAGAATGGCAGGCTGTCAAACATGATAAATTACCAGTGACATGGTTCGATGCCCCTGTGTCGATAATCCAAAAACACATACCGGCTAGACGATCCGAAGCAAGGACGGAATTGGTGGAATTTCCAGAAGGAAGAAAATTAGCCTGCACGACATGCTGAGGATCAGCACCTGTATTAACGTGGGGAGCAGCTCCACCAGTCACAGAGCCATTCGAAACCCCGGAACCACGAGCCCCTGCACTACCAGCCCCTGCACTGCCCGTAGAACCAGAACCACGGGAGTTCTTAGCTGCGCGTGACCGCCTCAATTCAGCAAGACTACGAGGGCGGTCACCCCACCACTCCGGAAAACGTTGTGTCTTAATATAGCAATTACTGACATCGTGCCCCCGAGTATCACAATGAGGACAGAAAGAGCCTCGTTTTTCCTGGTCGCGCAGCGTGCGCCAATCAACGGAAGGTCGCGGTGTGGCGAAAGCAACGATTTCAGATGCGTCAACCACAGCCGTAGGAGGAGCACGAAGCCGTTCCTCCTGAAGCACGGCGTGATAGGCGCGGGTCAGAGTAGGCAGAGGGTCCATTTGAAACTGCTGAGACCGGATATTACCATACAAACTTGAATCGAGACCCATGAAAAACTGATGGAGACGCTCGTTATCGAGGCGTTTTGTAGCATCAGCACCGATATTACAAGTGCAGTTGCCGCATTTACAGGAGAAGGGCGGCTCATGAACAATTAACGAATCCCAAATTGACTTAAGTTTACCGTAATAAGAAGTAACATCCATACCTTTGCTCTGAACACAATTTTTAAGTTGTGTTTTCAGGTTGTGAATAACGGTACCGTCAACGACGGAAAACTGTGCGGCAAGATCAGCCCATAACACGGACGCATCCTCAACATAAGAAATAGTATCAAGAAGAGACGGATCAATAGTATTACGAATCAATTGCACAAGGGTGCAATGAACGACCTCCCAATTTTCAAGGTAAAACGGATCAGTGGGTTTTTTGATAGTACCATCAATGAATCCAAATTTGCGTCTCGATTTCAAAGACTCCGCATCGAGTTCTTCCAATCGTCGTAGTTGTCACGACGTAAAACAACATGAGAAATTTTCGCTCCGGGAACGTCATGGGAACCCAGAAAATAAGGAGAAGTGGATTCGATTTTTTTTGGGGAATCAGCATCGTCACCAGCCATCGCGGCTGTAGAAATGACCTTCGTTTTGGCGTTTGGTTTTTCTGTGTTGCTGTTTTGTTTTGTTTAGGGTTTTTGAAAATCTAACCTATGCTCTGTTACCATGTTGGAATAGTGAAAAGTATATTATGATTAAACACTTAGCCTCAAAAGACTTATATAAGATACATACTTGGACCTTGTTGTATTGGGCCTTATTATGATAAACTACTACAGTACATAATATCTAATATATCTCTAATAGATATACTCATTCCGTTCTGATTATTTGTTTAATTTCCATTTTTGTGCATTACATTCATTTATTTACTTTTTTATATTAGAAATATATTTCTTTATAGATAGGTTAATTTTACACATCTATTATGGTCCATTTTTTATCGACTAATCATGACCATAAATAATCTTTTCATACATTTTTTTTATTTATCAAAATCGAAGATAAATAAATGATTGAGACGGATGAATGAATAATTAGTCGGGATGGACCGATGGAACGATAGTTGGTAAATGGTGATATAGTCATATACTAGTCAGAAAGGATGGGCTGACGCGGTGACGCCTGCCTGAAAGGTGACGGCAAGATTTGTAAATTGAGATAATCAACCTAATTTAATAATTCAGCAACGCCCTTACATTCGAAACTAAACTTGATTTGCTATAAACATAAAACAATCGTAAGATTTCCCCCCCACTCAGCAGACACTTGTATTACTATTCTGCGGTTTTATAATCAGAATCAAATCCTGTATTCCTCCTATAATTATGCCTACCAACAGCATCAGCATCAGCATCAGCATCATCAGCAGCAGCAGGAGCTTCTCCAAATCTGGATTACTACTATTACTCCTACAACTAATCACCCTAGTCAACTCCCACAACGAATCGGGCGAATGGAGTTGCGACTCTTCATCCCAAACACCCATCGTCGCCCAATTCAATCCCGGTGTAATCACCCTTGATGGCCACCCTGACGATTGGCAACACATTGATGCCTTTGAACTCCCTCTCCTTCCCGCCCTTGATCCTCATCTTGACGACGCTTATAAACCCGGCAAAATGACCCTTAAGGCTCGTCATCTCATCTCATCTCACTTTTCCCTTCATATGCCCTTCTCTAATGCCGCTCTTAACTCATCTTTCTCTTTTCTATCAATGCTTTTTCAGGCATTACATGATGGTAAAGATGTCTTCTTTTTGTTACAAGTTGCTGGAGATTATGCTTACCAAAAAGGGTACTTTACTACCATTATTACAAACATTCCTGTGTCCTCCTACGTCAATTGTTCCCATTTATTATTTCTGATTTGCTTTGTTCTGGGAATGCAGGGAGAGTAACAAATGTCCCTCTGTTGCGCTTATGTTTCAGATTGGGGAAAATGCGACTTATCATAATGTCAGTTATATACTTCAGTTACTAATCATCATTCTGTATTTTGAGTTATATTGTGTGATCTGGGATTTGAATTTTAAATAGGGGTTATGTTTCAGATGGGTGGGTGTAAAGAGAGTCCTGATTCTTGTACTAATAAGACTTGTCGCGGCTATGAGGTGGATCTTATGCATTATTCTATAGGAACTGCCATTCCAGGGCGCTTATACGGGGGCAATTTACTGGATATCGGAACTGGTGCTGACAGGTGCTGTCTTTTAACAGTTTACCATTATTTTACTTCACTGGCCAGCTAGTTGATAAACCTCTAAATTGGATTTATGTTACCTGTATCATATTAGGGTAATTTGTTCGCATTTGTAGGTTTGGTCACTTGGTTGATGTTTATTCCTGGAATCCTCATTGTCGATACATTGATGGACACGGTCCTTCAGGTGGGTCACAAATCTGAATCTCGTACCTTGCCTATGATTTTGCCACACTCAAATTTGGCTTATTAAAGTTATTCAGTGCATACTTTTGTGCCTCATCTTCTTCAAATCAAGGGGCCTTGGCTTCTGTTTGCGTGGTTCGTTGTATCTTACCCCCTAGGTGGCAATTGGCAAATTATTTCGTATCTTTTAGGAACTTAAGTTTACTTCTCTGCAAACACTCAATCTGATTTATCCTGTGTATATGTACTTTTATTTGTGATTTGGATTTTTTAGCACGATTTTGATCCATGATGATTGATGAGTGTAATAGTGTCTCATGGCTCAGTTGACGTGTCAGTTGGTTCGTGAGTTTTGGAGGATAACCAGGAGGTGTACTACTTGTTGTCTCATGTCTCTGCTCTTTGATGGACCTGAGAACTTTGATGTATATCAATTACAAAATGCCCAACTAAAAAAAAGCTAATTTTCTGTATTTATTCGAGTTTATGAGCAATGTCACTGTAGGTAAAATGTTCCATTTTTCCGTATATCCTCCTTATACACCATTTCCACACCATCTGTATTGTGCGACTCTTAACTTCTCTTTAGTCTTTTTCCCCTTCGTTAATGTTTGTATTTCCCTGATGGCATCCTAAAACAGGTAGTAACAACACTGCTTTAAATGATTGGAGAGGCGCTTGGTGGCACAGCAGTCTTAATGTTCATTCAGGTGATTTACCCTCTTTGGATTAACTTACGGAGCATCCGGCTTCTTACTTTTTATATTAGTTTCATGTGGATCTTCTAAGTATTAGAGAGATCTTTTCACGATCAAATTTTATCCCTTCAAGTACCCTCATGTATAAAGATTTGAGTTTGCATTTGTTAGGTTTTGTGGATGATGACAGCCCTTACGGATCAGACGGAGAGAAAGGCACCTATTATTTTGAATTTTCAAGGCCTTTGAGGACTATGGACCGGTTCCAGCAGGTATTTCACTATATACTACATAACTCGTTTCAGTAGATGCAGTCATGCAAGATTTAAGATCTCCCAAAACGAAGATCACTTTTTTAGGTTTGAGGAAACTAATTATTTTCCTGCATAAATGTGATGCTTGAATTGCTTGTGAATTTTTTTTTAGATCAGTGACAGTTTTGTAGGTGAATTGTACATTAGTTTTAGTCACATCCTGATAGTTGAATGTTTGTTTTGATAATCTCAAGGACGCTCAATTCAAGATTGGTGATACAAGCAAGTTCTCAGCGGCCTTCTGGTACCCAGAGGATGGTAATCCATGGCATGGATCCGGACACTATACTGTCAGCTGTGATTGGCTACCATTGGATTTTATCTCAGGTGGGTCTGCTCTGACAGCCACCGGTGCCTCGCCAAATAGCTCATGGGATGCCGCCGCTGCCTTCTCTCTTTTACTGTCCTTGGTGGCCTTCTGTGTGTCCGTTTTCGTGGGTTATCGAATCTCTATGCAAAGAGGTGTGTCTTTTACGCCCATAGACCGTCTTTCAACAGAAATGTAGGAAATAGAGATGTGTATGTTGTAAGTCGTATATCCTCCATTTTTGTTTGTGTGATTCGATTTCCATTCTTTTTATATTCAAATGTACTTTTACTCCACTTATAGTCACACGGAGAACTATCGTGATCATGTACTCGACAAGTGAACTTTGATTTACCTGAGTTATATGTAATCAATCAGCTGGAAGCTAGTTATCAGTTTAGATATTTTTCGGCGTGGTTTTATTTCTCTACACCTCTTCAGGATTTTCTTGTTATGCAACAGAATCAAAAATTCAATGGCTGAGGTAACTTTCTTTAGCTTACCATCTGCTTATTTTCTATGGTTATTGACTTATTGGAATACGGCGTAATTGAACTAACAGATTTTTGAGGAAGTGATAGTAGCCACTGGCCGTGGCCTGGTCTGCATTTATATCTGTTGAACGAAATATTGATGGCGATGATATCTTCAGTCCTTTTTCTTTGGTGAAGTCCAGTATGACCGACATAAGACTTGAGTTGTTAGGTATAAGGCTTGTTGAGCACCGAAATTTCTCACATCTTGTATCGGTTTTATTGGGTGATTTATTTTTTTATTTGGTGATACGTACAAATTTGTACAGCTGCCTAGCAAATCACATGTGGAACACGTTTGCATTGTTTACAACAAAGGTGGGATGTAGGAGACTTATAGGAGAGCATGCTAAAGTATAGAGCACTGCCCTATGTCAGCAGGAAAAGGGTGTCCTACAGCAATAAGCTCGCATTGCGTGCAGTAGTAATTGTAGCTGCACTGGCAGGGATTTGCAGGTCCTGAACGCCAAACCTGTTGCTGATCACCGGATTTTTCACCAGGTCTTTCCAGTGACAATTTCAGACTTGATGCATATCTTGTACAAAAGTGTGGCTAAGTATAGTGACAACAGCATTCCTGTTTCTGAACTGGAATGATGAGAACAAACCTTTGAGTATTCTTCACTGCAGTGAGTATTTCATTCCGATTTCTCCTTCCACTATCGGTTATTTTCAGTTGAGTTCTCTGCAGCACCATATGTATCATCACAGAATTTAGAATGGGTAGAAAACTAATAAAATGATGGAATATTTCTTAGATAACATTTTTTCCCATGTCTGTCTAGTAAGAGCAGCAAGAGGAAGCAGCTGATATCTTTCCTTGATATATGAAGCCGCGCTTTATATGAACAGACTTGAGATCAGTTGTTTCTGAGGCGTTGTTATCTGGTGGAAGAGAGTATACCATCTTAATTCGGACATTGTCAAAGCTGGAAACTTGGAATAAAGTATTACAAGGAATTTAGGAGACTTTGACAGAGTAAATTCTTGTTTTTTTAGAGGCTGTTATAAGTGGTACTCTCAGCATAGAACATTCTCATTCCTTTCCAAATGTGACATTTCCATTACCTCGGTGCAGACGAATGCGACACTTCTTTCTAATATGTTATAAAATTAAGCTAGAAAATTGCCATAGGCCTTCCAGTATGAACATCATATAACGTTACTGTAGACAATTGACAGAGGCTTCGCCGAACTGAGACTTGTTGCCACTCAATTATTTGTAACCGCCTCAATTACGACTTTTGTACTCGCTGCAATAAGCGTTGTCGTACAATAAGCTTTGCAACAATGGACACTGCCCGTCTGCCTGTCTGCCTGTCTTAATAAGCTGTATAGAGAGAAGCATGGGTAGACTTTGGTGTTTGGTATCAAGAGGCTCAGAAGTTGAAACTCTATGTCTGGCATGCCCAGAGGTAAAACATGATTCCCCTCTCTATCGGTCCTGACAAACGGGTCAACCAAGTCGAATCCAAATCATTTCATTTTACATTAATTCGGGCTTTAGGCATTTTTGTCCCGATTATTATCAAATTATTTAAGAATAATGGTTAATTTACAACAATAAACATTCAGGTCTGGTCACATTGGTTCAAGTCAATTCAGACTACTAGTCAAGCTAAGGGGTACATGCCGTGTTATTCGAGTCAGATCAATTTTAACGGATTTACTTTCTACTCATTTGCACATCCTTTCTCCCTTTTATTTCTCTGTATATCTAAATTAACCCGTTTTATTATTAAGACAAAATGTCTGTATTTACTCGAGAATTTGGTTCCCCGTGTGATACTAGAATCTACAGAACATCAAAATTGAATAAAAGCGAGTAGAGAGATTGCTGAACTGACTGCTGAAAAAACCAAAAACAGCAGACCTTTATATACCGCAAGATCGCACAATCCAGCTAATATCCGCTATACAGTATACAGATTCACGTTTTTTTCAAAAGGGCACTCTTCAAATCGATCAACTCCCAATTTTCCGTTCATTTTTGATTGGGTATGTCTCCCAGTCTGTCATCTTTTTATGTGTTTCTCAATCAACAATTTTGGTAGTCCTGTGAATTTAATTTTCTGGGTTTTTTTTTTTTTTTGTTCGACTGGAAAGATTAGAACTTTAGTTGAAAAAACGTTTATTATAAAACCGTTTTACAGGAGACTTACTCGTAAAGGAAAGGAAGATGGCAAGGATTAAACCACAAGCTTTGTTGCAGCAAAGTAAGAAGAAGAAGGTTCCTAATAAAATCAGTGCCACCACTATTATTTTATTCAGCTTAATTGTTTTCATGGTTGTCTTCTTCATTTTCTCCACTTACAGACATTTCTCTAACAGGTTTCTCTCCTTTCTTATTATTGTTTTTTTTCCTTTCTACATTTTCTGTTCAGCATGACTTTGAATAAAGAGTTTTGGTGGTATATATATTATTATTGGGTGACAAGTAGTTGATAATTGATGTGCAAGATCAAATCGGCCATTAGAAGCCAATATAGAAAGGTAAATAAATGAATGAGACGCCCAATACCCGAGTAGATAAACAAATAACCGGAAAGGAGTAAGTAGTGAGAACTGGGAAGTACCATGCTAGGTACTACTCTGCTTGTTGTTTATGGATGAAATTTAGCATAATGAGGTGGTGTGGGATGGGGTGAGGGTGTAGCTCAATTTGGAATTGGGAAGCATTTGTTACTGTGTTTGTTGTTTTAGGTTAGATAACAATCTGTACTAGCTTAATGCTACATACTCTGTATTGTATTTTGGAGTTGCTGTTGTTGCGGAAGTGTTTGTTTTAAATGGTGTACTTTCTCTGCTACAATAAAGTTTATGATCGCTTTTGCAGCCCTTCCAATCCAGAAAATGGATATTTTACTTTATGCTTTAAGTAAACTTGTAGTGTGGTGTAGTTTAATGGTGTGTTTGGAATTTGGATTGAGGGTATTGGAAGGAAACGAAAGGGAGGGAAAGTAGGTGATTTAAAATCCCTTGTTTGGATAACAAATAAGGGTGGAGGGATCCATTTTCCCTCCTCCAAGGCAAATCAAAATATCTCCGCAATAAGAATGATTTGGAGGGAAATTGTATCAAAAGTTCCAAGCACCCACATCCCCTTCCCCTTCCCCTTCCCCTCCATCCCTTTTCCCTTCCCTCCTTACTCCTCCCCTCCCTTTCCCGCCACTTTTGAGGGTATGTTTGGATACAAAAATAGTAGGGAAGTGAAGGGGAAGATGGTGGAGGGGACGGAAGGAAAGGGAATGGAGCTAGATAGTTTTCCCCTCCAAATCTTCCCGTCCATTTCTCTCCCCATTCATTTCCCTTGTATTCTGTTTGCTAACAAAAAAAAGGGATTTTGTACCTCTTCCTCTCTTTCTCCTTCTCTTACCCTCCAAATCCCTCAATCCAATTAAGGACTAAGGGACAATGGGCTTGATTTTGGTGGAAATTTCCTGGTTATTAACAGTTATTTTCAATCTGTATGTAGGGCAGTAAACCCTGTGAAAGATGTCAGTTTAGGACGTAAGGTAAAGATATTTATACTTCCATCCTCTTCATAATCTTGGTGTTAACTACCAAATTCATTGTATTACTACTGCTTGAAAAAAAATAAAAAATAAAACACTACCTGCAAACTGGCACCCATTTTGGGTTTTGTCTGACTTTTTTTTGTCATGTGGTTAATAGTTAATACAGTTCTTCACTAACTTATTTTTCTTGTTTTTTGCATACTGAACTACAGGACCCCAAAGATCGCGGGAATCCTGTCGTTCCCAATTATGCGGTTTGTTGATTCTCTTTTTGTTGATGCTGTCTTTCTTCTACTGGTTTTTAAGCTGGACTGTTTCATTTTCCTGTCAAGCCACTATTTGTCTTTTTAGATGGCTCATTCTTTGACTTCATTTATGCCAGACTCTCCATACTTCAAAAGGTTTGATTGTGGTGGAATTGTACAAGGATTCATCTCCTGAAGTAGTTGATAAATTCATCGAGTTCTGGTGTGTATGCTGATTCATTTAGTCCTCGTCCTTTTGCGGTTTTTTGTTCATACAGGGACCCATTTTGTGTTACTTTATTCATGTTCAGTGTGATAAAGTATATGTTACTCAAACTCGCTTGCAGTGTTTGACTTGCTGTTAAAAAAATTAAGCAACATGCGGATACGGTCAAACAGTGTCTTGATCCTTGGACACAACATGGATAAGCTACATTTTGTAAAATGCTTAAACTACTCATGGTCCATGCACAGGAAAAAAAAAGGAAGAGGAATTCAGTTTCCGCTCTGTATATTAATCAGGCAACTGCCTCCCCATGTCCTTTGTATTTAATGTTCTTTAAAGAGTTTCTTATTACATATTTCTACCCTTTTTAGTTCGTTTACTTTTAATTGAAACAGTGTCATTGTCGTGTCTGATTCGGTGGGTCAGAGGAACGTATCACAAGTCTATATGATCCACCTGGTATAGTGTTTCAATGGTTGCGTTGCTACCTATAACTATACTCCACATACCGTTTCTTCAGTCTTCTATGCTCCCGTGTGTTTCATCACTATCCCTTATTCAGGCTTAAAAAACGTATTATTTGCCCTACGGTGGTCATTTTTCTCCACTTTGTTATAATATGATTCCGTTCATTTTCTTATTTTGTTCTGAGTATGTAGGGAAGTGTTCTGATTTCTTACTATCAGCTTTCCTTATTGTTTAGTTCATGGACTTTATCCCTTGTGCATGAAAATTAAAAGATGGAGGTAGCATTTAGAGAGTAGGAACTAGGAATTTAGCTGAAGCAAAAGTTCTTTAAAGTAATGGATTTGATTCTTCTCCATTTGCGTTCCATGGTATTGTTAGTTTCTTTGAAATCGGGCTGGTAATATTTTTCAATAAAAATGTTGCTGTCGATGTGTAAACAATGATGCATTTTACCTTTTAGCACTCTTGTTTACCCCCTCCCCCCCCAAAAAAAAGGAAAATGGTTTTGTGGAAAAGAAGTGTTATTAGAGATGAGATTAACTTATGATACTACTTATGCAGTCAGAAGGGTCAATTTAAGGGAATGCAGTTTCATCGGGTTATTAAGCATTACGTGATACAGGCGGGAGAGGTCAACAGTATTGGAGCTGCTGAAGAATGGACCCTTAGGGGAAAGCACTACAACCAACTTGATACAAGGTTAACTATTACTACTACAATCTGATTGCTTATCCAGTGACTTAGCGTGTATTGTTTACTTTGACATGTGTTACAACGGAAACTGTCATACTATGCAGTGTAAAGCATGAGGCGTTTATGGTTGGTACCTCTAAGACTAAGAAGGACGATAATGGTTTCCAGCTTTATATAACGACTGCACCTATTCCAGATCTCAATGAGAAGATCAATGTATTTGGAAGAGTGATCAAGGGAGAGGATGTCGTTCAGGTAAAAGATTTTCTCATACATTTAATCCACGTTGCTGAACTTATTCCCTGTGCATCTGAAGCCGTTACTTCCTAGCATTTCTTTTAACACAGTGGGCAGAGGTTCTTCATTTTGGTTTACCAAAACAACAGAAAATTGTTCATTGTGAATTTAGAAAACCTGGACATAAGTCATCCCCCTGTTGTCACATTTTACTGGAGTCATGTCGTCACTTTTTACTGGAATCAAGTTGAGTATCCTCCCCTCTTGGTTACTCATCTATGGAGTAATCATCTTTCTGTACTCAAGAAACCCGAGTTAGAACAATGCAGAATGCCACTGTCATATAAAAGTACAGAGTATATGATAAACAGCCAAAGTTGCTAAATAATTCATGACAAACTGAAACTGATGAGTTAGATACCTGAATGGTTCCGTGTTTAATGAGATAGGATGCAGTAAAAAATGAGGTGTTGGCCTTTTATCTAGTTTCTGGTCGAGTAGTAATGCAGCCATTTCATAGGCTACTCGTCTTGTTGTTGCTCTAAGTTCCTGTAAGCCGCTAGCACAAGTGCAATTCCCATGCAATGCTAATCTATATTAACAATGGGTGGTGCTTTATGGCAGGAAATCGAGGAAGTAGATACAGACGACCATTATGTACCCAAATCTGCTATTGGCATTATGGATGTGACCCTCGACCACAAGGATTAGTCATTTTTCTTACATTGGAGGTCAAGACTCAAGATTATACTTTGAAGCAGGAGCCCGTTATCAGATCAGAGCCTTTTGTCTTCTGCTCTATCCCTTCACTCGTTTAGAGCGGGTTGCTTATAATATTTTGTAAAATTAAGGTGTTCTTTGTTCATATGAGAATTGTGAAGGGTAGAAAATTTGCTTTCCTCAAGTCATTCATGTATTTTTTGGACAAAAAGAAATACGTGCGCGTTGGAACACTTTTCGTGATTGTGGTAGTCATCGTTATAACATCAGAGCAGCATCAGTACTTCGCATAACTGCGAAAATCAGCACCCTATATTAATCGATAATGAAATACTTTTTTTCAAAAACTGATTGCATATGTTAGTTAATCGATAATGAAATAATTCAAGAAATTGCGAAAAAATGACGCCGTCTGTGGGGATCGAACCCACGACCACGTGGTTAAAAGCCACGCGCTCTACCACTGAGCTAAGACGGCTTCTTGTTATCTAATTGAACTGTATAGTATTAATAAACATTTAACAGTGACGAATGAATTTCAGAAACGTTCACTGTTCATATCTGAGAATTGTACTTGATTTTATCACGTCACCAAGTGTATTGATTTTGATTATGATTTATGATTTCTGATTGGTGGTATGCTAGAACACAACCCTTATTTCTGCTTGCACATTAATGGTGAATTGGTTGCTCATAACGACGTGAACCTAATTAAACAAGAATTGGACAAAGAATGGAGTAGCATTGTCTACAGGGAGCCATGCATTGATACAAATACCCTCTTCGAGGTTGTACAGTAGTACATTACAAATTCCTCTTAGGGAGCTTTTACCAGACAAGATTCATAATCTGTATGAAGAAACGAGTAGAACCAAAAATTGCACGAAATAGAGCGAGCAAATGAGATTTACGTTCACCAGCTCGAAGGTGTGATATCTGAGATCTAAGTTGATCCAGTGATGAAAACAAACAAGTTACTCGAACATTACAGACTGCTGGAAGAATATGTAAAAAGAAGACATCCATTACAAGTCTCTACTATACTGGCATGAATGTTACATGGCCTTGAACTAAGCTTCTTCAATCATAAATCTCCGAGAAGACGGACGTTTCTTAATTGTCCCATCCTGACGGTCTCCGCCTTTCTCTCCTCTCTCTTGAGCTGCCAAGCCGAACAAAAGGCATTATAGTTTGCATCATAAAATATTTGTCCCAAAGCACAAAGTAAGGAACGAACAATGATTCATCCCGAAAATGTCTAGGTTGCTACTTTCTAGTTGCTGGTAGAGCTTCCTATTCCCGATTGTGCTACTTAACTCAACTGAAACTCAAAAGTCAAATGGTAATTACCTTTCACTGCTTTTCTGCCCGGCATTCTGATTATCTACGGTCCCACCTGAGGCTGGAACAAAATTGGTAGTCGCGGGTGGCCGGGGTCTGTTTCCATCACCCCCGATCACACCACCTGCAACAAAGCCGGTTAATGCGGGTCTATACGGGTTTGCATTGCCCGGACCTTGGGTTTGAGAGGTGGGTGCCGCAGCCACAAAGCTGCTTTTGAATTGAGCCATCATCCCTGTCTTTAGAGAATTCACGGCCGCAGCACGACTGGCTGGCAGGGAGGAAGAGCTGTTGCCTTCTGTATTATATCCAATTCCCAACCCAAAATCAACACCACGCACACCACGGTTGCCACCGGCACCTCTTCCCTTACCCTTCTTTCCACCTGAATAAATCACAAACAAAACATTATTTTTACAGAACTTGAATGGTACTCTTAATTATCACTGCAAAGTCTGGTCACATTCACAAGAAAAATTATACCTCCTTTTCTTGCATCACGTTTAGACCTGAATCTTCCGTCCTAGAAATGATAAGATAAACTCAACAGTGAGCACATACAGCAGCAATGACCGATAGGTGTGTAATAATTACTACTGTACTTCCCAACCAAACACGAAAGCACCTATGTTCCAGCAACTTTAATGATGACCTTATAGCATTTAGAGATTCAAAGATTCCAACCATAAAATCACACAACAATGATGAATAAAAAAATTAAAATGCACCTTTCCATGCTGACAGGAATTAACTACAATGTATAACAAGTCTTACTACTCACATTGCAGTTTAGGTGGGATTGTGGGAATTAAAATGGATTCGGCAACAACAATCACAGCACAGCTAATCCACATAGCTTACGCAAGAAGGAAAAATAACATATCAATCAATCATAAAACAAACTTGATCTAGTAGCACATTTTGTGATGCATGGAACCAAAGCACCCACCTTGACACAAATTCATTACAACATACAGATCCACAACTAGTATCATATCAAACACAAATCTAAGTGGCACAAAACAATTCTAACATAATCAAATATTCGATAATGTTTATTCAGCTCAGGAAACACAAGTACCCAAAAGGCCAAAATATGATGAGCAAACTGCTGGGGTAATGATAACTTCTGTCAAAGCTGAAGCTTATGTGGCATTGTAAGGATATCACAACCAATGTGGTGACTAGTTGGATGCACGGGTATTGCTCCACATGATTTTAGCATGACTTTATAATTTATATATATTTTATTCCAAAAGAAACACGCGATTCAAGGTTCAAGCACATGTGACTATGTTCCAATAAAGAACAGAATCAAACAAGGGAAGTCAAGCAAAAATATATGGCATAAACAGAAAAATACCTTCATTGCAAGATCCATCAATTCCACCGACACGTTCTGCCCGGCAGCAATCAAACTATTGACCAACTCCCCAGCAAATTTTGCCTCCTTCAGTGTGATCAGAGTATACGCAACTCCGTCTTTATCACCAGCACGCCCTGTTCTACCGATACGATGTACATGCATATCCATTTCTTTTGCAATGTCAAAGTTTACGACAGACTTAATTGATTTGATATCAAGACCTCGAGCAGCCACATCAGTGGCAATCAGAACATGAAAAGTTCCAGCCTTGAATTTTTGCAAAATCTCCATCCTAGAAGACTGGTCTTTGTCACCATGAAGAGCAGCAACTTTGAATCCTCTCTGAGCTAGTTGTGATTCAACTTCATCTACTGAGGCTTTTTTAGAAGAAAATACCAACACATCTCCTTCGTCAATCATTCCTGGCAGCTTTTCCAAAAGCCAAGGTAGCTTTTCTGCATCTGAAGGAAGTACCTGAACAACCTGGGTAATATCCTCATTTGCCATGCCTATCTCCCCTACTGTAACACGCACGGGATCAGAGAGTGTTTCCCTAGCTAACTTCTCCACTCTACGGGGCATTGTTGCTGAAAAAAGTAAAGTCTGACGGTCTGGCCTAATCTGACCAACAATAGACCTTATCTGAGGCTCAAAACCGAGGTCAAACATACGATCAGCTTCATCAAGCACCAGATAGGTTGTTCTCTTCATTGTTAGGGCTTTCATTTTTAGCAAGTCGATAAGTCTTCCGGGAGTGGCAACAACAATCTCGGCTCCAGCCTTCAGTTCCTTAAACTGTTCAAGCTTCGACATTCCGCCGTAAACTGCGGACACACGAAGTCCGTAGGATTTTGAAAACTTCTTAGCCTCCAAATATATCTGATGAGCTAACTCTCTAGTGGGAGCACAAATAACCCCGATAGGTCCCTCCCCTTTGTCAAGCTCTGGCTGGTCCATTATATGCACGATCATCGGAAGCACAAAAGCAGCTGTTTTTCCAGAACCAGTCTTGGCTATACCAATAATATCTAACCCGGACAAAACGATTGGCAATGCTTGACACTGTATGCCAGTTGGTTTCTCATAGCCTTGCTTTGCAATAGCGGACAACAAAGGAGGAGGAAAGCCGCATTCTTCAAAAGTCTTAACTGGCCTTGGAACATCAAAACCAGAGACACGGATACTCAAGCTTTTCCGGTAGTCACTCACATCCTGTTCGCTCATTCCTAATATAAAAAGAATAATATTTTTTAACACAAGCCCAAATTCTTATTTAGACAGGACATGTCCGTTTTACTATTAAACGATAGACAAGTTGTCTAGGAACTAGCAAAAGTTTGTCTCAACTATCATTATGAGGTAGCATTTGGGTTCGTTTTAGGGGTGAAACGGAGATGTCTGTCTTGGTAATTCTAACTGTAACACGAGAGCTTTCAGTCACAATCTAGCAGTAGCAGTCATATACAGAAAGAGCAGCCAAATTGCTTAACAATAAGAGGTTGGAATTTTTGAAATTGCGTTGCATGATAGGTTCCAAGTAGTTTGAAAGGCATATTAAATTACTCCCTCCATCTCATTTTTATCGTCTTCTTTTTTTTTTCGGGGAAAAATTTAGTGGTGGTAAAATAACAATCATACCCCCAACAATCATACCCCCCTCAAATTAAAGAGAGCTTTCGCTCACAATCAAGCAGTAGCAGTCATTTAGAGAAAGAGCAACCAAATTGCTTAACAATAAGAGGTTGGAATTTTTGAAATCAGGTTGCATGATAGGTTCCACGTAGTTTGAAAGGCATATTAAATTACTCCCTCCATCTCATTTGTATCGTCTTCTTTTCTATTTTGGGAAAAATTAAGGAGTAGTGGTAAAATAATCATACACCTCAAATTAAAGAGAGTGAGGATAATGTCATTCTAATGAAGTGGTAGATTACAGCTTAAACGCAGTATTGGTAGTTAGTTCATTAACCCTACTAAAATCAGAGACGGGGCAATTAATTTGGAAAAAAAATCGGGGGAAAAGAGGACAATAAAAAGCTTTGGGCAACAACCCTATAATTGAACTGGTTCGATGTTTCCAAGTAAAGACGAGATGGTGCAAGACTGAGAGCTAGTAGGAAAGCAGACAATGGTCAAATTTGAATCCAATGTATACGAAAGGGAAGCATCCCCAGGCGACAAAAGTGTAGACAAAGCCGATATGTTAAGAAGCATATAATCAAACAGGATGGATAGAAATATAAGTTTGTCTATAATGTTGAGATAACTTCTTAATCCGTCTTCAAAAACCTCAGCTTATAGGCAATAGCTAAGACGACACTCAACTCAAAGTGGGCATAATCTCATTTAGAGCCCTCCGTTCCAATCATTTATTTAACTTTGATTAAAAAATACGTCAACTCAAAGTGGGCATAATCTCATTTAGAGCCCTCCGTTTCAATCATTTATTTACCTATTAATTAAAAAATACACAAAATCTCATTGAAGACCGACACTATCCGTCACAAGCTAAAGACCGATACTTCACCTATCACAATATGCAAGTGACACTATTCATGGGTGCTCCATCCACCCACCCCGCAGTTACTTGCCCTCCCATTTGCCTTATTGTGAGAGGGACGGTATCCATCTTCAACATGTGACAGATAGTTCCCGTCACGAGACGCTTTGGAAAGTATAAAGCTAAACAAATGAGAAGGAAAGAGTAACTACTGGACTTTACAACTAACACAGTAGATAAATTGAAACACCGAAGTAACAGAAATAACCGAGAATAGACGATGAAAGTACCGGAAATGGAAGGCTTTTCATCATAAAAATCCTTATTAAACGCCTCATAATCAATATCAGTATGATCCAAAGCAGCAATAGGTTCAATCTTCCTTTTATCAAGGACGACAGGATTATCATCACTATCATAATCAATCATGCCAGCATCAACAGCTTTAGCAGCAGCATAAACCTCCTCATCAGAATCATATCCAGCTCGAAGTGCATCCGAAGCCAATGTCAATGCAGCATCCTTCTTAGCACGCAAGAAAGTTTCCATGGGGTCGTCTTCATCGTCATCGTCCCTATACTTGTCGAGCTTCTCCTTAGGGTTCGGAGCCGGGGCGGCTTTCATTTCCTGGTGTATTCCCTCCATGAATGCATCCAGCGGGTCAATTTCTTCATCTGCGGCGGCGGTTGGAACAGTGTCGGCTTCGGTTTCGGCTTCGGCGGCGGCGGCGTTTTCGTCGTAATCGATGTTGTCGAGGTCGGTGTCTTCGTAATGGTCGTGAGGAGCACGTGAGGAGGATGGAGGGACATAGAGGCGTTGAGGAGGTGGTTGTTGAGAGCGTTCGAAGTTGTAGGTTTGTTGTTTGTTTATGCCAAATCCTTGGAATCCTGATTTGCGTTTCGACATGATCAATTAATTGATTGATTGGAAGTATTGACTGAATAGGATTAGTATATAAACCCTAATAATGATAATTGGGGGAAAAACAAAGAGGGAGGTGGTTCGGGGAATCGGGGGTGGATAGTTGGATACTAGACCAGGAAGGTTGGCGCCTTGGCGGTGTATTTTCATTTCTCCCAAAAAATGAACATAAATCGAAGTTATATGTTTATGTTTTTTAAAGATTTTAAAATTTATTTGTTTTTAAGCACATCAATATATTTTTTAAAAATTAATTGAAGTTATAAGCTAAATGTTACTTATATTTATTCGTTAAAATTTAAATTTTGCTAAGTGTATATATAATGTTTTTAATTCTATGTATTTTTTTGGGCATAATGTTTGAGTGAATGAATCTGCTCAAAAACTTTATAGCGGAACTCTTAATTGTTAAAACAAAAATAAAAAATATATTTATTATAATTTATAATGCTCAAAAAATATATAACTGATGGTAGTATATCAAATATATAATTCATTTACAAATATTTTTCGAGAGTCCAAATCACGAGTGTGTTTTCCGGTAATAGTAGACTTTGTAGCACACTAGCATGGACACTCCTTTTAAGTTTTAACTAATGTATTTGTGTAAAAATCGGATCAAAGTGTCTTGAATATCTATGAGTTGTAGCGTCTGACTCTGTACATTTGTTTGGGTATGCAGCTTACGGTAGTCGGTATCTGCCATATGGAGTGGACAGACCTCCAAATAGTATCAAGTTGAATTTAACTTATAAATGAATATGTCTATTTCTATTTGAAGTATAAAACTATTATTCATGTGTCAAAGTACTTTTTATTTTTTAAAAAAATACACTTTTTCGGTGAGCACGTATAAACCACCAGAGTGACAAATTTGAAGTATGAAATACGTGATTTTCATACCACAAACTCAACAAAATAAATTTTTAGGAGGTTTTAACCTAAATCTATTGAGAATTTTATCAAAGGTTTAATCATTAAATTTCACTATTACAGATATTTTCAGACATTTATTCTACTCATACTAAATAATTATATTTTCAATTATATGATTACTCAACTTTAGTTGTACTCCCTCTCATTAACACCAATAATCTTATTACTAGACGATTTTTCATACACGACATCTTGACGAATTAATCATTATTAAATACAAACAAACATAATTTGTGAAATGAATATTAATAGAAATAGAAAGAGCAAAAATCATAAGAATTATTATTGATAATTTGTTTGTGTTTCATAATGAATACAAAGGTATTGTATTTATAACGATTTAAATATCTAAGACATATCACAATATAATATAAATAATATCACAATATAATATAACTTATTCTGATACGATATTATTTCGATTACGGTATAATATAACATACTTCCTCCATTCAAATCCATTGTGTATTTATGTTTTATGCACAAATTTTAAGAGTTTATTAAAATATGATTGAAAGTACAATGGGAAGTGTGTATGTTGCTTTTTTATTATTTGTGGTGGAGTAATGGTGGGTCATTTGATGACATTTTGTGTAAATAATTGATGTTCATAAGGATATTTTGGTAATTTTTGTTGGCTTTATTAGGAAAGGTGTAGTTTGGATATGAATGGATTAAAATGGAATAAGTGCAATTTGGATATGAATGGAGGAAGTACCTTATTTGGCTATTGCTCAATCATGGACAAATTTTACTCAATTATGGACATGATTGACCATAATACCTATCTTTTCACAATATTTACAAACTTATTTCATCTTCTCACTCTAAAAAAATTAAACATCATGGATCCGAAGTGTGAAATTATGGTAAATGGGTTTCTTGTTAGCGGATAATTATGTAGTTTTAGCATGTAGGGATTGATTACATTAGTGGGTGCGTGGCGAATTAGATAGATGAGTAGGTTGCATCTCTTAATTAAGCTTTAGAGCTTGAATTTGGCCCTGACGGTGGTGGTTAATCATGAATGTATCTGCAATCCGTATAATACAATTTGAGAATGGAGGTGATGTGATGTCAATTTGTTCTCTAATTGAACATCCTATAAATCTAATATTATTGTAACAAGATTCAATCCAAATAACAATCGAAAAAAAGAAGAATAGGGAAGAAAATGAACAAACCAGAAAACGATTTAAAGAATAAACAATTACGTATACCATAATATTCTCCAACAAAAATTATTTTGATTTGAAAAGAATATTGGTAAACTGAAGGTGAATTGGGTCGATCCAAAACCCAAATAAACAACAACGTAAACATTCAGTTAGTCTTGTTTGTGACGGGTCGGGTGGAGAGACGGATAATAACACTCACAAAATGAATAGGGGGACAATGTGGGGCACCCCATGTGCTTCTCTCTCCTCTAAATGAACATTTTGTGAGACAAAATGGTATCCGTCTTCTCCTTGTGACGGATACCCTCCGTCTACTGAGAATTTGTGGTAAACATTTGACTGTCTGACTAAATGCCTACTATCATTCTCACATAATCTCAAATTCCGAGCCTTGACTCGGGAGTCGAGACTCAGACTACGACTCACCTCCATCTTTAATAGCCTCTCTCTCCTGTACTCCTCCTCCTCCCTTATTATTAAAAAAATGTCGGTAGCCTTTCAAAACTCAGACCACTAATATTTTAATGGCTGTAACATCTAACTGCTGGTGGTTGCCCTCAGTAACTACCTAGCTGCTATTCTCTACTTACCTTCATTTCAATCCCAATTCCTCACTCAGATCTCCCTTCACCATGCCTACTTCTCCTTCCTCAGGTTCGCTTTTTTCTCTTACGTTTGGATCTTCAAATCAATGGATAGTCGGAGAGCGTGTCCGCTTCATAAGTAAACCAATTAGTAATGAGTGGAGTTGCTCCAAGGTTTGGTTTGTGAAGTTAGATCAAATTAGGGTTGTTCTTAACTTACTGCTTATCTATCTTACTAAGCTTGCTAGCGGAACAAGGAAAAAGTTGAAAATCGTAATTGAAATCAGTGGTGGAGCGAGGGGGATAGCAGGGAGTTTGAAAATTTCAAAATTTTTAGCTAAAAGTTTCGATTTTTTTGAGGTCCCAGCTGAAAATTTCCGCCTCCTCTGACTTAAAATAAGTAGTTTGCGCCCCCTAACGTTAAGTACTGGTTCTGTCACTTGCTATTTATAGATACTGCAGTTATTTCTTGCCTGTTGCCGCCCTGATTACAGTTTAAAAACATATATGTTGCCACCCTTGGATTAGGGATCTTGGAGGTAGGGCTAGATTGATTAGGAAAATCAAGGGAGGAGGATGTAGGGGCGGTACACTGGTACAGGAATAGCCTTTATTCGACTTCTTACCCTATATTTGAGTTTGTCACATTACACTCTGCACTTTGCCTTTGCTCCATGTCTTCCTTATAATGTTCCATGTCGACTCTACATTGCAGGATTTTCACTTAAATTTAATTGGGTGCTTTTGAAATGGCTGCTAGTTTCATGTTATGTAGTCGGCAGCCATGCTGAATCATTAGATGATCATATCAAACATGTCAAGTCTTCTGCTGTGTATCAGTCACATCTTCCTGCCCCACGTTTAACGCGAACTCTTGGATCTAACTTGCACGAGGATCAGTACTACAAACAGAAACAACTATTGCCAATTGCTTATCCTCCCGTTACTTCTAAATTATCTGAACCATTCACGGCGAGGAATGTGAAAGCACCTCCAGCTGAAGATTTTATGGCTCCTCTCTTGGCTGACTCAGCTCCAGCACACTCTAGGTTACCTGAGCCACCTCTCTCCCCTAAAACTTCAAGTAAGGGCCTTTTTTTTGTAGCATCTTATGTTTCGGAACTAGTTTGTTCGCTTTTGTTAGAAGAAAAAGGCGGAATCCTGTGATGTCTTTAGATTAATGGAGACGGAATCTTTTTTTGTCATGGCCTCTCCTTTCCTCAACACTGCACTATCTGTTTCTAGTCCTCTACATTTCTGCTTTGAATTTGGATGTGTTGTTAACACAACAACGCAAACAAACTTATGTCGTACGCTGTTTGAAATTATAGCTTTTCTATGATAGTAAAGTGTACTTTTCCTTTTCCCAAACAATAGGCTACTTTTTATGTTCATGTAGGTAGTAGAGTGAATTGAACTTGTATTCTTCCTGTACTAGTCTGTCTTGACTCTTGACCAACATTTGACAAGTATTTATGATTAAAGATCTTTTGTTGATTTTTTCCTGAAAGCATCTCTAGTTACTCAGATGTTAAGCTATATATACTCCCCTCATTGATTAATATTTTCACCGGTAGTTACTTTGCTCGTGTTTAATGTGTCCTAGGCTGTTGCGGACCTGATATGGTGCAAAAGCGAGAGAGCCCGAGCTGCCATTGTGTTTATCCCATTAAGCTTGATCTTCTGCTTTCGAATGTTACGCTAAACCCAGATTGGAATCTTTTCCTTTATGAATTTGCTTCAGGACTAGGTCTCCGTGGCTCTCAAATACAAATGAATAACTTCTATTGGGTCACTTTGACTAGCCTAAATATTTCCTTGGATATTACTCCACATACGGGGACTGGTTTTTCATCTAGTGGTGCTTCTGCTATAAACTCATCACTTTTACTGCATAAGGTGCACATCGACTCGAAGTTAGTGGGTGTGGGTGATTATAAGCTCCTCAACGTGACTTGGTACCAGCCCCCTGCTTCTTCACTAGGTAATTCCACGTCAACAACTGACTTTGTTAGCGGCTTAACCATTGTTCAATTTCTGGCCCCAACATTTATGCGATCTGTTATTTTTGTCATTATTGAAACTATTAGGCTACCCACTCTTTATTGGCAGGGTATATGTCTTCTACAGTTCTATATTTCCCTATCAGTGTTTGACATTCTAATGTCTTCCTGAAACCATTATGATGGACTTTATCTGTTGCACCTACCCTTGGAACATGAAGGGTAATCGGCTTGATTCAGCAATAATGCCGTTTTTTGCTCCTGTGTAACTCACAGTAGTATCATTTTCTTATTCATACCTTTGTTACTTGAACTGATTTGTCTTTAAATGAGTGATGCAGCTCCTTTAGCTGCTCCCGCGCCTGTCAAAACACCTCAACGCCAAATATCTACTCCTAAACCTCCAGTTTCTTCAAACAAGGGGAAGTCGTCAACTTTAATTATTGTTCTTAGTATCGCTGCTGGTCTTGTGGTCATGACCATAGTATTTCTAGTGATCATATGCTGCTCATCTCATCAGAAGGCTGAACCATCTTTTAAAGATCCAGGTATGATATCATTCCCTCTAGATCCATGTACATTAACTACTGCTGATTTGCTGTATGTCGAATTCACTGAAAAATTTTCACGACTGGATGCACTGTTAAATATTTATATGTTGAGTAGAGGGGACGTATGCCTGCGACCTTACCCTCTATTGAACACTCAGAGAGGATGTTTGTAGTTTTCCCTTTGTGAAAAATGCTTGTTTATTTACCGCTACTGTTTCACAATCGCTTCTCCGTGCCATCAGTTTTACCTACCCTAAATCCTATTTTAGTTATTTTCAGAACCCTTTGTTTTTTTATCCGTTTGCTGCTTGTAGTGTAGAATTTTGCTGCCACTAAATTTTTCTTTTCTATTTCTGAAAGAAAATTTTGGAGCAAGGCCAACAGTTCCAGATGCTGCCCTAGCTGGAGGGTCTCTTCCGCACCCTAGCAGTACGAGATATTTATCATATGAAGAGCTGAAGAAGGCAACAAATAATTTTGAAAAGGCGAGCATACTAGGAGAGGGTGGGTTTGGCAAAGTTTTTAAGGGAATTCTGAGTGATGGCACTGCTGTAGCAATCAAGAGGCTCACCAATGGTGGACCTCAAGGGGATAAGGAGTTTTTGGTCGAGGTTGAAATGCTTAGTAGGTTGCATCACCGTAACCTTGTTAAGCTTGTGGGATACTTTAGCAGTCGTGAATCTTCTCAAAATTTGCTGTGTTATGAGCTTGTTCCTAATGGAAGTCTAGAGGCGTGGCTTCATGGTAAATTTCTTTCTCAGAAGACATATGTGTATCTCAAATCAAAGTCGTGTTTTTGTAGTACGCGTCTCTTTCTTTATATGTTGAATTTGGAACATTACCCCTCTCTCAGGTCCTCTGGGAGTCAACTGTCCATTAGATTGGGATACCAGAATGAAGATTGCACTTGATGCAGCAAGAGGACTTACATACCTGCATGAGGATTCACAGCCTTGTGTTATACACAGGGACTTCAAGGCATCAAATATATTGCTGGAGAATAACTTCACTGCAAAGGTTGCTGATTTTGGGCTTGCCAAACAGGCCCCTGAGGGCAGGCAAACTTATTTGTCTACTCGGGTTATGGGAACTTTTGGGTTAGCTCCTTCTTCTCGAACTCAAACATTTTATTCCATTATCTTATAAATGATTTGATTACTGAAGCCAACTAATTTAACAGTTATGTAGCGCCGGAGTATGCCATGACTGGTCATCTACTTGTTAAAAGTGATGTGTATAGCTACGGTGTTGTTTTGCTTGAGTTGCTCACTGGAAGAAAGCCTGTGGATATGGCTCAGCCATCGGGGCAGGAGAACCTTGTTACCTGGGTTAGTACAATTTCTTGGTTGATTAGTTTTGATTTCCAGTAGTTTAACAACACAAAAACTGGGACAAATAAGTAATATATCTGCTCTACAGTCGAGGCCTATTTTAAGAGACAAGGATCGTCTTGAAGAACTAGCAGATACAAAACTTGAAGGCAAATACCCGAAAGAAGATTTTATTCGGGTTTGCACAATTGCAGCTGCTTGTGTAGCACCGGAGGCAAACCAGCGGCCCACCATGGGTGAGGTGGTGCAGTCTCTTAAAATGGTCCAGCGTGTTACAGAGTATCAAGATGGCGGTTCAGGGTCCGCTAACCTGAGGTCGAACCTAAGACAGTCCATGACAGCCTTTGAGTCTGATAGGACATCATCGATATTCTCATCAGGTGCTTACTCTGGTTTGAGTGTCTTTGACGAAAATATATCTCGAACTGCAGTTTTCTCAGAAGATTTGCATGAAGGTAGATAGCTAGAAGCTGACATCATCGAACTTGCACATTGTCTGATCACTACTCTCATTGAAGGAAATTGAAGATCAGAGGTTTTTTCTTTGGCAGCCATTGATGACCTGATCTTCACTGAAGATTGCAGTTGTGAGTCTGATTATTTCCTGTATCTCACTCGGCAATCGCTGCTTCACTGTGTTCTTATGTAAATAGTCTATTCCTTATTCGGTTGTCATTCTGTGATTTGTGTTTTTAACTGTTAACGGTTTTCCAAAATGTAAAAAGCCGTTCCTTTTTCCCCATGTTTTCAGATGTAGCACGGAAATGGGCAGAAATTCTTCCGGGGGTAAATTTTGTGGATGAGCTTTGTTCGGGTAAAAATATGTATTATCAGAATTCTTTGCTGGTAATTCTGAGATAATTACTGAAATTGGTTACAGCTAAAGATAGTCGACGCCAATAATGGTAAACAGATCTCAGTTTTTACAGCATTTTCGGCTGTCTAATTAGCCAAAATGGAATATAATCAATTTTATCTCGGAATTTTCCTCAATAAATTGTTTCGAAAATCATTGTAAATTCAAAACATATTTCCCATAGAATAATATTTCTTTCCTTTGTTCATCTAAAAAATAAATAATAAATAATGGAGTTCAATTACATTGCTGTTTTCTGTCTGTACATGACATCTTTTCTTGTTATTGAACATGCTTCATGTAGTTCTGGTAAATTTTTACTACCAGATATCGGTTCATTGACAGCATTGCCCCCGGTTTCACTGTCTGTGTCTGCATTACCACCCATTTCACTGTCTGCATTGCCACCAGTTTCAGATCTCGGATCCACAATCACCTCATCAATCTTCGACTCCCCTGAGGCTGATTCTCCAGCGTCCTCGCCTTCAGCTTCATCACCTCAGACATCTATTACATCCATCATCGCTGATATAACCAGCACTGATCTAATAGACGTTCCTAAAAAAGTCGTAGATGCCTGCAAAAACACAGATCACCCTATTGAATGTTCAAACTCGGTCGCTCCTTTAATAGAAAACGGAAACGTTGAGCCAGTTTCAATCTTACAGGGTGAGACTAAGGCTTTCGACCATGCTCTCGAGGTTGCAAAGGAAGACATTGGTGGTGATAAAGACGATGACGAGCAAGCCATATCTACATGCAAACAAATGTATGAAAATGCAAGAGAAGAGATCTCAAAGGCAATGGAATTGGCATCTAAAAATGACAAATATGGTGTCAATATTTATCTCAGTGCAGCTCTAACCTTCATTGATACATGTAAAGATGAAATTCCTAAGGACATGAAGGATGACTCCAAAATGGTTCAAACTAACAAATTGTTGGCGGATTTGGCTAGCAATACTTTGGCATTAGGTAACTTTGCCTTGGGCCTTGATACTCAGGATAATTGATACTTCAGCGGATTTTTAAGACGGTTTTAAATTAAGATTTCTCACAACCGTTTACAGCTGAATATTATTTAAATTTTGGTTGTGAGTGTTGTTATAGTTTAAGACAGTCTTATGTAAGAATTTGTGACTGAACTTATGTAGTCATTATAACAAGTTGATTTATAAAATGTATTGAACTCCATCATGTTAAATTATTAATTTATTATACCTTTATAATTGTATTATATTAATTGATTGATATTGGGAGATAAAATGCGTGTTTGTTGTATACGGTGTTGCATGTAAACTAATTGTGAACATAAAAAAAATCGTAGAGCTTCAATGTATAAAATAAATTCATAAAAGTTTTGATATTAATTATTAATTTATTATACCAATGAAACACACCGTTTTTTTTATAATTGATATTTACTGATTCCAAGTTCTTGTGTTTTTTTATAATTGATATTTACTATTCTACCCTTATTAAAAACACACCATTTTTATTTTCTAATTCCTCTAGCGTCATCTCTACACAACTTTTTTTTCCTCTACAATTTTCATCTTCACTTTCTCAGGTACTCTTCCGCTTTCCCTTTTCCTCTTGTTATCTCGTTAATTTATTTTTATTTATATCAAATTGGAGAAATAACTGAGCTCGTCATTATTGTGATAAACTTGTGTACCGTGTACCATTTTAGCTGACCTTGTATGTTGTCTACAAGGGTAAGATAATATTTACAACAAAAAAACACAGGAATTGAGTTATCCGACCCAACATGTAGGAATTTATTTAATGAGAAAAGTCAATTTCTATATGGCAACCAAACAACTTTTTTTGTATTTCCCATGAATTACATGTGAGAATTTAATTCATGTGATTTTCTACTTCTCATATGAAATTAATTCTCACATGAACCAAACAACCCCTATTATTCTTAGCTCCGCCGGAGAAAATATCACTAATAAGAGTTATTATTTCTTATAAAGTGGTTAGAAATTAATTTGATTCCTCATAACGATAATCTTTTTTTTTTTAAAAGAAAAATCAATCCATTAATAAATAATTAGACGACATCTACAACATATCTGTAATTTGACTGGATACAACCCGACTATAATCAAATAAAATAAAATCTTGTTCAAAGAAAAATCTGTAAACTTGAATTGCTTCAAAGCACTTACGACATCTACAACATATCTGTAATTTGACTGGATACAACCCGACTATAATCAAATAAAATAAAATCTTATTCAAAGAAAAATCTGTAAACTTGAATTGTTTCAAAGCACGTCCTCTATCATATCGCCGCAAACAGTTTTTCACAAGAGGATCGTAGGATCTTGAGCCTTGACGAGAGACGATTTCATCTGACCAAATTGAGTGCAACCAACAAATCGACAATATATGTAATACCATATAACGATCTATTACGAAACCGATCTTCCGCATCTTATCTATATTTCCAATAGAACTAAAACCTAGAATAACTAGGACTGAAAAAACTCCGAAAATAGAGACAAACGAACGGATCTCACCAAAAGGGAGACTTTTATTGATTAACTCGTAAGGTTTCATAGTAAAAATTGATAAATAAAGTTTTATGGGGGCTTACCATCGATCAATAGTCGATGAAAGCCCCAGATTTGATTGAGGGAGCTAGGGTTTTTTTTTAGAGAGAAGAGAGAAAGTTTTTTAAAAAGAAGATTGATGGAGATCATAACGAAAATCTTAATTAACAAAATTCCTCATAAGTTAATCTTAATTAACAAAAAAATCATGTAAAAGTACACAATTTTTCATTTGCGACGACATATCCGTCACAAATTTGAGACGACATATCCGTCACAAATTTGAGACGGCTTAAATATTACCCACTTGAATAAATAAAGACAAATACTTGTAATTCTCGAGATTTGTCTTATCTACACAAGTGGAAAATACTCTATCTATTATAAGTTTGTGACGAATATACCTATCACAAAGATAAAATATGTCTTCTAAATTTTGTCAAATTTTGACTCATTAATTTCATTGAGGACTATATACTGTATCTACAATTATCAATGGTAAAGATAACACAAATGTAAAGGGTTTAGGGAATAACATTTTGATTTGTCTTATTATCATGTGGTATTATTTGACCCGTCATAAATTTGTGACGGATAAGGAAGACTGGATGATCCTATATATCATAGTTATTATAGAGGAGAGCAATTGTATTGTATTATTGATAATATAAAAGTTGTGATAATAATGACATTACATGAGACCGTATATATAGTATAGGATGATTACCTAAACTACAAGATACGATATTAATAAAGATCTTATTTTCTAATACTAGTGATATATTTTCCCTAGATAACAATATCATAATCCTAAGATATGATATTATATTATTATCTCTAATAATATATACATACTTACGAAATGGAAATAGGTTAATGTTATCAGATGGTGCCTAATTTCGACGTAATTCTCTCACATACAATAAGTAGTGACCTCAATAACATTTCACTAAGTTTCCCGTGCGACGGATATATCCGTCGCAAGCTTGTAACGGGTCAGTTCTTCCACTTGTGTATATAAGACAAAACATTGAAAATTTCAAATGTCTTGTCTTTTCCTACCCAAGTAGGTAATATTTGACCGTCATAAGTTTGCGACGGATATGTTCGTCACAAATCAGAATTTATGATAATAAAGAGTGCATTAATGCAAAAGGTACAAACTCATTAATAAGAAGGTGTAGAAGAAAAGATGACGCGCGTTGAGATTGTACGTCACCGAATCAAACGTTATCTAAAACGATGGGTAATCTTAGAGCATTAACAATGGTGTCTTTAAGGTCCGTTCTTATTAAAAAAACAAGAACTCAACTATTGTTGACAATGACGAGGCTAGGCACGGGCCCTAGGGGCCATGGCCCGGGCCGACCTAAAAAATTATGCACAGAATAAAAGAAAACATATTAATTGAAGTTAATTACTACACTAAATTTTCCATATCCCTTTACTATAAAAGGGATAGCTTTTAGAGGCTTCTCATTGGCCGCATCATTAAGGGTAGATGGGTCCTACCATCATCTTCTTCTATTTAATTAATCTCTCTCCTCCATTTTTTTTTTTTTTACAAACTGTCGATTTCAAAATATTCATTTTCATATTTTAAGTTTATGATACAAAGTTTATATACATAAAATTTTATGCAAAACAAAAAGTAAAAAAAATGAAAAAATGTTTTGAAATTCATATGTTTAACGATTTTAAATTAATAAATCTCAAACTACTAAATTAAAAAATAACAACCAAAATGAATAATAACAAATAAAATATAACAAATAAAATATAGACAAGTAAATTTATATAATTATACACCAAATTTAACACGGAGATCCAATTTATAATATCTTGATGAAAATAACCAAAAAAAAAATCAATTAAAATTAATTATCGGAAATAAAAAACATGAATAATCATTTTGTAGGTTGAAAAAATCAACCTTATATATGGTCAGGTTATTTTTGGTAGGTAGATAGATGGAGTTTATATTATATGGTCGTATTCATCCTAGACATATATATTTGAGTCGTCTTAAATAAAAATTTGTTTATCTTTATATTGTCGAACTAACGCTTTGTTTTACCTACATTTAAGTTAAGCGAATAAATTATTTATACATATTAGATTAATATAAATGTAATCCTAAAATCATACTTTTCTTTTAAATATATTAGTTACTAATTAATTTTTTCAATTTAATACTAATAAACTCGTGCATTTTTTGCACGAGAGTAAAACTAGTATAATATGAAAGGAAATGCCTATTATTTAATATGTAAACAAATAAATTTCATAATAATTATTACCTTAATTATATTCTTACTATATTTAATGCTCATTCTAGTATTCTCTAGGGCTGAGCAAAAAAAATCGATCCGAATTTTAAAAACCGGATACCGATTTTTAAAGCAAAACCGGTGCGGTATACCGCTTTTGTTCAGCCCTAGAATTACTATTCTCTATAGACAATAAATATGGCTAAGAAGAATATAATTTCTCTAATTTATCTATCACAGTATCTTACTTTGAGCATTATTTTGTCCATTTTAATTTCTAGACACTTAAGAACATAATGTTCGGCCCGGGTTAGAATATCGCTCTAGCTTCGTCCCTGATTGTTGAACACAATTTTTAGGTGTTTTGTACTTAAGAAGTTTTTGCAGAGGAACGTTGCTTAAAGGAAATTGGGAAGAAATGCAATTGATGTGGGTTGTGAGTCACGCACAAAATAAAAAAAAAAACAAGTTGAGTGAGCGTTTATTTTACACGCACAAAACCAATCATTTTACCCATTTTCAATCTTTTGCTTGTGGGTACTCCCCACTTTTAAGAATTGATTTAATTTTAACCAATTTATATAGATAGTGGATTGTAAGTCCCATTTAAGAACAAGGATAAAACTATTGTCATCATATATTTCTTTAATGCAATAACCAATTCCGCTGACATGGCATCACACATTTTCATTTAAGTATGATGTGTCGCGATATTAGTGCAATTGAAACTATTGTCATCATATATTTCTTTAATGCAATAACAAATTGTTTTTCCCGCCTAACTATCCTCCCTATTTATAGAAATATTTTATTGACTAAATGTGTTAACATATGATATCAATGACTAAATATAGATGATACAAAATTTTGCAAATCATTCTTTGAATATTCTTTAATAATTAAATAATAAAAGACATGCTCTTCAATAATCAAATAATAAAAGACAAACAAATCATTCAAAATTATATTACATTACGAATATGGTAAAACCGGTGTACAGTTTTATACAATAAATTATACTATTTCATATTATTTATGTTTATATTATTATGCAAGAGTATCATACGTCCATACTTATAGTTTGTGGGGAATATTTTTTAATAGGGGTATATATAGTTAGCCTATAATTAGCCAATTATTTATGTGTGTTTTTCAACATCATAACCATGTTCTACAAAGGTGTTGGGTAAAAAGTTTATATTAATTTAGTGTAAAAAAGGTGTACAAAAAATCTACACACCCTCACCAAAAATATAGGTATATATTAGTAACAAGTTTTAGCCTTTAACTATTTAAAATAGGCGAAGCAAAAGAATTTATAATAACGGATAAGATTAACAATTGTTTAACAAGATTTACTATCAAATTAAATTAACAGATTAGGAAAAAAATAATTAGCAGATTATATAAAGTTTTTATTATTTTCATATTTTTAAAATTATAAAAATTATTCTTTCATATGGCCCATTTCTACCATGTTTTTTTTAAAATTTAACTTCATACGATCCATATCGTACTATGTCATTAAAAATTACAGGGAGATTGTTGTGTAGTGTTAAAAAACACAAGGAAATAATGATCCGTAAACATGCATGTATACCTCTTATGCAATACAATACTTATTTTTACCGTGTACATTATAATTATAATTATTTGGATCATGTATATTGTGACTATTACTAAAAATTAAAGATGTTAGTTGTACGGATACCCACCTACACATCAAAAATGTTTGCATTTTTCATGACTTAAGAATTAATGATATTTTTTAACTAATGATTTATAAAAGTTATGGGACGAGTGTATTTAGTTTACTCTCGAAGTTATCATCGATATGAAATAAGATATGAGTATAATTATGCTTGGGTGAAGATATCACACATGTGCATACAAAATTTTGACCGATTAGTATACCAATTATATATGAATTTTATCTGAATGTTAGGAGAATTATAAATGTTCAATCTCAATTCAATATTGTACTTTAATTTGAATGTGCAAAATATTTTACATTCATACGGAGTATAATATTGAATAAAAGTATAGCTATAAATTTCAAAAGACTATTTATATTTTTTTTTTATGCATGCCCGTGCAATTTTGCATGGGTTCTAAGCTATTATTTCTTTAATGCAATAACCAATTCCGCTGACATGACATCACACATTTTCATTTAAGTATGATGTGTCGCGATATTAGTGCAATTGAAAAAAAAATGACAAATAATTAAAAAAAAAAGAATTTTGGATATTCAATTGGACTAGAATATTCCGTATTCAAAATGGAATAGAATATTCCGTATTCAAAATGGAATAAAATATTTAGCTAGGATATTGTTTTTTAAAATTTGAATTTAATTTAATTATGTTAATTAAGGAAACTTCTTCCAAAATTTATTGTGCTACATGTTAAAATCATGGAGATTATGTTAAAACTATTTATATAACACAAATTCTTATTTGCAACGACACTATTCGTCGCAAACTTGTGACGGATACCGTTTTCTCTCACAAAATACCCACTTTTTCTCTCTCTGCAACACTATTCCTGTGGTCCCCTTTCTCCACTAACTCATTTTATATCCATTTTATCTCACAAAATATCCTTCACAAATGGTGACCCGTCGTAAGCAAGACTTACTGTTTATATAATACTAGTAAATTAATCTTAAGAATATATCAATATATCTCTTCCAAATGCGTATAATGATACACCCAAAATGTCGCGGAAGAGTAGACCCACTCTAAAATAACTCCGTTGTAACGTCTAAAAAACGCGTTATAAATGACAATATTAATTTCGGACAACTATTGTGTGTTCAATTCATTGTGCCTCTTTTGTTTTTTATGTTTGCATTTCTTTACTTTACATTTTTTTTATTTTTTTATTTTTTTTGTACATATTGGAATAGTTATTACATGAAGGATACATACAAGTTGTATCTCAATACTTTGGTTAGAGATTATCTCTTTCAAGTTTTTATGCTCAAGATTTACATCAAAGTCAAGTGTTTAAGTTAAAATTAAAGTGTACATCAGTTTAGGAGTTGCATGTATAGTTTCACACAAATTAGAAATATAACTAAATTTTTGATTCAGGTCATGTTTGGCGTTCCGCGTATCAATTTCAACATAAACAGATTCAAAAACATATTATAAATGACAGATTGTATAAAAAAAGTTCGTCCGCCGTATTATAACTAGCAGGATCAGTTTTAGTGTTTGGTAATTATCAGATTAAGAATAGTGGTTTGTTAGTTTTTGTTTGAAAAACGAAGTTAATTTTTTATATTTTAGAATATGTTAAACAATATATTGGGGTGCATATTATAAAAAGATTATATTTGATCAGGTCAATATGCTATTTCAATACGCTATTTGCCAAATGTTAAAATTAGCATATTAATTGGTCAAACATGCTAAACCCTTGAATATGCTAAAAATCGGTCAATATGCGTGTTGCCAAACACTCGCACAATGTTAAATATTCTCCTTCATTGATGTTTAATATTGAATTCATATTCTTCCACACGACAGAAATATATTTAGGATAATAGATGACTTTAGCTGAACTCGGTTGACAAATTTTAGTAGCAAGTTTGACCATCATATTAAATTAGCAGAGTTAAAAAAACGTGTTTGGTTTAGTAGATTATACGCCTAATCTACCATTTTTATGTGTAAACTCAATATGCTAACTGAATATGTCAATGAACCAAACACTTGAAATTAGTATTTAATTGGTCAAACTAGCATATAAGTCGAAATTTACTAATTTTCACCTAATATGCTATCTAACAAACAGGGTCATAATAAAATAGTGGTGACTTTGTATTTGTTGCTTGAGTCTGAATTATATGTAATGAAATTTATAAAAGACCCACAATATATGATGATCCCCATATATTGATTGATAATTCAAAATAAATTAAATCATTATATCATAGTTATAATAAACTATAATAATTTAAAAGTTTAGAACCAAACTTGTGAATTTCACGGGTTTAAATCATTATATCATAGTTATAATGATTGAGTTTGTTGTTATATGATGTGGCGCCTATGTGTCAAATAAAAACCGATTTTGAAGGACCTTCTAGAAGTGTGAAAAGTTAGGACTTATCATAAAATTGTCTTTACCTAAAAAGGTATGAATGATGGACTTGCAAATTATTAGTGACGTAAGGTATGACCTAGTCGATGGTATCAATTTAGGAGGATTATTAGTCTAGGAAGACATACAAGTCGTCGTTTATATCAATAACAATAAGTTTAAATTAAAAAAAATATATCCGTCTTAAGTTTAAACGGTTAAAGTAATATGTTTATCTTAGCTAAGCAAAGGGTTATTATTTGGCTCGTCTTACGCTTCAGACGAATACTTTCGTTCTAAATAGAGTTTGTGCTATTAAAAATATATTAGTTAAAGTAAGATTATTAGTAATTTTAAGATATGACTTTGTTAACTATAGTAAAACTGACAAACGAAGTAGAAGAGTTTTGTGGGAATTTTCCTTGGGTTTTCATTCATTGTATTATCTGCCAACTAACCAATTCCTAGACATCACGCCTAAAACAAGATAATTATTAATTACGATATGTTAAATATTTACGAGATATTATGCGAATATTGACAACCGGCATAATATCCGAGATATTATGCTAATATTAAGTTTTAATACAACCTAAGATTTACCTAAAACTCAACTTAAACTTTGGCCGAGTTTGAGCTCACTTTCAATGTAAATTATCTAATAAATGGATTTCATATGTCATTTTCTTTTGTAGAAAAATAGGTAAAGTATAATGTATAAAGTTTAAGATGAGTTTGAAGTAATAATTAAGTCTAAATAATAAAAATCTGAAAAGTTGAGGTGACAAAAAAATCTTAAAACTTTAAATTTTTTTAGAGATAATCTTAACAATATAACTGAAAACATAGTTTAATTTATGTTTGTTGGCATGCACGATGTTTCTCCTTCTTCAAAACGCAATAATGCATGCATGTGTAGACGTAGAATGTGTATGTAGTAAGTAAGTCACAATCATAAAAACAAAAAGACTTGACTTTTTGTACCAAGGAAATCTTTATCAAAAGACTTGGAGTTCAAGTACACGATATTTAAACATCAAGGAATACTGTAACTGTAAGGAAAATCCTACTAAAAAGTTACTTGGAGACCAAGTATACCAAAATTACCATTGGAATAGTTGTGGGATAACATTTGATGACTGCTTCACCCAAGCTAGCTAGCTAATAAAGGTCATATTATCCCTAAAATTTTTCAAATTCATTCTTAAAACCGTTTGACATCCGCTTTTCACAATATTTATTATTTTTTTAATGTTCAGTTCACCCTAAACTCACCTCAGACTTTATACATTCACCGTCAGACTCACCTCAAACTTTTTTTTTTAACATTACCTTTTTTGTTACAAAAAGAAATGACAAATGACAACTACTCATTGGATAATTTCAATGGAAAGTGGAGTCAAGACTTATCTAAAGTCTTAATTGAGTCTTGAATTTCCCAGATTCAACTTAAGACTTTGTTAAGACTATGGTAGATTATTGGTAGTTTTGAGTGAGTCTTAGACTTAAGACTTGCTAAAGTCTTCTCTCAAAATTAGCAATAATCTTACCCTAAATTAAATTGAATTTATTTTAATTTCATTTATTTGAATCAATTATAAACTAGTACGTGTAAAGACGAATATACTTATTTATTTTAATAGATACAGATTAAGACTTGAGTTGAAATGAAATGAAATGAAATTTGAAATCCTTATAGTCGAACAAAATTGGCCAATCAATACAACAAAGATCTAAGTTATAAGAGTAAAATAGAGATTTTACACCCGTTTTGAAAGTAACTTTTTAAAGTTACGAACAAAATTGGCCAATCAATACAACAAAGATCTAAGTTATAAGAGTAAAATAGAGATTTTACACCCGTTTTGAAATTAACTTTTTAAAGTTACTCTCTTTTGATTTTTTTTTTAAATTATCCTTTTAAAATTGTTTCAAATTTCAATTTGAATTGACTTATTTCCTCTACTTTTAAACTTTCCCTACATTTGTATAATCTTTCAAAATATAGATTAGTTAAATCACAAACAGAATCAATTTTAAAACCGGAAATAACTCACTTAAAAGTAGATTTTGAGAACATTTTTAACAAATAATAATAATAATAATAATAATAATTTTAGCAAAAAAAATAATTTAAAATGAAATATTTTTTAAAAAGTTAATTTTAAAAGACGGTGAAATCTATTTTACACTTAAATTTAATTGATCACTCAAATTGACTGAAATAAATTCTACCTATAATCAAAATTCAACAAAGATGCAAGTTAACTTACTATAAATACATCCCCTTCCTTTCTATATTTACTTACATATTCACTCTATTAATTTCTTAAACATCTTCCTAAACTATAAGCAAGCTACCCTACTTAGCATTATCGTCATAAGAATAAGAATAAGAATAAGAATAAGAATAAGAATGGAAGCGTTATCATCACCTGCATTCATATCGTCAATTGCAATATCATTGGGTTGTATTTTGGTGGTGACATTGTCATGGAGTATGTTAAAATGGGTATGGTTTAATCCGAAGAGATTGGAGAGGATTCTTAGAGAACAAGGATTTGAAGGAAACCCTTACAGATTCTTGTATGGAGATTCTAAAGATAAAGCTCGAATGACTGCGGAAGCTAGATCCAAACCCATGTCCGATTTATCCAATCATCATCTTCCTCGTACCCAACCTTTCTACCACCACACCCTCAACAACTATGGTATATTTCTTATAAACCCTAGTCAATGTCGTTTAGTTTACGTTTGTTGTTTTAACCACTGGCGGACCCAGAAATTTTGTTCTAGGGGTCACAAGCTTTTTTTTTTTGACGTATTATCTAAGCACATCTAAAACAATATTTCGAAAGGATGAGATAAGTTGGTCTTATACAAGAAGATCAACCTAGTTTTCTTACCTTATAAAAAAAAAAATATATTTTTTTTATATTTTAGAGTTTTTTTCCTAAATTAGTCAAGATATTAGTAAAATAATGAAAATTATGAGTATACGTAAAAATAATATCTAATTCGTTGAATATAAGACATTTTAGACTTTTAGTAATGCAATTTAACAATAAATGAAAGTGGTTCAATGATTTAGAATTTAGTAAGTTATCCAAAGGTCATGGGTTCAAATCTCATTTCAAACTATTTACTAGCTATTATAAATACTTATTATAAAGAATTATTTCGGAAATTTCATGGGGGCAAATCCGCCCATGGTTTTAACGTGTGTCTGGCCTTAGAGAACACATTAAAAAGGTATAAAAAACGATTTACTTTATCGGTTTTTGTAACTTTTTGTAACGTGTTTATGTGGAATAATATATGGATTAGTTGCAGGCAAAAGGTGTTTTATGTGGAATGGTCCAATACCAATGGTGAACATTTCAGAACCAGAAGCAATGAGGGAAATATTTAGTAAAATAAATGAATTTCAGAAGCCACAAATAAACCCAATTCTGAAGGTGGTGGCCACTGGTTTAGTTCAATTAGAAGGTGATAAGTGGGCCAAACATAGGAAGCTACTTAATCCAGCATTTCACATGGAGAAGTTGAAGGTCCTTTTCATTCTTAATCCTTTTTCGCAATTTCTTTTAGAATTTAGACGGTTTTAACTTAAAACGAGTGAATATATATATATATATATATATATATGTTGGTGCAGTTCATGCTTCCTGCATTTACTGCAAGCACAAGTGAGATGATCAATACATGGGAGGAAATGGTGTCGGAGACGGGTTCATGCGAGGTAGAAGCATGGTCACATCTACATAAGTTATCGGCCGATGTTATTTCTCGAGCTGCTTTTGGAAGTAGCTATGGAGAAGGCAGAAGAATTTTTGAACTTATTACCGAGCAACTTAAAGTGGCTGTTCCGATTCTTAATCATCTCTATATTCCTGGATGGAGGTTAGTATTAATTCACCGATTCTATTATTATTATTTTTAATGACGAGGGGTTGAATCTCGGGTCCATGCATTTTCGCACCAACACATGAACCATGTAAGCCACCTTTTTTGGGCTGCAGCGGTCAGGGCCGGTCCTAAAGATTTCGAGGCCTTAGGCAAAATTGTAAAATGGACCCCTGACTTTTAAAAAAAAATATTCAAGTAATTCATGTGTAATTATCTAATACTCCGTTTAATTTAATAGAACGGACGTAGAAATTTTTTTGAATTAGATGAAGTTGATGGTGGAAAAATCTTAAGAAATTTAGAAAAAAAAAGTATGGATTTGGAGAATTAAAGAGAGTGTACCTTATAATTCACCATTTTATCGTTAAAAAATTACAATAGACTGAATTTTTTTCGATGTTTAGATATTAGCTTTATTAGACGTGTCTATTGAAAGTATAATTTAGACAAATTATACTACGACGAACAAAATTCACATAAAATCTCAAAAGGCATGTAACATATTTTATAATCAGTTGTTCCACTAAATACGTAAAAAATTAAATGATTAAACTATCAACGTATTGAATTTTTAAAAAAAATATAGAAATGGGCCTTGTAATAAATTGAAAATAAAAAAAAAATAAAAAATGTTGGAAAAATGCCGGAATAAGAAGTAGAACACAAGACCTCTTAACCTCCTAGTAACATACAAAACCACTAAACTACTTACCTTAGTTTACTTTTTATATGTAATACATTTCATTTGTCAAATAGCTGACTTTTAGTGTCACACTAATGGGCCCTTATAGACTTGGACCCTTGCCATTTGCCAACCCAGACACTTAGGGCCGGCCTTGGCAGTGGTCAAGTGGTCATCGCCTCAGCTGGTAGTCGAATCTAAAACCTCTCCACTACTGTATTTCTGCAAACTTCAAAATTTAACACCACCTGGTTAAACCCGTTAATTGTACGTAGATATCTGCCAACAAAGGCAAATAGGAGAATAATTGAACTTGATAGGGAAATCAAGTCTTTGTTGAAGGAGATAATTAAGAAGAGGGAGAAGGGAATAAAAGCGGGAGCAAAGCCTAAGGACGACTTATTGGGTGTACTATTGGAGTCGTCAAATGCTAACAAAAACCGTAAGCTTGCGATTAGTCTCGATGAAGTGATCGATGAGTGCAAGATCTTTTACTTAGCCGGTCAAGAGACCACTTCCGCTTTGCTTGTTTGGACGTTAATATTGTTGGGTAAGCATCAAGATTGGCAACAACGTGCTCGAGAAGAGGTCTTGAACGCGTTTGGTGACAATAACGCTCCTGATTTTCATGGATTAAACCAGCTTAAAACGGTATGTATCCAAGTCGAGAATTTATTTGTAAGTACGTAACACATGAAACTTAGGCCTGTTCTTTCTGGCTTAATTTCAGCTCCTTTCAATTTCTTTTGGCTATATCCCGTTAGGTTTTATTTACGTTCAATAAATTATGTTCAGTTAATCTCTTCACAAAAGAACAGGGCCTAAGTGTATATATGTTGTTGATAGGTGAACATGATACTACAAGAGGTATTGAGGCTATATCCACCAGCACCAGAGACAAATCGGACAGTCTGCAAAGACATGAAAGTCGGAGACATGTTTTTACCAGCGGGAATTTTAGTTCACTTGTCCCTGCTCCAAGTTCAACAAGACGAATCCATATGGGGTTCCGATGCAAAGGAATTCAATCCCGATAGATTTAGCCAGGGAATGTCGAAAGCTACAAATGGAAAGATGTCATTTTTGGCATTTGGATGGGGTCCTAGAATTTGCATAGGATCAAATTTCGCCATGACTGAAGCAAGATTGGCGTTAGTCCTAATTCTACAGCGTTTCTGTTTCCAGATTTCGCCGTCTTATGCCCATGCCCCTGCTACCCTTGCCACTCTTCAGCCTCAGTTTGGTGCTTATATTATCTTGAAACGATTGTCTCATCATTAAGTAATGTATTTAATAAGATTAATTTATGTCATTTTGTTCGAGTTAAATACATCCATTACCATTATAAAATTTCATTTTTTCTATTATTGTCATTATAGAAATTTTTTTTTCTATTAGTGCCCCTCTAAAATTGTTTTACTTCACTCAATGTCATTTCATATCTGTTTTACCTGCAATAGAAGGTTACCAAGCATTATTAGACTTAATTAACTTCAGCAAGTCTTATTCGCGACAGTATATCCGTCACAAGTTTGCGACGGGTCAAATACTACTCACGTAGGTAAATAAGAACATGATTAATACTTGACCCGTCACAAACTTGCGACGGATATGCCCCTAATGATATTAAACAAAACTCCTAATGAATCAACATAGATTCTCATTGGAGATGGATACTATTCGTCACAAGCTGAATAAACCGTGTATCAAATATTGGACAAATACGAATAAAGTTGGGTAATAATTTTGCTCGCAGTGGAATTTTATGGTTAAAATTTTGCTGAAATTCTCAGAAAATTTGAACTTTTTCAAAGTAAAATTTTGTGCAATATTCTTAGTCTGAATCCACGTCTTATAAATTTTACTTTATTTGTCACTCTTGGTGACAGTGGCTTACCTGCTATACGTAGTTTGCAAGCTGTCACATATATCCGAAAGTTTAATTCGTGTATACCAAAAGTAGCAATTGTTGAATAAACATCTCAAATTCACTTGATCTTTAAAATAATCGAATAATCTTTATTCTATCTTTAACTAGATTTATGTCAGCTCAATCGGGTGATTACTTATTAGGGTAAGATTATCCGTAACTCTTTAAAATCTTAAGACTTTGTCATATGATCTTTGAACTATTTTTTTTTTAATTTTTTAATTTTTCAAACTCACTCCAGACCTACCTCAGACTTTATACATTATCCGGTAGACTCGCTTCAAACTCTACTATTTTACATATGTCACAATGACACAGATTCACTCATTAGATAATTTACTTTGAAAGTGTGGTCAACACTCACAAAAATCTTAAGTTGAGTTTTGGATTTCCAAGATTCAACTTAAAACTTTATTAAAATTTTTGATAAATCGTTGATAGTTTTGAATGAGTCTTGTGTTAAGATTAGAGGCATGCTAAAAGTCGTCGACAATTTTAGTAATTATCATCGACATTTTAAATAAACTTCCAGTTTTGCCCCCTTATTCAACCTATTTGATATTGTGATTAAAAATCTCAAAAGAAAATGTCGGATTTCTAAAAAAAAAATAAAAGACAGTTTTGAAGCGGTTCAAACAACAATTTTACAACGGTTTATAATTTTGATTCAAATTTATTATTTCTAATTCGTTTTATAGTAGAACGGATAATGATTAACGTAAGATTCCCGAAGTCGATTAGAAATTTCGAAAAAAAAAACTAGAAATGTGACGGAAATAGGTTGGACAAATAACTTTTTTGTCCAGCATAGGTGTTGGACAAAAACATTTTTTGTCTGACATGGGTGCCAGACAAAGAACTTTCTTGTCCAGCATCGGTGTCAGACAATTTTTTTCCGTCTGGCACCCACGTTGGACAATTTTTTATACGTTCACCACAGGTGTTGGACGAAAAAGTTTTTCGTCTGGCACCTAGGCCGGACACAAATTTTTTCGTCCGAGACCCGTGATGGACGAAAAAGTTCTTTGTCCAACTTTTTTTTTTCTAGCAAAATTCAACAATCAAAACGTAAATCCGGGCAACTAAAATACATAAAACGCAATCCAAAAAGAGAAATCCTACTCTCAAACACCAAATATATCATAATTCCGTCACTATTAAGGAATTTATTCTAATTTCGTTTCTAATCTATCAAACTAAGAACAATAATAATTAAAATTAAAGAAGTAAATAATTGAGTTTTTGAATTTGAGACGGAAATAACGTTGTTGTCGAAGACGAGTTCGTCGTTTGTTGAAACGTTTTTTTTTTAACTTTTTAAAATGAACAAGTAATTTTTTTTATTACTTTGAATATAAAGGGAGTTTGAGAAGTAAATAATTGAATTTTTGAATTTACGATGGAAATACCGTTGTTGTCGAAGACGACTTCGTAGTTTGTTGAAACGGTTTTTTTAAAACTTTTTAAGATGAACAAGTTTTTTTTTTTTTTTTTTTTTTTTTTATATTTTTTTTTTACTTTGAATATAAAAGGAGTGTGAGGGAGGGTAGTTTAGTAAGTTCATTAATATTTGTCGACGATAATTGGTAATTGGTCGACAACCAATAGTAATAAATAAAATTTTGAAAAATGTTATTGATAACCTAATCTAAATTCACTTACAGTAATTAAATTTTTACCCTTAATATTTGGCGCAAAATTAAAACAAATTTATTACTTCCTTTTTTTTCTTCCTTTTTTAAGAATTTCTTAGAGAACAAGTTTTTCTTAAAAAAGAATGTGATTAATAGCGAAGTAGTTCCACAACTCATGGACTTGGTACTAAATTGCTTGTGGGTGATCGAGTTTCATTCTGTTTTCCGTGACCCCATTTTTGATAATTAGTTTTAATTTTATTTTTAAAAACGGACGCTTTTATAATATCATAAGAGAGCAATCGATGTGCTCCATTCAATTCCCACTTAATTTGCCACTTACATATAAAAGAAATATTTTCCATATTTAGGTTGTGACAGATATTGTTAGTCTCGAGAATTTGGGTTCCACTTTTTAATTACAAAAAAATAAATCCCCATACTTCACTTGTTGGGTAGAGGAGCTTGTGAACAAAACACTTGGCATGCACTTGTATTCTTGTCTACAAAATCCAGCCTTTGTCTCTTAGAGTAATCTCACTGTTTACTCTCATGGATTCTTCTTCTCCTACTCCTCTGCTCTCTAACAAAAGGTTTGCTCCTTGCCTCTATCCACATTACTCCTGTTTCAATCATTTGCTTACCTTTGATTAAAATTTTTTGTATTAAAAGTGATAAATGAACCATCTCAACCAAAATCTGAGTGGTTAGTTTGCACAGGCTCACCATACCGTGTGCTGTTTTCCACTTCGTGGGTCTTTTGAGGTTGCCAGGATTCGCACCCGTGACCTTCGTTTACAGTGACTCTGATACAGGATAAATGAACTATCTCAACAAAAAAACCATGGTTGATGCCCAACTATTATTAATATTTCTATTAAAGAGGTAAACAAATGATTGTGACGTAAGGAGTACCTGATTCTGTCATCTTTTGTAACGTGTGAATTAATGTGGTGACAGGAAGGTGAATGAGAAGCGAGCAGTAATAATAAAGGTAGTAGAGAAAAAGGGAGATGATGAACAAATAAAGAATGGCGGTCCGCCTCCTGATAGTTGGGCTTGGAGAAAATATGGCCAAAAACCCATCCGTGGATCTCCTTATCCAAGGCTAGTTACTCGATCTTTTCATTACGTGACAGCTTGCAAACCACGTATAACAGCGTAGCCATCCGAGAGTCATAATGTTGTTAATTGTTCATCTTGATGTTTATTTAATTAGCATAAAATGAAAATGCAGGAGTTACTACAGGTGCAGCACAGTGAAGGGATGCTCAGCTAAGAAACAAGTAGAAAGGTGCAAAGAAGATGCCTCAGTATTAATCATCACCTACACTTCAGCTCATAACCATCATGGACACGAGTCGACAACCCGAAAGAAGAAGCAGAGTCATCCACCTAAAAAGAAGACTCCTCATACTGAACAAGCGCAGAGTCATTACATGCAGTCGAATGAAGCCGATAAATGGTTCAGTTTCGACAGTTTAAACCCTGCAGGTACTAGTAGTTACTCAGCTGACAACTTGGGTAGAGGTAATAAAGAGCACAAGAGTTTCGGAATGTCGAGAAAAACAGAAGAAATAAACTGCGAGTTGTTTGATGATGAAGTGATGAGTTTCATGACTTGGGATTCTCCGCTTCCACATGTTTCACTGCCTTGATTACAGATAATGAATAGTAGTAATAAAAATAGTACTGACAGAGTGTGTGATGCTATGTTGGTATCAGTGTCCTGTCCCTAAACTTTGTATCCGAACCTTAAGTATTGGCATACGCGTTCCTTTTTCCGACTGTATGCAATCCTACTACTAGTATTTGTAATGACATGTATATTATGTAAGCCGCATCTTTGTAATGCTCGGGTTCTCTTCACTATATTAAGTCCGGTAGTAGCTCATTATCTTGCATAAAGCCCTCGACCACCTTTCAGTCCGTCTGAATAACATTACGTGGATATCCCTTCTCCTTCGCTATCATCAATGCTCTTATCAAACCCATCAATTCCGCTCTTGTAACCGTCACAATACAAATTTACTCCGCAAAAGCCAAAATCAATTCACCTGTGGAATCCATACATACTCCTCCTGCACCCGCTAGCCCTAGGTTCCCCTTCGGCGCACCATCAATATTTATGGCCACCCAATCGCACGGTGGAGCCAACCATCTCACAAGAATCTCTTTCTACCTGTTTATTGTTCCAGTACCAAGAATTGGTTATGTGGGATGACCTGATCTCTGTCGAAGGTCCTACAATTCCTCCACCTCCATAACCACCATATCACCACCGCGAAAACAGTGGGCCAATTTTACATACCCGGTTTTCTGGTCGGAACAATATTCATAATCACCCAATCCCGAATGTTACCACTAGAGAGGAACATAGGCGAGGTTAATGCTGGGAAGTATCTCCACACCTTCTCGGCTTCAGTGCAGTCGCATAACAGATGAAGTGTTGTTTCATCCGCACCCGGACAACTTCGACAACACGGGTCCTCGGTAAAACCTTGGCGAGCTCGATTAACATTTGACATTATCCGGTCATGTAGAAATAACCAATAAAATAATCTCATCCTTTATGGTGCCACGTACACCAAGGCAGGTTCCAAAACGAGTTGTCATCTTCCGACTCCGTGCTTCTTATTAAACGAATGACAAATTTGATCAAAAAATACCCCGAAGACGTTTCCGCCCAAAAGAACTGATCCACATTGTCTTCACCTGGCATAATCTCATATGAAGCAATTTTTTTAGTTGAAAAAACACTTGAAACCAGGGCCAAACACATACTAAGAGAGTTAGAACTTTAGATTCGAATTTATAACTTAACAACTTGAAAACACTTGATTAATGGAAATAATTAGAATAATTAGAACAAATTGGAGAAAATTGTGTGAGTAATTAGCTTGAATAAAGTGGATATTTATAGAACAAATTAGGAGCAAATATACAATTAATTTTGAATTCAAATTTAATTAACACATAAAAAAACACATTTGTTTAGGGCTTAGAGCCAAACGGTCCGCCCATATGTGACCCGGCCATAGTGGGCTAAAAAGTTGAAACGGGCCGTGTTGCATGTTTCACAGCCCAAGACTGGCCCGATCAAAGTCACGGGCTGTGCGAACTGCGAGCCCATGTCCGTGAGTCACAGATTTGTGGGTCATAAAGTTGACCCGGGTATGTCAGGTCGGTCCAAACCGCACCAAAATCCAACTCTAGTTACTCTACGGGTGCGTATTAAACAAATCGGTTGCAAATTTTTATACATTTTTTTTTTTTTTTATTCATCGTACGTAATCGTTTAAGTTTAAAACGAATATAATATCTTAGATGAAAAATTGTGACCACTGAAGCCCTGTTCTTTTCGGCTGAAACGAACTTAATTGAACTAATTGGAGTAGAGTTTAATTGAACTAAATTGAGTGGAATTGAGGTGAACTGAATTTAGTTGAATTAAAAGCTAATTTTGTGAATAAATTAGCTAAACATAATTGATTGAACTAAATAAAACTTAACATAATACAACTAAGAAAAACTGAAAGAAGTTCATATTAAGCCAGAAAGAACGGCCTTATTCACTCGATTTTTTCAACTTCAACCTTTTATTTGTTTCACCTTCTTCGTAATATCTTCACTCTATGAGTCTATGCTGCTGCTGCTGCTGCTGCTGCTGCTGCTGCTGCTGCTGCTATGATCACTCGATCAGACACTAATCATTAATACAAGTAACTTTGTTTGCAAAACCTTTTCTTTCCTAAATTAGCAATATTTATGCCAGATTATCATTTCCCATAATTTCCTCAAACCCTCAAGTAAGTACTATCTTCTTATCTTATTAGAAAGCAGTTAGTTTCGCTTAAAAAGGATATATCTGCCTTAATATTATTGATAATCACCCTGCTCATATTATTCCTGCTACTGTATAGTTTGATCATCTCATCATGATTACCAATTTATCATCCACTATTTGGTATGTTTTGATTGCATTATTTATTGGAAATTTACAATTTGTGACGGTGCTGGAATTTCATCTGTGGAATTGTGTAATTTCTGTGTCTATATCTGTCGATTTTATAGTTTCTAGTTGCTGTATTCATTCCCAATTTGCTTTGATTTTTCTTTTTAAGATCATGATTACCTAATTACTCCGTACTTTGTAGTTCTGCAAATTCGCCCTGCCAATTATGTGTTTCTAGCCTCACTACATAATTGGATATCGGCCGCTGAGACGTATAAATTAGGGAGGGTAATGGCGGTGGTGAATGGTTGATGAAATTGTGACGGCCAATTATTACTCCTGTATGAGGGTAATGCGTAGCCACTAGGCGAGGTGGGTAACAATTACACCAGAGAAAATGTGGCTGCCGACTTATTACTCTATTAACTATTACCTTTAGGACTTGAAATCATGGGTGGTCTTTTCCATGGAGAATTTGGTATGTTTCTTTGTTTGATCGTATCATTTTTCAGGGCGATTTTCAAGAATCCCTTCTCCATATGCATTGATGGTGCTATGGTTTGCTTCAAATTCAACTTACGGAAAATTGGATGAAGTATAAATTGGGGGGGGGGGGGGGGGGGGGGGTATTACTCTTGTATAAGGGTAATGCGTAGCCACTAGGTTAGGTGGCTAACTATTACACCAGAGAAAATGTGGAGGCTGAATTTGGACACGAAATCATGGGTGGTCTTTTCCATGGAGAATTTTGTATGTTTCTTTGTTTGATCGTAACATTTTTCAAGGGTGATTTTCAAGAATCCCTTCTCCATATGCATTCATCGTGCTATGGTTGGCTTCAAATTTAACTTAGGGAAAATTGGATGTATTGGAGATAAGAATCCAACTAGTGCATGGTTGCAAATTTACTCTGAACCGTCAAACGTTGAATGTGTACAATCTACCAGTGTTTAGTTTTCACCCAGTTGGTGTTGGCCTATATTATTTTATAAAATTTGTTCTTTTATTTGATACTTCCTCCGTCCCATTCATTTGTTTACTTTTTTATTCTCTGTGAGACGTATTTTAATCAAAGGTAAACAAAAGATAGGGAGATTAGGGACGGAGGGAGTATAACTAAGCTCGTTGGGATTTTGATAGGAGGGGAAGCATTAGATTTTTGATTTACACAAAATTGTGATAGAGATTGGCATTTCAATGATATCATATTGAGTATTGACTGAAGTACTTAGTTAAAGAGGGAAACAATAAAAGGATCACTGCAGTTCATCAAAGGACTTAGCCTGTGATTTAATTCTCGACTTAATTCCTTCTCCCAGTGATTGTCAGCTAGCATGTTCGCATTTCCAATAGTTGTAATAGTATCCATTCATTTCCAATAGTTTGTAATAGTATCCGTTCATATCGGTCTCAGAATTTTTCAAAGATGCGTAGCTCTCATAGTGTTTATTTCTCGTTTTGTCAGATAATCAAAGGGATCTTGGCCTTATATAGAAGTGGTATTGAATACTTGAATGCTCTACAGTTGTCCGTAGTCTACACAACACTAGATCTCTCTCCAGTTGGCAATTAAGTAAAGCCGGATTGCTAGGCCGTTCTTTTTTTTTTTTCCAGGGCTGTTTGGATATATGGTTCCACAGAAATACAAGTTGGTGATCCAGCCACGTCATAGGACCAATCAGAGACGCCCACGTCTTTCTGTGATGCTTATTACTTTCAGAGTCACAACCCTGGCGTTTCATTTTTCTAAACACTTATGCTTGATGGACTCTGATTGAGGAGTGAACTAAAGGAGATGGCGTCAAAGGCTTCTGATTCTTCATCCAAGCACAAAGTAAGCCTTTTTGTTTCGTTATCCTCTCCCTGCCATGATTTTTGTTTCCATGCTTGCTTAGATTTTGGTGACAAATAGGGCTTCTTTCACCTGGAACAAATTTAGGATCTAGGCTTGTAAGTATCCTTTTACCAGCCATTGACGGGTCCAGAACATGGATTCATGTTTCTGACCCTAATTCATTTTGGGGCTGAATTGTTGTCGTGAAACGAAATCATTAGTTTCATTGGCAAGGCATTAGGAGGAATTTGTATTGAATAAATAAATCATCTGTCTGAAAAGTAACCTTAACATTGACACTGTGTTGAGGCTGCGGTATTCCAAAATTGAACAACTTACCCATCCAACTATCAATTACATTGTCTTGATGTTGGCGTACAACTAAACTACGCTTCAATTAATTGTGAAAACCCCCAAACCACATTGAGATTTCTCAGAAATTAGATAAATGGAGATCACATGCAGTATGCTTTTGTATGAGCATAAATGAACACTCTTTTAAAAGTTCTGTGATCCCTTTAATCAATTGGTGATTCCACTCGCTTAAACTTTCCACGCTGCAGTTTCTAACACCTAGAAAGTCTGATTTTAAAAGGATCTGAGATGTGAATAACTAAGTATCTGAAACTATATCAGTATGTGTTGATTGAGCAAAATGAGCACTGATATGTTTGTATATAAAATTTCCCGGAGTTGCTCGATCCCTAACAAATCGAGAATCTGCTTTACTATTGCTTAAGATCAATCTAGTTACTCTTTAGTGTGTGTATGTGAATCTGATGTTATGTATCTATCTCGATTTGGGCGTTCTTGCATAGAATCCATTAAGCGATCATGAATGTTCTAGGTGTATCTAAAAACGTAGAACTAGGGGTGATAATGAGACTAGACTGCTCAAGCAGTTTGAGCTTTGACTCAATAACTTAACGAGTCGGGTTTGAAAAGCTCGCGAGGGGCTCAAACATGTGTGATAAGATAATATATTGCTTTTATATGATTATATCTTTGTATAACAATATCAAACTTCTCCATTGATTTGCCCAATATTTTTATATATATCATAATCACTAGTGTAAATCCCCGTGCTAAAAGCACGGTATTTTTTAGATTTTTTTTTTCTATATAGAGACGTCCTCGAGTACTTTTAATTGAATGTTAAAATCTACTAAATATAATAACAGTAAGATGTACAAAAAGAAATTTTGCTACAGAAGACGCTTTAAATTAAGTTATTTTTGTCGTAACTTATTATTATTATATTAAAAACAATACTCCCTCTAAGTTATAGTGTTTGTTCCTTTACCTTTATGCACAAAAAATAACGAAATGATTCTAAACCACACAAAACCCCCTGCCCCACACTGAATTGATTTTGGACCACAAAAAAGTTACTAAAAAGGAAAGAGAAACCATCACTAAACTCGCATCAAAAGAGAAATAGGAACTAACACTATAACTCGGAGGGAGTATTATATTATTACATGCAATTAATTTATGATATTAATAATACAATTAAGTTAGATCCAAAAAGTACTCCGTAATTAACCGTCGTACCGATCTTATAATGAAAACAGGTAAAAATAGCATACTACACATACAAAGATGATTTACAAACTACTAAAATAATAGTTTCACTATCTCATACATATAACTGATTGATTCATTTAATAAACACTTAGAGTGTTCAACAACAACAACAACATCAGAGCCTTAGTCCCAAAATGTTTTGGGGTCGGCTGACATGAATCATTCTTTGGAACCGTCAAGAGTGAACTCTCATCTCGACAAGAGAAAGAAAATAAAGAAAAGAAAAAAGAAACGGAAGTGAAGTGAAACCGAAAAAGAAAGATAAAGGAGTTTTATAGATTTTAAATCGAACTTATCAGATGTATAAAAACCCTAAAAAAATAAATCAAGAATAAAGTTAAAGTGATTTTGAAAAACGAAGTAAAATTTAATATTGGAGTTTTAGGGAAAAAAAATGTAACAAATCCAAAAAGAAATTATTTTTTAGAAAACTTAATAAAAACATCAAAAGCTAGAAGTCCACATGTATCATATCCCTCCATAGTGCCCTCTCCATCACCATCCTCTCCTGAAGCCCGAGAAATCTCATATTTATGCTCAAAAAACTTTTCATATAAAATAGTTCCTATTTTTTTATGCTTTTTTATAGTTTAAACTTGGATTCAAAATTATAGAATTTATTGGGGATGCTATTGAAAATATTGAGAGGAAAAAAAACAATAACTTAACAATTATATACGGGCTCGAAGCAACTCGAGCTCATTAAAATGAGCTCAAAGGCAAAGGTATAATCATTATTCTAACAAAGAGGTACAAAATACATTAATGGTGTGCCTTTTGTTCTAGATCTTGCTAAAAATTTGCCAATTGGCACAAATGGTAAAGAATGATTAGTCACTAATCTTTGAGAATTGCACCATATATGATCCCGGAAATAAGATCACTAAAGTTGCTATAGAATATAAAGGCTTCTCTCCGAAATAGGACTATTGCGAGAAGTCGTCAAAATAGAGCTCACAGAGCTGAACAATGGCTATGACTTAGAGGATATGGCATTTAGTGTGCAACTGTGCATGCACTAATGGGTTGCATAAGCAAAACGGGTGTGCCATATTTTCCTATGATTCATGCCACTAAAGGACAATGTATACATACCAGGATAGCCTATAATACTCAGTCAAATTAAATTATGAGACTTTTATAGCTTGTTCTAGAATGATTCTAGAATCATTTAGATTGTATTAGACTATTCTTGTACATACCAGGATAGCCTAGAATACTCTAGAGGGATCATGAATGTTCTAGGTGTAACTAGAGAAACCTAGAACCCTTCTAAAGATATATTGTATAAGAACTCTTCAGACTTCTAAGTCTAGGTCACTCTAAAATATCCTATTTTAGAGAAGTCTAGGGATGTAGAAGAAGGGGGATGAGCACTATAAATACTTTAAATAGAGGTCTTCCCCTCTCATTTTTATGTATCTAAAATATCCACAACAATCACAGCGAATCAATCTTCAAACAAATTCCTTTAACTAATCAAACTAAGGGAGTGTTTATTTCGCGCATGGTTATGATTTTGGAATCAGGAACCATATCTGGGTGGGTGGTATGAGGTTGGAACTTGGAACCCCATTCCTCATATGTTGTGTTTGTTTCAATTCTAAGTGATATAGAAACTCAAGTTGTAATATGTAAAATCCAATACTTCAAATAATAGTTTATAACATTATAAAATCATAAAAAAAGTTTAATCAAATAATCATATAAAACATTTCATTTACAATATGCCATAATATTTATTTTTACATTTTATTTATTCTTATTTGATACCCATTGTTATCAATCGTATACTCACCCCCGTCATTGGCTATGAGAAACCCATATCTCATGGGTTTGCTTATATTTGTCAAACAAACACTTGGTATGGGTTTGACTCATTCCAAACTCATACCTCACACCTTTAGTGAATGAACCAAGCACCCCCTAACAAATATTCTCTACTCTACTTCTCCCTTTTACTACCTTATACACCAACATACATAACGTTAAATATCTGCCATGTGGTTTTGTGTTCAGTTTTTCTTTTTATTATTCGATAAGGTGCTTTGACCTGTGCCGAACTGTGTCATGAATAAGCATTATGCCTGACAAGCTAAGAGCACTTGAAAGGGAATGGTAAACGTTGTACATCTTTTATGTGAAGAGTATGAAAGTTGGTTAGACCGAGTCCAATGGGTAAATATGAGTTTTGTGTCTGCTGGCTCCAGGATTAGTGGCTTGAGCACTACCATCTTGGAGCTTTCATACAAGGGTTGATTTTCTGTTAAATTTGGGGTTAACCAATCAAGATGGCTCAGTATAGTATCTTGTCACCATTTAGGAGACTATTCTTTATGGTGCTAATCATTTTGACATTTAGAAGACTAAAGCACATGAGTGTTTTACTTTCATCCTCAATTGTACTTGACAAAAATCAACTAAATTGCATCTCCATTCTGTATTCTGTTACAGCTTATCCCTTTTATGCGAAATCTTTACAAAGTGCAACACGAGATTGAGACGGATAAGTTATTTAGAATATGCTGTGCAGCTTTGCACATATGCTGCTGTTTAATCTTCTAATTTGTTAATTACTAGATATCTCTTGACGAACTAATGGAGAGGCGCTATGCAAGCTTAATTTCGAAGATCAGGCAGCTAAAAGTAGAACTTGAAGCAGACCAAGAAAGGGAAGTTAAGGTGTGCTATCTGCAAGTCCTTAGTGAATGTCTGAACTCTAAAGTATAGTTAATGATGTAGTAATCTGAACCAGATATCATTTAGGGTCTGCATTTGTCATCACTTATGATGTAATTTTATTCAATAGAGAACTCTTGACCGCTGATGAACATTTATCTGTGAAGGAAAAACTAGATAAGAATGGGGAGAAACTGCAGAATCATACTCATAAGCTTTTCTCAGCAGCATGTATGGTGAATTCTTCAGTAGAGAATAACTTAACTGAAGTTCCTCGGTTAGGAATTGAAAGTGCTATCTGTGTACTGGATGGATTTCCTCTTGCTTCAGAAGAGGAAGACTGCACTAATACCAATGATGCCATATCTTCAAATAGCATCACACTTGCAAAAATACAAAGGATACCCCGGTACACCACATGGATTTTCCTGGATAGGTGTGGCGATTCTTTCATTGTCTTCTTTCTAAACTACTAAAATGCAGTCATCAACTCTGTTTACCGGTGGCAAACTGACCAAGTATTCTCTACTTGTTCTTCTTTTGTCCAAAAGGCTAAAAAGCTTATGCTACCTTGTTTCAAATTTTATATTTCAGTCAGTGTGTAACCAGAAGGAATGCCTGATCTTTTTTTTCGCTTTTGTAAAGATCATGTCTTAGTGGGCTTACTCAAATTTAATGCTTACAAAAGTTATTTTCCAACCCTTTTTCTTTTCAGTTGAATTTCTTCTCTATTATCTTTCCCGATGGTTTGAAATACTATTCCCTCTTTACATTTCTCTACATTATTGTTCCCATTTTAAGTCTCTTCTTAGCTCACATTTAAAGGCAATCCTCATTTTTTATGTCTGTTTTCATTTCCTCTCTTCAAGCATATTTTTCAATCTATTGTTCAGTCAACTATCGTGTTTTTACGTCTCTCCTCTTGTTCATTATCTTCCTATCCCATAATGTTAGTTTCATACGACTATTCAGGTCAGCCAACCCCTTTTTGGACTTGGTCTTTATTGTTTTGATTACATTTGACACAGAAACCAGAGAATGGCGGATAACCAGTCAGTGGTTGGGAGGAGACGCATCTACTACGAGCAATTTGGAAGTGAGGCACTGATACGTAGTGACAGTGAGGAAGATCTTGCTGACATCGAGGAGGAAAAACGTGAATTTAAAGAGAGCGCAGACCGAATTCTACAGTAAGTATTGCAAAAGTATGTGGTTGTAAAATGTAGGTCGATTCATTAAGTACACAGAGACTTTATTGGCTAGCGGATCCCCGGATCTCAAAATGTCATTCAGTTCCAATGCCATTCAGGCAACTTGGCAAATTCCAAAAGGTTTGCATCTTATTGCTTTCATTTAAGTTCTAGGGAGTGTGGACTATAGACAAAGAAATAACCTCAGCGGGCACAAATTTGGACAAAGATTATTAGGGTGTATGAGTGCATGACTTCTGCAGTCATACATTATAACTCTGACCATATTGTTAATTGTGCTCTTCTCTTACTTGGAGTGTTAACATATGCATCAAATATATGTTCTAAGCTGGAATTTGGCTGTGTACTAGGGGATGTTGTTTTGTTAGGCGTTAGAGAAATAGAGGATATTGTATCTCTATAAGCTACTTTCTGATATTGCCAGCCTTGCCTAAATTGGCATATCAATCATAATTAACCTGATATGTTGAGTTCTAACCTACGGATGCACCCCCTTCCCCTCTCACTAGGATGGCATTTCAGGAGCATGGTTTAAATGAGGATGTTGCTGATGTTGTTAGACATTTCATTGGAGGCACCTCTTGCGAAATTATGGTACTTGCTGTATGACCACTTGCGTAGACATTACGGTGATATTGTCTTGTTTCCTGCTGTTTTGTCCTCTAACTTTTTAAGTTTATGAGAGTAGTCACTAGTAATTAGTTGCTTTGTTATGAAATTTGTGTTTCTATCAAGCTAAAGAGATTCCATTCTGAAATTTGCAGGCACGTTATAATGAGCTCAAGCTGAAGTTGGAGAAGGAGTCACATTCTCAAGGTTCTACTGAAAGAAATGTTCTTCTGGGGAAGAGTCTTGGTGCTGCTTCGGATTCTCTTAACAGTCTCTTTTGTCGACGATGTTTGGTTTGTGACTTGTAGTATTTTGACATTATATCAATCAACAACATTTGAATCCTCTTTTTGTTATGTTTTGAGAACTTGAATATGTTATCAGGTTTTTGACTGTCGTCTGCATGAATGTTCTCCGACTCGTATCTATCCGGTAACTTCTCTTTAGTTTCTCTACTCATTTCTTTCATTTGTGTTTAACTTATTGTAGTCACGGCAGTGGCCAGCCTAATTCTTGTAGATTTTTCACAGTTGACAGTGAAACTTTTAACAATTGACAGAGTGAAAAGCTGGTAGGTGGGATTGAATCCGATGACACGAGACCCTGCAGTGACCAATGTTACCGCGTGGTATGCTTTGCACTTCTTGTAGCACTTATGCTTTCCTGTTTGCTTGTGACATAATTTTCGAAATTTTTAAGGCCCTCTTCTTTGGACCTTTATTTCAGTTCAGTTCAGGGAAGGCCGGGTATGTCCTGTAAGTTAAGTTCAGTTTAGAACTTCAGATCATATAGTTTTAGTCCAAAAGAATAAGGCCTAACATCTTTGTCTCACAAATGGAAATTTTATTGTTAAAATTAGTTGCTACGAAACATTTGAAAGAAACTATGATTGAATAAAAGGTGTAATTGTCTATCGGGCAATGGAGTACTCGAGTCTCCCACTTAGTTGACTCAAAACAGGATCTCATTGCGTCTTACTTGTCTGTTGGATTGTGGCAGCACTGCAGCAGTGGCTGGTACCATTTAGTGAGTATATGAATTTGATTATTGTTCATCAAATTTGACAGGCTGGACAGACAGCTGATAATCCGGTGGACATATCAAAATTTAGCTCATTCATGGAAGGTAACATCATAGAAGAAGATTTCAGTACTAAGAATAATGTAGGCAGTGATAATGCTGATAAGGTGGGTAGTGCTGAACCTGAGACTGAGGGCCCTACGAAAGGAGTTTTATCTAGTACAACTGACTTGTCGATTGACATGCACACAATTGTTGGCAAACGCAAGACATTCAATGACAAAGGTAAACAGCTAGAAAGTACGGATAGCATCAAAACTTCGGTTAATAAGAAGCAGAACAAGATACAAAGGATTGATAGCATCAAAGGTTTGCGTAGCTCAGAGTGGAAACCTCTTGAGAAAGATCTGTACACTAAGGGAGTAGAGATATTTGGGAAAAACAGGTATGAATATTGTCATATTGTCATTTCTTTTGGAAACTGTCCACCGTTATTTTGAATCTGTAGACCCTACCAAACACAGCCTTTTTATCTGAGTTGTCGCTCTTGTTATTATATTATTTCACTACGGACTTCTCCACTTCTCTCAAGGCATAATTTGTTGTCAGAGAAACTATGGCTTCTCAATCCTTAGACAAGCTGTTGAGCTGGCATGAATCTTAGTTTCTGGACATTTACCTGGATGACTTCCTGAACCTATATTAATTCTCAAGAATCACCAGCTTATAGTTGTGTCTGGACCAGTAATGCTTCCTCCAATTTGATATTTTCTTTCCTTATCCCTTATGGGGAAGTTTTATTTGATCTCCCCATTTCCTTTTAGGCAAGTAATTTTTTTTACACAAACTAACAAATTTATCCTTATGAAGTGGCTTTATGATCACACACTCTCTTCTAATAGTAATTCCACTTGCGCATATATTGTTACATGTGTTTTCTGTTCTTTTGTCCCAATTTTTATATGAGCATATACAAGTAGCAGAAGTATAAATATCTTTGATTTCCTATACTATTATGGTATTCCTTATAAACTTGAGTATATAATGTGAGACTCTTATGTAAGTATAATATAGCACAAGTTGGGACCGTGGTTTTTGAGATGCACCACGTGAATTTTTAACTTCTTGAGGACCGGGGTTCCTCGACTTCTCTTGCACAGCCTAGGAGGTAAAATCATCGAGTGATGGTACTCATGACCTACTGTTGAAATCCATCAGTATCTCAAAACTGGGGTTTTGCGTCGTTTTGCACATGAGAAAAAGCGTGTCTCATTCTTGCCAAGTTTTAGAACGATTTCATCCTCAGAGACAAGTTTCTCATTCACGGATCTGAAATTTGTATTCATGCTTCAGCTGACTGGTTGATTAATAAGTTGTGTGGTGTTAGTAACTTATGGACTTGCAACTACTTTGCAGTTGCTTGATAGCGAGAAACTTGCTATCTGGTTTGAAAACTTGCACGGAGGTATTTAATTACATGCGACGTGATGAAGCTGCAATAGCCCAGACAAAGGATTCCATGCATTGTCTTGAAGACTGTGACAGAGCTGATGCTGATAATATGGTTCGCATCATTCTCTTTCTGTTTATAGCTTTTTCGTCCCAAAAAAAACTTTATTTTTGCCTTGAGTTTATATTCTTGTACTTCATCTTTGATTCTCTAAAACTAGCACATATTCATCTTTCAATCTCTTTTATCTTTTTTTCTTCATGTCCTGGAACACTTTTATTTATGATAGATATCAAACATGTTCTAGTCGGGGGAAAGGAGGAGGCAATTGCACTGACAATGGTTAAGTGTGCTTTGCTTGTGTAGTATATAGTTCTAGGGCAAACCTATAAATAATAGACTAATAGATCGAGTTATTTTAGGATCGTAATATACTGTTGGGATCTAGATCTCGAATATTCCGTAAAAGGGGTAGAGCACGGAGGCTGAAATATTCTTCAAAATCCAATGGTCTTCCTTCAAGCTGGAAGAGACTTGGTGATGACAGTCAGGCACACAAGCAGTATACACCATGTACCTGTCTGTCCATGTGTGGAAAAGATTGCTCTTGTCTTAAAATTGGAACCTGCTGTGAGAAGTACTGTGGGTAAGTCCTTACTCTCCAAATTGAATAAAGTAACCCAGTTAAACATCCTCAAAATGATTTGTTCAGTTGTTCTTTGTCATCTCGTGGAGCTAGTGCATGGAAATAATTCAATAACATGAGGTGGTTTAATCACAGGTGTTCAAAGGGCTGTAAGAATAGATTTCGAGGATGCCACTGTGCAAAGGGTCTGTGTAGAAGCCGCCAATGCCCGTGTTTTGCTGCTAATCGCGAATGTGACCCAGATGTCTGTCGTAATTGCTGGGTTAGGTAATAATCCTCCTGTCTTGCATTCAATCAATGGTTTTGGATTCTTACTTGGTTTAACTTCTGATGATGATCTGAATAGCTAGTTATAATATAAAAAAAATGGCACAACAGGTTGTTGGACCCATTAGAAAGGAGCCAAATTATGGAAATTTTGGTAGAACTGAATCACTGATTATGGTAACGAGATCCTTTAACAAAATACTCATGATTGTTTGTGAAAATCTGCATACGTTACACTTAACAGGCACCAATTAGAAGTTGCTATGGTGAATGCGGTGGCAAAAGCTGAGTAAAACCTTCAGTTTGTCCGGGAAAATGTGCTTAAATTGAGAGGGCAATCTTTGTCCAAGAAATTGACAGGACCGAATTTGTTGAGCTGCTGTTGTTATTTGTAAAATCTTCACATTAACTTTGTTCCAACCTAGACTTAGCTCTCATGTCATTGGCTTGATGAGCAAAATACCTAAGAAATAGGGCATCAAAAAACGGGTCGTGCATTTTCGGTGTGTATATTTTAATAGTTATACTCCTAATCTTCCATCCCTAGCTATCCTCTTGTTGTATCAAATTTGATGATATTGGAATGTCTTTTCTCCCAATTTTGTTTCAGTTGTGGCGGGGGTTCATTAGGTGAACCTGTGAAAAGGGGAGATGGGCAGTGTGGAAACATGCAGCTCCTACTAAGGCAGAAAAAGAGGGTAATTTGACATTCTGATACAATTTTTGTTTGGGCCGTTCAAACAAATTCTCTAGATTTCTATATTTGGTTTATTGACAGTAAAAAGACAGAGATACCGTCTCAAATTTTTTGAATTCCACCTTCCATCCACTTATTGTTACTGAACCCGCTCCATCCACCAAGTCCACTTCACCGATATTTTCCTTCCTACTCGACTTTTTTTTAAAACGTGTTTTTTTAATGTCCCAAATTCAAATGAATGTCGCGAATTTCAATAGGGATAGATATGAAGTAGTGTATTCTCGTGCGCTCACAATGGTTTTGTCTATTGTTTGGTCAGGTTCTTTTGGGCAGGTCAGATGTTACTGGATGGGGAGCTTTTATCAAGGTTTGAAACATAATTTATGATGAACTAAGTTTTTTTTACCATCAAAGCTTGACAAATAGAACGTGCCTTTTGACTCTAGGATGCTGTGAATAAAAACGAGTACCTCGGGGAATATACGGGTGAACTGATATCAGACCAAGAAGCAGATAAGCGCGGCAGAATTTACGACCTAGCAGATTCATCTTTCCTGTTTAACTTAAATGATCGGGTAAGTGGGATTTTCTGGTTTGCTGGGAGATGTTTTTGTTATTTACCATAATTTTAGTGCAAATCATATCTAACTTTGAATCACGCAATTCACTTCATCTCAGTATGTTCTTGATGCCTGTCGTCGAGGAGACAAGTTGAAGTTTGCAAATCACTCCCCTAAACCAAATTGCTACTGCAAGGTATTTTCAGCAACTTCCTGCAATTTTCTATTGATCAAATTTTGCCTGTTACGCAACATGCTATTATATATCCAGGTAATGCTTGTGGGTGGAGATCATCGGGTTGGCATTTTTGCCAAGGAGCGCATTGAAGCTCGGGAGGAGTTATTTTATGACTACTGTTATGGACCTGCGGAAGCACCTCCGTGGGCACTGAGGCCCGGAACGTCTAAGAAAGACGAATCCCTAGCGACTCAAAATCGTCCAAGAAAACATCAATCTCGTTGAGCTCAACATTTTTATAACAAAACTTCTCATATATTGCTTTGCATTTCATGAATCTCAGTTCATTATACACACATCATAGGTTATATTAATCGTCAAGGCGATTTGCTTATAACTTCCTTTAATCCTTTGTATGGTAAAGCCAACTCCTGGATTATTGGTGTTGTGGGTTTTTTATTAGACTTGGATAACATTGATGAAGGCTCAAATTAAGCTTTCAAAATTCTGCTGTGTAATAATTTAATAACACCGATAAAGTGAGCAATTCAAAAATATTTGAACTTCATATCTACTACATATAACAGTTAACTGCAGGGATAGTTGTCTTTAAAATGTTAACATTTGACCCGTCTTTTTTAAAAGATGGAGTTAGTCTGTCTTCAATGGGATTTTGTGTAAGTGTAGAACTTGACTTTATCCGTCCTAAAGGTTAAACATGTAAAAGAGTTTGAAACTCTCATTGTCACTATAATATACTTTTTTTTCTTCTAAAAATGTCATTATAAACTATTATTTTCTATTGTTGCCCCTCTATAATGTATTTTACTTATTTGATTGTCATTAGTTAATCTTTTACCTAATTAACCTGTAAACTAAATTTAAACCTCATAATTAATTAATTAATAATATTTTACAAATTCCCTAAAGAAAGATTCTACGTAATGCGTATGCCATATGACTGGTATGAGTGCAAGATTAAATAATACTAAACAAAAGCCCTAATAAAATCAATTGTTTTCTGAGGTTTCTAGTAATAAACAAAATCCTTAATGAGCTGCTCTATCAATCCCCTTTTTAATTCTTAAATCAATTGATTTTGATCAAGTAAAAGTACACTCACTATCCTTTCTCTTATAATTGCTTCTAATACTAAGTTGGCCAAAGCCACCAAATGATTAACGAAAAAAATTATTTAAGGTTGTGCCAAGAGAAAAAGGATAAGATGAGAACACATTTTAACATAGGAGAAACTTTTAAATTTTAAAGGAACATCGAAAAATGAGTAATAAGAATAAGTTGAGGATGAAAATACGAGTATAAATTAACCCCATTGCCATAAACGTTCCAAGAACAATCTAACTCTATAAAAAGAGTAGATTTTAGGCCTCTCTCATTGGTTGCTTAAAATAAGGAAAGTATGTGCCCACTATCTTTACATTCCGACATTTACTCATCCCTAATTACGTATTCTAATCTTTGCTCATTCCTAATTACGTAATCGATTGCATTATATTTTCCAATCAAATCAAATACAAATTAAGATATCAAACAAGATAAAATACGAAAAAATACGATATACAACAGTCCGATATGTATACAAATGATCATATTTAACACGATTACAGATAGTGTATAAATTCTTTTTATTTTTTAGATCGATATACTTGCGATACTAAAATTATATTTTTATTAAATATATATTCACCTTTTTTTTTTTCAGTTTAAACCCGTGCATTTTTTGCACGGGCGTGAAACTAGTCGAAAATTGCAAAGGACAGCAAACGTGTGTTGGAGGTGGAGAGAAGACATCTAAAAAAGAACAATAGGTCAAGCTTATGACGGGTCAAGTATCACCCACAGAATAAATAAGACAAAAAGTAGGATGCATGGGGATGTCAAATGGTTTATCTTTATCTTCCCATGTGAGTTTTATTTGACCCGTCAAAAGCTTGTGGCGGATATCGACCGTCACAAATGAAAATTTGTGAAAAAAGAAAGATCTAAGAGGACTAATTGTGTATCACATCTATATTAGATTATTAGTCATTGATCACACTTTAGATATAAAGAACAAAAGAGACAAGACATGTGCATATTGTATATAAAACAATGTTAAGTGGATTAAAATACAAAATGGGCTATCATGTTTTTTTGTTTACCTGTTAAACCTCTCAAAATTATTGTCTAAAGGAAAATAATGTCTCATTTAAGTATCAATTATCGTAACTAATAAAATCAAAAGATCAAATAATAATAAATAGGAAATATGACAAATTACTACCTAATAAGTTTAAAAAATTGCATATTACTACCTAATATAATTAATTATGCATCTTACTACCTAAAACTGCACCTAATTACTCAATTTGCTACCTTTTTAACGAAAACCAAACTTAAGTTAGTTTTAAATGGTCGAAATAAGTCAAATGACTATTTTACCCTTCCCTTTAATATTCCCGTCTCCCTGCCCTAAAATGTATATCTCCTTCTTTACCACGCTTAACTCCCTCCTTCCCATTACTATATGTCTGCCATCATTTTCATCTAAAAATCGAAGGAGGCTGTACTAGGTAGCTGTGTTCGGGTTTCGGTGCCTCAATCTGGAATTGGGTTTATTTCTGGGTTGTCAAAGGTTATTTCCATGTCGGGTTTCGAATCCGAGCATAAATTGAAGATTAAGATGAGCCAAGTCGTGGTGTTTGTTGTTGGTGGGTTTGACAATCAGGGGGGTTTGACAATCATTTATTTGTTTCTCAGACTTTAATCCCTGACATTGAAGGAGCAATAATAGCCTAATAGGTAGCTTGAAAGTAGGAAGACCGTATTTAAATTTGGTGTCTGTTGTTGGTGGCCAAGGTTGAGGATGGAGCATGCTTTTGCGAATGGTTATGGAGTATATGTGGTGATTAATAATTGTAGGATGAAAGAGGTGATATGGGGGATGAGCGAAGTTGCAGAACGAAAATGGTGATTTGCAGGTGAATTGAATTTTGATTAATGATGATGATGATTGTGATTGGGGTCTGAATGGTGAAGAAATCGTGGTAATGGTGAATGATGGTGTTGATTGATGGTGAACATCAATTCTGGAACACGATGATGATGGAGGAAGTAGAGGGAAAAAGGGGTTTTAATGAAGGAAGTATAGGTAAAGAGGGGTTTAATGGAGGAAGAAGAGGGAAAGGGGTAGGATGGGAATTATTTTGGATTTAAATAAAAAAAAGGACGGAAGACACCGACTTCCGTCAATTTTTAGCAATTTTCGGCAAGGTGGTAGTAATCGTGTAAGGTTTTACACATTCTTGGTTGTTAATTGAAAATTTTAACATATTAGGTAGTAATATGCAAAACTTTGGACTTATTAGGTAGTAATATGTTAAATAGCCTAATAAATATTAGTCAAAATATCAATTGTCTTACCATCCTCTTTACCTGATATCACCCTTAAACATTTACACATAGCCAATTATTTTAGAATCCGTGCAACGCACGACAAATACACTAGTTTATAGTAAACTAGTGATAAAAAAAAAATAGTAAGTATTGCTTGTGAGTTGTGACGGGTCACCATTTGTGACGGATATTTTGTGAGATAAAATGGATACAAAATGAGTTAGTGAAGAAAGGGGACCACATGAATAGTGTCGGAGAGAGAGAAAAAGTGGGTAATTTGTGAGAGAAAACGATATCCGTCACAAGCTTGTGACTGATACGGCCGTCACAAATGAAAATTTGTGTAAAAAATAAGATTAATTGATAAGAATACTCTGAACTATGGGTATCCTACTCAAAATACTTCAAACTCTATTTTAACTACCATTATAACCAACTAATGCTCTTATTCGCTTTTATTATAATAACATGTTACCTGCTAATTAGATGAAGAAATTTTTAACTCTTCTTTAACATGTCCTTCTCTTTTTACTTCTCTATTAATCTATTCACCTAATCACACCATTAAAACATGCTACAATAAGTTAACAAAACAACAAATTTTATTCAACGTAAATGAGAGCATTAGTTGATTATATTGGTAGTTAAAATAAAGTTTAGAAATTTTGAGCAGTTCACTCATAGTTCGAAGTATTTCTATCAATTAATCCTAAAAAAATTCATTAGACATGCTCTAAAACGTCATACCAACTTTACATTTTGCATTACCAACTTATCAGATCACCTAATATAACCGATTTGATATCCGCTTCTCATTTCTAAAATCTGCGACATCTTCTTATGTTCTGGTCAAATGTCCGAGGTTAGATTATGTACTCCCTCCTATTCTGGGTTTTCTTGCCATTTGGAGGGGACACGATACTCAAGGAAAAATGTTTTTTTAATGAAGAAAGAGTTGGGTGGGGTTTGGAATAGGAGAGAGGGATGAATAATTAGGAGTAAATAATGAAGTGTGGGCCCAAAACATTGATGAAATGAATAAAATAGGGGTAAAAAAGTTGGGTGGGGTTGCGTGATAAGAGGGAGGAATGAATAAAATATAATTAAAAGTTACCAAAATAGGAAAGGGGAAAAAAACCTGAATAATCCGTTTAAAGAAATAGGGAAGAAAACAGAGAATAGGAGGGGTATAATAAATTAATTAATCAAATTAGTATAAGAGATTAATTAATCAAAATAATTTGATTAAAAAAGTTTACATCCTTAAGTTTGTAGTTTTGTACCTTCTCATCTTGGACCATTTCTCAACTTTTGAGTCACGTTCTTTACCTCTCTACCCCACTCCCTTCCTAGTTCCTAGTCCTTTCCCTATTTACGCTCAGATAAACTTGTCTTAAGAAACATTAAATGATTTAAATCCAACTATTATCATAAGTCATAACAACTGTAAAAACAGTTCCTAGATTTGGTCTCAGTCTATGAGATGCATTATTTATCTCTCTTCCAAGCCACAAATCCTGGTTTGAAACGGATATCTCCGTCTTAAACGAGACTAACCGCCTCCGAGCTGCAGCTGCAAGAAATGGAGAAGCAGAAAAGTTTATCATGCAAATCAACAAGGTTTCTGGTCCTCTCTTTAACTCTATCTTTCTCTTTAGTACTCTTATCTTACTTATTTACCTGGGCAATGCAAGCTTCACCTCTTATACATCAAGAAGCTTATTTTCCGCTAAATACTTCATCTCTTAGTTTTAAACTTACCCCATTAGATCAACCTTCTTTTACTGCTCCTTTTACTGATTTACCTACTAATATTGTAAATAACACTTATTTACCCAATACCCTTGTTAAAAAACTTAATAACACTGTTATAGTCTCAGTTAATACTATAAGTAGTAGTAGTAGTAGTAGTAGTAGTAGTAAAAGTGGTAAATTATTAGCTTATGGAGTGAAAGTTACAAACTTGGGAGTTGCCCATTTGAGAAAACATCAAAATGCATCTGGGTTTGTTGTTAAAGGAAAAGTTGGTAAAGTTAATGATGAAGCTTCAAAGGGTAATTTTAGTGCAAGTTTTGGGAGTAGGAGTGGGGGAAAGGTGGTAAATTTCGCTTCGAGTAGTAAAGTTGATGAGGAGATGGGCAAGAAGAGGGGAAAAGTTTGTGATGTATCAATGGGGAGGTGCCAAGTTATAAAGGGTAATTTTACTACAAGTTTTGGGAGTAGAAGAGGGGAAAAGGTGGTAAATTTCGCTTCGGTTAGTAAAGTTGAGGAGGAGATAGGCAAGAAGAGTGGAAATGTTTGTGATGTATCAATGGGGAGGTGGGTGTTTGATGAGAAGAACTACCCTTTGTACACAAATTTCTCATGTCCATTCATAGATGAAGGGTTTAATTGTCAAGGCAATGGGAGATTGGACAAAGATTACATGAAGTGGAGATGGCAACCGCAACATTGCGATATTCCAAGGTATTGAATTGAATGCTCCATTTGTTCTGATCATTTCTTTAACTTTGATTAAAATACCGTTTACAAGGAATAAAAAGTCGACAAATGAAATGAGACGGACACTATTGAATGCTAGCTTGCAATTTTTATGTCTTCAGTGTTGTGGCCTCTTGCCAAAATGGCAAGGGAAGGCTTGCCCCATTACACCCTTGTGGTGGGGCCCTTCCCCGGACCCTCGCTTAGCGGGGATGCCATCTTGCACCGGGCTGCCCTTTTTTAGTGTTGTGGGGTTTTGTTGAAAACAATAATGGTGATTGCAAAATTGTAATGTTAGGTTTAATGCAACAAATATGCTGGAATTAATTCGAGGAAAGAGACTAGTGTTTGCTGGGGATTCTATTAACCGAAATCAATGGGAATCCCTGCTTTGTCTACTTATGGGAGCGGTTAAAGATCCAAGGAATGTCTATGAGACACGAGGTCGAAGAATTACAAAGCAGAGAGGGACTTATAGTTTTAGGTTTAAGGTAAGGATCATAACTAATATCAACTTCTCCTCAGTATCATATCCCGAATAGTATTTGATCATGATTCATAACCTGAGCTTTAGTCATGAGGCAACATTGGTTCGCATGACTGTAATCTGCTTGTACAATGCAGGATTACCAATGTACAGTTGAATTCCATGTGTCGCATTTCTTAGTACGGGAAAGCAAATCGAAGGTAGGGAAAAAGCGAAAGGCAACACTGCGCATTGATAGCGTTGATAGGGAATCAGCAAAATGGAGAGGAGCTGATATACTCGTCTTCAACACCGGGAATTGGTGGAATCATTACAAAACAAAGGCAGGGTAAGTTCCATGGTTGCTAACATGAATAATCCTACTTGGCTATATGAATTTTGAAGTTTTTTGCTATGGGGCTTACTGGTAAGTCTCGATGAGGAGATTGAGAAACCCGTATATCATGGTACCTTCGTGCTAACAGACGTGCCTGTAAAATGTTCTATATTCACATCATCAGTTTCATATGCAGTCATCTTATTTGCATCAATAAGCCAACATGATCCTCATGTCTTTTGAGTGTGTGAGGAATGTAACATTGATGTACAAGCATTCGATATTGGTGTTTGAGATGTAAAGAATGGATGCCAACACGAGGTTCAGTCATTTGGTGCCTGTGAATCTTTGATCCCGGTTGTTAAGAGCACCATAATTGCTCTGTTTGTGTTTCCAACATTTATTCCCGACAAAGTCTCTTCAAATGCAGTGTTTCATAAATAGTGTGAGACCAACTCATTTACCTGTAACTCCTACTTTGAACCACCAATATATCGTGGATGTGGCCGTAGCCTGTATGGGTCACCCCAAATCATTTCGGGACTAAGGCTCTTATGTTGTTGTATGGCCATATAGGTCAGTCTCGTGATTGTACTATCATAAGGTTACCTCATATGAGAATATGTCCATTGACAAGATACTGCAATTGCATCAGGAAAAATTATTACCAGGAAGGGAATGAAGTGTATCCTCATCTCGATCCTATAACAGCATACAGGAAAGCATTAGCGACATGGGCTACATGGGTGGACAAAAATGTCAATCCACAAAAAACCCACATCTTCTTTCGAAGTACAGCACCCGCCCATTTCAGGTATTTCCCCTGGAAACATGCTTACTGAGTTACCGATGCACTCATCATCATTCTAACTGTCTGATTTCGCTGAACAGAGAGGGGCAATGGAACACTGGTGGACATTGTCGAGAAGCTCGACAGCCTCTTACTGAAGCATATGTCCAAAATCCTGCGAAAGATATTATTGCGGAGGAGGTCATTAGCAAGATGAGGACTCCAGTTACTTTCTTAAATGTAAGTGGCTTGTCGTCATTTAGAATAGACGGTCACCCATCGAAATATGGGAGAAACAATGTAGGGACAGGTCGTTCAGTTGAAGATTGCAGTCATTGGTGTCTTCCTGGGGTTCCAGATGCTTGGAATGAGCTGCTATATTATCACATACTGCTGAAACAGCGGAGTAACTCGTATGCTAGCTAATTCTGTCTCAAAAGAGAATGAAATTTAAGTTGTACAGAGAGAAGATAAATCATAGACGAATTCTGTTGATTCGTTTATTCATTCGTTCATCATTACTTCCATATCAGGCAAGTGAACTTCACCTGTAATCATCTGTAATACTCAGAAATCAAGTTCAAATACATTTGCTTAACAGCAGCATGGCAGTCTGCATATTCTAAGATTCACCTGTAATCATCCATGAAACCTGATCTGGGTCTTCCATCATATCAAAAACCAAACGAGCAGGCTTGATGTTCCCACATTTGCCATACATATCCACTAAGGAGTTACCCACCACGTTATCTCTGTCGGATTTGGTTTTGATAGCGAAGGCGTGTATCTGTGTCCCAGGATCCACCGCTGCCAAGGTAGCACAAGCACGGAGCGCACTTGAATAAGCGACTTCAGTAGGTAAGAGCTTGGTCTTAAGCATATCCTTCAACACCATTATTGCTTTCTCTCCATCTCCTAATTGGGCATACCCGACAATCATGGTGTTCCAAGTGACATCAGTCTTGTTTGCCAAATTCTCAAACAGGAGCTCTGAGTCCTGCATCCTTGCACACTTGGCATACACATCAATGAGAGCATTGGAGACAAATTCATTAGAAATAAGGCCGATTTTGAGAGCAAGGGCATGAATAAGCATTCCCATGTCTAGATGAGACAAGGTTGCACATGCACTAGCTAAAGTGAACTCATTAGGCATAATTGATTGCTTCATCCGTCGAAAAAGTGTGAGAGCCATGTGACCGTGATCAGACTGGGCACAGCGAGAAATCATGAAACTCCAAGAAATGACATCCTCTTTTGGCATGGTTTCAAACATTCGATGAGCATCCCCAAGGCGACCAAAGCTAATGTAAAGATCAAGGAGGGCCACGGCGACATAACAGTCAGTGTCATAACAAGACTTGAGAACAAAGGCATGAATAGCGGTGGCTACATCCAAATCCCGTAATCCAACACAAGCCTTGAGGACACTGGTGAAAGTGAAATGGTTGGGCCTGAATCCGGCCCTCAACATCTGGGAGAAAAATGAGAGGGCATCAAGAAAACATGCATTCTCAGAGTAACAACTGAGCATGCCAGTCCAGGAAACCAAGTCAGGAAGGAAAAGGGAGTTAAAGACGGACCTGGCAGAAGAGACAAGGCCAGAGCAAGAGTAGGAATCGACAAGGGAAGTGGCGACAAAAGGGTGGGAAGCATCACCAAGCTTGAAAAGAGAGCCGTGAAGAATGGTACCCAAATGGGGAAGGCCCATGGTGATGAGGAGCTTGAAAAAGGAGGTGAAAACAAACGGGGTGAGTGGATGGCCTTGGTAGTGAAGAGTGGAGAAACATTCAAGAGCCTCAGGGAAGCGGGAAGCACGAGAATAGCCATGAATGAGAGTGACAAAAGAAACAGTATTAGGATGAGACACTAAGTTGATCTGAACATAAAAGTGAAGGAGGGTGTTGCAGCCAAAGAGATCGAGGCAGTTGCCTATCTTGATAATTTGAGAGTGAAGGAGCTGCCCATACACATACACAGGGCTCCTGTGGGAAAGGCAATCCTGAATGGCGCGGGTGTATACCTGTGAGTCAAACTCAGGGTTCGGGTTCCTCAACCATCGGACCGGAGGCGGCACACTTTGATCATGCCAACCCCATATAAACTTAATAATTACTCATTCACCTATCAAATTAACCTTCTCACATCTCTGCAAACAAACCAAAACTTGTTCAAACACTTTCTCCACCGTTTCCTTTGAACAGACTTCTTTTAATATAAAATGTCAAAAATTACTCACTCCGTCACATTCATTTGTTTACCTAAATTCACCTAAAACCCTGCTAAACCCAGCCAACAAAAAGTTCTAAAATCAAAGATATCAACTTTTACATCGGAATCACAGTCATTTGTTTACCTTTGATTGAAATACCGATCACAGTGAATATAAAAAAAAGTAAACAGATAGACCGAGACGGAAACATTAATTGGAAAGACAAACGTGGAGTATGAATACTGTTTTAACATGAAATTCAAAGAAAAGAGAGTATAAACAAAAAGAAACACAATGAAGCAAAATTTAAACCTACCAGAATCTCCAAAAATTGATTGTATACTAATTATTATACATTTTCTTCGACTTTTCAATCATGCACCTCAAAGAATGACAATTTAAAAGGAACAAGGATTTTATTTGATGGTCATTCACTAGACAAAGAATAAGCTTTATTGAGGTATATTCATGGAGTTTGGATTTTCATAGAGACAGTAAGGCTCAAAACTAGGGATGTCAATGGGGTGGGTCTTGGCGGGTCTCGCCCCGCACCCGCCCCACGTGAGGCGGGTGTGGATAATAATTTGGCGGGTCGTGGGGGCGGGGATGGGTTTCAAAAACATCATTCGTCGCGGGTCGCGGGGCGGGTGCGGGTTTCACATGAGACCCGCCCCATACCCACCCCGCCCCACACCCACCCCGCTCGCCCGCCCCACATATATCCGCCCCGCTTATACCCGCCTAATAAATAATAATATCTTGTAGTAATATATAAGAATAATAAGATAAATTAAATATAACTTAAAATAATAAAAAAAACTTTTAATAAATTAAATCTATCCTATAAAACTACCCACTTCCCCACGCTCAAACAAGTAAATAAGTAAAATAACCCACTAACCCAGACTACCCACTTCCCCAGTCCAATAAGGCAATAAACAATAATCATTCGTAAATCGTTATTACTACATTCAGGTCATTCACTAACTACCGAAATTCCCCTAAATCCCCATTTTCCCAAACTGATAAAACAAACGGAGCTGAAGAACTGAAGATGAAGAATTGAAGAGTATTTGTTGTGTAGTTTTGTTTACTCTTCTAGTATCTGTCAGAATTTGGGCTTTCGGCTACTGTTTGTACATGTTTTTGGTGGTATATTTGTATATAAAACCGTGTTATGGCTCCACGGACTCTAGTTAATTGAATGTTAAGGTATTTTGCGAAAACTTATTTGTATAAGTAGTACGACAAGTATATTTTAGATTTAAGATTTACGTTTCTTGAGGAGATAGGCGGGTCAACCGCGGGTCCCCGCGGGGCGGGGATGGTTTTGAATAGTTCAACCCGCCGCGGGTCGCGGGGCGGGCGCGGGTGCGCATTAAATGTTCGCGGGGCGGGCGCGGGTTGACCCCCCCTCCGCACCCGCTCCGCCCCATTGACATCCCTACTCAAAACCTCTGTAGCTGCTTTTTGATGTTTAAAACAAAATCTGCCCTCGGCAACGGTGCTATAAGACCATGTTTATCCGTAGGTCTTGTAGCCCTACTTAGCCCTAGTTCCTATATTAAAATACTAATATTTTTTTCTTAACCTACTTTCAAGGCCTACCTCTTCATTTCTATCTTTTATCAAGACCTATCTTAACCTACCTTTAACCGAGTACTTTTTTACACTAAATAAGGTCTAGAACGAGGTCTAGAATGTGTTCCAGGAGGTCCAGATTGGACCATATGGAACTAGTTTCTTCAAAGGTGTTCAAACCTTTTAATTTCTTTTTCATTTTTTTATTTGTTATTTTTTTGTCTTTATTCAAGACCTGGACCTACTTAGCCCAACTGCCCCGACCTGTAACCCGAGTGAGTGTACAACCCGTTTTGACCCGACATGACCCAACCCGACCCGACCTGTGCATGATTTATAACCCGATAGGACCCGAACCGACTCAACCCGAATTGACTCGAATCTAACCTGACCCAGTTTGATTTAATTAATATTCTGATTTTATTTTGCAACTTCAATTGTTTAGTTAATGTAGTGCCAAACTAAATATTACATGATTTACTCAAACACGACTACTCTCGATAATAACCTCGATCCTATTGATTTGCTATTATTTTCATTTTAGTTATTAGAGCTTTCGTAAAAGTTTGTAACGTTATACTGTCATTAGACTGAAAACCCTTAGTCATATTGTCACCTTAAGTCATACTATTAAATGTTACTATCAAATGAATTAGATAAATATTTTATGATTCATCACTTAAACGCGAGTAGGCTCGATAATCTCCAATCTCAAGATTATAATTTACAAGTACTCTAGAAAATTAACGAAGTAAAGAAGTTATATTTGGATCTGTTTTATACTATAATAGAGTAAAGCTACCTTACTAAAGATCGACCAAAGAATAACTAATAAAGTTTAGGGTTTAGGGTTTAGGGTTTAGGGTTTAGTGTTTGTGATTTGTGGAGTGGACATGAGAATTATGAACCGAACTCAACCCGATTAAATATTTTGACCCGTCACGACCCGAACCAAACCGATCTCGACCCAATTATATATTTTGACCCGATATGGCCCGACCCATATAATGACCCGACGTAACCGAACCCGACCCGACCTGAAACGAGCATGTTGTTGACCCGACTCGATAGCGACCCGACTCGACTCGAACCTGAACTGAAGAACAAATTGAACCGACACAACCCGAACCCGATATGACCCGACCTGCTTTGACCCGACCCGTAAGGCCGTAACCGACCTGAGTGACCCGATTGCCACCTCTACTCCCTCCGTTCGATTCCACTTCGCAGGTTTGTTTTTTCACATTTGCCAACGCACGTTTTACATGTTAAATATCTTTAGCTACGTAGTTGCAAAAATTATAGAAGTTAGATATTTTCAATGTACTCGTAAAGACAATCAAACAAGATCCACATGAATATGTTTTCTCTTACGTATTAGGAGAAAATTGAGATTAATTGTTCACTTGTGAATAGTGTACAAAATAAAAACCTGCGAAGTGGAATCGAACGGAGGGAGTAAAATAATTGACATAAATACCTTTTTCTATTTCTTGTATCAATGTTATCATTGCAAATTTACAACTACAACTCCATATTACGACATCTTTTTATACACACCCCTAAATATTTTCAAGAATACTCCCACAAAAAAACACTATAAAATCATTCCACATTAAAAGCATTTGATTAGATTGAAGAGAGTATAACATTTGATTGTTTAGTATTGTGTCCAACAAAGAAACAAAATTGAGTTTATACACGTGATATTTTAAACGTTTTTAGCCTATATTTATATATTTATCGGTTCTTTTCTCATATAATACACATTTTCAAATAAAATTTATTTATTTATCTTCTCTAATCAATATCTCACGTTATTCATTTTTTTCCATATTCAACTCTCTACACCCGACAAACCAACCAAAGTTACCAAACCCATAAGAGTTAACCTTAACCATATTCATATCCCTAAACAACTCAGCCCTACATATGAATATTTTTTTCTATCTTCTAAATCACACTCGTAAACGTCAGAGAGTAACCTTAACGGTGAAGTACCCTTCTTACCCACTTAACCAACCTAACAATTAAAATCAATTGTAAAATGTATCCCTAGAAATCCCAACCTACTGACATTTACTTATACTACTCTCACACTCTTCAACGTCGTGAGGTAACCCTAACGGCTAACCCCAAGACACTTACCTAGGGATGTCAATGGGGTGGGTCTTGGCGGGTCTCGCCCCGCACCCGCCCCACGGGGGGCGGGTGTGGGTAATAATTTGGCGGGTCGTGGGGCGGGGATGGGTTTCAAAAGCATCATTCGTCGCGGGTCGCGGGGCGGGTGCGGGTGCGGGTTTCACATTAAACCCGCCCCATACCCACCCCGCCCCACACTCACCCCGCTCGCTCCGCCCCACATGTCCCCGCCCCGCTTATACCCACCTAATAAATAATACTCCCTCCGTCTCAGCGGATTCTTTACGTTTACTTTTTCACATTTGTCGAGGAGCATATTACATCATCAATATCTTTCATTTTACATTTATAAAAATTATAAAAATTTGATATTCTTAATCTACTCACAAAGACGAATCAAACAAGATCCCACATGACTATGTTTCTTCTTATAGATTGTCGAGAATATTATAGATTTTCTTGACTTGTGAATAGTGTCAAAAAGTAAATGTAAAGAACCTGCTGAGACGGAGGGAGTAATATCTAATAGTAATATATAAGAATAATAAGATAAAATAAATATAACTTAAAATAATAATAAAAAAAACTTTTAATAAATTAAATCTATCCTACCCAGCTACCCACTTCCTCAGGCCCAAACAAGTAAATAAGTAAAATAACCAACTAACCCAGACTACCCACCTCTCCAGTCCAATAAGGCAATAAAATATAATTATTCGTAAATCGTTATCACTACATTCAAGTCATTCACTAACTACCCAAATTCCCCTAAATCCCCATTTTCCCAAACTGATAAAACAAACGGAGCTGAAGAACTGAAAATGAAGAAGTGAAGAGTATTTGTTGTGTAGTTCTGTTTACTGTTCTAGTACTCTGTCAGAATTTGGGCTTTCGGCTTCTGTTTGTGCATGTTTTTGGTGGTATATTTGTATGTAAAACCGTTTTATGGCTCCACGGACTCTAATTAATTGAATGTTAAAGCATTTTGCGAAAACTTATTTGTATAAGTAGTACGACAAATATATTTTAGATTTAAGATTTACATTTCTTAAGGAGATAGGCGGGTCAACCGCGGGTCCCCGCGGGGCGGGGATGGTTTTGAATAGTTCAACCCGCCGCGGGTCGCGGGTCGCGGGGCGGGCGCGGGTGCGTATTAAAATTTCGCGGGGCGGGCGCGGGTTGACCCCCTCCGCACCCGCCCCGCCCCATTGACATCCCTACACTTACCTTCTCTCTCAAAACCTATTTACCCCACCGCTCGAAACAATAGATAATATCCAATGTAAAATCAAACCTGACCCTATAATAACAATCAAAATTAAGTATACATACATGTTACTTTATCAATTTTTGAGCTCTTTTCACAACATTTGTGCCTTTGTTATTATCACATAAAATAGAATTTTGAAAATAAATTTATCTACCTATCTACTTTGTCAATTGTTCTAATCATTCAGTAGTACATACGTATCTTTTTTCCACACCTTTTAGGTATTCACCATACCCTTCTAACATAACTACCTAACTTGACTAACATAATCAATCGTAACCTAAACAGCCTTAATATCTAGACATTTTCTTATACAACTCACATCACACTTTTAAATGTCGAAGAGTGACCCTATCCCCAAAGATATTTACCTCCTCCCTCGAGATCTATTTATCCCCATCCCTAAACAAATCGACACATCCAATTTAAAACCAACCCCTACCTTACAAGGCAATAGTGGTGGTCAATAGTGCGAGTTGGCCGGGTTCGGGACGGGTTGAGGGGCGGTGTGGGTTCAAGGTATGGGGACCCAGACACGGCACGGGGTCAGGGCGGGTCTTGGGAAGTGTGGCTCGGACCCGACCTAGGGCGGATTGGGGGGCGGGTCTGGCGGGTCTTGGGCGGGTCTACGGGCCAGCTTCCGGTCCGGGCTCCAAAATTGGACCCGGACCCGGTTACTTCACACAGACGGGGCGGGACGGGTTTGGACCCGGGTGAGGCGGGGCGGGTTAGATCCGGTTCAGTGGCGGGTCGTGTCCGGGTGGCCAATGTCGACCCGCACTCTTGACCAACCCTACAAGACAATGTCACACTATATAGAATAAGTTGAAAATATGAAGGAAAAAAAGAATATGTACTATAATAAACTAAAATTTGATACTAATTAAAAAATAATTTTGATCTTTTTATGGTTTATTCTATCCGTCTCAGGAACACCTATTATTTGTCATTACTTTGTTGTTTATGAAGATCTTCTATTACTCACTTGCATTTCATCTCATTAACAGAATTATTCCACTTAACTCACCCACATCAGAGCATTATGTTCTTTAATATTTATATTTATATTTATACTCCTTAAATCGTAACTTGACAACCCAACTAACCAACTTGATCATCATAATCATAAATTGTATTCTTAAACATCCCTAACCAGTTACTTGTACTACTCAAATAACACTCTCAAACGTCGGAGAGTAAGCCTACCCGAAGACACCTACTTTTTTCCTCAAAATTTATCTGCCTCCAAACATGCTCGAAAATAAATTTCAACAACTACCCGAGTTTCGACCATGAGTGATTTATCGCATAACACCATGTATCTGATGTATGTGATGTTACTATATAAGTACGTGCATATATTGCGTGTGCTTCGAGTTGTTTAAAAGAGTCCATTTAACTTGTATGGATTAGTTGTTATTAACTCGGAGTGCAAGTGTACAACATATTTAATCTGTTAAGTTAGATTTGCCATTACTAGTTTACTACTCAGTATAGTAATCCAGTATCCATCAACTTCAACCAGTAAATCAATAGGAAATGTGAACATATGTGTTGGTACAACATTCAACCAATTCCTGACCCGAACATGAAATCGAAAACCACAAACTCCTACATACAATTTCGAATCTGCAATTAATCCTAGATTTTAAAATTGGCTTCGACAATGGCATGTTTTCGCTTAGGGTACCCCAACCCAACCATATGATTCAGGTACACCTTCCCATCCTTGACAGTTGCGGATGTGGCTATCCGGTGCATAGGCCCCCAATACTTGGCAACCACGGACGCGGTCTCCCAACCATCCGAGCTTTCTAGAAGCTGAGCCGACGGATAACTCCCAGCAACCACAATCTTACTACGAGACAGAACCTCTATCCCATCTCCCATTACAATTGACCCCTTCACTAATTTCACCACTTTTATAGCATCATCCCCCTGCTTTAGGTCAATCTTGTACAATGTCCCGGAAAATGTATGAATTAAGAGTAAGTAACCGTCCGGGTGGTACACAATTCCGTTCACGCCTACCAAATTCTTGTACCACTGTTTGAAGGAAAAGAGTGGACTTCTTATGGTAGTTAACAATTGTCCTTCTGCATTCACCTTCCAAATCTTGCTGGATTTTACATCCGTCACATAGGCATTACCTTCGTTGTCCACCGCTACATCATCTGCGAACGATGTTTCATCAGCTGCACAAAATCTTAGTGTTGTTAGGCTTAGCCAAGTATTTCAGGGAAACAATGTAATGAGATATCTACACCAAGTGTTACAGTACATTTTGGTAGTCGCCAACTCTTTCCTAGGACGGTATTATCCCATTTACAATAAAACGGCTTAAATATGCTTTCAGTATATATCTTTTGTTAGTTTATGAGCATACCGCTATTGTTCTCTATCTAACAAATTCGACCCTTTACATTTAAAATGGATATTATCGTCTTAAATAAGAATTAATGCGCAAAACCGGGTATATTTAGGCCCACATCTAACAAATTGAGCACCGAGGGGTTGAGCTGGACAACGTAGCGGCCAGCCCGACCCAGCCCTGTTACGTGGGCCAATTTTTCTAGCCCACACAGGGCTAGGCTGGGCCAGCCCATCTCGGTAGCGAATAGGGCCAGGGCCAGGGTCAAATTTTGTCAGCACAACCCTATTCGCAGCCCTGTGTAAAATACAGCTCAGCCCACTAATAAAATAACACAACTAACACAAATACAACTCACAAACACAACTAGCAATCTATAGGGCTGGGCCAGGGCTGACTTTTCCTGACCCAGTCCTATATTATTTCTGGGCCGTGCCAAGACTAGCTTTCTTCAGCTGGCCCGCCTCTGACCCGGCCCGAGCCAGCCTATTGTACAGCCCAACCTAGGGGTGCTATATTCTGAGGCCATGAACATCTTGACCAAGTCATTGAAATTCAAAAGTGGGTAGTATTATTATATTCCGAATGCACACAGTAACACCCACCACTTGCCACTTTTATCATTTTTGTTGCCTTACAAAACGGCCTATCCAGCTTATCACGTGAGTGCACAACCCAAGATGCCATATGGTCTAACCAAAAACAGCATGTCTCTTGTGACATACAATTCGTCATAAGATTGTGATACGTTAAATACTATACATGCAAATAAATGAGATAAAATAAATTATTATCAATCCACAATAGTAATACTTAAACCGTCAAAATTTGCGACAGATATGCCAAGTTTTACTTAATTAATGTTGATTTTAAACATTTTATTTTTTATTAATATGATGCTATAGTTTTTTTTGTTTTTTTATTATATATTTTTTTTAATATGATGCTATAGTGTTTGAACTCACCTCATAAATATCACTTCCAAAATTTGTACAGTATCTATCAAGTTAGTTGACATCTAATTACTGATGTAAACATTAACGTAGTGTTACTATGTTTCAGATGAACACAACGATTATCAGAAGGCAACGATCAAAATGTCATCTTTACGAGTTTATTATTGTGTACTGGGGACAGGGGCGTTCATAGGATTAGAGCAAATATATTGAATGAAAAAAATAGAGGGGTACTAAACACATTTTACTTTAGTTTAATACTCCCTAGTTTTCAATACAACAAAATCAGAACCTTAATCCCAAAATATTTTGAGGTCGGTTGACATGAATCATCATTTGAAACCGTCAACGTACGTTTTACGTGTTTAATATATTTAGATACAAATTTGTAAAATTATAAACGTTATATATTTTCAATGTAATCGTAAAGACGAATTAAACAAAAATCCAAATGAATATATTTTTTCTTACGTATTGAGAGCAAATTGAAATTGAATGGAAAAAAAATGGAGCGAGTAAAAATAAAACACAGTTCTCAATTGAATCCAGACACTATTAGTATTATCCTTTATAAGACGAAAATGAACAACATCTTTCTTATAATTAGTAAGTCTTGCTGGTGACGCAACATTTATGACGAATATTTGTGAGATAAAATGGATACAAAATGAGTTAATGGAGAAAGGCGACTACATAAATAATGTCTCTGAAAAAGTGGATATTTTGTGACGGATATATCCGTCACAAATGAGTGTGAACTATGCGTGTTGACCCTGTGACGGAAAGGCAAAATGATACTTCCTCCATTCCAATCAATTCTATAAATTTGCTTTATTCACGTTTATCAATATTCGTATTCTTTTGTTAATATCTTTAGTTACATATTGATAAAAATTATAAAAATGTGATATTCACAATATACTCGGTAAGACAATTTAAACAAGATCTCACCTGACTATCTTTTATGTTATATATTAAAAATTGTGTCGAAAATTTACTCGACTTATAAATAGTGCCCAAAAAGTGAAATGTATAGAATTGATTGGAATGGAGGAAGTAATAAAATGAGGAGCATAAAAGGAGAATAATGTGAAAAGATACGTACAGGGAGAAGAAAGGTGGGCGAGGAACAAGCGTTGCCAAGAGGTTAAATCGTAAGCAGCAAGACCACTATATCTATTCCCTTTAATATCCCCAACCGCAACCAACACACGGTTCCGAACCCGATCAATGGTGAACCCAACGGACGCATTTCCTGTAAGGTCACCGTCTTTGACCACCGTAATTTCATCTAAAACACCATTATCAGCATCACCCTCAGCTGGAGGGTTGAGCACTCCTAGTCCGCCTTCCAAGTAGGAGACGATGAATCGACGGTTGAGATCGTCCCACTGAGCGCATTCTCGGAACCAGCTGTTGCTGTGGTATTGGTACACGTGGCTGGAAGGTGGCACCTTTTCTAGTGCTATGAGTATGCCTACGGGAATGGCGGAGATGATAAAGAGTGTTAACAGGAATTTGGGTGAGAATATGCAGGAACACCACCCCATTCTTCTTCTCAATTCTCACTCTTTTCTAGTTGGGAGTAATAAAGTGAGAGAAAGGAGGTATGTTTTCTGTATTTGTAGGGGCCTAGGTGACATGATCGGACTCCAATCTTTTTCCCATTTTTCGTGTGTCGTCTATTTCACCAATACTCCCTCCTATTCTCAATAACTGTCCCATTTCGGGTTGGGTACGAGAATTAAGGAATTCATTTGTTTAATGTAAAGTAATGTGTGGTGTGAGAAGATTGGAGAGAGGGAATGTATTATTGATTATTATTGTGAGTAGAGGTGATTAAAATAAGTAATGTTGTGGGGTAAGGTGGGTGTATTATTGTGAATTAAAGTGATTAAAATAAGTGTAAACATTTACCAAAAATAGACAATGGGACATTTAGGTGAATAAACGAAAATGGACAATGGGACAGTTATTGAGAATAGGAGGGAGTACAATTAAAGACTAGATTAAAAAAAGTAAGGGGTAAAATGATATATTATGAAAATCACAAATTCTTATTTGCAACGGCACTATCTGTCGCAAGCTTGTGACGGATACCGTTTACTCTCACAAAATACCCACTTTTTCTCTCTCTTCAACACTATTCATGTGGTTCCCTTTCTCCACTAACTCATTTTCTATCCATTTTATCTCACAAAATATCCGTCACAATTCGCGACCCGTCGCAAGCAAGACTTACTATATGAAAATTTCATGAGTTGAGTGATACACTATTGTCAACTATGTTACTTTTCTTCAATGTAAAAATTATTACTTTTATTATTATTGTATACTCCCTCCATTCAAATTCACTCTACCCTCTCTCTTTTCATGTTTGTCAACGCGCATTTTATGTGGTAAATATTGTTAGTTACGTATTTTCAAAAATTATAAAAGTTAGATATTAATAATATACTCGTAAAGACAATTAAAACAAGATCTCACAAATATAATTTCATTTACTTATCGAGAAAAAATCAGATTTAAATGATCGTTTATGAATAGTGTGTAAAATAGAAAGGGATAGAGTGAATTCGAATGGAGGGACTATATCCCAAAACTGCATCCCGAGTTATAGTCTATTAGGTCCATGCTGAGTTTTGCCCTGAATACAATGTCTTTTTTGAAAATGGTACTCATTTCTAATAAATCAATAATAGTTCACTATAAAGGATAATATGGAACAAAAGATTGAGATAAAACCTAATCACAAATTGAGAATTTGCGCTAAAATTGACAAGGTTTGGAGATTTCAATCCGGATCTTTTATCCCTCTTTCATTTTTTTTATTTTGACTTTGTTTGGTAAAATATTGACCAAATTTCAGCATCATATTTGAAAGATTTAATATGTTTGACTTACCAATATGCTATTTAGAGTGTTTGGTTAATGACATATTGAAATAGTATATTGGGGTCCAATATGCTGCTCCTACCAGCATATTGGCTTAGCATATTAGAAAGAAAAAATATTGTCTCATTTACCCTCTTAATAAAATAATACATTCCTTTTATATATTTAATAAATAATTTTTCATGTCCTTATATGTCATTTTATAAAGATTTAGACAATCTGCTAATCTAAACTGTCAATTACCAAACAGCTCTAAAATAATTCTGCTAAATAAATCTGCCAGTCAAATCCGCTAAATCATTCTGCTAGTCAAATCTGCTTCTATCAATATTAATCCGTTGTTTACCAAACATGGCCTTTATGTTCAATTACCTTAATTTTCTGACACATCCTTTCTATAATAAAGTATCTAAAATCGTGAGATACAAGATAAAATACGAAAATAGGAGAAGAAATACCGACTCTAAAAATTCATTTCATATTCATCATGTTTTAGACAATGAAAGATTTGTTGCTTTTGTTCTACTAAGGCCCTGTTCTTTTGGACTTCAAGTCACTTAACTTAAGTTCACTTCAGATCCTATAAGTTCAGTTCAGTTCAGTTCAGTTCCTATAAGTTCAGTTCAGTTCCTATAAGTTCAGTTCAGTTCAGATCCTATAAGTTCAGTTCAGTTCAGTTCCTATAAGTTCAGTTCAGTTCCTATAAGTTCAGTTCAGTTCAGTTCAGTTCCTATAAGTTCAGTTCAGTTCAGTTCCTATAAGTTTAGTTCATATAAACTCAATTAAGAAAAGTTATATACGGACTATTATATTTAACAACCGATACAAACATTTCCTTTAATTATTCGATACACGTCATCTATAAAAAAAAACAACTCATTAATAATTTACCCGTCTTTTACTCTCTAATTAATGTCAAACTATTATCCTCATTAATGCCAAAAAAACAACAACTCTTCATACGACGCCCTCACCCTCACCAATTGTCACTCTCCCATTAATCAGTTTCTTTATCACCATTGTTAGAGAAAATAAATGGTTAGAGAAAATTGTAATAGTGAATTATTTTTTATCTAATGTAATTGTAGTATAATGTATGAACTATGAACAAACCATTATATATAATATTAAAAATATTTTAAACTACCTTGTGTTTTAGACTAATTTTTTATCAATGTCATCTATTGGATAATAATAATAATAATAATAATAATAATAATAATAATAATAATAATAATAATAATAATAATAATAATAATAATAACAACAACAACAACAACAATAACAATAATCCCATAATAATAACAATAAGAATAATAATAACAATAATAATAATAATAACAACAATAATAACAATAATAATAATAAGAATAATAATAATAATAATAATAATAATAATAATAGTTAACTTAAATTAAAATAAAGTTAATTAAGTTCGGATTTTATAAGTTCAGTTCAGATTCTATAAGTTAAGTTAAGTTCAGTTCAGATCCTATAAGTTCAGTTCAGTTCCTATAAGTTCAGTTCAGTTCAGTTCAGTTCAGTTCCTATAAGTTAAGTTCAGTTCCTATAAGTTCAGTTCAGTTCAGTTCCTATAAGTTCAGTTAAGTTCAGTTCCTATAAGTTCAGTTCAGTTCCTATAAGTTCAGTTCAGTTCAGTTCAGATCCTATAAGTTCAGTTCAGTTCAGTTCAGTTAAGTTTCAGTCCAAAAGAACAGGGCCTAACAAATACGTAGTATTTACCTACCTATTTTATTCTTATGGAATTATATATCTATTTTATTCTTACCGAATTACATATTTGTGACGACATTTTCAATCTACTTTGTGCATTTATATGATTTTGAACATTTCTATGGCCGATGTTTGATAACTTTGACCATAAAAATCAAAATAAAAGGTATTCTGAAATGAAAAAGTAAAGTGATTTCTATTTGATAATTCTTTTTCTTCGTGTTATGTGACCATATATTATAGATAAAGTTGATTATAGTTTCATTATGTTTCAAATGTTTTTATCCTAAAAAGTTTGTGGATCGATAAAGATGGCAACATCATCAAATGATACAGATTGAAAATGGTTAGAAATGGAGTAATAATGAGGTAGCAAACCGTACAAAAATCACTAAATTTGGAGTTTATTGTCAATTTATTAGGAGGCAGTGAGAGATTGGTGGGAAGATGAAAATGAGTTGGAGGAGTTAACTTTGTGTGATGTACAATTGTACATCAATGTTTTCAATTCATTTCATCCGAATGCATAGTAAATTCCTGGTAGGAGAGTAGGAATTGGTAGATGTAATTAATAGTTGAAAATGTATTGTAATTTTTATTTTTATTTTTTTGGTTTTTTTTATAAGGTAAGGAAATTAGGATCTTCTTGGATATGATCAATTTATCTCATCTTTTCGAATGAGTAAGGTAAGTTGATGAAAATGTATTGTAATTGTTAAAATTATACGAGTACAAATTTTCGTTTATGAGTTTATGACGGACAAGTTTATAACCTCTCACAAGGTTCAAGTTTATGGATTGATGTTAGTCTGGATTGTATTAACGATGCTCTAGCAAACAATTTCGTTCTTATGCATAATGAATAAACAAACCTTTTTACCCTAAAAAAAAAATGAGGAAGGAAGTGGGAGAAGAGTTGTTACAGCCTACAGGTCATAATAAACATGTCATGTTATTTCTGACTTAATTTCAACTCATTTCATTTTTTCTCAGTGTTATTCCGTTTTATTTCAATTTAGTTTTATTGAGTACAATTCAACTAATCTCTCCACAAATTACTTTTATTTCAACTCTAATTAATTTAGCTTAGTTTATTTAATTAAGTTCACATCAATTCGGCTCTATTAAGTTCAGTTATCTCATTTCAGCCTCAAAAACATGATTTTATTGAATTAATTAATTAAGCAAAGATAGAAAATAATTTATATATTTTCAATCATATAATAAAAAATACATGCCGAGTATAAAAACCAAGTACTCCACTTGCTTCCCCGTGTACTCTCCCAGTCCCACATACGGTTTGTAAGAGGTCACAATTCACAAGCACTAGTTGACAATTACGGAGTTATATTATCATTTTTGGTATATAGTCATTGTCTAATAGTCGCAATTCGCAATGCGACCTTCAACAAAGTTCCAGCGAAAAATGATTTCGCTTTCCCCTATATGCTTTAATATAAATAGAAATGAGACCGTAATGTCGAAAACCGTAAATTCACTTACACATAGCCACATAGGTTACAAAAATGAGGGTTCCTCTAGCAAACACGAGTACAAACACAAATAAAAGAGACTCGTGCACCCCGTGCTCCATTACAATCAATTGCACTCCACTCGTGGGATTGCTTTCTAGTTTACCACACCACTTTACCACATACTAGCAAACATAATTCACTTAATTAGTCGCGCATTTTTCTAACGTGTATTATAAGAACATATTAATAAGCTTAATTAAAGGTTATAATATGTTGGGGAAACGTCATGTAAACCAGCCTAACCAGGTGAGGGATTAGTGTTACTGAACCACGAAACTAGGAAAACAGATGTACTACAAATGTAAATAACAAAAATATCACAAATTCTTATTTGCAACAGCACTATCCGTCGTAAGCTTGTAACGGATACCGTTTTCTTTCCTAAAATACCCACTTTTTCTCTCTCTCTCCAACACTATTCCTGTGGTCCCATTTCTCCACTAACTCATTTTGTATCCATTTTATCTCACAAAATATCCGTCACAAATGGTGACCCGTCGCAAGCAAGACCTACTACAAAAATATAATGATACCACAATTTATCACGTGGAAACCCTTCTTAACTCAGGGAAAAACCACGGCTCTCATGACAAATTAATTCACTTAATAAGATATTACAAAGTTCGTAAAGTACAATCTCTCACACACTAGTATTTGTCACTTTCTCTCAAACTTTGTGTTGGTCGAATATTCTCTAAATATTCTTGTACATATAAATAGCTTTCATTACTTGCATTTACTTAGCACATACTGAAGAGGCATAGGCTGTAAACGAGGGTATAGCAATAGTTTACGGTTTTGGCTAGCTTTGCTCTTAAGTTGTATATATACTCACTTCCTCTTTGAGAAATGGACAGAACTCATCTTTTCTCACAAATAACATTGTTCAATTCTATATGGTATCAGGTGCAAGGTTTCAAAACCGAGCCCTATTTTTTCTGCAATGACAGGCGCCTCTTCCACGCCACATATCACCAAACCTGTTTATGCCCTCTCCAATTCCGATGGAGTCGCGGCCAAAATTACACACGTAATGCTCAAAGGCTCTAACTATGCGGAATGGTCTAAAGGGTTTCGTAACGGTTTGGGGGCAAAGAGGAAGCTCGGTTTTGTTGACGGTTCACTCACAAAGCCTCCGAGTGACTCGGAGGATCTGGACGATTGGGTTACGGCAAACTGCACGGTCATAGCATGGATCTTCAATACGATTGATCCCACTATTCGGTCATCGATTACATATCGAGATACCGCTGTCGAATTGTGGGATGACATTCGTAATCGCTTTTCTCGTGGCAATGGTATTAAAATTTATCAGTTGGAATCCGAAATTTCAGATTGTAAGCAACGGGATGAAGAAACTGTGATGGAATTTTACGGTCGTTTGAAAAAACTTTGGGATGACGTCAATGACTACGACGCTCTTCCCACGTGTGACTGCTCGGGTTGCAAATGTAATCTTTCTGTTAAATTGCGTGCACGGCGCGAGACACGGCATACTCGTCAGTTTCTCATGGGTCTTCTTCCTGCATATGCCACTGCGCGTTCTACTGTTCTTGGTTTAACCCCCCTGCCTTCCTTGGACTCTGTTTATTCACGAATGGTGCAAGAGGAGGAAGTACGAACTCTCACTCAGGATCGTACTGCTGCTATGACATTCGCTGTCCAGAAGTCGGGTTCCAAGCAAGGGCGACCACGTCTTAAGTGCTCTCACTGCAATAAACCGGGTCATAGTGAGCCCAATTGTTGGGAGAAATATGGGTATCCTGAGGGTCGTGAACCACGGTCTAGTTCTGCCTCCGGTAGCCTCACGGGAGGTTCCACTTCTACACAAACTAATGCCGTGTTCGGTGAGCCTTCCGTTGATACAAATCACGTTCGGTTGAGTGGTAAGCGCACAATCTCTTGGATTATCGATACGGGTGCATCTACCCATGTTTGTGGTAATCTAACTTTGTTCACTGATTATGTTGATATTTCGCCTCTTGCGGTCGGTCTTCCAAATGGGGCACGTCTGAAGGCTACCCATCGCGGCACTGTGACAATTAATAATAATCTCGTGTTGCTCGACGTACTTTATGTTCCGGACTTTACTTGCAACTTATTATCTGTCTCTCAATTGCTTGCATCCACTCAATTATGTATCCAATTCACTAATTCCACTTGTGTCATTCAGGACCCTATCTTGAAGACGAGGATTGGTGAGGGTGCTCTCGTGGAAGGGCTCTATCTTTTGCCTATGAACGCACCATGTCGTGTTAATGCAATCGAAGATGCGGGGAATGTTGCTCTTTGGCACAAACGGTTAGGTCATCCGTCTTTAAAGGCTATGGAGTGTCTTTCGTCTATTCGGAATTTTAAGCATTATTTGGATAATAATTCACATTGTGATGTTTGTTTTCGGGCTAAACAAACTCGATCCATTTTTCCATTAAGTACCAATAAAGCGGAACGTTTATTTGATCTTGTGCATTGCGATGTTTGGGGTCCTTATGATCCAAATCAGTCTTGTGGGTCGCGTTATTTCCTTTCTCTTGTTGATGATTATTCCCGAAGTGTGTGGATTTTTTTATTCAAATCTAAGGACGAAGTACCGCGTCTAATGAAAGATTTTTTTGCTCTTCTTCTTCATCAATTTAATGCCACTGTTAAGAGGGTAAGGAGTGATAATGGGACTGAATTTAAGCCTTTAATTCCCTATTTTCGTGAGCACGGTATAATTTTTGAGACTTCTATGGTCAAAACCCCTCAACAAAATGCTCGGGTTGAACGAAAACACCGTCACATACTCAATGTAGCCCGTGCCTTGCGTTTTCAAAGCTCTTTACCAACTAGCTTTTGGGGAGAATGTGTCTTGACAGCGGCTCATTTGATAAATCGCACCCCAACTCGTATTTTACAAGGCAAAACACCTTTTGAATTTCTCTTTGGTAAACAGGCTGATTTGAACCTACTTCGCATTTTTGGATGCTTAGCTTATGCTAAAAATTTACATCCGTCTGATAAATTTGATAGTCGAAGTAGGCGTTGTGTGTTCCTTGGTTATCCATTCGGTAAGAAAGGGTGGCATCTCTTTGATCTTGAGACGGGTACATATTTTCAATCCCGTGATGTTCGGTTCGTTGAAACTGTCTTTCCGTTCTCCTCAAATTCAGTTTCTGGTCATATTGATGATGGGGGTACTGTTCTAGAGGATTTCGTGCCTCCGGAGGACATTGATCCTGGTCTGGGTGGTGTCCCTACGGTGGGCAGGGGGGGTGAACAAGGCTCCATCGCGGCAGGGGCTGATGAGAACAGGCCTGCCTCTGACTCTATTTCTGTAGAAAGCACCAAACATAACAATAGCAGTACCGCGTCTGACCTTGCTACCCCTACAAATCCGAGTTCTACGGTTGGTGATTCAAGTAACGAAATTTTGGGGCGTGGGAAGCGTGAAAAAGTTCCAAATAAAAATCATAAGGATTATGTTCGTTGGGATTGCATTAACACGTCTTCAAAAGAGTCACCCTCCGCCAATTCCGTCTCAGGTAGTTCTTTTCCTTTGACTCATTTTGTGAATTACGATAATTTTTCGCATCCACACCGTCACTTCCTTGCAGCTTTGACTCGGGATGTCGAGCCCAAATCATTTAAGGACGCCATGGGTGATCCACGATGGAAACAGGCCATGACCGAAGAGATTACTGCCCTCGAGAAAAACAATACTTGGACAGTTACTGATCTTCCATCCGGAAAAGTTGCCATTGGGTGTATGTGGGTGTTTAAAATTAAACACAATTCCGACGGCTCTGTGGAACGGTTCAAAGCTCGGCTCGTAGTGCTTGGTAATCATCAAGAAGCAGGAATTGATTTTACTGAGACTTTTGCCCCGACAGTAAAAATGGTTACGGTGCGCACTTTTTTAGCTGTTGCTACAATTAAACAGTGGGAGCTTCACCAAATGGATGTGCATAATGCTTTCCTTCACGGCGACTTGTCGGAAGAAGTCTATATGCGCATGCCACCGGGTTTTAGTAAAGGGTACGAAGGAAAGGTTTGTCGCCTTCGCAGGTCTTTATATGGGCTCCGTCAAGCTCCACGGTGTTGGTATGCTAAACTTGCTACAGCTTTATCTTCTTATGGTTTCATTATGAGTGCTTCCGATAATTCTTTGTTCACTTTTCGCAAAAATGGGATCGAAATTTACGTTCTCGTTTATGTCGATGATTTAGTACTTGCTGGCAATAATGGCAATGCTATTTCTACGTTCAAGTCTTATTTGAGCAAATGCTTTCATATGAAAGATTTGGGAAAGTTGAAGTATTTTTTGGGACTCGAAGTTGCACATAGCTCGAAGGGCCTATTCGTTTGTCAGCGGAAATATACCCTCGACTTATTATCCGAAACAGGCCTTCTTGGTTGTAAACCGGCTAGTGTTCCAATGGATGAAAAACACCAATTAGCACTTGCTAAAGATGCTCCCCTTGAAGATGGCGCCAAGTATAGGCGACTGGTTGGTAAGCTTATTTATTTGACCCTTACACGACCCGATATCTCCTACTCGGTTCATATTCTGTCTCAATTCATGCAAAAGCCGACCACTGTTCAATGGGAAGCTGCTTTACGCGTTGTTCGGTATTTGAAGGGCCATCCCGGTCAGGGTCTCTTTTTTCGCGCTAATACGACCCTCCAACTCGAGGCGTATTGCGATGCAGCTTACGGGAGTTGTCCGCTTACTCGTCGTTCGATTACTGCTTATTTTGTTTGTTTGGGTGGGTCCCCTATCTCCTGGAAAACAAAGAAGCAAGCTACCGTATCCCTCTCTTCGACTGAGGCCGAGTATCGAGCTATGACTGCCGCCACCTGTGAAATTTTGTGGGTAACGGGTTTACTCGCTGGTCTTGGTGTCCATTTTAGCGAACCTGTTCGACTCCATTGTGACAATCAAAGTGCAATGCATATCGCCAATAATCCGGTATATCATGAACGGACCAAGCACATCGAAATTGATTGCCATTTTATCCGTACCCATATACGTAACGGTGTGGTGTTGCCTTGCTATATTCATACTCAAGCACAGTTGGCTGACATTCTTACCAAAGCTTTGGGTCGTCCTCAGTTCAAGGTTTTGCTCGACAAGTTGAGCATTTCCGACTCCCATGCTCCAACTTGAGGGGGGGTGTTGGTCGAATATTCTCTAAATATTCTTGTACATATAAATAGCTTTCATTACTTGCATTTACTTAGCACATACTGAAGAGGCATAGGCTGTAAACGAGGGTATAGCAATAGTTTACGGTTTTGGCTAGCTTTGCTCTTAAGTTGTATATATACTCACTTCCTCTTTGAGAAATGGACAGAACTCATCTTTTCTCACAAATAACATTGTTCAATTCTATACTTTGTCTCCTTATTATATCTAATGGAGGTTGAATACTCTATTTTCTCTCCTCAAGAACAACACAAATTCTTATTTGCAACGGCACTATCCGTCGCAAGCTTGTGACGGATACCGTTTTCTCTCATAAAATACCCACTTTTTCTCTCTCTCCAGCACTATTCATGTGGTCTCCTTTCTCCACTAACTCGTTTTGTATCCATTTTATCTCACAAAATATCCGTCACAAATAGCGACCCGTCGCAAGCAAGACTTACTACAAGAACAATAGGTATTCTCACCAAATTATATTAATTTGTTTTTCTTCTTTTTGTGTGTCTAAAACAATTAGCATCATCACCTATATGGAGTATATATTAACAAGTTCATAAAACTTCTAATAAACCATTAATTGTTTTAATTAAAACAATTCCATAACCCTTTTGTGGATTATATGTTTCTACTTTCAAACGTAAATAATTTACGTATTTGCTTGTGAAACTTTCCACACTTTATTTCAACATTTAATTGTTGGAGTTTTTGGAGATTAATCCAACAAATTCCTCCCTCGACCAAAAGCTCCAAACACCTCAACTATCTCGGAAAAGCGGACTTTCTTCTTTACGTCGGCCTTCCTTTTCACGCTATGTCCATCCACATAGCAAATATTGGTTTTCGTTTTCACCCCTCGCATTACCAAGCTTCTTCCACGGTATACTTTACACCACTTACCACTACCAACATATCGGTTTCCTTGATTTGTCAACATGCCCAAAAAAATAATGTTGGAACACACTTTAGGGACATACCTCACATTTAAAAGGTTCTTATGGTGTCATCACGGAGTTTCATTCTCATAATCCCTACACCCTCAACTTTTAATTTGAGATCGTCACCAACTTTAACATGTCCAAAATCTCCAATAGTTTGCAAAGTATCAAATGCTCCTTGGTCTTTACACACATGCACAGAGGCACCCAAATCTATCCCCCATTTTTCTTGACACCCCACCTTATCTTGAGTAGTCAGAAATATATCTTCATTACTACTATTACCACACACAACATTTGAAGAATCGCCTATATCACCAACTTCAGTTTTGCCCAGTTTTTCTCTTAAAGATTTCACACTTTTTATGTCTTCTTTCATTATTGGACAATTTCATTGAATATGACTCTTCTCACGACAACAATAACACTCCACATTATCCATATCCCTCGCGCTCGGCTTTGATCGATTTCTTTGGCCATCTCCATATCTTTGTGATTTTCTCCCTCTTTCATAACCATCTGTCAGTAGTGCTCCATCACTCCGCGTACTCCGGGGAAGATGTGTCATCCAAGTGACAAGGAAGAATGTAAACGATTTGATCAGATATATACTTGATTCTATATTATTTTGTGAAAAACTCACGCGTCCAATATATTATAGGATATATTGAGCCTATAGACAAGAATTTAGGAGGAAAAAAACGAGTTCAAAGTTAACCGATTTTGAAGGTTATTATTTACTTCGTCTTTTAGGCCGAAATGGTCATGGGATAAAAAATTCTCAAAATTCGCACCATAGTGTATAGATACCATATAAATATGACTCAATGTGTTAAATTGACATACGGTTTAAAATAGGCACGTTTAGAGGCCGTAACATTACTTTAAAGATCGTGTTTAAAATAGACAAAATAAGTTATGTACTTGATTCTATATTGTTTTGTGAAAAATTCATACATCCAATATTTATTATAAGAGATACTGAGCCAATAGATAAGAATTCAGAAAAATAAATACAGGTTCAAAAATGACCAAAAATAGACGATTTTGAAGGTTATTATCCGCCTCTTTTAGGCCGGAATAATCTCGAGATAAAAATGTATCGAAATTCGCACCATAGTGCCTTCATACCACATAAAAATGACTCAATGTTTAAAATTAGCTTAATCTTTTTTCATGTCCTACAATTTGAAATAACTAGACTAATCGACTTTCAGGGCATGAATTTTAAAAGTTACCCCGTACTTTAGTTCTAGTTGAACTTGGAATTATTTCCTGATTTAGTGACGTAAAAGGTGTGGTGATGGAAAAATTATAATTATAATTCACCGAAAAGAGAAATTGTTCAAAGTCGACTCTAAAATGAAGTACTAGGAAGTTTTCGACAACAAAATGAATTAACCCAAACCTCGGAACATTTATCTATTATACTCCGTATATGTCTTGCTCCAAAAGAGCCCAACAGGATCACTCAAAAGGATCCAAATGTACCACATCCAAACATCCAGTAGTTAAAAACTGTACAACCAGTAGTTTCACAGTAGCAGGCAACATATCCAGTATTCCAGTGGTCAAGTATGTTTCAATGTTCAATGAGAACAGATTATTGAAAGATCGATCTATCAGGACTCAGACACAAGTTCCGGACATAAGTGAGCATCTAAGGGAAGGACATCACAGTTACTTTATGGAGTAATCAAGGTTTTGTTGCCTTCAGAAAGTATTGTCATCTCATGCCATGTCGTATACATGGGTTAGGTGGCAAGTCCGGTTATCATAGTGTGGCCTTCAAAACCACTGACACAATTTATTCACAAAAGTTTTAGGAAGCGAAACTAGATTGATCATCTTGGAAAAACCACAACTTACCATAATGATGATCTCTGTAAAGAATACCCACCATGGATCATGGTCTAGATCCTCCACCTCGCTACAACCATCACCAGTGGAGAAGCTACGCTACTCTGGCGATCCAAATCAGAATATCACCCACTTTGTTCTTTCTTCAGGTAACCAATATCAGAATTTCATTCAGTTGTGTTTGAAACACAATGCTTCTGAAGCCACCTATCTGTTTCCCAAAGAACATGCATGATGCTTTCTCGAGATGAATAGCCATGGCTCTCATACGGAAGAACTACCAAGCGACACAGCGTCCCATGACCCTTCAGGGCATTATAAAATCGGTCTGACTGCGGCATTTACAGGTAGTGGCAACAAACACATACACAAGTCAATACACCACTTTACGGGAAGCCCGTAAACACATACACAAATAATATCGTTTTATGATCGGATGGAGGTTATAAAATTTCAGGGTGAGTTTTCTAGTTTCCATTTGAATTCCCATTCAGTTGTAATATAGGACTCTCGGGTTTCAATAAATAAAAATAGTGTTAGAACATAAAAACGTTCGACGGCGATGTGGCCCACAGAATTAAAGCGGGATGGATGAAATGGAAAAGTGCTACGGGGTTTTTGTGTGATAAGGGTATGCCCCAAAGATTAAAGGGGAAATTTTATCGTACGACGATTAGGCCTGCCTTACTTTACGGCTCGGAGTGTTGGGCCGTGAAACAATGTCACATTCATAAGATGAGTGTGGCAGAGATGCGTATGTTGAGGTGGATGTGTGGTCATACAAGGAAAGACCGGTTAAGGAATGAGGTGATTAGAGAGAAGGTAAAAGTGGCCCCAATAGAGGATAAGATGATGGAAAATCGACTAAGATGGTTTGGCCGTGTGGGAAGGAGACCTATGGACGCACCGGTTAGGAGGTTGGAGACCTGGGGTGCAGAAAAGGTTGCTAGGGGTAGAGGGAGACCTAAACAAACTTGGAGAAGAGTGATTGAGCATGATATGAGATTTCTCGGGCTTCAGGAGGGGATGGTGATGGAGAGGGCACTATGGAGGGATATGATACAGGTGGACTTCTAGCTTTTGTTGTTTTTATTAAGTTTTCTAAAAAAAATTTCTTTTTTGAATTGTTACATTCTTTTCCCCAAAACTCCTATATTAAATTTTACTTCGTTTTTCAAAATTACTTTAAACTTTATTCTTGATTTATTTTTTTGAGGTTTTTATACATGTGATAAGTTCGACTTAAAATCTATAAAACCCCTTTATCTTTCATTTTAGGTTTCACTTCACTTCCGTTTCTTTTTTCTTTTCTTTATTTTTTTTCTCTTGTCGAGATGAGAGTTCACCCTGGACGGTTCCAAAGGATGATTCATGTCAGCTGACCCCAAAATATTTTGGGACTAAGGCTCTAATGTTGTTGTTTGTTGTTTGTTGTTGTTGTAGTGTTAGAACATAAAAATGTGAAATCTGAAAAGAGCAATGTGTCAAAATCATTTACCTGCATTGTCAGTGTACCTTCATTACTATCTTCTTCCCCATGGATGATTAAAATAGGTTTTTTAATCTTATTAGCTGCCATAAAAGGGCTCATCTCTACATAAGTGTTTGTGGCCTCCCAGAGTGTTCTATCCTCAGCCTACCACCAACAGCAAAAAGAAAAAAGAGCAGAATTATATTGAAGGTGACTAAACCATTATTTCGTTGAGGTGCACAAAGTAATACTCGTATACAATTTAGTTACGAAAATTAGTAAGGCTGCTACCTGGAATCCAAAAGGGGTCAGAGTTCTATTATAAGCTCCAGATCGAGCAATACCACAGCTGAAGAGATGGGGAGCATGAGCTAGAAGGTTTGCTGTCATGAATGCTCCATAAGAGTGGCCTCCAACTGCTATCTTGCTAGGGTGCGCCACCTTCAAATCAATTTAAGAGCATGTGTTAATAAACAAACCCAAACCCAGTTAGAAATATCAATTTAAGTTTTTTTGAAAAGATTAAAAACTCACCCCTCGCTGGATGACTTCTTTGACGGCAGCCTCAGCGCTCGCAACAAGTTGTTCTACATACCTGGTGAATCGAATAAGATCTTCAGCTCAAGAAAGAAAGAAAATTCATGAAGATTTGGATCAAATGAAAACTACTTCATCATCACCTATCATTTGCTTCCTCATTGCCTTCACCAATGATAGGAATTGTAGGTCCAGACAAAACAGCAAACCTACAATGTAGTAAGGTAATAAATCAAGGAAAGTAATGGTGCACATCGTAACCATGAAAGACAGAAATCTACATGACAACTTATGAGATACACACCTTCTAGCCAACCAAAGAAGGGGAGAAGTCGAGGCTATGGTCGCAAACTCATTGGGAGAACCACGTACTTGACCAGCAGCATCTTTGCTCTTGAATTCCCCAGGATAAGACCAAATGAGACAAGGTAAAGGTCCATCTTTTGAGGGATCATACCCTTGTGGCAGGTATAGTGTTGCAGTAAGTTGCACCCCATCTTTTCTTTCATACCTGATCATCTCCTTATGTATTGAAGCCAGCTGGGGATATGGATGGGGAAAATTTGTAATTTGACACGTCTTTTTATCAGGCCAACTTTGTACACAATATTGGGCATTTTCGGTTTTAGATTCCTTTGTTGTGAGTATTTTCAGTTGGTGGAGAAAGATATCCCCTTCATTCTGATCAGACATTAAGGTTACAACTTTTTCATAATATTTCTCCTTGTCACTCTCCCATATTCTCTCTTTCTTGCCTGTATTACTGAAAAGAAAAGGTGTATGTGTTAGACTAAGAAAGAAAACACAATACATTAACACAGAATGACTTCGTCATAACCTAAGAATTGTGACGACTTTGGTTCCACTGAAATGGAAACACCAGTTCGGAGATGGCGGTAGTGGGGGGTCAGATGGAGGCATTATAACCACTGTGTCAACAAAAGAAAGTAGTTGTTTTCAGATGATCCAAAGTGAAAATTGCCTTGAGCATTGTATCAAACAACTACTACTTGATACTTCACAATAAAAAGAAGCACACCAGTTTAGTAAGCCATTTTGCTTTATTCCATCATCATCACTGATGAGTCTTTGGCTACATTAAAAACGAAGAAGCCAATGCATAGATATATTGAAAAATAACCTTATAGCACTCACATGTCCAATAGATCGAGGAATGGGATGTTTCCCTGGGGGGTAGCCCCCTTGCCACTAAGTAAAAGGTAAGTTGCATCATCATTCTCCTTCTGTATCCTTGCAATCACATATGATCCATCAGCTGTTCTCCGCAACATAGGAGAACCAGGATCAGAATACACATCTTCACTAGATCTTTCAAACAATATCCGTGGACTAACATCTTTGCTTCCAGGAGATATAACCCAGGTGCGTGTTTTCCTCGTTTTATACCAAAATTCAGACACTAGAGCCAGAGATTCGTCACACCAAGATATACCCCTGTCAAGATAGGGTTCAGATGAACAAATTTCAGACATCCATTAAAAGTCTAAGGCACAAACACAAGTAGCAAAAATCAAAGTGACAGGCACAAAATGAGTTGACAGTTAATACCCATATCGAAGATCAAGTTGGTGCAATATGGTCGGTTGTTCATCTTCACTAGCTTCAGCTGGTTGCATATAAACAATATCTCGAGGCGAAACTTCCACCTTTGCATCACCACCATCTTGAGTCTCCACCCTAGAACACAACAGTATCAGGTATTGCAAACCCGAGGAAGAGCTGTAAGATGACAAAACTAACGGCGCAATTTATAGCACTACCATCGATGGACCATTGCATAAGTTGAAATTAACTATTGAGATCCCAAGAGAAAAAGTGAAGTCTTTTGGTTCAAACGGCATAGCAGAAACTATAGCGGTATAGCCATCAAAAGGCATGGAACTATCACTAATGCTAAGGAATCTCCGAATCTACATGTCTCTAGAAGGCAATATTCTTACTTCTAAAGATAACTGTTCACCAAAACAAAATATTTTAAGTCTAATCACGTATAAGTTAAAAAGAAAATAAAGAGATTCTTAAATAGAAACTGAAAAGCAATGAACAAAATTTGAACGCACGCATACAAAAGTGGAAACAGCCAGGGGAAAGGAAAATACTGGTCTAAGTGGTCTTCTCTAAGCAGGAAGCTCAATCTATCCTATATCACCATAGTCTCCTATATGTTAAGGACCTCTAGGCTCTAACATGAAGGACAGTTTCACATACAACGGGTGAAATGAAATGTCTAACCCAGAAGGAAAAAATTGATACTGACTTCAAAATACCACTACTCAATCACATTGCCAACTAGCTTACCTTGTAGACATACAAAGCATTAAAGTTGATGAGCAAGGGTCTTTAATTTATTCAAATCAGTAGAAACACACAAAATACAAATAAAAGTATACCAATAAAGAATCGAGGGCTTATCTGCTCTCCAATTTATAGAACGCATCCCTTGCCGCACACTACCATGGGCAATAGGAATATTCTCAGCCAAAGGCAGATCACAAAGTTGTCTCACAAATTTCCCATTAGCTGTCCAAAGGTCAACCTTCTTTGGAAATCTTCCGCAAGGTACAGTGTAAGAGTATGGCCTGTGGAGTGAAGTAACCATCACGTATTTTTTATCAGGGGAGGGATCCAGTGATGTATAGACAGCTGGTTTTCCAAAAGCTTCTATCTTTCCATCCAGGGAAGCTAACACGAGTTGTGAAGTTGCATAATAATCAAACAGATGTGCGTCGTATTCATCTTTCAACAAATCTTGGTAGGTTCTAGCTTGTATGGTGCTTTTTTGCTCGTTTGATTGTATCTTAGGGCCAGGTGGGACCAAAGGCTTCTTAGGGGGCTCTCCACGACAGGTTGGAATGGTGCATATCAATAGAGTTGAGTCACCTACCCAAACAAAACTTAAAAGCATGGAGTCAGCAACTTGGTAGTGTAGATTTCCATCATTATGAATTCACTACATTTTCATATGGTGTATATGTCATGTGAAATGCAAGTACAAGCAACTGGATGAACAGTTGAACCTCCGAACTGTTGAGAGGCTACTTTTTTTTGTTCTAGAGTCAAAACTAATGCAAAATAGAAAATGCAGTGGATTGGTGCTATTAGATGGAAGGACTACTTGGAAACTTGCCATCGTTTCATTAAACAAATAACCAAGTGATAGCAATTAGCAAGCACGTACTTGTCAAAGACAGCATTTATGTAGATGTCAGTTGACTCAAACAAAGGTTTTGCTTGTCCTATTACCACGTCAGCAACCCATAAGCGGAGCTTGCTGCTACTACCATTGTCCTGCTCCAGAAAGCCACCAAAATAAAGCTTGATTAGTCAATCTTGATATCTACATTATGTAAATTATGTAATCTAAAAACAGAAGGTCTTGGATGACCATCACGTATGTTAGATCAACCATTTTTTTTTTGCTGTTTTTATCTAATTAATTAGAGTGACTCGTAATTTTTTGTGATCTACGAAAATAGAGGGGCAATTGGGCCAACTATCCACTATTGAAAATGGACGGTTACACTACATAATAGATAACTCAGTTTTAGCTTAAATCCCATTCAGCATATACGACATTTAAAGTAGATACAGATGAAAGCCGATTGAAGATGATGCAAAATCAGATAGCTAGAAGCCTAGAAGTGGACTTGAAAGAATTTTATAACTGAAGCATGTTAGATACTATGATATTAGAACTCAAAATATGAATTATAAATCATCACCAGAAACCAGTATAATTCATCACCAGCAACCAGTAACCACTAAGTGCAGGCAGCAGGAAAAATGAAGTAAATGGAAAAAACCATTAAGATCGACAATAGAAACTATGTAAAGACCTTTTCCTACCTCATCAACTCGTACAACAAATGCTAGATGTTTACCATCACTTGACCTGGCCAAACATCACAATTCACATCAGACGAACATCCACAGAAAGCATATTTAAGGAGAAAAAAAAGTTCTGTTACTACCAGGTAACAAAGTTGATCTTAGCACCATCAGGTAAGCCATGAATTGCCTTTTCTATCCCGAGAGTACCGTCAGTCATCAATTGATGAATGCTGATACCTGTATAAAATGACCTGCACATGTGCATAACTGCATATATGAGTACTTACATTTAACAAACCATAGATTGTGTGAAGTTTTTGCATATAACTACTCACATACGACTCCTAGTGTTGCAATTGACATCAACACGAACACCAGCAAGCTTTGCTTCTGGTCTAGCAAGGTCTGCCAGAGGAGGTAGAGATCTTCGCTTGAGAAATAATATCTTATCTCTCTGAGGAGAGACAAATAACGCTGGCAAAGGAGGAGCATCAACAATTTCCCTTAACTCAGGCGGAGGAAGCTTATATCCATTACTCGCTGCCAAATCATCTACGGGTACAAGACAAAAAATAATATGTAACTAGACGGCCATAACATGAAAACAAAAAAACAATAACATCGAGTACCAACAAAGTGGACAAAGAAAATTTCGAGCAGAAACGAGTTGGAACCTAAACTTAGTCAATATCAGGTTCATTGACAACCCTAACTCAATCAAGAATATTCAATGGACTCCGTTCCAGAGGGCTACATTTGAAGATCATAATACCGCTTGGGACAACTTAGAAACAATAAAATAGCGGCAATTTAGTTATAAATGAGTTGAAATTGACAAGCCTAAGTGGATGGTGGCAATCACAATATAGGCGGTGTTGCATCAAAATTGAAGTGAAGTGAACTAAACTTAACTAAAAAAACTCAAGTGTCAAACCCATTCAAACATATTCAATGGACTCGGTTCCTGAGGGCTACATTTAGGGTGTGTTTGGATTGAGAGATTTGGAGAGAAAAGAAAGGGAGGGAAAGTAGGTGATTTGAAATCACTCGATTGGATAGCAAATGAGCATAGAGGGAAATGGAGGGGAGAGATTTGGAGGGATCCATTTTCCCGCCTAATCAAAATCTCTCCACAATAGGCAAGATTTGGAAGGAAATTGTATCCAAACAACCACACTCCACTGCCCTCCCCTTCTCTTCTCTTCTTCCCCCTCCCCGCCCTTTCCCTCCACTTTTGCTATCCAAACACACTCTTAAAGGTGATAATAGCCGGTTGAGACGAGTCAGAGACGATGAAATAGGCGCAGTTTCGATATAAATGAGTTGAAATTGAGAAACCTAAGTGGATGCTGGCAATTTCAATTGAAGTGAACGAAACTAAACCGAATTCATATGGTTGCAGGATAGCCAAACCAGATACTACCTTCATCCTAATTCACTGTGAGAACTAGTGTAAGCAAGGATAAACAAATGATTGCGATAAAGCGAGTATTACATAGGGATTAAATGTAAAAAAAATAGAAAGCAAAAGTGTACCTTGATAAATGGAATCAGAAGCAGAGTGAGGAAGATTATGAGGCATACTCATTTAGTAGTAGATGATTTCCTTGAAACTGCAGAATGAATGAATGAATTAGCAAAAGCAAAACATATATTCACTTCGTCCCTGTCAATTGGCGTCCGATTTTCACACAAAAATCAAGAAAAGAGAGAAATAGGACAACATATTATCGGAATAAAAGGAGTATAATAATTATAAAATAATTGACTTTACAAAAGTCGAATCTTTTGTATACTTTTGGTTTTAATTGCAATTTGAAAATGTTGTTCTTGATTTGAGAATTTGATCGGCAGAGGGAAATATGGTTGTGGTTTGATCATAGTGTTTTCAGAGTGGCGCCATTGTTTGAGTGTACGCTTTGAGGCCCAGTTTTTATCAATGCACTCCCCATTTGTGACCCACTAATACAATCAACTACTCAAAATAGCCCGATAGCGAATAGGGCCAGGGTCAGGTCCGGATTTTGTCAGTCCAACCCTATTCGTAACCCTGTGTGAAATGCAGTCCGGCCCAACTCACTAATAAAACTAACACAAATATAGCCCACAAAAACAACTAGCAGCCCTATAGGCTAGGCCAAGGCTAACTTTTTCTGGCCCAGACCGGCCCAGCTCAACCCAGCGCTATATTATTTTAGGGCCGTGCCAAGGCTGGCTTTCTTCGGCCCGGCCCAGCCTATTGTACAGCCCTACTTGTAAGGTTAAAAACTTCGAATAAATATATTTGTGATTTTTAACATTGTTTCCACAACTAATATGTGACTTTCAAGTATTAAACACACATTATTATTTAAGACGGCACTTACAAGTGATGTAGACATTTTAAGTTACACAAATTCTCATTTGTGAAGGTTATATCCGTCGCAAGCTTGCATGCGTACCCATGTAGGGTAGATAAAACCAAAGCATAGTGTATTGGGAGTAGCAAACTACTTTGTCTTATCTACCTATATGGGTAGTATTTGACCTGTCGCAAACTTGTGACGGATATGTCCGTCGCAAGTACGATTTGTTGTTTAAGTTAAGTCGATCTTAGCTAAGTAAGTGTTAAATTAGAGAAGTTCATATATAAATAGAAATATCTAACACATAGCCCTTACGTGGAAGGGAAGCATTGGATATAACATGATAAAAGATGTAAGCCCTCCATTTACTCCCGCAATCACCACATATAATACCAAACGTATAACCATAAATCTCTTTTGCGTACGTAATTGTGTCATTACAACAAACAAAAAAAATGGCAAGCTTGAATGTTTCTATGAGCCCAAAAGTGGTGCTAGCAAGCAAGCCATCATGGAGAGAATACGAAACACCAAGGTTAGCCAACATGGTTACGTACGTTAGGAAAGAGAGTTTCAACGCTAGACGGGGATTGGTGACTGTGGTTCGAGCCTCACCAGATAAGTTGTCCGAGAGTATTGAGCAAAGCATCAAGGCCGCTCAGGAGACGTGCGCTGATAGCCCTGAGACCGGGGAATGTGCTGCTGCTTGGGATGAGGTTGAGGAGGTCAGTGCGGCTGCTAGCCATGCCAGGGACAAGGCCAAGGACACTGACCCGCTAGAGACTTATTGCAAGGATAACCCTGAGACCGACGAGTGCAGAACCCATGATAATTGATTCATACTCTTATCTCAATGAATGTACTATGATAGCATAGTTTGCATATGAATGAATATATCGCATATCAATATATTGTGTTGTATACGCAGTTTTCTTTGTTTCAATTACATTGCTACATGAAATTATTACTGTATAAGATTATGAGTAAGGTTTCGGTTAATATAGGAAGTTAATATAGGAAGTTAAATTGAGCAGTGAGTCTCCTCTCCTTTCTGTTAGAACACAATATGTTGATGATGACAAGTTACCTTGATTAATCTTATGTTTGCTTGATTAGTACAAGAAGATTAGCAAAGTGACATAAAGCTTATTGAAGATCACAAGTTCATATGTCAAGATGCAAGCAAAGACAAGAGAAGGTCAAGTCTAGGAATATGTTGTAAGCAAGGTAGTTTAACATTCATTCGTATTTGTTAGAGGTGCAAAATCCTTGCAACAGTCCAACAGACTGTTGCAACTGGGGTTTCTAGTACGGTCATGGAGATTATATTTCAAAAAATATTTCTATCAAAAGATGTTGGTGTTTTGGTTCATTTACATATTTCAAATGTTTTACAAACTGAAGGAAATTAATTTGAAAATCAAAAGCTCAACTTGCACATGAGGTCTAAGGGTTAGAAAAAGAAGAAAGTTTATTTTTTCCTTTTTTGGCCATAAGACCTACAAAAGGAAGGTTCTCTCTTACACTCCTTTCCTTAAGTGGGTTGCTTTGAGCCTTGAGTAGTTTACCTTGAGCATTGCAACCATGTGCATTTTCAGTTTGTAAAAGACACTCCTATTTGAACCCTTGGGTAATAGAGTTATGCAAACAAATTACACAACTTGAGAGCACCTCTCACTCGCCCAAACCCTCTATAAATACCAACCCTTTAGCTCATTAATTGCTAAGGCTTTCTAAGCATTAAATTGTTAAACTTTGCAAAATACCTTTTAAGCATTTACTCTTCAAGTCTATTTTTGCAAAAGTTTCTGTTTTTAAAAGAAGTCTTCATTTGTTTTCGAAAAGCTATGATCTCCTTGTACTAGTTCGCACTTCTAATGAGTATAAATGTTTGTTCGATGAACCTTGTGTTTAGATCTTAAAAGTAGTCTCCATGTTCTTTAAGAGAACTCTTGAGACATTGATCGTGTAAACCAAAGGTAGAACAACAAACTCTTAGAGCGGAGTAGCTTTAAGTTTGAGTCAAGTCTTCGAGCGGAGTAGCTCTTAGCAAATGCAACCGGAGTAGGTTGGGGAGTTGTTTTGTTGTAATAGTTTTAGTTAAGCGGAGTAGCTTCTAAACTTTCAATAAAATAACGGTTGGACGTAGGCTCCGGAGTAGGAGCTGAACCAATTTTTTATATCGTTTGTTTATTGCTCTTTCTCGTACTTGTTACTCGTTTCTTGTTATACTCGTAATAGATCAGCTCTATGCAACAGTTCCTCATACTGTTGCTTAGTTCCTGATCTTGTTGCCTTAAATCGTGAAACACTTAAGCTATTTCAGAATTTTTAAAAGGTCACCTAATTCACCCCCTCCCCCTCTTAGGTGCTAAACTCGTTCTTGATTCTTCACTTTCTGATGGGTATATATCCGTCACAAATTGACGAGTCAAATATTATCAACGTGAATAGATATGACAAAACAAGTTTTTTTTTTCATTTTTTTTTTCGCAGATGGATACATATAGCTACTGCATAAAAAGTTAAAAACAAACGTAGCCATATTATGTGCTCTAAAATTTCTACTTCTACATACATACCTAATACTAAGACAATGGAAGGAGGCAAACTTATTCTTAATCTTATTTATATAAATAGCAAAGCATTTAACCCATCCTCATAAAGCCACCTCATCACATTTAGTTTTTTTTAAAAAAAAATAAAGTAAATGTCGGCCCGCAGCAAAGAAAATGAATTTAATTTCTGAAAAACCGCTATGTTTATGTTGGTACGTAAATAGTTACGTTTTATGTTTCGTACGTACGAAAATATTAATGTTATTTCAGAAATCGCAGTATCTTGATTAAAATAATATTAATAATAAATTACACTAATTGATAAGAAAAAAAAATCTCTTTACTATAAAAGGGATAGAATTTAAAGAGCTTTCATTGGTCGATGGAAATTAAGAAAAGAAAAAAAGTTAATCAATGTGGGGTCCGCCATGTTCATTTACATAATTAATTACTTCAATTTAATTTTCTCACTACTTTCGTTAATTAAATAAGTTACAATCTATAATTACACATCGAATATGAAATCTTCCGAAATTCTAACTATTCAATTTCAACAGTAAAAATCAAATCTTTAATGATCATTGATAATAAGTTAAATAAATTTACATAAATTAAAGGTATAGATTAAATATAATAATATGATTGAGACGCCTACACTTTACAGATATAGTATATTCAAAGATTAAAGAAATTGTTAATACTCCATTTAACATGCACTAATAAAAGGATTAAAGTGAGTGACAATGAGTATAAAACAGAAACAAAAAGTGAATATCAAATATAATAATATATAAATTGGCAAAAAATAATCCATTCAAATACTGGAAATTAACAAATTAAAATTGTTGAGAATTGGAAATCAACGAAATTATGTAACTCCGTCTTAAATGTACATAAAATAGATAAAGATTTACTTCGTATATTATATGGTCGGAGTTTTTTGGTAGTTAGAGAATCAGACTAATAATAATTTGGGTTCATTACGATGGTATGAACTTAGAATTTAAACCTTAAGTATAATTTTAAAATCTATATATATTTTTACCGGCTATTATCCGTTTTAAATTTAAAACAGGTGAGTATCACTCTCCATGGGTTATAGACTTATAGGACAACTATTTTATTTTCGCCACGCATAATGCTTTTTTTTGTTTGATTCATGCTACATATCTATATTTGATCCGTCCTAAACTTAAACCGATAATGTCGTCCTATAGAAGAATTTGTATAATTTTATAATGTTAGCAGGTGCGTTGTTTTTACTTACGTCTAAGTTAAGCGTATAAATTCTTTTTATTTTTTTACATCGATATCTGCAATACTAAAATTATATTTTTTATTAAATATATTCGCCTTTTCATTTTTATTTTTTCGGTTTAATAAAATTAAACCCGTGCATTTTTTGCACGGGCGTAAAACTAGTTAAATACTAAAATGTAACTACAAATGAACTAAAAAATTATAGAACAATATATTTTAATTCCAAGAAATTAATTTTGGAAAACTTTTGAACAGTTTATAATAACAAACGTCTTAGTTCTATATAAAAAACGAGTTTTATAAAAAAAAAATTCCCGATTTTAAAGTTACCGTGGTCAGATTTTTTTCGTCAAATGACTAAAATTCATTAGCAAAGTTACAAAAACTAATAATAAAATTCCGCCCAATTATATCGTTTATGTTTTGTTAATAATATTTATGTACTATTTTTTTTAAAGGATACCCGTGCAATTTTGCACGGGTTTAAAACTAGTTTTCCTAATAATATTAGTAGTTTGATGTGACGGTTGTTGTAAATCCATAACCTGCACGATAACATTGAGACAATCGGAGGCAATCGAAAGATGGTAGAATTTGTTGGTCTCTAGACACTTTGTTTTTGTCGTATCTACCACAAGTAATACTTGATTTGTCACAAACTTGTGGCAGATATGCTCATTATAAATAAATAAGAACTCGTGTAAATTGAGAAGGGTCTTCTTTGTGGTTCTGGCTCATTCTTGCACAAGTTTTCTGGATGAGGATATATAAACTCACGGTACCTAGACCGTAGTAGTGTGGTACTGCACCATAGTTGGTTAAGGATAAATGCTCGATACTTCCGCATCTCATTTTCATCATCATTTTTTCTTGGCCAAAGAGATGTCGCTAGAGCGGGTAAAGTGAGTATCATCCCCACAAGCGCTCTGAATGGCTGTGTATAAGAAGTGTTGCTCCATACTTTGAAATTAACAAGTAATAGTCAGGTCACAAAATCTCAAAGAAGACGGGAGATATTCGTCACTCGACCATTTTGTCTCACAAAATGCCCATTTGGAGGAGAGAGGGGGCACATGAGGGTAGCCCCACCTTGTCTCCCTATTCATTTTGTGAGTGTCATTATCCGTCTCTCCACCCGACCCGTCACAAGCAAGACCAACTGCCAGGTCATAGAGAGTATGGTTCCTACTTCTGTTCAATACAATCGCAACTCCATTCTCAAGTCTCCCCCATCAAAACCATCTTCCAACCCCGTCTATGATCTCCTTGCCTTCGGAAAGGGCCTTACCTATTTTCTCGTCCTACCCACCTCATCTCTTGCTCTATACAAAAATAGGGTAGAGGTTCTCAATGTGTAAACGGCACTCTAACAGCCTGACCGCCAAGCGATCTCAGCTTGGACAAAACAATGACGTGGGGTTCAATTAATCAAATAAATTGATCGAGGAGACAAGAATTCAAAGTAGTCTGAACATATTGGGAGATCCATTGGTACACATGATCAACTCAAAGATGAAGCAACAAAAATTTGACCATTACACCATTCAAAATGACAAAATGACCATTCAACAATGCTATCGAACTCAAACAACACTAGACATAAAGCTGGTTCCACCTTTCTTCCTAATGACATGTAATGGCTTCTCTTTCGCCATATACCTTATCTCAGATGGGATTGTGGATAGAAGAATACCTCTACAACAATGCCGCAAGAGATAAAAGTGCGGTATCAAACTCGAACTACACCCAACACTAAGCATAAAGCTAGTTCAACCTTCATTGAAGTCTAATGGCTTGCTATCGCCATCTACCTTTTCTTAGTGGCGGAAATTGGGTGGCAAACTATATTGCACCAACAAAAACAGAAGGGAATAAGAATAGCAACTAGCACCTAACAAAATCACTAGAAATTCCCAAAATGTGTATCTAAACCACATCCTCTCAATTGATTCGATTTCAAAGATCAATGTAACGATCAATTGTTCCAAACACACATCCACAGAGTAAGACAATGATACAATGATGAAATTAGAACAAGATTAACATTGAATGAAATTAAATAAAACAGCAGATAGCTTAACTAAACATCAGAGCAACAAGGAAACAATCGTTCAAAGGATTCTCACCCATAACAACACCTTAAACTGGACTTGAAATGATTTCAACATCATCAGAACCCGTTAGGAATGGGGTGAACAGGGCAAGGCAGCTGCCAAGGCTCAAGCAAAGTCTCAGGAATATCAGGTATATCCATGGTTAAACCACTAACCTCCTCCACAACCTCGAGCACTGAATTCAAACTCCTTAACCTATCCGTCAACTCCATGATCTGCGCCCTCAGTACATTATTCTCCGATTCGACACCGGAGTACATATTCGACGTTGCCTCGATTCGTCGAGACAATTCAGCGTTTTCAATCTTGATGTTGTTAGCTTGACCAATCAACTCGTCTAGGTGATGTTGCTTCCGTAATCTAGATCGACGCGCGGATTCTCGGTTGGATATCATTCGCTTCCGCTTTCGTTCGTCCATGTTTGCGTATCTCGGGTCGGATTCCGACCCGGAACTTCCTGCTTGCTGTTGCATTTTATGATTAATGCGAAAAAAACTAGGATTTGAGAAGTAAAATCTAGAAAAATCAAAAAAAGGAGGGGGAATTGGAAGGGGTTGATTAGTTCATGAGAAAACGTAGAACCAGTAGAGGAAGACGACGGAGAAAGAATGGAGGATTCGGATCCGACGCATGTGGAGTTGGTAACTCATATAGGCGGATGTGGGTACATTGGAATTGGAATGAATTGATTTAGAATGATATACTGCAGATTATAGATGATTATAGTGTATAGAGATGATGAAGGAGGAATTGAAAAGGGGGAAATTAGGGTTAGGGATGTAACGCCGCTAGAAGAAATTGGGGAAAGTTGATGAGTTGGAGGTAGGTGGGATTTTATAGATGGTCAATGAGTTGGTTTATCCATATGTTTATCACTTTGTCGGGAGGTATGTCATTAGTTGGGCTTTTAAACTTGGCTCACTAGGTTTTTAGGATTTCTGGTTGTAGTCTGTAGCAGGGCTGGTCAAAAGTGCGGCTCAGCATTGGCTATCCGGACCCAACCCGTCTCTGAACTCGGATCTAACCCGTCTCGCCTCACCCGGGTCCAAACCCGTCCCAGCCCGTATGTGTGAAGTAACTGAGTCCGGGTCCAATTTCTGGAGCCCGGCCTGAAAGCTGACCCGTAGACCCGCCCTAACCCACCCCCAATCCGCTTCGGGCCGGGTCCGGGTTACACTTCCCAAAATTCGGGCCCAACCCGTCCTGGCCCCGCCCTGACCCCGGGCCGTGTCCGGGTCCCCATACCTTGAACCCGTACCGGACCCAAACGCATCCCGGACCCGACCGACCCGCACTAATTACCCTCCCTAGCCTGTAGTAGTTATAATATACTACCTCCGATTTCCTATGGTGTTCCTCTTTCCGTTTTGGTCTAATTACATGATGTTCCCTCTTTCCTCTTTTAGACGACTTTGTGTGGCACAAAATCAATTTCATGTGGGGTCTTGTGTATTGTGTGGTCCAAATTGATTTCCTTATTTCTTGTGTTAAAATTAAAAAGTAACAACACAAGAAATCGGAGAGAGTATAAAAGAGTGCCTTAGAGTTATGATTGGAAAACAGTTTCTGAAAATGGAATAAAGAGACTTGACTTAGTGTAACATTTGACATTCTTACAATATTACGTTTTTATACACTAGTAAACTAGGATAACACCTTCTCAAAACTCACCTTAAACATTACGGAGTATATTACAGCTTTAAGGACCTCAGAATAAACTTCCTCCATCACTCTATCTGCTATATACAACAAGTGAGTAACTAATATGTTTATCAAAAATTCTTATTTTTTTTTTTTTTTTTTTTTTTTTTGACGGATGCATATGATTTGCTCAGCTTACCGATTTGGCTAGCTCATGAGCAAATCTATTTAACAATCTAGGACAGTGACTCAAAGAAAAGCAATGACAATTACTAATAAAACTAAGTAAAGACTTGACTGATGAGACGATATCCTTATCCGCCACCCCCGCATCCATTTGCTTGCAAAACCAGCGTAAGACAATCTGATGTAGCGTCCAGATGATAGAAACCACTACGTACAGCATCCTTACAGGCAGAGAGTAAAGCTACCGCTTCAGCATGGACTGGTGAAATTGCCCGAAATTGAGAAGTCCCTGTCTTGATAGTGTTTCCTTTATAGTCTCTTAGTATCCATCCCGCCGATGCTTTTCCATCTTGTTTCCATGCTGCATCACATTTGATTCGAACGGAGTTATCACATAAAACAGAACCAATAATATTTACCGGAAAATGGTTGGTAATTCTCTCCGCCATAGTAAAGTAATCTGAATCTATTAACTCCACGTTCTTGATCTGCCGTTGCTGAATATCCTTGTTAATAACTTGAAGATTATCCGTGACCAGACTATGAATTCTATTCAATATTGCTCCTGGGTTTAGACTAATCCCTTGAAAGAAACTCTCGTTCTGAACACACCAAATCAGCCATAAAGTGGACATAAATGTCGAGATGAGGAACAGGTGATCCTTCTGTTTAGCCAAAAAAGCAATCCAGTTTGCTATCCAAGATTGAACTGAAAGATGGTTGTTCGTCGAAGTTCTGATACTAAGTGGTGACAGAAACCAGATATTTGAGGCAGCGGGACAATCTCGTAGCAAGTGATTGAGCGTTTCAGGTATATTCTGTTCCACACATAAGTGACAAATACCTTCAGATGGTCCATTTCGTTTATAAATTTCGACAGCACATGGTAATGTCTGGGACATGATTTTCCAAACAAAAATTTTCCATTTCACAGGAATTGGTAGCTTCCAGATTTTTTTCCACGGTAAATGTGGAGGATTATAGCTCTTCCTGCAAAGATCTTTGGTGGTAGCATGTTGAATCCACCATTGAGAAAAAGCTGAGTTATATCCACTCTTTACCGAGTACACTCCATCTCTAGACGCGTTCCATATTACCGTATCAACATCGTCATGAAAAGGAATAGGAATGGCCAGAATGTCGTTTATAGCTTCGGATGCACCCATAGCAATAATTTGTTCCGAATCCCAGTGACCATTTTCAAGTTGAATATCCGATATAGTTTGATGTGGTAAATTGTTATGATCCAAATGAAGAAGTGAGGCCAGATTTGTATTCTTTATCCATTTATCCCTCCAAATATCCAATCTTGACTGAAAACCAATTTGCCAAGACACATTGTTCATTAGAAGCTGTAGTCCCCAAAGGATACTCTGACCTCCCCACGACATCTGTATATGTCTAGAATTGGCCAAGTTTTCCTTAAAAATACGTGGAAACTTATATTTAGCCCCAACAACCTTTCCAATTAGAGAATCCGGTTGAGAAATAAGCTTCCATGCTACTTTGGCCATCAGACTTTGGTTGAAGCATTCTGTTTTCCTAATTCCCAGGCCCCCTTCCGTTTTGTTAAGTTGCATAAAAGCCTTACTACACCAGTGAATTACCTTGCCTCCTTTCCCGTTTCCCCACCAAAATTGTGAAATTAAAGAATCAATCTTTAAAGTCACACTTACCGGCATACGAAATGCCGATAGAGAGTAAATAGATAGTGAGGATAAGATTGAGGATATTAAGGTTAACTTACCTGCTGCTGAAAGAAACTTATTCTGCCATGAAACAATACGCTGACGAACCTTTTCAATAATCTTTGCTGTAAAATCCTTTTTTGACTTTCCTACATCCAAAGGAAGTCCCAAATACAAACCCATCTCTCGTGGACTCTTAATTTCCAAGGTAATCATGCACTCTCTAGTGTTGGCAAGAGTACAGTTAGGACTAAAGGTGATTGCTGTTTTTTCCTGGTTCAATTTCTGACCCGCCAACTGGCAATATTCAGCTAAAGTATTTGAGATGCCTTGACAATGCCTTTTTGTTGCTTGGGAGAAGATAATAAGATCATCTGCAAAAAGAAGGTGGGAAATTCTGGCCGCCCCTCGAGCAATCTGAATACCCTTAACTTTTTCTTTTTGTTGAGCTGAAGAGAACATTTGAGATAGTACTTCCGTACACAGGGCAAACAAGAATGGGGACATCGGATCTCCTTGTCTAATCCCACATTTTGGACTAATATTCTTTGATGATCTTCCATTAATAATAATATCATAGGATACTGTTTTTATACTTTCCATAAGAATAATGATGATATTAGTTGGAAATCCCATATGTGTGAGTGTTGCCTGGATAAAATTCCAACTGAGACGGTCGTAAGCTTTACTCATATCTACTTTCATACCTAAAACCCCATGTTTTCCTTTAGATTTTTTATTAATATAGTTGAAAATTTCATGGGTAATTAGGATATTATCTGTGATAGATCTCCCCGGTATGAAGCCATTTTGGTATTCTCCCACCAAAAAATTCATGTAGCATTTAACCCTATTAGCTATGCATTTTGACGTAACACGCATTATAACGTTGCATAAGCTAATAGGCCTATAGTGTTCTACTCTCTCCGGAGCATGTACCTTAGGTATAAGAATAATGGAAGTTTTGTTGAATCTCTTAAGAACGTGACCCTCATTTAACATTCTGAGAATGGCGTTGGTTACATCATCCTTAATATATTTCCAAAATTTTTGCAAAAAAAACACCTGTTATACCATCTGGTCCCGGTGATTTATTAATTCCCATTTGAAAGACCGCTTTCCGAATTTCTTGTTTCGTGAATGGCTGATTTAACTTATCATGCTGATCAGGAGTTAATTTTTTTGTAAGATTACTAAAAACATGTTGAGTTCTTGTCATGAAAGCTTCAAAAGGTTCAATTGTTGAGTTGGTTTCAAAAATACCTTCGAAGACATTGGCAAAGCAATTTGAAATGGACGTGTCATCGAAAACCCATGAACCAGTTTGGCACTGAATTCCCATAATCTTATTTTGCCTTTGACGTTGTTTGAAGGAGTTAAAAAAATACTTGGTACATGCATCTCCCTCCTCTAACCATTTTATCTTAGCACGTTGTTTCCAAAATGTCGTAACTGCTTTATTGAACTCCAGAAATCTTGTGTGATTAGTTTCATACCCATCTTCCGTATTACCACTGAAAATACTCTCCAAATTTTCTGTTAGTTCGTCATCGAAATCCGACCATTGTCTATTCCATTCTTTTTTCTTATTAAGTGTCCATTTTTTCATAGCCTCCTTGACCCTATGCAGCTTAGAGAACAGCCGATATGTTGCTGATCCATTGTCCCTCTTTCTCCACTCATTTTGTAACAGAACTGCAATCTCTGGGTAATCCAAAGTCCAGGTTTCAATTTTGAAAGATCTTGATGGTTTATTATTGATACTATGTGTTTGTAATATGAGAGGGGCATGGTCAGAGCACTGAATAGGAAGATGCGTAATATTTGTATTTGGGAAAAGATCATACCATTTTGATGATACAAAGCCCTTATCAATTCTCTCATAAACGCGCGCAGATCCTTTTCTGTTATTACACCATGTATAGCGAGGTCCACTGAAGGGTATTTCATACTCCCTCCGTTCGATTCCACTTCGCAGGTTTGCTTTTTGTACACTATTCACAAGTGGACATTTAATCTCAATTTTCGCCTAACACGTAAGAGAAAACATATTCATGTGGGGTCTTTTTTGATTCGTCTTTACGAGTACATTGAAAATATCTAACTTTTATAATTTTTGCAACTACGTAGCTAAAGATATTTAACATGTAAAACGTGCGTCGGCAAACGTGAAAAAGCAAACCTGCGAAATGGAATCGAACGGAGGGAGTATAAGTTATTTCTACACCTCCATTCAGTAAAAGTCTGTGCTCCAAAAATGGTACCCATTCGACCTCCAAGTTTGTCATCTAAAAGTTCAACCTGGTTAAAGTCGCCAATTAAGATGAATTTTTTGTCAATGTTGGCCAACTCTCTTTCAATGCTTCGCCAAACATCATTTCGTAATTCTTTGATAGGTTCACTATAAACTAGACACAAATACCACATTAACTGGGGATTTTCATAGACTTGGAAAATGATAAAGTTTTGTGAGGATGAAACAAACTGCAAAATAAGGTGTGACTTCCATCCCACCCACAAACCTCCCCTAGTACCCCTAGCATCTATACCAAAAGACGATGAGAAACCTATGTGTCTGAAGAGGTTATCCACCGTACTAGACTTCCATCCCACCCACAAACCTCCCCTAGTTTCTTATTAAGATTAGTATATTCGTCTTACATTTAAGTCAAATCAAGTTTATAAATAACACAAAAATATAGGAAAAAACAACAATTTTGTTTTATATGTTTAAGTCAGATGATATTAAGACCGATGGTTAAGAAAGACTAACTATGTATTTAAAAGCACAACATTTAAATAATCATTGCAAATCTCCCACTGAGAATAACATTAGAAGTTGGAGGATCAACCCATCAATGAATACTTCTTCCCTGAGAATGCCTGAAACTTGGATTCTTCTTTCTCGGCTTCTTTCGGTTTACTTATTTGTTTGGCAGGTTGTTCGTTTAGGGTCTCCTTGTTAGGACGATTAGCATTTGAAGCGAACACAAGTTTCCCCTGTGAGTTACGATAGTTGGACTGAGCTGCAGCAGACTGTTGGCTCCTTATTGGGGCAACAATATCTCTAGATACAGAAGATGAAACAGTACAAGTTTCAGGATTCGCAGGTCTCCCGTCCAAACGTCGCCCAACACCGGTGAAGGGGTTGTATTTGGGGTCTTGAAGTGGAGCTTCTTCAACAGCTTCAACAGCAGGTGTTTCAGGGTCTACATAGTCAAGTGGAGGTGCAAAGTCGACCTCACAGTCTGTTTCGATGATACTAATTGCATGACAAGGCTTGGTTTCAACGATATCGATGTAGTATTTCTTATTATTATAAGCCACCATAATGGTATCTCCAGTCTCCAGTGGTTAAGCAGGTATAGTTTCCAAGAGTCGTCTCCAAAATCCATGGTGTGAGGTTGGAGTTTAACGTAATTGGCCTTTGGAATGAAGGGTGACGTTCTTAACCCGAACAATGTCTCCCTGGTGTAGCAGCATATGTTCCATCATCCAGTAAGGCATAAAGATGACGCCTTCCTCGGCAATGAACTCGAGAACACCACAATGAGAGACTCGCTTTGCATAATCATTGCTCACCTCAAAAAGCATGGGATAGTCGATATCAAGAGAAGCAAGACGGTCCAGGGCAGATGGAGGCATTATTATTTTATCACCCCTTTCAATTTCAGGCTTTTCAATCAAGGATCAAGGGTAGCAACGCTATGCTTCCTCAAATCTTCCACCGTCGTACGCCTCATAACCATTGTAATTCATCATTCCAACACTGATAATGAAATCGGAAATTCGAGATTGGAAGTTCCGGAATTCATCATTCCGTATACTCTCGACCTCCATAAGATCTTGACCTTACACCAACTTTAAAGCGAAACCAAACGGGATTTAATAAAAATACAAAGCAACAGGCGAGTAACTAGTGGTTTCAACCTGGATTCTAAATCCATTTAATTCATCAATTCAAAACACAAATGCACACACCATACACCCTAAAGCTATCCATATTTACAAATTAAAACCGCTTTCACTTCCATTTCTTCAAGTGCTGACCTCAACGTCTCAAACCGACTTGCCTGGATAACCCATTATCATCAACATACAATCTTAACTCATGTTGAAACCCTAAACTCAGGCTTGAGTACTTGACAAACAAAAAAGTGGAATGCAGGCTTCTTTGTATGCTTCAACAATGCCATTCTATCGAGACTAAAGCTCAACTTAATGCCACACTCATCAATAACAACCTTCATACAGCAGTCGACCAGAAACAACTGATTTATGATTAGTAAGTAAGCCACACTTCAACGACATCTTTCAAAGGAAATCATTTCAGATTTCAGAACAATGCTGAAATCGCCCAATTGTAGTACTCCAAGCTCCAAAAACACCCTCTTTCGAGCAACAAGAATACAATGTAATGCTGAAACACTCTACAGTCTACAGTAATAAGCTCCATTCTCCAAAGATACCACCTTTTCCCACAAACACAAACTTTGTTCCACCAAAAACCCACATACATTAACCCGCAGACAGCAGACCTAGCCGTCTAATATCAAATTCAATCCCCAATCTTTTTAGACTCTTATCTGCTAGCTAAATGTTCAAGTTTGAGTACTATTAGGAATATTAATAATAGTTGGGCCTCAACCATTACCTTAATGTTTTGGTTGAGACGGTTCATCTATCATGCTATCAGAGCCAGTGTGACCGAAGGTTACGAGTTCAAATCCTGGCAACTTCAAAAACCTCTCGAAAACTCACGAAGTGGAAACCCATTCAAGCCCAATGGGCATTCGAGTGAGAGAGCGTATTAGAAATATTAATAATAGTTGGGCCTCAACCATTACCTTAACCTTTTGGTTGAGACGGTTCATCTATCACATCTATTACAAAAAAAAATAAGTTTTCCTATTACACAGTGCCTCAAACGGTCTTTTGGAACCAGACCTCTCAAACTAATTTGACAGACCCAGATTTGGAACCCAATCAACAATAACCAGAATCCCACAGAAAATGGCACAGATCTAGGAACACACTTACGAACAACAAATAAAATTGAAATCCCAAGTTCAGCAATAGTTAAAATCTAGCAATTTTTGGTGTACAAGTGAAAAGGGAGGTGACAAAGAAGGTGAAACTTGAGAATGAGAAGAATAAAGAAAGCAATGAAGATAATAGAGATTACAACAGCACATGGGCAAACGAATACCATAAGAAAGGAACACTTTGAATTCTCAGAGGATGGAAATTCTTCTTTGACGCTATAATCATCCCTTACTGTTGGTGGAGCATATGGAGGTCGAATTGTTGAAGCCATTGATGTTACTGTCCACACTCCACAGTTGAGTATCAATTGAATTTAAATTTCAATTCTTATCGGTGGAGTCATAGGTAACCGAGTCCATTAAAGCTCGAGCCCGTGTGGGTTTGAAATCGGCTTGGAAACTTGAGCTTGGACTCTAATTGGCTCGGAATTATCTGAGTTTAAAAAATCAAAGTTGAATAAGCTCGAATTAGACTCGAGCTCTATTCGGGTTAGGTTAAATCTTTATTTTCTTTATTTTATTGAACTTTTAAATCAAATTTAAAATAAAGATATGTTTATAAATGCTAACATGGCATTTTATTAGGAACAAAAACAATTACAAAATAACAAAATAACTAAAAATAATAGAGTAAACGAGCCTAAACGAACTTCCGATTCCGATTCTACTAAGCTCGGAATCGGCTCGGATTTGGACCACCCGGGCTCGAAATCCGCTCGCAATTAATTTTGAGGCAAGCTTTTATCGAGCTGATTCCGAGGCTTTACGAGTCGGCTCAAATAATTTACAGCCTTAGGTGGAGAGCAATATATTTCAGTCCAAAAGAACAATGTTCATACTTATCCTTGTCGAAAGTACTACGGTGGTTGTTCGTAGGATGGAAGCGGAATTAAGTTAGTTTAGTCGGGTCAAACTAAAATAATTATGAATAGTTTTATTTTACTATATCGTAAAAATGAGTGTTTTAAATTAATAAACTAATGTATCAAGAAAAGCAAGATGTTAAATATTTTTGAATGAATTTATCTTTTAAGTTACAAAATGAATTAACTCAATTTTTTTTATTTTACGATAGCAAGCGCCAACGATGAGTTGAAGCAACGATATACTTTTTTTACAATATATTTTTATTGTGTTCGTGTATAATAACCAATCAACTATTGTGTTCGTTTTCTAGGCGACAATTGTCTTTATTCTCGTTGTTTACTTGTTTCATTGTCTTTGTTGTAATCTTATCTATATTAAAACAAAATCATTTCAAGCAATTTGGTGCATCCACGTCATCCTACAACAACATATTATTTGCAATAGTGGTAGGGCTCGTTAAAGAAAATGAAAATAATTAAAAGAAAAAAAGTAGAGACGCAATCGCAATTTAAGTTATTTGTCATTCCTCAAATTTGGCAATTATTATTTGCATTTTGATTTTTTATAAGATATGAATAAATTAAATAAAAGTATTATATCAAAATAATAATGAGAATTAAAAAAATAAAAAAATTTGCTCCATCAACTAAATGTCAATTAAGTACAATTTATTGACAACAATACAAAAAATAAAGTAGATACAATATTTTGTTAAAAAAATGAAATATTATCCCTTTACTATAAAAGGAGTAGAAAATAAAGGCTTCTTATTGGTTATTGATTTTAAAGTTCAAAAAATAACCTTTTTTGGTAGGTCCCCCCATGTTCCATCACTCAAATTCTTTTTTTTTTCTCAATGTTTTGTAATTACTTAAACTAGTTTTAAACCCGTGCAAAAATGCACGGGTTGTTTATTAAAATTTTAATATTTTTGAAATTTGTTTAAAATAATGCGAATATAAATTGACATTATTATTTTCATAATTGTTACAAATTAATTAAACACCAATGCGGATGTAATTTGTTTTTTTTATTTTAAAATAGCGATTAGTTTATCATTCTTTCAGTTAGTTCAATTCAATTAACTTTGCCGAGTTCAAAAATATATGAGGAGTAACATTGTGCATCCTACGTAATTTGTTGACGGCTAATATTAACTCCAATGTTATCTGACGAATCCTCACGGATTTTCCGTCAGTAATTTTTACCGACATTGACTTTGGTCAACGCGCCAGCTTTATCTGAAGGATTTCTCGTCAGGAAACACGTCCGTCAGTAATCCGTCAGTTAACTAAAAAATCTTGACGGAAAAAAAATTCCGTCAGTATATCGCGTTATTTTTGTAGTGTTTTTCACATACGAATTTTACTCTTTCACATACACTTTTTCGTTAACTTTCCGTATTATACCCTTTCCCTAAACCTAGACAATTAATCTTTTTCTTCTCTAAAATCGAATCTAATTGTTCTACAAACCTGAACAATGAATTATAAAATCGAATCCTTTTCCGTATGCGATGATTAGGAGTTGGTGAGAGATTAAATAATATTCTGTAATATGTATGCGTTTAGTGCATTTGAAAGATTAGGAGTTGGTGAGAGATTAAACTTAGACAATTAATCCTTTTCCGTATGCGTTTAGTGCATTTGAAAGATTAAATAATATTCTGTAATATGTATTGCGAGAGATTTAAGATTGTGGTGGTTCTAATCTCTTCTTTTTGTTTTTCCCACAAATGTCTAGCAAACAACTATTCATTGCAATATTCACAGAACACAAATTGTACAAAGATGTTTTCGCCAAATTTCGGTATGCTTAATGCCATATTACCATTCCCAATTTCCTTTTCTTTTCTTTTCACTTTTCAATGAGGCTGTGAGATTTCGGTGGGTTGAGGTTGCTAATTGGCCCATATTGAAATTCAGAAAACGTGGCCCTTGATTTTATTTCGGAATAGTGGTCATTTGTAGAATTGACAATCGATTAAAATGACGAATATTCTTGCCATTGTAACGGATTTGTCGTAGCGGATTGTTCCCGGTAGCCTATCATTGTCACCTTTCCGAAAATGGAATGGCGGCTGGTAGTTTATAATATCGATATATTTGATTTTAAGTTTTAGTTTTAACGGTGTTGTTTATAATTTGATTTTCGTAAAATATTTGAATTTGTACATTGTTCTTGGTTGCATATTAATATTACGTTATTTTAATCGTGTTTTAAATTTTGTATGTTCGTTTTTTTATTGTTGTAAATCGGTATTAATCATAATGTGTATTTTAATTATTTATATTGTTGTCTAATTTAAATAATTCTAATTATTTAAATTGTCTCGTATTAGGAAATTGGAAATGGCTGTATATGAATATTACGTTATTTTAATGTTGTTTTAAATTGTTGTCTATTTATCACGCAGATAATGTGTATTTCTAATTATTTAAATTCATGATTTATATAAAATTGTTCGTAATATTTCTGAATATACGATATTAGTCATTTATTTAGAATATGTAGAATATTGGGTGGTTATGTTGCAGGAAATTCATCATATATTATGCGGGACCCACCTGGGTGAATTTAAAAAAAAAAAATTAAAGCCTCGGTTGATGACGTGGCTCAACCAGAGCTTGAGAAATGATTCAGGAATTATATAGATAAGATTATGATTCCAAATTTAATAACACAAACTATACAACATCATACATTATACATACATTTGTTATTACTAATACAATACAATATAAACTTTCAAAAATTACAAATTAAATAATTACAAATACCAATTGACTATAAGAAAAAAAATTCACAAAGTTAAAACGTTTTCTATGATATTACCAATATACTTATATAAAAAAATTACAACCTGGATATTACAAAATATTACGGAGTACATTATTTGATCGAACCGAGTTATTTCAGGTTTGAGTTATTTTTGAGTCAATTATTATCAATTTATTTTATTTTATTCAAATCATCTTTTAAAAAATCTCAAATGTCAAAATCGTTTTAAACATATTTTTCCCAAATAAAAAAATTACTCAAAAACAACAATAATTACTGGAAAATTCGTAATCAATAACGTTTTTATAGAAAGGTAACATAATCACCAATATTTTTTTACACGGTGCATTATTTGCACGGGATTAAAACTAGTTATGGCAATTGTAGTGTTTTTTTAAAAATTATACTCTATACTTTAAAAATTACTATGTTCTGAAGAATGATGATATCTGGTCTGTTCAAAAGAAAGATTATCATTCTGAAAGTTGGACTAGTATTCTTGTTGTTCGGGATATTATCCTTCATGAAACTGGGGCTGTGACTGAAGCTGTAAGAATGTTGCAGAACTGTTGTGTTGAGGGGAAGTTCAAAGTGGATAAGATGTATGCTCTTCTGCGTACGTCCTATCCCATCCAAAGATGGGGCAAGATTATTTGGAGTACAAATGTAATGTTAAGACATAGTTTTATCTCTGCATTGGCACTGCAGAGGAAACTAGCTACTCCGGACAACATAATTAGAAGGGCGGTTGTGATGGCAAACAGATGTGTTTTGTGCAAACACGCTAGTGAACGTCATGAGCATTTATTTTTTAAGTGTGAGTTTTCTGCGAATCTTTGGCGAGGTATGATGCAATGGATTAAGATCACTGGAAGGGATTGGCATCTTTGGGATGTTATTTATTGGATCACGAGCAGGGGAAGGCGAAAGCATTGGAAGTCTAGATTGTTTGAGTGTAGTATTGGGGCTGTGGTTTATGCTATTTGGCAGGAGAGGAATAGAAGGATATTCACTGAGCATGAAAACTGATTGGGTAACAATTTTGAAGCAGCTTAAATTCACGGTTGGGGTTTGGGTGTTTCATCGTCATTTTGCAGGTGAGCAGGATATCACTAATTTTTTGCATTGCTAGGCTTTTAATTTTTCTGGTAGTTTTTTGGATACTCTTTTGTAAGAATTATTCCTGATTTGTTCCCCTTTGTGGATGAATAAGATTAGGATGTACTCTCTTGCAAAAAAAAAATATTGCATAAAATCTCTGTTTGGTAATAGCGGATTAATTTTAGCATAAACAGATCGCAATGGCGGATTATAAATGACAGATTTTAATAGAAGGTTTGACTAACATATTATAATTAGCAAAACTAATTTGAGTGTTTGGTTATTGGCAGATTATGATTAGTAGATTGTTAATTTTCTTTATAAAATGAAGTAAACTTTCCTATTTTACAATATACTAACCAATATGCTAGGGTGAACAACATATTGTAACCAAACATGAAAATTAGCATATGACCGGTCAAACATGCTAAAACCCTTCAATATGCTAAAAATTGGTCAATATGTTGTTTACCAAACAGGGCCAAAAATTGACAAATTCAGTATACCACATCAATATATTAATGTGAATAAATCACAAGATTCACGACTCTTCAAATCGAAAAAAAAAGTTTTGAATAAGACTCGGAATAAATAAAATAATTTATGAATCCGATTATGGGCCAAATATGTTGTGAATATTATTATGACTATGTGTTATGAGGGTTATTATTGGGTCGGGTTTTTGAGTTACCATTGAAAAAAGATGTTATTTTTTAGCGTGTTTCATTTGTTTTTTTGGGTCGATTTTTTTTTCTTTTTGCAATTTTATATATCTCATTTCATATTAATGGTCGATATGCATATCTTCATAAGGTCATGCATTTTACCCGTCTTTAGAAGAGAATAAAAATTCATACACATTCAAGATAACGTTTTTAAATTAATATTTTTTTTATTAACTATTGGTGTATATTAGTATTAAAAGGGTTGTACAAAAAAATAAGTCAACACTCAAAAAAAACTTATTCCTATCTATTTATACTTTATGATAATAACAATGGATAAAATTGCATACCCGTGCAATTTGCACGGGTATAAAGCTAGTTTTATTTAGAGATCTTCTAATAACTTCGCTTATAGTCTAGTGAAAGGGTTATGAAATTGTAATTGTTAATTTAACGGCGGCGATAAAAGAAAAAATAAATAGAAAGCAAACTATTTTGATTATAAATTACATCTTATATATGAGTAAACAACAAAACAAAGATCCCAAATATACACAATTATAACTTTAACGAACTTAAACATTATACCAAAACTTTAAGGACTTTAAACATTATACCAAAGCTTTAAGGATCTCAAAGAGTCAAAGTAACATCCATCCATCACTCTATTATACTCCGTATAGAAGAAGTGAGTAATATGTTCATCAAAGATTCTTATTAAGATAAGTCTATTCGTTTTAAACTTAAGTCGATTTAAGTTTTTTAAATTGAAAATTTGTTATACATGGTCAAGTGAAATGATACTTTATCGGTTATAGATAATATTACGACATGGTTAAAAGAGACTATTAAGCACAACAAATATGCATTACAGATCTCAGGGCCGTCTCCGAAATTTTGGTAGCCCTGTGCGAAATTTTAATGAGGCCCTATTTTACAGTTTTTTCGTTTGAATGTGAAACCCTTATTAAAACAGTATTATTTATTATAAACAATAATAAATTATTTAAACTTACAATTTAAGACTAAACTACCCAAAAAAATGAATATAATATACTAGCATAACACCCGTGAAAATTCACGGGGTTGTTTATTTCCGACTTTTAAAGAAAATGATCAAGTAAATTTGTTAGATAATCTACTAACGTATTTGATGTATATCAGAAGGCTTTAATAAAATTAAATGAAAAAGTAAATATATATAATAAAATATATAGGAACTTCAATTATTAAAAATTTTAAAAAAAGTTACAGCAAAAATGGTCTATATAAAATTATGCGTTATTTAAAAACTTGTTTTTTTAAAAAATGTCGGTCATTGAGTGGAAAGTAGTAATAGAAATTTGAATTATTGTTCGAAAGTAAAAAGAGCGGTAATATGACACAGCAACACGTAGTTTATTTTTAAAATCACTCAACACACTAAATGTTTGACATTTAACTTGAAAGAACTTGACATTTATATACTGTCTCCAATGAAATACGTTTGAGTTAAAAATGTGAAATAAATGGTTTTACAAAACTTATGAATGGAAAATTAATTAAATTAATAAAAAAATTAAATACGTTATTTCAAAATACGTTAAAAAAACCCTATAACATCTTCCAATCCCTTTCCATGACAACAAATTCTCCTTACACAAAATTTTGTGGAAATTTTCTGCGTGTATACAACGTATGAAAGCAGAGTATATAATACAACTATTGTGATCGAAGGTTTAAGAAAACCTGACGTCACCACATTATTCAGTCAGCTATACCAATTGCATAAAGAAAACAAAAGAGTTATTGGAAATATAATGGTTGGTTGTATAATTGATGTTTTGTTGGTAATTATATTAGGTAATTAATAGTATTATAATTGTTCGGCTTTGCAAAGTGAAATTTAGTTTTTAAAGGAAACCTTGAAAATCTAATTATGCAATTAATAGTATTATTGTGCCATATCAGCGGTTTTACATTTAGGATGATTGAGAATCGTACAGCCGATGTATTGAACAATGTATGTTTTCAACCACTAGACTAGTGTCAATATGCTACTATATTTTCACACTTCTACCTATATACTCCCTCCGATCCAGGCAAACGGTAACGGTTGCTTTATCACAGTTGTCGAGGCACGTTTTGTAACGTGAATATCTTTAGTTACACATTATTAAAAATTATAAAAATTTGATATTCTTATACCATTCATGACGATAAATCAAACAAGATTCCACATGACTATATTTTGTCTTAGACCCTGTTCTTTTCGGCTGAAACGAGCTAAATTGAATTAATTGGAGTAGAGCTTAATTGAACTAAATTAAGTGGAACCGAGGTGAAGTGAATTTAGTTGAATTAAAAGCTAATTTTGTGAAGAGATTAATTGAACATAATTCATTGAACGTAAATAAAACTTAACGTAATACAACGAAGAAAAACTGAAAGGAGCTGAAATTAAGTCAGAAAGAACAGGGCCTTATAGATCAACGGTAATATCAAAGATTCTATACGACCATAAATAGTGCCAAAAAGCAACCGTGGATTGGAGGGAGTATACAATATTACAATTTACCATGTTATTGGACCCTCTAAAATTGGGGGCTTGTGCCGTGGCACAGGCCGCACAGGATTAGCTGGGCCTGACAGATCTGGCAGTAAGAATAAGATTAGAAGTGATGCAAGCTAGGTAACACCAAAACGGACACGGACACGGACACGACATGCCATGAAATTTAGGACACGGGACACGACATTTAAATTTAATAAAATATACATTTTTTAGTTATAAATTTTTGATTTTATTTTTGTAAAAGTATTTGATATTAGGGATATTCTACATGGTACCCCTCAATTTTTTGACTTTTTACATGATACCCTTACACTTTTTAAAACATACAAGGTACCCCTAATTGTTGTCATTATCACTACGTGTACCCCTAAACTGTATTTTCCGTCAATTAAACTCATTTTTAAGCTTTAAATGATAACTTGAACGCGTAAGCAAGCTTGTCATTTACTATCACATGACATAAGGACTCTATTAGGCTCAATATCCATCTCGATCCTAATATTTATAGATATATATGGGCTAAAAAAATGTTGACGGAAAAATTATTGATCTTTGCCAAATTATCATGTCCAAAGAATGGATATTAATTCTAATACAGTCCTTATGTCATGGGATGATAAATGTCAAGTTTGGTTATGCGCCTAAGTAATCATTTAACGCCCAAAATTGAGTTTAATTGTCGGGAAATAAAGTTTAGGGGTACACGTAGTGGTAATGACCACAATTAGGGGTACCATGTATGTTTTAAAAAGTGTAGGGGTACCATATAGAAAGTCAAAAAATTGAGGGGTACCATGTAGAATATCCCTTGATATTATTTTAAATAAGTGAATGTAAAGCTTCTACTTGATAATAAATTTATTTGCATTCCTCATCCGAATCAATATTCTAATTGATCTCTTTTGATAGCGCATTTCTCATTTCAAGAACATCATTCACCGCAAATGATACCCAAATATCGTGGACACGCGACGGACACGGCTCAAATACCATGGACACGCGTCGGACACATGCCCAAATAAATGTAGAAAGTTAGACACGGCTGATTAGGTGTTGGACACGTTTCGGCGTGTGTCCGTGGAGTGTCGGTGTCGGACACGGTACGGCTCATTAGGAGAAGTGTCCGTTGCTACCTAGGATGCAAGTTATTAAAATTTAAAAATGAAGTTTACAAATACGTATTTAATAGGCGATTAGCCAAGTGATGAATACAAAGTTCTTCCCCCATGTCCATATCAGAATAGATAGTGTCCATTAATGAATACTTCTTCCCTGTGAATGGCTGGAAGTTGGATTCTTGTTTTTCGGGCTCTTTCCGTTTACGTTCTTTGGCAGGTTGTTCGTTTAGGGTGTCCTTGTTAGGACGATTAGCATTTGAAGCGAAGACAAGTTTCCCCTGTGACTTACGTTTGGTGGCTGCACCAGACTGTTGGCTCCTTGGGGCAACGGCTGGCTGCTTATCTGTAGACATAGAAGATGAAATAGAAGATTGAGGATGAGGAATGACAGGTCTCCCGTCCAAGCGTCGCCCAACACCGGTGAAGGGGTTGAATTTGGGCACTTGAAGTGGAGCTTTTTCAGCGTCGAGCTCACAGTTTGTTTGAATGATACTTTGAATTGGAGGCTTATCGATGAAGGATGAAGGGTAGCAACGGCATGGTTGCTCAAATGTTCCACCATGGTAGTACGCATCATATCCATTGTAATTCATCATTCCAATGATATCGGAAATTGGGAGATTGAAAATTGGGGAATTTTTATATAGATTGAAAGTTGGGAATGAATAAAGTTGTGATTGAAATATTGGAATGTAAATATGTATTTATAATGAGTAACCTAATTTGTGAATTAGGAGACTAGTAGCAGTAGTAGTCTTGTAATTAGGAAATTAGTACTCCTAATCCTAACATAACTACTAAATAATTAATTAATTACTCCTAATCCTAACATAACTAATAAATAAATCATAAAATTATTACGTGTAGTATACGACTTCTTTTACACAAATTCTCATTTGTGACGGCAATATCCGTTGCAAGCTTGAAGTTTGTTCGAAACAAAATTCCTAAACTAAACTCATAAAATATCTACTTTGGGATTCTAATATCAAGTACTTATAATTTTCATTTATATACGTAAACTCCAGATAGTTTTGAGTTCAACACTTAGAAATATCTTTTGTGTTGAGCATCATCGTACATTTGATTTATGAACACTGTAACTTGATCCGTATGATTAAGGCGATTGAAAATCTGATAAATAACTAAAACACACCCAAGTTTACGGATCTGGGCAAAAACCCTGAAATTGAAACGGCAGTAATAAATAGCGGGGATAGCCATGGAACTCATTTCGGATCGGGTACCGGGTCGGTAACTCTACATCTCTGACCACTACAGCGAATATAGCCGGTTATAAACGATCACCATAGAAAAAACAATAGATTCAGGGGAATTTGGAGAATTGGAAACAGTAATTAAACTTTCGTTACGGAAATGAAATTGGAAAACAAGTTGAACCTTCGAATAATAGTCAACATCTGAGATAATGTTGTAATTGGTTATGGCTTATTGTATTTGTTCCCTCAATTTTAGAGAAAAATATTTTATGTTTGGGTTTTCTATTTTTACGGGATCGAAAATCAAATTCGTTTTCTCGTGACTAGAGTACTTAAAAAAATGTACACGCTACTAAAACCAATTGAACATTATAAAATATCCGTTTACAAAAGAAAAAAAGCAAAATATCCGTTTACAACTTAACAATACACAACAAAATTACTTAAAAATGAAAATGTAATTACATCATTACAAATACCACTAAACATAAATGTCCTCACGAGAAACATAACTAGTTTAAGGTTATTAAGTATTTTTACTTTATTTTTTTAATTGATTCTTCATTATATTAAATAATATAAATAATACTCCCTCCTATTCTATGTATTGTTCCCTATTTCCTTATTCGATTATTTGAGTTTTCTTCCCTATTTCCTTTTTGGGAAACATTTGTGTGGTCTAAATTCAATGGTAGGTGGGCCATTGTGTTTTGTGTGGTCCAAATCATATTCCTTATTTTTGGGGCAAAAATGAAAGGGGAAGAATATATAGAATAGGAGGGACTATAGACTTATAGAGGTTTTTTTTTATTTTTTTTTATTTTTTTTGACGAGGGGTTTAATCCTCCGGGCCCATACATTCCCGCACCACCACATGGACCATGTAAGCCACCCTTTGGGGGCTGCAGTGGCCAAGTAGTCATCGCCACAACTGGTAATCAAACCTAGCTGAGACCTTCAACTCCTGCATTTCTGCAAGCTTTAAGGTTTAACTCAGTTACCACTCAGTTATAGATGGTTTTAAAATTAGTGTTTTGTTGGACTATTTTCAGGTTAGATAATTTTGGACCGGGACATTTCGGGTTGTCACCAAAACTCGGGCCAATTCGGGTTTTAAGGCCACATCTAGGGTGTGTACTTCGGGTCAATATCGGATCTATGCTCTACCTTTTCAGATTAGGTTGATTAGTAACTATACATTTATACAAATATATTAAGTTATTAACCACATGTAATTAGCATAATTAAGGAATATTTGTTATTTTGTTAAGATTTTATTATGTTTCAATAAGTTAATATTTTTTAAAAATATTTTGTTATTTTTTGTATTTTATTAAAATTCTTTTGGAAATTACTTTTGTAAATTAATATTCTGGAAATTAATTTTTTTTTTATTTTAAATAATGAACTCGTTTTTTTAAAATTTTTTTATTTTATTAATATTTTGGAAATCAATTTTTCGATTATTCTAATTTAATTAAAGATGACTTGCTAATTTTTCTTTCAAAAAAAAGATGACTTGCTAATTTTAAAAATTTAAAAATGTTGGTAGTAGGGTTCGAACCTGAGATCAGTTACACACAAGTTAACGTTTGCAAGTAAAGTTTTAACCAATTAATCAAGGGTATCAAAAAGTTCATTTATGAATTACAATTGTTAATATTCTGAAATATACTAAAATAATATCGTTGAAATTCTTATTACATTGAATGGATTTCTTTTAGATAATTTAAATACGATATATAGGGAATAAATTCAGTTAAATAAACAAAGTTCTGAAAAATATAATATATAATTTAAAATTTAAAATTAGTGAATTCGTAAATAACCAAAGTTTACATAAAACAAAATTAAGGAAACCAAGTTAAGAAAAATTATTCATTCCCTAAATATCGTATATAAAATATCTAAAAAAAATTCATTCAATACAATAAAATTTTCGAAAATATTATTTTAGTATATTTCAGAATATTAACCATATTAATTCATACATGGTTGTGTTGATACCCTTGATTAATTGGTTAAAACTCTACTTGCAAACGTTACCTTGTGTGTAATTGATCTCAACCTTCTCAGGTTCAAACCATACTAACGGCATTTTTATTTTTTATAAAATTAACTCGTATTTTTTACAAAATATAATTAATTAAATTAGACATATTGAATAAGTGGATTAATATAATTTAATTAAGCCTTAAAACAAATTTTTAATTAAATTAAACACACCAAATTGTTATTACATACTAACTAAAACAAAATTTAATAAAATACAAAATAAAAATATTCCATATAATTTAATTAATCCAAAAAACACACAGAATATTTTATTGCTAACTAAAACGATTTTTTTAAAAATATTAATTTCCAGAATAATTTTTTTATTAATAACTAAACTGATTTTATTTTTTTAAAAAAAAAAGTTTTGAAACTAAAAAATTATTATTATTGATTAATTACTAACTAAAACAAAAAATTTTAAAAAAATTTCAAAACTATTAATTGATTCTACTACATATTACAGAATTATTTTAATAGTAAAATCATTCAATTTTGTTAAGAAAATAAAATTTAGACAAAATAACAAAATTTCCTAAATTACTGCTATATGGTAACCACTTGTAAATTTACTAACCTAACCTAAAATTAACTAATGTGGTTTAAGTTAGGTAATCTATGTGGCGCGACGTGATTCGTATATGGAGTTTTTCATACACAATGTGTATATGTAGCCTTTTCCAACTCAATACAGTATAACCCAACATTATTAACTTGCCTTAACTTGATGCCCAAACAATAACTTTAAACACTAAGATCCTCGTGAATTCGACACCTTATTCCCTTTACTACCCTTTGCGTTGTATAAATAGGACTATACATCCAGATATATATATGAGTATCGTACGTCTAATACAAATCTAGTTGAGCTTATATGCAATTTTGTTGAGCTTTTAATAATATTTTCTTGCACTATAGTATTTTAGTGTTAAATTTAAAATCTTTGGGTTTTACATGTATTATTTTTGTGTTTTAATATAATGTTTTGATTTACAATTTTTCTTATAAAGACGCTCATATTCTTTTCAATAAAACTCGTAAAATATATGTATAAGCTCAAATTCGCTGTTATAAAACTCGAAATCTATACAACCAAATATATATACATCTGGTTGTATAATCCTCTAATTGTTTATATTGTTAGGTTTATGTGTTTAATTCAGAGTTGGACGACTTTACCCTTATCACGTAAGCCGTTTAATGAACGATTAGTGTTTGTTCTAATTGGTAGACTCCTCACCCCGGTAAGGGCGGGATTGTGGATTAAATAATGATAAGTGAAGTCCAATATTTGAAGCCATGGTGTAAGGGTAGACAACCAATTTGTTGAATGTTGAAACACATAGATTAATACTGAACTAGTGTAACCCCCGTGAAAAATCACGGGGTTGTGTACACTTATTTTTAAAGACGACAAAGGTAAATTCATTTCATTATATAGCACTTCTATTTATTCGAACAATTTGATTTTTAACGGGGATGTTTGCATATAAGATATGTTCGGTTAAAAGGTGAATTTCCTGGTGCACTAATTTTCGAATATCTGTTAGCAATCATGAAAATATTTGGATTAATTATGATAACATTAATGAATAAGGTATATAAGAAAAAACAATAAACGATTAAAAAAAAGATTATATAATTAATAATGAGTAATTTGGAAAGTTATTATCTTGTGATGAATTGGTGACAGAACTTAAGTTGACGGACAAATAGGACGAAGAAAATAACTAATCAGATAGAAATATAAATTAAATGGGTGTATTAAAATTCGATAATGTAGGACAAAAATTACAGTTTCTCGAAAACCTCCTTGTAAACAACCTTCGTTGTTGTATTAGTCATTCCTCCTTCTTCATCAAGAAATAACACTTTTAGACCTTTCTTACTCGTAACCCTAGATATAGCAACGTACAACTGGCCATGGGTAAAGACTGGTCTTAGAAGATAAAGTCCAACAATGGATAGAGATTGACCCTGACTTTTGTTAATAGTATATATGATAGATGATGTTTATTTAATAAAAAAATGTATACATATTAATTATGTACCGAGTTGTTTATTTAATGGAAAAAAAACAGGTTTTGACAAAATTACCAAATGTGATCGTGCTGAATGGAGGAGTTGTGGGTGTTGAGCTGGAATGCTTTTTCTCAATCCTACTATGAGATAACATAAGCTTCCTCTTCCGCCTTGCTAACTTAGATGCCTCCTGCATTTGGGTTAAGACACTATACTGTCCCGTGACAACTTGGACACTTCCATTAGATCTCTTTAGGGACAATTTATCTTTCCGCTGTTTCCTAGATGTTTGTGCAGTGAGGTATTCATTTACACCTTTTTTCAACTGAAAATCTATAATATATTTTCATCATTAACATTTGGATTATAATTAGGACAATAGTTATAAGCTGATTTTTTGTTCAAAAGGGGAAAAGAAAATAATCATTCCAATAATTGCTTATAGAGGCTGCCATCAGTTTGCTTTTCGCTTGATCTAGAACAAATTTAAAAGATTGTGTAAAATCAATTACGAATAATATAAATCGGATATAAATAATAAACAGTATGTTGTACATAATAACTTTTTATTTAAGAGCCACTCTTTGTAACACATGCTTATTTAGATGTAATTTGTGATTGATAAATGCCTTTTTATTGATAGAAAATACCTTAAATATAGACACGTACCAGTTTGGGATTGATACAAAGGTGATTTACCCTTGTTTTGTTGAATTGATGTTTGCCTTTGAATGTTCACATGTGTTTGAATTACTTGTGTAAAATAGAAGAATAAAACATCAACTAAGGTGTACAAATAGATAAGTAAGAATGTGAGATAATTAAGTCTTTTGCAATCTGTTTTTTCACATGTATACATAATATTATTTTATCACACCAAATAATTAGTTTGAGGCACATACCATTCTGAGATGGATATAATGTTGTTTTACCAGTTGTAGGTCGGAATGATGATGACACTTGAATGTATGGAGTTGGTTGAAAAGCTTGCGAAAAATCAATCAGTGCAATATAAAATCGTGTAAACTAAAAAAGTATGTATATGAGGAAAATATTTAAGCTACTTAAATAAATCGAAGCAACGTACCAGATTGATGTTGATAAAACGGTGCTTTACCCTTATCTTTTTGAATCGATGTTTGCCTTTGAATCTCTGTAGGTGTTTGAATTACTTGCGTAAAATCTAACAATTAAACATCAATTAAGGTGTACAAATAGATAAGTAAGAATGTGAGATAATTAAGTCTTTTGCAATCTGTTTTTTTTCACATGTATACATAATATTATTTTATCACAGCAAATAATTAGTTTGAGGCACATACCATTCTGAGATGGATATAATGTTGCTTTACCAGTCGTAGGTCGGAATGATGATGACACTTGAATGTATGGAGTTGGTTGAAAAGCTTGCGGAAAATCAATCATTGCAACATAAAATCGTGTAAACTAAAAAAGCATGTATATGAGGAAAATAATTAAGGTTGCGAAAAATCAATCACTACAAAATAAAATGGTGTAGATTAAAACAGTATGTATATGACGAAAATACATAAGCTAATTAAATAAACCGAAGTCACGTACCAGATTGATGTTTAGGGAATCTCGGTTTAAACTGTTTTTATGAACAAAATTTAGGGAATCTCGGTTTAGTGGACTTCTATTGAGTAATGAGATGACGGCCTGATTCTAGGTAATCTCGGTTACTAATGTACTTAAAATATATACAAAAGTTACTAATGTACTTAAAATGGATAAATTTATTTTGTATATATTTTACTATGGAATTTCTTATTTACGGAATGGAATATTTAGGGAATCTCGGTTTAGTCGTCTTCTATTGAGTAATGATTATAATAATAATAATAATAATAATAATATTATAATATTATAATACATAAAAATATATGACTTGACATACATTAAGGGTTCTCATTGGTCTACAAAACTGATTTTTGTGAGGGTGAATGTGAGTGCGAGAAAGAGTGAACGGTGGAATATTATTGCGCGACGTATGCAGTTATACATTTTGCTTTTATAGTAATAATGATAATGATGGACATCTTTATCATTGACCTAAATTAAATGTTGCATGTGTTTACTCGCGCTTCTACCGTTTTCCCGGCCATTTTCTGTGCTGCCTGTGTCTATAGTCTTCACACACATTTTTTACACTAAATTGGCTCACATTATTCTTTGCCAAGATATTCATGTTATTTTTTGAATCTTTTAATTTGTCTTACTCATTGGCTATACGTAAATCCGTCTTCTAAGTCATTTTTGTAACTTTAGGGTAGCCACCGTCATCCATCCATTGCTATTATGTGGCTTCACCCCTGTTATTTGAGAAAAATGAACCTACATCGGATGTAGTACCTCCAATTTTTTATTTTTTGAGCATATATGTATTTTTTATTTTTTGAGCTTATGACCTTAAATTTTATTTGTTTTTGAGCAAATGTGTATTTTTTGGAGCATATTAAAGTTTATAAGTTAGATTTTTTTTTCTTTTCGTCATAACTCAAATTCAACTAAACTTATGTATAATATTTTTGAGTTTTATTGGGATTTTTTAGAGTTTAATGTTCAAATAAATAAACTCAAAAACTTTATATGAAAACTCATAATTTCTAAAACAAAACTCAAAATTTTTACCATGATGCTCAAAAATTATAACATTGGAGGTAATACATCGATGTACCATCCACTTACTGCCATGGGCGAACCTAGGTAGTAACAAGGGGTGGCGGGCGCAACGAAAACTTGAAAAAATTGACTTACCAATTAATGTTGAATTATAGATAAATTACTGATATCCAATTAAAGGTCTAATAAATAGCTTATGGTAGAATGGTATATGCATTGCTTTCCAACCTAGTACTTCAGGTTTGAATCGCCTTACTAGCAAATATTTAATCTTGGGTTCGCCCCTCCTTATTGCTTCTATTTGGCCTTAATTTCTTTTTTTTTCTTTTTTTTCGGCAACTAAGTCTTTTTTTTTGGAACACGAAAGAAAGGTTTACATACTAACTACCCGACCCTCCGGGTCATACATTTCATTACATTATTTGAAAAAGAAAATAAACTTATGACGGGACTGTATCAAATGATGGGTCTCTTGGGTGGACGATCTGAACTCTCCAATTGAGCGAAGACTTCTTTTCTCTTCTTTATCAGCTGAGCTTCCGAGAAGTACCTGCAACAAGCCACACTTACGCCACGGGGACGTAGAAACTTTCTGGAAGGAGATCTACTTGTAGGAAAAGTAGATAAATTGTGTCTCGGAGATTCATCCCTTTGGCTCCGACTTTTCCGGAAGGAGGGAGTTCTCATCTTCTCCCTCATATGGTGAGTAGTTGGTAATTTGCGAGGGATAATAACAGATTACGAACTAAAGCATTCTTGCTCTTCTTAGCTGGCCGAAAAACAAAAGGGTCGATTAGCATTGATGTCAGAATAGGCCAGAGGGCAAGTAGGGATCGATAGAGGATGAATAATTTTCCAAAACTAGAGGCTCATCAGCTGAAAGGCACTCTTAAGGGTCATGGGTTGTAAGAGAGGAGAAATTATCTCCAGAAGAGGAGGGGCTCAAGCATGTATCATAAATGGAGGACTTCCTTTCCATGATATTTATTTCTGAAGGAGACACCTCTTTCTTTTTCCCCTTCATCTTACGTTTTCGAGGTTTAGGAGTCTCCTTTTCTTCTTCTTCTCCTTCTTACCGAATTCACTTATACTTTTTTCCTCCTTCGTGGGCTCAAAATGACTAATCCGGACCGTTAAAGTTGACAAATCATTTTTGTGATAATACATCACTTTATGAACTTGAATGAGTTTTTGATAATCATGTCCAAAAATCCTTAGTTTCGAATGACCTCCTCTCTTTTTTTAAAACTCAAAAAAAGACTTATTTGGGCCATTCTTCTCCAAACCAAGTTTATGGTTAATCTTTCCACAATTCACAGCTTCCTCCAACTCAAAAAATGCACTCACATTTTCTCTAACACTCACCTCTTCCTTGATTTCCGCCACCTCCATGACCACACTCTCACAATCAGTTATACTACTTTCAGAAGTCTGCACCATTTCGGAAGAATGTACTTGTTTCTTACCGTTCACTTGCATTTCATCAGACGAAGCGACCTCTAGCACTCTTTTAGCATTAGCCTTAATGAGGAGGTGACATTTAACTACCTCTAATTCTCTTATGACATCCTTATTTCTAGGTTCAACCTCCAAAGCTTCCACTAGGTCCATTTTTGCTACTAAGAATTTGTTCAATTTCATATTTGCAATTGCTCTACGGAAAAGAGCTTTAACATTCCGCGAAAAAATTCTAAAATCATGGTACACAGGCCCACAGCAGCCCTAAATTAAATTCCTCAAGTTTCAAGGCACAAGCCGCCAGATTAGAATTAAGGGAGACAACAAGTCAGACAAAGAGTGAATATCCTCATTTCCAACACTAGCCAAGCTCAGAACAAAAAGTTTACAAGCCTCATCGTAACACGAAGCAGCCTTATCAAAGCGATTTTGTCGAAAAAGACTGTTTCCTTTGTCCTCAAGCGCCCTTACCTCACACAAGACCAGCGTAAACGGCCCTTTCATACTCGTAAAGTGAGCTATCATCCTTTCCCCGTCATTATCCATGCACCCATCACTAACATGAGCACAAGCGAAGTTATCCAAGAACTTATAATATACGGAAGGAAAATCCATAACCCCGAACCAAATCTAACAAACAACTACCACTCAAACAATACTAAAAACCGAAATACGAACACTAACACCCAACCAACTACACATACACCTTCAACAACTACACAAAAACCTTCAACACATCAACCACTAGCACTACCGGCCAACACCGAACCTGAAACCAACGAACAGAACGGCAAAAGGCGGTGCGACGAAGCACTAATAGACCACCAGCGACACCCACCAACACCGGACCCGGCTCCGACGATCAGAACAACAACGGGACAGAGAGACGACGCACAATCAGACCATGGATGGTCTACCTATGACTAGAACAAGCAAACAGATAACAAAAGAAAGACAACTAACCTGAAAGAAAAAGACGACTGCGAAGAGAAGACGAAAAAAGACGATGTGAAGCAAGAAAGCGAGAGTAGGTAGTTGATGGATCCTCGCCGGCGACCTGAACAGTCACCGGTAAGGGATTTCAATTCTAGGGTTGATTTTTAATTTGGGGATTTTTGAAGGGTGCAAAATAGTCCCAACTTTGTATTAAGTCTCTATGGCAACTAAGTCTTAATTTCTTGAAAAACAGTCATTTCTTGTTTTCTCTGCATCCTGCTTGCGTACAGCATGCCGGTTCAAAGTCGTCACACCCATTTTATTACTCTAAATTGGGTCACAATATTCCGTAGATACTGATGTTTAATGTTATTCTTTATATTTGTCTTTGTCGCTACACGCCTATACTTGTCCGGTGAGTATGTTTAATTTGGTGCGGGTTTGGTGTATTCATCGGACATTCTGTTACTTCGCTACTGTTTTACAATGTACGGAGTAACATACAAACACATAGTATAATACGATCTTATATTCCTGAAGCAAAACTTCATGTTCGTTGGAATTCATGTATGCGCTTAATTACATTAGGAGATTTACTATACGCATGTAGCTATATATATATATATGCTGTATTCCCAAAATGTAGAAGGCAGATTTCTTCTTCTACTAAAAACAGGAGAAGATTTCATATCCCTTTTGCAACTCCTATAGATAGATGTATACCATGTTTTCTTAGAAAAATTCTGTAATCGACAGTAAACGTGTCCTGCTATCTTTGTATTCCCTGCTCTTCATCGCTACCATCTCTAGTATAGTTGTCATTGTGAATAAGAACGTCCTATTACAAAAATTAACATAGCGATGATTAGCTCAATGAATCCAATCCAAGTTGGTCTAACATTCTAACTCGCAATCCTAATTATATCGGTAAATATGAGAAACTGAAACTTACATGAATATTACGATGCTGTCTAATGCTGTTCTGAAGCGCTGATATTGTCCGAATAATAACGCACATAGGAATAATTACTCCGCAACCTCTCAGTATAATAATCTGCATCAAGTAATCAAGTAAAACTTAATACAGATGAAACTGTAAAAATTCAGATTAGGTAAAACTGAAGGCTGATGAAGCTTTTTAGCTACTTACTGTTGTAGGTGAAAACGGGTAATGTCCCGTTCCTGCTAACACTTCTAGCAGATGCCGCAGTAACAAAACTGCGGTAAACTGTCATTTTAAACACGATAGTTAAACATAAGTCAATGCTCCAAAATAATGTGTTTGATATTTCGATCTGCCACATGCATTTAATAATTAATGTTTAATGGTGTTGTGACAACACTAAAAAAAAGGGGCCATTTTCTGAGTGTGACCTCCTTGGTTTCATACGGATTACTAAAGTTATCTCAATAAATCATTGGCTCACGAACGATTGGGACGGAGCCACGGAGGAAGTATAAAGATTTACAATACGATTTTAGAAATAAAAGATGATACGTACAAGGAGGGCAACAGTTTTGCAATATGAAGCGAATCTATCGATAGCTGATGAGCATTCTGCTGCAGCTAACATGTTTGGATTGTCGACTTCTTCCTCTGGTCTCGGGTTTTCTAAGTTTCTCCTGTACCGTAAAAATTACTTCCGTTAGTATACTTCTGCATTGTATATACAATAGTCTTATTTGAGTTTTGCAACGGGAAATAGAAAACCGATTAGTATAATCATTTTTGAAATGTGAAGTATGCAGAAGTCAAATTACAATTACTTATTAGACAAATTTAAAAGACCGAAAATTACTAATTAAAAAATGAAAGGAATAGTCTACCTGATAGTGACAACTTCATCTTGTACCATTATTTTCTTTGTTTGTTTTGCAATAGCTGTGTATCCTGGTTCATATTTCTGCATCAATTTATACATTGTTTCATTATAAATCTGGACAATAAACTGTTACTAATACGAGAGACCGTTTCTCGTTACATTCTACGTCGAAATATGTCAAACTAAGGGGTCGAATGAACGCAGTCTTATCTTTTGGAAACAAATAAAAACTATGTATGAGGTAAAAGATGAAGGTTTTTTTTTTTTTTTTTTTCGTTTTTTATTTTCGTGTTTTTTTGGGACGAGGGGTTTAATCCCGGGCCCATACATTCTCGCACCACCACATAAACCATGTAAGCCACCCTTTCGGGACTGCAGTGGTCAAATGGTCATCACCCCAGTTGTTAATCGAATTTGAGACATCTCAATTCCTGCCCATGCATTCCAACATGAACCAGGTAACTGAGACCTCTTAACTCCTGCATTTATGCAAGCTTTAATGTTTAACTCAGTTACCAGTGGACTAACACCGGTGGAATGATCTCTACTTTATGCCGAATTTCCCGAGTTATTTGTTTAAAGTTTTATATCATTTGTGAGCGTTATTTTACTTAAAGGTAAAGAAATGAGCGGAAAAAAGAGGAGAATTGAAGACAAACCTGTAAGCATATTTCACAGATGATATCCCCTTTCTCGTCACACCATCTTTGTATACATTCTCTATGTGCATACTGCAATTATAACATAAAATCAAGAAATAAAACTCAATTATGAAATCCAAATATTTAAATAAAAATAGGAATGGAGAAAGGCGAATTGAATTAGAAGTAAATACCTTGACAGTACCAGCACAAGCACAAGGAGTTTCTAATTTTCTACAACTTTCAAACTCAGCTTCATGACAAATTCTGCAATAACTTGCATATGAATTTGAATAACATTCATCCACAAACAATACAACTTCTTTCATCGTCGTCATCAATTATTTGAATTTATTTCTTCACTAATTTTTAATTAAAATGATTAAATAATTTGTTGTGATTTCCTCTGTTTTGTCTCCTGCCAACTTTGTGATTCACTCAGTTTAAATAAGATTAAGAATGTCAAGGAATAAATGAAGGAAATACCGAAAATGGGGTTAATTAATACGTAGTATTATGAAAAGTGGATAGGTGTTAATTATTGTGATCCACATTGGCAATCTTAGCCATTTAAAAGTAGTGTATCTTTCAATGGAACGGCCGAAGGAAGTTCGTAATCTCGGCTGACTTGGATTCCTTAAATAATCCCAATTATATTAATCAATTGGATGATTAATCTACCAAAGCCCAAAAAGGATACTGCTTACACGGATAATTTTAGTCTTAGACCGTCCCCAAGCAGTGGTCGCGACCCGATTTTACTCTTAATCTTACCTTATTTATTTTTACTTACTTTCATCTTCCCAAGCAGAAAAGGTTACGATTTAGATCATCAACCCGATTATTTTTCCACTTTTTAACATTTTCAATCATTTATCACATTTTCTACCCACCAAAATATCTCTTTTACCCATCATTTTTTTATTTTTTTACTCTTGAACCAATAAAAATTGTCCACATAGTGGTCATAAATAAGAGTAAGGATCCTCTCCATTTCTCGAAAAGAAATGGAGGTCCATTACTTCTCAACGGTTCGGATTAAATTTGGGAACGATCGGATGGTTGTAGATTTATTTAGAAATAAAAAGGTAAATGAAAGAGATTGGAATATATAATATAGTAATGTTTGTGAGAAGAAATGGAGAGGATCCATTTCCCATAAATATGGTCACAAATGTTCAACAATGGTCACAAATTGACCTTGGTTGATCATATTGTCACAAATTAGCAAAGTAGTCATCAATTAATTAGCTTAATTATCCCACTAACCATGACCAAACAAGGTCATGGTCACCCTCATAACCTTGCTTGGGGATGGTCTTATATCTCACTAATCTCACCATGTTGTTGTACTCTCTAACAGTCAAATGGTTGAGTTTACTTTTCGATGAAAATAAATAACTATGTATTAATTCTGTTTTACTTTTAATTAATTGTATATTTCGAATAATAAAATAAATAGAAATACAGCTAATTATAATCGATAGACTGTTGATATTATGATATCAGTCCTCAGTCATTGCTACACTGCTGCTGGCTTCTTCCTGTTGATTCCTTCTTCACTTCTGCTTAACTGCTCACTCTGATATTATTACTGCTGACTTTCATCCAGGCTGTAGGCAGTTGAGGTTGTTACAGAAGTTGTTAGAAAGTTTGTTAGGAAGTTTGTTGTAGATATTTTCTTACATACAAGATATTTTGGATACATACTTGTATATATATAGTCATACATGTACATTCATAATTAAGCTTGATCAATATACATCAGAACATTATTTACTCTCTTTGTTCAACCATTTGATCAATTGTTTACTCTCTTTGTTCAACCATTTGATCAATTGTTTACATCTGCAAATCATCAAACCTGCAATTTAACATGGTACCATCGTCAATTGATCCTGATTAAGTGATTAAATCAATCATTTCTGTGATTCAACATTCAATTTTCTGCATAATTCTTGCATTTCTTTCTGAAAACACAAACAAAATCAAACAACATCACACTTCTTCCGCTGCGTTCATCAATGGCGCCTACAACTACTGGTTCTGCTACTGATTCAGTTTACAAAGATCCACTATATCTTACCACAGGAGATCAGAATACTCTCCAGCTTCTCCCGCAAGTATTCTCTGGCAAAGCTTTTCTTCATTGGTCCAGGAATATGCGGATTGCATTAATCTCAAAAAATAAACTCGGTTTCATTAATGGAACCTTTCCTCAACCTGCTGCTGATAATGCTAAATATCATGACTGGATCAGAATAGACTACACTGTTATGCGTTGGATCCAGTTTTCTCTGGCTGAAGACATTGCTAAAAGTTTTTATTATGTAACTTCTAGCAAACAGCTATGGGAGGAATTGAATGAGCGTTTTAATCAATCCAGTGCTCCGTTTCTTTATCAACTCAGGCAAGATATTGCTCAAATCAAGCAGGTTGATCTTACTGTAGCAGAATATTATGCCAAATTACGTTCAGGATGGGAAGACATCAGGTCTCTTGATCCTCTTCCTGAATGTGATTGTGGTGCTATTGCCACTTGTACCTGTAATCTTTTGAAGAAAATTGTTCAGAGAGAAAACACACATCACATTCTGGATTTTCTTATGGGATTACATAAGAAATATGATCCTATTCGCAATCAGATTCTTGCACTTGATCCTCTTCCTAATATCAATCAAGTTTATGCAAAGATTCATCAAGCTGAAGTTCAGATCAGTATTACTAATGCTTCTGATACTGTTCTGAACACTGATAGCATTGCTTTGGCTGCTACTCAAACATATGCTAAGAATGTTTGGAGACGTGACAATAAGAAGGTTAGGTATGATAAGCCTGATGTTTTAGGTGCTGATGGTGAGAGACCTGTATATTACTGTACCAGGTGTAACAAGAATGGCCATTCTCTTGAGTTTTGTTGGGTGCATAAGAGAGAGCAGGCCAAAAGAGGCAATGTTCAGCAGAAAAACACAGCTCCTACATTTGTTTCTGCAAAACCTGATGCTGAGAAGTGGTTTGCAGGGAATGTTGAGGAGGTGCAGGGTTATGAAATGGATACACCACTGGAGATTCAGGAGACACCAATGATCAATGCAGCCTTAGTTCAAGCCATAGCTAAGGAAGTTTTTAAACTGCAGTGTCAAAATACTGCTACCACCAGTGTTTCATCTCACACTCCAGGTATCCTTCTTGCTGCCAGTGCTCACATTCAACAACATACTTTAATTAATGCAAATTGGATCATTGATTCTGGTGCTTCAGATCACATGACGTATAACTTGACTAATCAGCATAATGTTCAGCACTTAGTTAAGTCTTTATCAGTCACATTACCTGATGGACAGACCAAATCAGTGCATTCTATTGGTGATGTTCACATATCAGACAAACTGACCTTACACAAAGTACTTTACCTTCCTGAATTTAGACATAATTTGCTTTCCCTAGGGAAACTTCTGGCCACACCTGGATTATGTGCTAACTTTCATAATCATGGGTGTTTTATCCAGGACAGTACAACTAATGAGGTCCTTTGCTCTGGTCAGAAGCTTGCTGGCATTTATCATCTCCATAGTATGTCTAAGAATAATGATAATAACTGTAAACAGGCTATGTTTAGCACTAGTTCTTATGCTAATCTTGTGGCATCCACTGATGTTTACTTTCTGCATGCCAGACTAGGTCATAGTGCCTTGGCAACCATGAGACATGTAAAAGATTTACCTTCTGTTTCATTCAATGATAACAGTTTCCACTGTGATACTTGTTTAATGGCCAAGCATCACAAGAGTCCTTTTCCTATCAGTACCTCTGTAACTCATGCTCCTTTTGATCTTATACATGTTGATCTTTGGGGAGGGTATAGGGTTTTGGCTTTAAATGGTGCATCTTATTTTTTGACAATAGTGGATGATTATAGTAGAGTAACTTGGACCATGCTTCTGAAACATAAAGATTTAGTATGCCAAACCATGGATCATTTTCTATCCTATGTCAAAACCCAATTTAATACCAAGGTTAAGGCCATAAGGTCAGATAATGGTACTGAAATCCTTCAAGAGGGATGTGCTATTCTCTTTGCTGCCAATGGAATTGTACATCAAACATCAATTCCTGGCAATCCTCAGCAAAATGGGAGAGTGGAGAGAAAGCATAGGCATCTTTTGGAAGTTGCTAGAGCTTTAAGACACCAAGCTGGTTTACCAAAGAAGTTTTGGGGAGACATGATATTGGCAGCAACACACATTATCAACCTATTGCCTACTGCAGTTTTGAAATGGTGCACACCACATGAACTCCTTTTTAACACCCCTGTGGATTACACACATCTCAAAGTGATAGGGTGTCTTTGCTATGCTGCAAAACATGAAGGTGATAAATTTGAAGACAGAGCTAGCAGATGTATTCTTCTTGGGTATCCAATGGGAAAGAAGGGATAAAGATTATATAATCTGGCCAGCCATAAAACAGTTTACAGTAGAGATGTTGTGTTCAGGGAGAATGTCTTTCCATTTCTCAACCCTGAGCTTGCACAACAAGGTCAAACTAAGTTCACAAATCAACATGTTTCTTCATTTTTAGAAGAAGAACAGATTCCTGCAAATAATAGTACTCTTGAAAATAATATGACTATTACTACAACAAATAATCACAGCAATAATACCACTTCTATAAATAATACAAAAAACAATATTGATAGCAATGCAACCACTGGTTTGCACACCACTGCAACCAGTGGTACCAGTGATAGTTCAGCAAGAGAACATCAGACAGACAACATGAGGAAGTCCACCAGATCTAGGCAGTTTTCTACCAAATTGACTGGTTTTGATTGCAAAGGTGTGCCACCATCTATCACAGATGTATCTGGTGCTCCAGATAATCATACTGCCTTGAGTGCAGTACTGCAATTAGATGGGTATTCTGACAGCTATAAGTCTGCCTGTTTCAATGTGTGCTCTCAATATGAGCCATCTACTTATCATCAGGCCAAGGATAACCCTGATTGGCAGAGAGCAATGAAGAGTGATATTGATGCTTTAGAGGCAAATCACACATGGGAAATTACACCTTTGCCACCTGGAAAAAGAGCCATTGGTGCTAAATGGGTATACAAAATTAAGTTCAATCCCAATGGATCCATTGAGAGGTATAAGGCTAGACTAGTAGCCAAGGGTTATAGTCAGATTGAGGGTAAGGATTATAAGCACACCTTCAGTCCAGTAGCCAAATTTACCACTGTGAGATGTATTATAGCAATTGCTGCAGCCAGAAATTGGGCATTATACCAGTTAGATATTAACAATGCCTTCTTACATGGTTTCTTAGAGGAAGAGGTATACATGAGGAAACCAGAGGGCTATAATAAAGGAAATCCAAATGATGTTTGTCTACTGAAAAGATCTTTGTATGGTCTTAAGCAAGCATCAAGACAATGGAATCTTGAATTGTCCAAATTCCTTACTCAAAATGGCTATACACAAGCAAAGTCAGATTATTCCTTATTCACGAAAGGATACTCAACATCTCATGTTATCATTGTGGTTTATGTAGATGATTTACTGATCACAGGAAGTGACCAGTCAGAAATTCACAACATCAAACAGCTTCTACACAAAGCTTTCACCATCAAGGATTTGGGGGAATTGAGGTATTTTCTTGGTATTGAGGTTGCTAGGTCAGCATCTGGTATTCTATTGAATCAGAGGAAGTACATAGTTGACATACTCCATGATTCTCAAATGACTGAAGCAAAACCAGCAAGCTTTCCTTTTCCTACTGGTCAGAAACTAGCAGTAGATGAGGGTAAGTTGCTAGAGAAGCCAGAAATCTATAGACGAATTGTAGGGAGATTGTTGTACCTAACGCTTACTAGACCAGATATTAGCTATAGTGTGCAGCAACTGAGCCAGTTCTTAAGTGAACCAAGACAACCTCATCTTAATGCTGCTCTATATTTGGTCAGATATCTCAAAGGGACATTAAATTCTGGTTTGTTCTATTCTGCTCACAGTGAACTTGCTCTTCACGGATACTGTGATGCGGATTGGGGATCTTGTGTAAGCACTGGAAGATCTCTAACTGGTTATTGCATTTTTCTTGGCAAGTCTTTGGTCTCATGGAAGACAAAGAAACAAGCCACTGTTAGCAAATCCAGTGCAGAGTCTGAATATAGGAGTATGAGTCAGACATCAAGTGAGTTAGTTTGGCTTACTGCATTACTTAAAGAACTACAAATCATTGTGCCAACTCCTATTACACTGTACTGTCATAACAAATCTGCTCAACATATAGCAGAAAATCCTGTTTTTCATGAAAGAACTAAGCATATCAATTTGGATTGTCATTACATAAGAGAGCAAATAACTGCTGGTTTGATCAAGACATCTCATGTTTCTACTACTCAACAACTTGCTGATGTTCTAACTAAAGCATTGGGAGTACATCAGCATCATTATCTTATTGGCAAGTTGGGTCTTGTGGAAGTTCCACCTGATTCCAACTTGAAGGGGGATGTTGATATTATGATATCAGTCCTCAGTCATTGCTACACTGCTGCTGGCTTCTTCCTGTTGATTCCTTCTTCACTTCTGCTTAACTGCTCACTCTGATATTATTACTGCTGACTTGAATCCAGGCTGTAGGCAGTTGAGGTTGTTACAGAAGTTGTTAGAAAGTTTGTTAGGAAGTTTGTTGTAGATATTTTCTTACATACAAGATATTTTGGATACATACTTGTATATATATAGTCATACATGTACATTCATAATTAAGCTTGATCAATATACATCAGAACATTATTTACTCTCTTTGTTCAACCATTTGATCAATTGTTTACTCTCTTTGTTCAACCATTTGATCAATTGTTTACATCTGCAAATCATCAAACCTGCAATTTAACATAGACTCATAGTTTTTAATAGGTCGTATAAAAACTTCTCATCCTCACATACTCTCAAGTCTCACTAAACATGGACACAAGTGCGGGCTGACCAAACTGCCCCGACCCAATCGACCAGTGTACGTTAATCATCTTCGAGATGCTGCTCCCCCAACAAAGCATGTTCAGATCATCACACCATTAGCTCGTGTGGTGCTCTCGGGCTCACTCCCCACCAATCAGGCCCGCTTCTAGGCCGGAAACATACCACATAAGTGTAAATAAACTTTAATAGAGGTAATGCTCCCATTACACATATATACCAGAAAGCACAAAACTTAGTTAGTGCGGAGTATATGATATTAATCTCGACATAATTAAATTGGCTCTAAGTCGCGTCCACACATGAAAAACCATATAATTTTATCATAATTCAATTAACCAACAAAAACAAATATTCTAGAATCCTCTAGTACATAAAGTAATAAAAAAAATATAAATTTATTTCCTTTTTATCCTCTAAATGATTCTCTTAAAGAAATAAACCAATGACATTCTGGACAAGTGGTCCGTAATTAACTAAATTATTAATTAAAAAAAGGTGCTTAGGATAGGATATTTGTGGTGTTATAATTCCTTAATTAATCCTGGTTGTACACATCTAGTTGCCCTTCCACTTTAAAAGTTAAATGAAATTGCTTAGGATAGGATATTATGTGATGGATTTGACTTACGCAGTATTAATTTGTCTTCATATATCATCATCAAATTTACAAAAATTTATGGGAGTAAGACATACGTTACAAATTAAATCGAATTAAGTAACGTCCAAATTGATAAATAAGATAAAAACAAAATATTACTCCGAATATATTTTACTTTTTTCTCTCTACCTACTTTAATATTAATTAACCCGTTTTCAGTTTGTAAAGATATATTCGTCTTCGATTGGACTTTTTGTTAAATTAATTAGTAAGTCTTGCTTGTGACGGGCACCGTTTGTGTCAAATATTTTGTGAGATAAAATGGATACAAAATGAGTTAGTTGAGAAAGGGATCACATGAATAATGTCGAAGAGAGTAAAAAAGTGGGTATTTTATGAAGAAAACGGTATCCGTCACAAGCTTGTGACAGTACTGCGGTCACAGATGAGAATTTGTGCAATATAAATGGGGTGGAGGCCCTGGAGGGAGTAGTGAGTTGTGTAAATTAATATGGAGGTAAGTTATTGGATTATTGTAAAGCAAGTTGTAGATACTAATTAGACGACATGTCGACAGCTGAATCAGTCCATCTTGCAAGTATAAGTGTATAACCTTCACCCGTACGCCATTAAATACCAAAGAGAGAATTTGTTTCATTTTTGTAATTGTCAATCCTCAATCATGACCTTTCATGCTACCACGTTACTGAGTACCGTACTTCTTCATATTCTAAGTCAGCTATATGCATTAAATCTCCCCGCCTCCCATCCGAGTCTATTTTGAGAGCATATACGAGAACGTAAATTAGACTCCGTTATATATATTGCATAAAATCATTTAATATTGTTGGAACATTTAAATTGATGATGACAAGTCCTTGTTAATTGTTTGTTCTGAAATATCATGTTTAGTGTTCAAAGCAAAACAAATGAATTGAAGAACAAAGCAAATCAAGATGACATTCATGGTGTTTCAAACATGATCAAAAAGGACAATACAAGCCAAAAACAATCTCTCAAATAGCCTTAGTCGAAAATGTAAGAGTATGTGGAACATTCACCAAGTTTCAACTTAACTAGGCAACAGTCCATCAGACTGTTTCATCTGATATAGCATGGAAAATTTTAAGACTAGAAAAATTATTTCAAGAATTTTGCAAAAGAGTTTCTTAGTTTTTCAAGTAACATATTTGTTAAAACTGATTTGTGAAAAACAACTCCTTTTTTGGCTCGCACAAAATGAAACGAAAAACACGTTTGAGCCATGGTATACCTCACTTGCAATAAGATTAAAAGTTTTGAAAAGTTTTCATTTAGATGCAAGTAGATACTTGAGAATTGTGTAAAGAAATATTTGGAAACAAATCAGATTTGCTTTAATGTAGCCAATAAAAACTGAACAACTCTTTTTGCTTCTCAAAAGGTTTAGCTAATATCCAATGGATAAAGGGAAAAGTGGTGTAATAACCATGTTTTGGGTAAACCTATTACATGACTTTTACACTATAAAAGCAACCCTTTGTGTTCATTAAATGTTAAGGCTTTACAAACATTTATTGTTAATTGTGATTTTGCAAGTTGCCAGTCTCCTGTATTATTGTTATAAAGTTTCTGTACAGACCAAGTTGTTATAAATAATTTCCTTAAGTTTTGCATATTATTCCTTTCCTATGATTAGAAAATCCATCATATTTCTCAAAAACGATAATGGTTCACAAAATGGCTGCACGTGTATTTAATTATAATTCTTGGAAGTTGTAACATGATGTTTGATTGTTGGGATCGTAAGTTATGTAAGTTTTATACAAAAGTTTAATCAAATATGAATTATGTGATGTGACCACGTGGTAACCTGATATGGCATTAGTGACATGTATAGTAGGCATTCGGAATGAATATGAACCTCACTATATGATATTGTAACCTGGCTGATTTCATCGAGTTTATATAAAATCGTTTCAGTAATACAAACGCTCATATTTTCTAATGTTAAGACCTCAAAATAATGAAGTAATGTTCGTGTTGATGTTCTTTCATATATTTATGGTATATCGTTGTCTGGCTCACTGAGTTAATAATCTTTCTAACATCTTCATGTATATTGTTATGTCACAAACTGAATTGCTTTGCTATGTTTAAGATCTGATCATAATATCTTGAGTTATTAACTGGTGGACGTGTGATTTATGGAAGTACTAGTTTGTGAATTTGTTTACTTTTACCGTTAAATTTTCATAGTTCATGGGCTACAATTTACAAGAAAAATGTTTTAGTAAAGAAGAGTCAGAATAACTCTATGTAATCTTGTTTCGATCTATAGCTTCTAACATTGTCTTTTGGCTCATATTTATAAATTGTCACAAATTACCAGTTTAATGTTCCAAAAGTCTCAAAATGATTTCAAAGTAATGATCATCCATGATAGTGCTTGATGCTTTGATAATTATGGTGATTGCAACATGACAAATTCGGTAGTTACGCTTTGATGAAATCCCGCTTGAATGTTTAATTACTGCGCATTGTATAAAATTTCTTATTGTGCAAATCATATATAATAATAGTTCCATGATAAATGATGTAATATGAGTGGACGGGGAATGTGCCAAAGTGAAATATAGTAACTAATTGATATCTGGGAATGTTAAAAACGATCTTGCGAAGTCTATGAGTTATGTATGTCTTGTGAGGCATGTCCATGTTCCATGTTTAATTACGTTAATTAATTTTGCTCTATGTCTTTTTCTAAATATGGTTCTGCTTCAAAAATATGTTTATAAACATGAAACGTTTTAAATTGTCAATTATGAACTATGAGTTTTCTTGATTATTTATGTAGTTGTAAATACTAGCTTGCGATGAAATTTCGTGGGTGTGTAAGTGTTGCCTAGTCTGAATCTGTTTTACTGCATAACACGATCCTATCGACCCTAATACGTTATTGTTGTTCGAGGTTATATGTTATATGATAATTGATATGAGTCTCTTTTGAGTACTGATTTGAGTTGAATTATAGTAGTTGTCCTTTTATTTTGATAGTTAAAATTTTCTGTTGATGAGATAATTCTTTTGTTTGTAAGATGGGTAAGCTTGTGGTAATTGATTAGTTGCGTTATGTAAGATGATTCGGTATTAGATTTGTTGGTATAGCATACAAGTTCTGGCTTTATGAACTGTGAAATCATAAGTATACATACAAGCATGTTAATGAATTTGGTTAAGACGTGTACGTTGTCATGTTAATCAAACTGTTGGGATAGAGGTTGAGGAGACTGAGTCGCTCTTGCGACTAGGACAAAGACAATAAATGATGTTGTGCTGAGATTGAGATTGCAGTCCAGTGTTTTATCGAGTTGTCGCATTCCTTGACCTTGACTAGTGGGTGAGTAGCTTAGAGTTTTACTCTTTAAGTGATGAGCAGTTTCTTTCATGGAACGTTTGACAATATTGGTATTGAAATCGAGATGATAATTGGTTACTGGTTTTGAGATATGAGTAATTAGGCCGTTGTGCCACATTGTGTTTACGGTCCGGTGTGACATTGGTTATTGAGTTATATTCAGGGTTTGAAATCGATTTTGAAATGGAAGTTTTGATTTGCGATTTTGTTGCGCCTGTTCACTCACCCCTTGTCTTTGGTCTTAGGGTCGACGCTGAGAATGCGATACTTGGTTATTTGAAGTAAGTTTTTTTTTAGGGGTTACGGGGACGTAACCATGTTTCTAAGGAGGATAGGATTGTAAAATCTTAGTGATTTATAACATGGCTAACTGGTATGTCGTGATTATTTGAATATACTTGATAACCTTGCTGCGTATGTTATGCACTAGATCGTATCTGTTGAAGTATCAGGTATTGCAGTTGTGTGTTAAACTTTGGGGACAAAGTTTTCTTAAGGGGGATAGAATGTAACATCTCGCGTAAAGTTTTCTTAAGCATCACTTGTGATGCTTCATGCTTGCTAAGTGTTTCTTACCGTTATGGGGTGGTGAACTTCGGGACGAAGTTCAATTTAAGGGGGGAAGACTGTAATACCTCGAATTTTGGAGTCGGTAATTGAGTTCTACTTCGGTTCAAACGTTAGTTTCGAGTAAGTTAAAGTGTTGTTTTAAGGCTAGTAAGTGTATTGTTTTATATATGCGATTTCTATACTTTTAATGTTCGTTTATGCTGTTATGGGGGATCGAACTCTAGACCCTTGACACGCTGGTTTGGGCCTTGGAAAACGTGCCTTCTTAGAGCCCACGACAAGTTACTAGATGATATCACAAACCCTAGCACACCCTTCCCTCAGCCACCCTTTAACACTCGTTCTAAACCTAAGACAAACCCTAATCTCCCTTTCAAACCTCACACAATCACAGCCGTCACATCAAAGGTGGGAATCTGACTGAACACGGTGGTCTAGGGTGGGTGCACGGTGGTTCGTTTTGACGGAGAAACTGGTAAGTCACGCGCATCACTGATCCGAGTAATATTTCATAGTTTTATATAGCACGTTTATTCATTCATATAACACCTCTAATCTGGGTTTTATTGTGTATATATGTAGTATAACATGTAAGGAACGTTTATTTTGCTTTTGGTCTCGGTTGTTGGTCGTTTAAGGTTGTCGTGAGGGGCAGGGAACACGGTGGCAGAAGGGTTGCTGTTGTCGTTTCTTTTTATTATTTTATACGGGTTCTGTAGTCAGGTGTTTGGGTAGCTGTTTGTGTCTTGGTTTGGGTTCTATGGTTATGAGTCTCGGGTTAGGAGTGCAGTCGGGGTTCTGGGGTTCCAGGTAATGTCGGTTCGGTGGTCACAAGGTGGTAGGGTGTGGTGGCTTAAGGGAAGACCGTTGAGGGTGGTCAGGGGTGTCATTCTCGACATTCCTGCTGCTCTGTAGTCTCTTCGTGTACAGGGTGTTGGGAGTGGTAACACTGGTGACTCGGGGGAGGTCGGTACAGTGTTACCACGGTGGCTGGAGAGTCTGGTTGTAGGAGTGGTGTTAGGCGGCAGGGTTGGTGGTGTCGGGGCCTGAGAGATGCGTCGATGGGGAGTGTCGCGGGTCTGGTCAGGCAGTCCGTAGTGAACCAGGCCTGGTTTGGGGTCCTGGTTCACCGTGGCAGTGGGAGTCGAAGGGGTGTGGGTGTCCATGGTGGTAGCTGGTGGTTCTGGGCACGAGTAGCGGGGGTTGTTGGTGACGTAGCTGGTGGCGCGTGGTGGTTTGTAGGGGCTGTTTTGAGGAGTATGCGTGTGTCGAGTAAGGGGATGTCGTAGGGTGTCTTAAGTTGTTTCTTTTGTTGCTAATATTATTATTATTATTATTATTATTATTATTATTATTATTATTATTATTATTATTATTATTATTATCATTATTACTATTATTATTAATGTTAATATTTTTTTTACCACTTTATTTATAATTGGCGTTAATTAGTTTTCTTACGAGTTTGGGGTCGTGTCATATATATATATCTACGAGTCGGGAATTATTTAAGTCATGGGATGTCAATATTTGGGAAGTTACCATTTTGGGAAAGTTTCTATTTATGGAAACTTTCCACTTTTGGAAGGTTGCTATTTATAGTAAGTACGTTCGTTAAGGGGTTCGTGAAGTTTGTTAATTCGTTGCATATATCTGTTTAGGTAGCGAGTTTCGAGTGGAACATTTCTAAGCATATCTCGGATTGTATCTGCGTTTCTGCTATTCCAGGTAGGGAAAGATACTGGTTTACAATGATGTGCAATCTGTTCTTATGTGTTAATAAGCATGTTTATGTTGTAATCTCATGTGAACGTTATATTGTGCTATTTATATCTTTTGAGACATTGTTACGATGTGAATATCTATATATATATATATTGGGTCTTGTGATACGGTGTTGGATCGGTGCGGAGTATATATGGTGTTGGATCGGTGCGGAGTATATATGGTGTTGGATCGGTGCGGAGTATATATGGTGTTGGATCGGTGCGGAGTATATATATGGCGTTGGATCGGTGCGGAGTTTATTTGGCGTTGGATCGGTGCGGAGTTTACTATATTGTTATAATTATTGTTTTCCTACTCAACCTCGTGGTTGACCCTGTGTATTCGTGATCACCTGTGATGAACCAATTATTGGGGAGCAGATTGACAGGTGGCTGAGACTAAGGGGGAGCTATGGGAGGAAGAGCTTGGATCCGGACCAGAATAGATGTCTAGATCACCTTAGTCAGTTTAATACGAGTTGTACTTTATTTATGTTGTTAAGACCTTTGGATATGTAAGAACATGAATTGAGTTTAAAGTTAATTTAAAGTACTGTTTATCTTCCTTTGTATCTACTGCCTCGGGAAACCGAGATGGTAACACCCTTATTTACCTGAGGAGTCCTAGTTCAGGCCCTTAAATAAATGGGGGTGTTACAATTAAGGAGCCAGGGGGAGGGCACAGTGAAGGTAAGAACCGTGGGATTGGCTTGGGAAAGGGTCGCGGGAGAGTGAGTGTAGGGTGGAACTTTGATGTTCGGGTGAAGGGCTTTGAAGGTGGGGTAGTAGGCTAAGGTGTGGCCTTGGGTATGGCACCACTAACACTTACCTTTGAAGGGATTGCGAGGGGTTTGGGTTTGGGTGTTGGATTGGGTCGTAGTGGTGGTGGAGGTAGGACGATGGTAGTGGGTATTGTTGCGAGTGAACGTTGGATGGACTATGGCGGGAAAGTCAGTGGAGGGGGAGGGTGAGCGAACAGGGGCTGTGGTGAGGGTGAGTTCACGGTTGATTAGTTTTTCGAGAAGTTCGGAAAAGGATATGGGATCGTCACAGGCATTGATAGCATCGATAACGGGTTGGTAAGAGGCGTCAAGACCATCATGAACTTGATCAGTAACATCCTCAGTGGGGATGGTGGTGCCTAGGAGAGCGAGGTCATCGACGGTGGTTTTGATGCGGTTCATATAGTCGGAAATGGAGGAAGCGCCTTTGGTGGTATTTTTTAATTTGTGGCGGAGTTGTTTGATGTGGCCACGAGAGGGACGAGCGTAGGAGGCAGCAATAACAGTCCACACGGCATGGGTGGTGGTCAGACAGTTTAGGATGGGCGAAACAATGGAAGTTAAGGTGCTGGCCACGACAGAGAAGAGAAGTTTGTTTTGACGGTACCACGTTTCGAACGCGGGGTTAGGGGTGGGTGTTTGATCGTTGGTCGAGGCATAGGGAATGGTGATTGGTGGTGGCGGGGTTCCATCAATGAAGGCAGTGGGACCATATCCGTCAAAGAGTGATTCAAGTTGGAGACACCATTGACGGTAGTTGGTATCATCGAACTTGACTATAGAATGAACATAAAGTAGGATGAATTAGTTTTTTGGATCATTTGGGTTTGGAATGGTAGCACCCGACATTGACGATCGAGGTGAGGAAAAAAACTGGTTTTTTAGAGAGGATAGAACCTTACTCTTGATACCATGTAAAGAGAAAGGATTTGTATTATTTGATAAAGAGAATGGTGATTACAGAAGGAACTTGAGTAGAGAATAAATAATACAAGCAAAAGGGAGTTTGGAAGGGAAGGACAACTCAAAGGATTACAAAGGTAAATGAGAGTTATTAGAGAATTGATTAATGCTAAATGGGCTTCTTAACATTATATATACCGTGAGTCCGTGATGAATAATATGCATCTCTCTTTTACCCTCTCTCAATCTATTTTGCTTATTTTCTCCTAAGTTCACTCTTTACATTTCCTCTTTTTTTTTTATTCTATAACATACATTACATAAAACAGTTTTGTTTATAATTTTTCATAAGTTCAATGCGAATGGTTTTGTTTATAATTTTTCGTAAGTTTAATGCGATAAATTGACTTATTTGATTTATTTTTATGAAAATCTATGGTTTTCTACTCCGTATTATAGTGGGCGTAGGGATGTAAAAATATGGTTTTCTACTTCATATTATAGTGGCGGAATTAGGATTTAAGCGTAGAAAAAATGCAAAAATATCATGGCATGAGTGAGTAATAATATAAGATACATCCGAAAAAATTCAAAAACTCTTAACTAAAAACTTTGGAAATTTCAACAACTGAAGGGATGAAGGCCCCTACCCCTTACTAACACTTCTTAGCTTCACTCCGTACCAGAATAGAATTTTAAACAAATGGGATCTTGTAGCTTAGGACTTTAGGCCATACGGAGTATAAGTTATGGCTAGCATGACCCAACGAGAAATTGGGAACAAGTCGTTTTATTTGTGACTGGTAGTATATCACTATATGTTACAAGTTGAAAATGAAGAGTGTTTTTTCTCATAGCAATGCAAATGAATGTAAGTGGAAAAAAACGAAGAATAAAAAGTGTTCATTACATATTATAGAAGAGATACTATTTATTTTTAGTCTGAGACGAATAGTGTCCGTGTTCAACTAAATTTTGTGAATTGAGAAGGGGTGTGATTGACTAAAGCACATCTCTTATTCAAGTAATAATAGAGAGATAGTGTGACGGAGTGGTATGATGATGAAAGAGTCAAAACATTTGGAGTATAGCCGTATAGTACTAGATTACTAACGTCTTAAACCATACTAATGACTTTAAACGACGCAAACATAGGTACATTTATTGGTGCCATTTCTAATTTCTAACCACTACAACTACAAGTATAAATGAAAATGAGGACTTGGCTACCAATTTGTCTGCTAACAGTCAACTTTGACTGCAATTTCTACTCAAAAAGTACATCAATTTACATACAAATATCATTTCTTGAGAGAAATAGGTCACTCCTCACAACTAGTTGACCTGGTAAACGAGCGGGTCAACTTCGGGCCATATCAGCGTTATTTCGAATTTGGGTCATTTATTATCAAGTTTTTAATGTATAAAAGTAAGTTTAAAACAACTAATATTTAGGTCGAGTTATACTTAATCGAGTCAATTCAAATTCGAACCTTGAATTCCAGTGTCAAGTGAAGTCAATTTTACCAAGTCTACTTGTCAAAAGTCCACGTAAGGATGGTGTAATTACAAATGAGTGGGAGCAAGCTAAGGTCCCTTTCATATTTGAATACAATACGTACTTTGTCCATCGACAAAGTACTTTGTAAATCAATTCGATATAGATGAACTTCTTTGTTTATACAATATTTGTAAATCAATTCCTACTATTATTAACCCCTGGAATTCATGCATTCTCGTACCATTACATGGACCATTTAAGCCATCTCTTCGGGAGCTGTAATGGTCAAATGGTCATTGTCTCAGCTAATAATCGAACCTGGGACCTCTCAACTCCTACATTTCTGCAAGCTTTAAAGTTTAACTCAGTTATCACTAGACTAACACCACTTGGTTTTCTACTATAACTTTAATGTTGGAGATTTGTAAATCTTACAATTCCTACTATGGTTATTTCATGGGAATAATCCAACCAATGTCTCATCTTCTAATATTAATTCATACTAACGATTTACTATTAAGAGTTGGTCATGGTCCGTGCTTGGTTTTGATAATATGTTAAGTTGTTATGTGTATTGTGAAACTAACGTTAATCTCCGACATAAAGTCGTCGATAACGGGGGTGTTTGGTTCAATCATAAAATGTATAAGGTATGGGTTTGGACGAGACAAATCCATACGGACCATACCATGTGTTTGTTTAGCAAATTTGAGGGTTTCATACCCATACCTCAAACCCACGAGGTATGGGTTTCCCATACCCTAGGAGGGGGTGGCCATCGGTATCAAACTACGATAAATAAAAATGTCAAAAATAAATACTAAAACATATTGTAAACGAATCATTTTATATAATTAATTGATAAAATAATCTTTATTTTCATGACTTTATACGTTAAAATTATTTTTTAAAGTATTAGATTTTACATATTTCAACTCTTAACTTAGTTTCAAACACATACCACCTACAATTGAAACAAACATAAGGTATCAAGTATGAAATTCCAACCCCATACCACCCAGATATGATTCCTGATTCCAAACCCATACCCGTACGCGAAACAAACGCCCCCTAAATGTTCTGGACCTAGGTTTGGAGAAAATGTTCTTTGTCTGGACCTAGGTCTGGAAGAAAATGTTCTTTGTCTGGGCAATTTCTATTTCATTTTTTTCAAAATTTCAAATCGGCTTCGGGAATCTAACGTTAATCATACTACGTTCTACTATATTACGAACTAAAAATCATCAATTTGAATCAAATTTAAATCGTAAGCTAATCTCGTTATTGTCATTCATCGTTGAAAATCGTTGAAAACCGTTGTTCGAATCGCTCATTGAAATCGTTGAAAACCGTTGATCGAATCGCTACTAAACCGTATTTTATTTTAGTGAGAAAACCGACACTTTCTTTTAATGAATTTTAGTCAAATATTGCTAAATTGATATAAAGGGTTGAATAAGAGCAAAGTTGATAATTAATGTAAAAGTGTCGACGATAATTACTAATTTGTCGACGACGTATAGTAACTTGGAAATAGAAACACAAATATAATACAATACGCCTTACAGTCTCCAGAGCCGAAAGCCGAAGGCCCAAAGCCCAAAACCCGGTAATGCTATTTATGGATAGTTCAGAGCACATTCTAGTCCGAAGAATTAGTGCCGTCGTTTTAGTTGGGCTTCAAGTACTCGTGCAAGCCCAATGAGCCTATTTAATATTTACCCACCAACATAGTCCATTCCCAGGGTAGTCTTACAAATTTTAATGGTTGTGTTAGAAAATGAATATTTTATTCTTATAATTTTATTTTTTCAATATTCTTTTATGAATTACTTTATCTTTCCTTTCCGGAGGAGACAATTTAACCTCGATAATCCGCGTCCTTTGTGAATTGTGAGTATAGATGGAAGTGGGTCGTGTCTCCTCATGTCAACCCACCGTTTTCGGAGAAGCAAATTGCACGGCCCATACATGGGAAAGTGGGTTTCGTGTTGTGCTGTGCCAATGAAACGAAATGCCGACTTAGGCAAGGTCTACAATTCCACCACTTCAACGTTATTTTTTTTATATTTCGAGCGGGCTGTGTTATATATGAGCTAAATATGATATTCTTTCTCAAACTTCAGCTCAGACACAACTCACAAAATATCGTACCGTATTGAGTCGAGTCTTGTCAATCTTATGTAATGCTAAAATGGGCCATGAAATATATTGTACGCGTCCAGTTTACATCTCTATTTATGTCCCCTGTGTTGTTTCTCAAACTTTTATTTCCTCGCCAATGTAAACCAATTGAAAAAAATAACATACTCAAAAGAGCCCCTATCTCCAACCCCAAGTCTTTGATGTGCTCCTAGACTACTACAATATCTAGTTTCGCTACCTTGCGAATGTCAATTGGTTACCCACTTGCATTTTAAAACCCCGTAAATATTTTCACAGGCATCATTTTAATTCAATGAGATTTAGTTTTTACCGATTAACAAGTATCCGTATCTAACTAATATTCTGTAGGAACTAATAAGTTATATTTTATTTATCCGGTTTATTTTATGAATTTTAGTCCAATATTGCTAAATTGATATAAATATGAAATGTTTTAAGTAATATTTTATCACAAAATCTCAAAGAAGACGGGAGATATCCGTCACTTCAGAGTGACCGATACCATTTTGTCTCACAAAATGCCCATTTAGAGGAGAGAGAGGGAAGCACATGAGGGTAGCCCCACCTTGTCCTTCTACTCATTTTGTGAGTGTTATTATCCGTCTCTCCACCCGACCCGTCACAAACAAGACCAACTGTTTTATTTTATTTATCCGGTTTATTTGTTCACTTATTAAAATTTTGAGTGTCTAAACTCTTTGTTTAACTTTCTATTTTGGGAAGGATTTTAAAGAGTAATTTGATGATCTATTAAAGGTTATTATCCACTTCTCATCTATATATTACCGTCTGCGTCTGCGGATTCGGCTTCAATCTCAAACAGTTATGTTGTTTTGTGTTTTTATGTCAAAACCAAAGCTAAACACATAATCGCGACGGAGGAAATATCATTTAGAAATTAAATATACAAAGTTTAGATTGAGTATAAGAAGTCGTTTGGTTGCACGTAAGAATTCGTATTAACTACAAACTCGTAAAACACTTGATTTTAGAATTTATGTGAATTAAAAAATATTGTTTGGTTGCCACGTAGGAAGTGCAATTCGTGTAGGCATTGTCTAAGGGGACCTAGGTAAGTCACTTCCTCCATTATGGAGGAATTGCAATTCATGTGAATTTCAAATTCATGTGAATTGGGGTAGTCAAACAAAAGGTCAATTTTACAATTCACGTGAATTTAAATTCCTACATTTTTTAGTGCGTAACCAAACGCCCTTAAATAGTTCACCCCGCTAAATTTTTTTTTTAGCCCTGGCTAACGGGAAATCCAGACTCCCTGTGTAAACCATAAACGCACAATAAGGCGACACATTTGAGAGTGTAACCCTAACAGGCTGTTAAGATTAGTTATGAAAGATACTCTATAACAACCCAGTTAAGACAATGATGATAAGGTACCGAAAGATAAGTGTATGTTATAGCCTACAGGTTGCTTGTTACCTTAGAATGAAAGTTGGATCGGTATGGTACTCTAACTAACTAATTAACCACTCAACTCACTCGCCTTATCATCAATTCATAATAATTCATAATTACATGATCATGATCATACAATTTAGTCTTACGGTTCTATGATTGAGCGAGGCAAGTAGGCAACCCTACCCGACCCCCACGAATTTCATTAATCAAGCCTGCCCTACATCATATTAACACATTCGTGACGCGCAATATCCGTGATAGGCTTGTAACGGTTTAAATAAATCTCGTATAGTTTTCTGAGCACGTTACTTTTTGTTCTATGTGCTCAACAGCTCAAGTAGTTAATATTTAATCCGTTTCAAACTTGTGACGAATAAATCCGTAACTGAGAACTAATTATTTACCAATAATTCTTGAACTAGTAGTACTTCCTAGTGCCATGCTTTTTGGTTCTGTTATCCTTATCCATCATTATATCTTTATAAGAAAGCAATATAACGTTATTGTTACTATCATCCGATGTGTCATTCTAATTTCCAATTTGTAATACAGTATTTGTATATATCAATTCAATATCGGTATATGTCCTAACTCCTAATAAATCTTTAAGTATATCATAATTGGATGGTCTTATCTTGTTACATCCTACTCAGCATTTATCTTCATTTTAATTACTATTTCAAAACCTAGATAATACAAATTCATACTTGAAACAGGTTTTAATAAGTGTGAATTGTAAAAAAAAAAACAATAATCATATTAGCTAACTCAATGAATATATAACACAGTGTTATTTTCGGTCGAACTTAACTAAACCGGACTTAATAAAGTTGAACTGAATTAAAATGTAGTAAGAGTTAATTTGCGAAGAGTTGAACTGAACTGAATTGAACTAAACCGATTTAAAATTAAGTCCAAAAGTAAAAGACCTAAGAACATGAGTTGTTAGGATGAAAACGCATGTCTCATATCGGTAGAATAAAAATAAAATATCATTTTTAGGAGGGTTTACAAAATATTATGAGGCCTTTTGGAAAGGAGTCTAAAAGTAACTCCACTAGGTATTGACCCAAACCGGACAATATTGTACTATTATTAGGTTTAAACCCGTGAAATTTCACGGGTCTGCTCTAAAATCTTAATATGTTTCTAACTGCATTCTAAGCTTAAAATGACTTTTTTTTTGGTGCAAAGCTTAATATGACTTATATACAGTAATATAATGAACTGCAATATAAAATGATAACATAGAATACAACATTTGAATTTTAAGAGCATCTCTGATATCATCTATTTTCTGTATTAACTCTTTGTTTCCCATTAATCTATGACGCCACTGTAAATTTCGGCCTATTAGCATGTTCGCTTTCAAGTAACGTTTAGTCAGTCGGTGCGTAAATGCGATTAGTGAGATAAGTGCAAATGAAAGATTAAAACTGTGAAAAGTGGTGCGAGAGATTAGAGAAATATATGACTAATGTGAGTAATGTCTGATGAAAGTCTTTTACCTATGTTTGACATAAGTTTTTGGTTACTTATTTGTTATCTTAATTAAACGTGATTTTATGTAGTATTTTTAGGAAATAAATGTCTAAATTAAAGGGAGATATTTTTTTGGTACTTATTTGTTATCTTAAGCATGATTTTAGCTACTATTTTAGGATGTAAATATCGAAATTAGTGAGAGTTAATTAGATGAACAGTAACTCGTCTGTGAGACCGTTTCACGCGTACAACGGATTCATTTACTTGTATTAAATGAGAAATTTATTATAAAAACAGATGGTCTCATGGTGTGAGACCATTTTATTGTAGAATTTGTGTTAGATGAAATACCTTCTATATTCTCCCCCATTAATTTAGCAAACTGCAATTGCATTACTGTTTTTCATATTTGAAATTTTAATTAATTAATATCCCCATGGGTTTCTTTAACAGCCACATAGGTTTACGTTTGCAATTTAAGATGCCACATCAGCTTATTTGGCAATTGCATTAAAGAAATATATGATGGACAGTGAACAATGGCGCAATAACAACTAACACGAGATATTCCCACTTTTACACAATATAAGTGAATTGGAAAAAATATTATTTATTTATCTTTGTTTATTAAAATAATTGCGGTAATCAATTATAATTGCGGAATTAAAGTTGAGAATGATAATAAAAGAGATTGGCAGATATGTTGGAAGGTAAAGTGGGTGGACCAATGAATGAAATTAGCCACCCGTGGTTCAGTTACAGATACGTAGAAAAATCATGGATCGAGTTGATCGGAAAGACGTGTTTGTTGGTTGATCTCATAAAGTCATAGTGGCATAGTCCTATGTGTCTGAAATTATCCAATTACTATACTTGTCCGATGGTCCTACAAAATTATACGTTGGCCCCAATTTCCAACAGCTTATTTGCTTCTGTTTTAGTGTTAATGTGTTATGGGCAGAGACTCCCCATTCTTCACTTGCTTTCTGTTCATCTCAATCTCATCTGTGCTATTACTTTATCTCAATCAATCAATAATTAACTTCATTAAATATATTTTCCCTATTTGCATTATTTAGATTCCTTGCTTTCCGTTATTTCAGACGTTATTAGCTTGAAGATTAACGGAATTTTTAGATTAACTAGGGTTATTTAGCAAACTCATTGGACTATTTGGGATAAATGGATCCACCTCATCAGTTCTTTTCCAGTTTTTTTAATGAAACTGTTAAGGACTCGAACGACTTTAGTGTTTTCACCCCATTCCCTTAAACTAGTATAATGGGTGTTTGTCGCTTCGTGTTAAGTGTTAAATCACAAGTATAAGCAAGGCCGCGGGTAACTCATCGGTTTCTTCTCTTCCCATTTTTTTTAAGTTACTACATGACTTTTCTATTTCTAATACTTGCAGTAGTTGTTGGAATGTGGTACATATACAAGCCGCTGGAATCCTCAACGACTTCACTAAAAAACCTAGAAAATAAAATAAAACTGGTGACGTGGACTCATTCACTCAAAATAGTTTGAAATAGGTAATAAAAGTCTAATTGTTTGCGAAATAAACTCTTGTTAGCCAAAAAAATTCAAATTAACCCGGTTTTAATTAGTTACAACATCCTACAAGTTTGAGTATATCTTCTCTCAACTTCCGTCCTTTCATAAATTTTATACTTATTTTTGTTATTCTACATAGTATCAGAATGCAAGCCTACGACAATATGACAACTTAAATTTTGATGAATCTTAAACCAAGGCATCTAATGAGTAGTTGTATATGTAGAATTACCAAAGAGGATTTAAAACCCATGCATGCTCTTCGTTTTATGAAAGGCAAGGCCGAGTCCCTGTATTTATCAGTCGTTTCTGCAGTCTATCTAGACTGAATTTCTATAGTAAAATATTAATATATACTTCTTAACCTACGTACCAGACCTAGTTGCTGATTTTATTATTTATATTTTATCAAGCCTAGTTAAATCTAAGAATTCCACATTATTTTTGGTTAAATTGAAACCACGTATGGGGACTACATGCAAATACCAAGTTCCAAAACATGTTTCAGCAGATCCATTTCAAACCATTTGAAATAGAACTAGTTCCTGAAATTTATTTTACTTTACCTTTTTTATTTTAATTAATATTTGTCCTTATTCAAGACTTTAAAATGTATTTAATCAATCAGTTACGAGTTACAACACTTTAAAATATATCTGAAGCAAAAAAGAATGGAAGAAGATGAGTTAGTAAATTGGACGATGATGAATCAAAAGGCCTTATTATAGTTAATAAAATGAACAAGTTGTGAGAAGCATTGTTAATGCTTCACGTATAATTCAATTTTCTGAAAAGGAAAACCAACAAACAATACAAAAAGGAAAGTAAATCCAAAACTTGAACGCCAATCTTAATCATCCAAACATCCAATACCCTATACTTCCTCTGACATCAACATCAACATCAACATCAACATCAACCAATGCCTCTCCATACTACTCTCTTATCCTAGCCATACTCACCTCTATAGAATCTATTATTATTATTATAACAAGTCTTACTTGCGACGGGTTACTATTATAACGGATATTTTGTGAACTAAAATGGATATAAAATGAGTTAGTGGAGAAAGGGGACCACATGAATAGTGTTGGAGAGAGAGAAAAAGTGGGTATTTTGTGAGAGAAAACGGTATCCGTCACAAACTTGCGACGGATAGTACCGTTGCAAATAAGAATTTGTGTTATTATTATTATTATTATTATTATTAAATTAAATAAATGGTAAGTCTTATTTAATAAGTATTATACATTCGTCTTAAGTTTAACACAGATTAATTAAAATATCATACCACATGTGACATGTTTGTATAAGAGAAATATATTATTTTTTCTTATATACTCCGTATTTTTATATATATAAGTGATATGCTTGTTGACCGGTCTTAAATTTAAAACAGACTATGTTGTCTTAAATATGAATTTCTCTTAAATAAATCACATATTTCATTGAAATCGGACACTATCCGTCATAAGTTAAAGACGGATAATGTCTTTCTTACAATATGCAAACGACGTCATCCATGGATTGCTCCATTTTCCCCCACTTGCCTTATTAGTTATTACTCCCTCCATTCAAGTCCACACTACCACTTTCTTTTTACACGTTTGCCAACGCGTACTTTATACGGTAAATATTGTTAGCTACGTATTTTCAAAAATTATAAAAGTTAGATATTAATAATATACTCGTAAAGACGAATCAAACAAGATCCCGCATGGATATAATTTCATTTACGTATCGAGAGAAAATCGGATTTGAATGATCGTTTGTGAATAGTGTGTAAAATGCAAAGTGGTAGTGTAGTCTTGAATGGAGGGAGTATAAGACATAACTATATCCATCTTTACCTTATAACGAATAGTGTACTATATCACGAACATGATTCTTCGTAAACAAAAATGGCCCCGAAAGATTAAAAATAAAATCCGAATCCAACATGGTAGATAGCTCACACTATAAATATGCACCCATTTTGTTACATCTTCATTCACAAGTCTTAAACAAACCTCAATAACATCCTTACATATAACTCAAAAAATAAAAAAAAATAAAATGAAACAATCCCAAATCCACATTTTAATATGTTTATTATCCATCCTCCTATTATTAGAAGGATTTTATTTAGAAGTGGAGGCTCGAGCCCCATTTGCGTGCAACCCTAAGCACGCAGGGACCCGAGCCTACCTGTTCTGCCAAACAACGTTACCAGCGGCAGAACGGGTTCGAGACCTTATAAACCGGCTGACATTGCCTGAAAAGGTGTCACTCTTGGTAGACAATGCGGCGGCTATACCGAGACTGGGCATCAGCAGCTACGAGTGGTGGTCTGAGGCGTTACACGGGGTGTCAAATGTGGGGCCCGGTACTAGATTTGGCGGGAAATTTCCTGGAGCCACTAGCTTCCCTCAAGTTATCACAACTGCTGCTTCTTTCAATACTACCTTGTGGGAAGAAATCGGACGGGTGAGATTTCTCGTTCCTTTTTTTTTTTCTCGTTCCTGGATTAGGAATATTAATAATAGTTGGGCCTCAACCATCAATTCAAGGTTTTGTCTGAGATGCTTCAGAGCCAGTGTGACCAAAGGTCACGGATTCGGATCCTGACAACCTCAAAACCCCTCAAAAACACTAAGTGAAAATCAAGCACACGGTATGGGAGAAACTGTGCAAACTAACCACTTTTCAAACCAATTTTCCAGAAGATAAATAAATAAATGAGACGGACACACAGTTTAGTGTTTTTTCTGTTTTACCGAATGTCATGCAACATGGTAGTGTACTCTGTTTTACTTGTTCAAGGTGTGGTAGAGCTTGAGCTAATTGAGTTAAAATTATAATACCTTGATAATGAAATGATACGTAGAACGTAGTTACGTACAATGGATGATAGTAAGTCTTGCTTGCGACGGGTCATCATTTGTGACGGATATTTTGTGAGATAAAATGGATACAAAAGGGTTAGTGGAAAAAGGAGACCACAGGAATAGTGTTGGAGAGAGAGAAAAAGTGGGTATTTTGTGAGAGAAAACGATATCCGTCGCAAGCTTGCGACGGATAGTGCCGTTGCAAATAAGATTTTGTGAATGGATGAAATCGAGGAAATTATGCACAACTCGAGTTAGGGTGTTCCGGTTAGTGTACTTTTTTTAAAAATTGACTTTTTAAGTAAGTTAACGTTGGTACGTCTTAAAATAAACGGAGTTTCAGTGCGAAATAACAAAATGAGGATCCCAAATATAAATGCACAAGTATACTATGTTTCGGAGTTTGTATCGAATGTCATCTATATAACTTTTAAGGGGTCGTTTGGTTCACCAAGTTGGAATGGAATGGAATGGAGTTTGATAGTATGGTAGTATGGGGGTTTTAAATCCATACTTGTATATCTTGTTTGGTTCATAATAATTTATTGAAGAGTGGAATGGAGTTAGAATACAAGGGAGGAAGGTTGGTATGAGATTCCAAGGGGTTGGGGTGGAGTTAGAATCCATTGGTATCTAACTCCATTCCAAATAGGGATGTCATTGGGGCGGGTACAAGTGGATACCGCCCCGCACCCGCCCCAGTTGGGGCGGGGATGGGTAGAGCTTTGGCGGGTGGTGGGGCGGGGACGGGTACGAAAATTGTACCCGCCATGGGTAATGGGGCGGGGATGGTTTTTGCGTGTTACCCGCTTTATACCCGCCTACCCGTCAATTATTACAAATATTAATACCGTTATTACGATAATTTTACAAATATACTTGTTATAATTAAGACGTAATGTTAAAAATAACTATTTTATAAAGTATTTTATCAACCTCTTTGATAAATAACTAAAATTATATAAACAAATAAATTTCTGAAAATAGAAATTAATAGTGATTAAACCAACTTGTACGAAAAAATATCGGAAAAAATTTATGGTATAGCGGGTTAATGGTTAGGTGGGGCGGGGATGGTTTTGGAAACTTGTACCCGCCATGGGTGGTGGGGCGGGGATGGTTTTGGAAACTTGTACCCGCCATGGGTGGTGGGGCGGGGATGGTTTTGGAAACTTGTACCCGCCATGGGTGGTGGGGCGGGGATGGGTATGAGGTTTTCTTGATGGGTACGGGTACGGGGGAGCCTATATCCAGCACCGTCCCGCCCCAATGACATCCCTAATTCCAAATCACCCTAACCAAACAATGGAATGAATTAAATTCATTTCATTTCATTTCAATATATTCAACCAAACACCTCCTAAATTCGGTGACCAAAACCGAAGGCCCAATTCCCGGCCTGTGGTTGCCAGGGGCCTTAGACACCCCTGAGTACATAGAAAGTGGAATATGATCAGAAATACCATCTCATTATCATCATAAATACATAGACTTTTATTTCCACTTTCTCCTATTATATTATTAGTTTTGTATTGTTTACGATAAATAAGTTAATTAAAGATAAACAAATAATTGGGACGGAGACTATAGAGAGTATTTCCTTTGATGTGTTTGCTTTTGAGACTCACCGGTGTAAATTTAACGACATAAAATTGTTATATTGATTCTAAGTATTTGGCAAGATAAATTAGTGAAAAAGCATTTGACATTAGACCATTCCCAAGTAGAAGATCGCCTTAATCGGGTCACCAACATATTAACCGTTAATCTCACCTTATTTATCTTGACCCACTTATACACTCTCAAGCAGAAGGTCACGACCTAAGTCACCAACCCAAATAATTTTCCACTTTCCGATCTTCCCAATCATTTTCTACATTCTCTAGCTTTTAATTATTATTATTTACTAAATATTAAAAATAAGTTATATTTGTAAACCAATTGTGTATTGCAACGTAGAAGGTCACCAAATGGTGACCTCTTCTTGATCAGGGTCACCAATTAACTCCGACTTATTCAATATCGAGCTAATTATCGTCTAAGAACTTGTTAATTAGGTAATTAAGAAGATTCAACAAGGTCGTGACCCGGTTGGGGACCTTGCTTGGGGATGGTCTTAGAGAAGAAGAAGGGAAAATTTAGAATTAAACATAATTGTATGGGTGTACGTGCAATTGTTATTAAAGGTAGGGAAGAAATATATACTACGGAGTAGTATACGTACAACAGTGAGGGATATAGTAGTAGCCTGTACGCAGAAGTTATGAGGTGTTTTAACAAGTAACGAAGGTATCATTGTCGCGTATAAAGCAAGAAAAGAGTTAGCAGCTAACATTATGGTTGGCGGTCGAGTTTATATGCCCTCCATGATTAGATTAGATTAGATTAGGTTTATGCTCAAATGGTTAGTCATTAGCTAACTAATTAGGTCCACTAACATGCTTTTGTTGCTTAACTACTCAACTGCTTATAGTGATTAATAACCTCTAGTCCTTTCGAAAAATACCAATATTCCGTCTTGCTGAATAAGCTCTACTCCTTTCGGAAAATACCGAAATTTTGCCTTAAGCAACACTTACTTTAAATATTTTTACAATAAACTAGTATATATTCAATTCCTGTTTTTATCGAATGTACAAGAATGATTGTATTGTCAATCTTATTAAATTTTTATCACACCCACGGGCCCATTGTCAATAACAAGCATGTGTATATAACAGATTAAGTATTAGTGTATCACCTACTTCTCATATATAGGATAACTAAAAGTGTCTACTGAATCACAAATGACTTGTTTTTATCAACTTAAGTGAGTAATATTTAATTTATCATAAATTTGTGATTGTGTGCCACATGATCGTCGACATAAAGGTATGCCTTAACCAACTCTTTCGAGGTAGGTTGATAGCCGGTGGCTTCAACTTACTTTACTCATTCGATAGCATGAGATAGGTTGGTTTTATCTAAGAGGATCAACCTAGTTTACTTACCTTATCAAAAAAAAAAAAAATTAAAGATATACCTTAATCAAATAGACAATAATGTTAAATACAAGTATTTTCTTCTTAATTCTCCAGTTAAATTTCTCCTATACTTAAAAACGTAGCCAAAAATTAGTAACCGTCAGTAGTATTCTAATAGCACAGTACTCAACTATCAACTTTAAGAAAATACTTGGACCAAATAAAGCACAAATTCTCATTTGGGACGGGTATATCTATCATAATTTTACAACGAGTTAAGTAATATCTATGTGTAATAGACAAGACAAAAGCATAAGGGATAAGAGTAATATCCAGTACTATCTTATCTATATAATTTCAGAAACATTTCTGAAACTGTGGTTGAGCCACCTCATCAACACAAGATTTAATTTTATTTTTTTTGCCAGTCAGGTGGGTCCATAAGGATTTTGATGAATTTCATGTAACATAACCGCCTGCAATTCTTAACAAATGCCTAATATCGTAGTTTCATAAATATTACGTAACATTTTTATATAAATCATGAATTTTTATATAAATAATGAATTTCTACGAAAAACGGTAAATTTGTATAACATAAAACTAAATATTAGATAATCGAATATATATGACCCGTCTAAAACGATTAGATAACAATTTAAATACTTAGAATAACCATTACGATTATAAACAATTTACGGCAATAAAATATTTTATATAATGCAGTACAACCGTTTTATATATATCCAATAGTACCTAATAATGGTTTAGTTTTAAGCATATATTTTAATTTTGCGAAATTCAAGTCATAAACAAAACGGTTAAAACTAAACATTAAAATAAAATATATACTTAAAAAAAGACTAAAATGTTGGTCCAAAATATATAAACTGTATTCTATTAATCATCAAAATTAAAATAATAAATTTAATACAGTATAACCGTTTTATATATACCCATTAATGGTTTAGTTTTAAGCATATATTTAAATTTTAATTTTGCGAAAATCAAGTCATCAACAGAACGGTTAAAACTAAACCGCAAAACAAAATATATACTTATAAAAAGACTAAAATGTTGGTCCAAAATATATCTCACACACCATTTTGACTAAAATGTTGGTCCAAAATATATCATCAATTGAAATATCTTGCGAAAATCAAGTCACAAACAAGAGTGTATAGACGTTATTAGATATAAAACAAAATTAAATTTTGATAAAAATGTGTATAGACGTTAGATATAAAAAAAATTTATGAACTTTTATAATTTAGTTCTGATGATACATATTTAGAATTGTACGATTTGAAAACAACCCGTGCAATTTAACGTATTATCAATATAATAGAAATTGAATGCAAAATATTCACGTATTATTGACACTATTCGGTAATATTAATTATCCATCACATTTTTTCTAAAAATATACCCGTGCATTTTGCACGGGTTTAAAACTAGTTTTATTTTATTTACTCATATGAATAATATTTATCCTATCACAAACTTATAATAGATATAAAGAGAGGAGGATGAAGACATTTGCAACCACTTATGTCCTACAAACTCCTATGCCCACTGGCCACTGGTCATCAAGATTAGGAGGCCCACATTTTGGTTACAACGGCGGATCTTTTTCCCATTTTGATCGATCTTCATTCCTTTCTCCATTATATTTATGTACAACACAAATTTTCATGTATGTTGGAGACATATTTGTCGTAAGCTTGCGATAGGTCAAGTATTACTCACTTAGGTAAAAATAGATAAGTATTTGAAATTTTCTATGTTTTGTCTTATATAGTTAAGTTGAAGAACTTGACCCATTAGAAGTTTAGGACGGATATATCCGTCGCAAAGGAGACTTACTATATGTACAATATGGAGTACGATTTTAAAGTTATAAATTTTCGTATATTCCATAGGAATTTTCTTACTTGTAACCCGAGATACGATTTTTGACACAAATCCTTTTCTTTCTTGCTAGAAAAATATTAAAATAAATTTATTAAACCAACAAAATGATTGAAAGATTTTCAGTATTATTTACGTACAAAGTTTAAAAAAACTAGTATGTATAAATCACGTTAATTTTTTTTTATAGAATGTCTTGCTTGTGACTTTTAAGAAATCTAATTTTCGCTAGATTTTCGGCTTACTTTTGATAATAGATCACAAATTTGTGATAGGATGATACCGTCACGAAATAATTAATTTTAGTTTTTTTTATTAGTATGGAGTATGGAGCATATTATTACCCGTGGGTCTTGTTTCAGACCACAATTTTGGTCTGAAATAATAATACGAGATTTTATAACCATTTTACCGCCAAATGGAACCAATATTTACAAATAAGTTATCATAAGCTATAACATTGACCATACTATCGTGGTTATATTTGGCTGTAAAATGGTTACAAAATTCCGTCTTATTATTTCAGACCGTCAAGAAACTGGGTATTACATATGCATGGTTTTAGAAAAAAGAAAATCGAAAATGAAGAAAGCTGAAATATGATTGGTTGAAAATGAAGGTGGTGTCTGATGAGGGAAGAGCAATGTACAACGGAGGGATGGCAGGTCTGACATATTGGAGTCCAAACGTGAATATATTACGTGACCCAAGGTGGGGCCGTGGACAGGAAACTCCCGGTGAAGACCCTGTTGTTGCCGGTAAATATGCAGCTAGTTACGTTAGAGGATTACAGGGTACTGACGGTGATCGGTTAAAGGTTGCTGCTTGCTGCAAACATTATACCGCTTATGATCTTGATAATTGGAGTGGCGTTGATCGTTTCCATTTTAATGCTCAGGTTTTTCTTTGTCATTTTCTTACATTTTTATTTTTTTATTTTATTTTATTGTATGTTTTTGGATTATTAGATAATCTAAATTATTATTCTGTGTTTTTGAGTTAGTCTAGGTTGATTTTACTAAATGCCATGCACATCTTGGCTATGCACTACCGCTTCTTCAGAATAATTGTCCAAACTAATTCATCAAATCAAATCTAGAACATAACTATGATTAGTTTTTTTAACGGCTAGGTAGCTATCTAGCAATCGCTACCTTAGAGGTATACTGGGTAAACTATTATACACTGGTAATATCCAAAATTACGTTTATTAGGTCAAACTTCCTTTATTACCAGAATATATACCCGGATGCAAATTCTTAATTTAGAATGAACATTACATGAGTAGAATATTACTTCCTCCATTCCAATTAATTCTATACATTTGCTTTATTCACGTTTGTAAATACTCGTTTTTTTGTTAATATCTTTAGTTATATATCGATAAAAATTGTAAAACTTTGATAGTCACAATGTACTCGGTAAGACAATTTAAACAAGATATCACATAATATCCTTTATTTTATATATTAGAAGTTGTGTCGAAAATTTACTCGGCTTATGAATAGTGTTCATAAAGTGAATTGTATAGAATTGATTGGAACAGAGGAAGTACAAAATAAGAGGCAAATATTCAAATATATTTCGTAATTGTCTTTATTATCTTTTTTTTTTTTATTACTTGATACACACATAACTGTAATGATTTACATAGACTATGAATAAACCCTAACTTATCATAGTTACTTTTACTCAAAACAAAAGATGACATTTTCATTTTAAAATTAAATTTAAATCAACAATTACTCGTATTGTATAGGTATATGGTCTCAGATAAGAGTAGCTTGTTATTCCTAATCATTTTCCTTTTTGTCACATTTATTCATTTAATTTATATTATTATTTAAGGGACTATATGTGTTTTTACAAGATAAAATTTGGGAATTTGGTCTGATAGGTTAGAGCTAGTCCCACTCCTTAAAGTACTTATTCATAAACTTTGAAAGTACAGTCGTCCACAAAAGATATAAGTGTGATGGGCGAAAGTGCAAAACAATCTGACATAAATCAAATTTTTTGGAAGACACCGAATTATTATTGCATTCGACTTTTATGGTTGGTCACGTACAGTACATTACTAGTTTACTACCAAACTTACTCACACAATTCAACCAACACAAATATCCTCTGCAGTATGCCAGTAACCAGGGCCGTCGAACGGGGTTCAACCGGTTCTAAGAACCGGGATTCAAAAGTTTTGGGCCCAAAATTCAGTATGGTTAGAGTACATTAACGTTTTGTGGTACTAAATTAGTATTAATATGCTTGGGTGTAGTGGTTTGAGCATCATTATTCAATCTGTTGTCCAAGGTTTGATTCCTTTTAGACGTTTTGGTAGCAAAATTTCAACAATTTTATATTTTTATTATTTTTTTTTTAAAAAAAATTGTTTACAAGCCCTATTAAGGGTCCCAAATTAACAATTTGAATCGGGCCTCCTAAAATCATTGGGCGACTCTGCCAGTAACTACAGTAACCGTCACTCTCAAGTCTCATGACCCAACTTGCCATTCCTTTATATTTATTGATTCGATCATAAATTCATGATTATGTTTCATAAGATCCGTTGTACTTACGACCAGAGAAAATGTGAATGAATAGGTTATCGGATGGATAAGATATATGTGGACGTTATGTTTTACTTAGTTAAAATGTATGTGTAGATAATATTATGAATGGACCCGTACAGGTTAGCAAACAAGATATAGTGGATACATTTGATGTGCCATTTAGAGAATGTGTGATGGCAGGCAACGTCGCCAGTGTTATGTGCTCCTATAATCAAGTCAATGGTGTTCCAACTTGTGCGGATCCTACACTCCTTCGCAACACTATTAGAGGCGATTGGCGTCTTAATGGGTACCTACCATCTCCTTCACTCACCTCTACTCTAATTTCTACCATGTCCCGTACGACACATACTTATTTTTGTTTTATTTTTCTTTTCAAATAGATATATTGTATCAGATTGCGATTCTGTTGGAGTTTATTATAATAACCAACATTATACGTCAACACCTGAAGAAGCCGCAGCAGATGCTATCAAAGCAGGTAAATCATAAAGTATTAAGTTGTCAAATACTGTCCAAGGTTACACATACAAGCGTGGTTAACATTGGTATATTTTTGGGATCAATTTTAACATAAAACAGTCTCATAAAAGAGTTGAGGTAAGTCATGTTCTTTTGGACTGAAACAATATGAACTGAACTAAATATAATGGACCTAAATTGAACTGAACTAAATTGAGTTAAATTTAACGGAGTATTTCGCATCCTAAACATGTCCACGTTGCTTTTATTACAGGTTTGGATTTGGATTGTGGGCCTTTTCTAGGGATCCATACAATAAATGCTATAAACAGAGGGTTAGTGACTGAAAATGATGTAAATAATGCTTTAACTAACACATTCACTGTACAAATGAGGCTTGGGATGTTTGACGGCCCACCATCAGCCCAACCATATGGTCATCTTGGCCCAGCAGATGTCTGCACCCCGGCCCATCAAGAACTAGCCCTTGAAGCTGCCAGACAAGGCATTGTATTGCTCAAAAATCATGGCCCAAGTTTACCCTTATCCCACATTCGACACCGGACCGTTGCTGTTATTGGGCCTAATTCCGATGTTACTGAGACGATGATCGGTAACTATGCAGGTACAGTACTAAAAAAGTTCATTAGGTAGGGATGGTAACGAATCATGTACCGAGTATTTGATATTTAGATGTTCGCATTTGATTTTTAGGTGTTGCTTGTGGATACGTTACACCATTACAAGGAATAGGAAACTATGCCAAGACCATTCACCAAAATGGTTGTTCGAATGTGGCTTGCAACGAGGATAAACTATTTGGACCAGCAATCAACGCGGCAAGTCAAGCAGACGCAACCATCATTATAATGGGCCTTGACCAGTCCATAGAAGCAGAGTTCAAGGACAGAGTTGGGTTGCTCTTACCCGGCCGACAACAAGAACTAGTCTCCAAGGTTGCTGCTGCCTCACGAGGTCCAACTGTTTTGGTATTGATGAGTGGTGGCCCGGTTGATGTGTCCTTCGCTCAGAATGATCCAAAGGTTTCTGCCATCGTATGGGCGGGGTACCCTGGTCAAGCTGGTGGGCAAGCCATAGCAGATGTCCTCTGGGGAACGACTAATCCAGGTAACCAACACTGAACCGCCTCAAATTACCTAATAATATGAGTCCGATTTTAAACTGAAAATACTTCATTCGAAACAGAATTCGTTTGATAGTGACTAATTTGAACCTAATACAGGGGGAAAAAAACTCTAATTATGACCTTAAAGTGAATGACTTAAGACATAAACTCGACTTACATGATATGCTCGATAAGTAAAATGTCCTAGTATCGAACATTTTTCTTTTGTATCTGTTATTGTAGGATTTAAATTAACAAGGTTTACCTTAACGAATGATGTCAATGAAACAGGTGGAAAATTACCGATGACATGGTATCCACAAGAATATCTTAACAATCTCCCGATGACCAATATGGCAATGCGGTCCGGACCAGGCTATCCCGGGCGGACCTACAGATTTTACCAAGGCCCGGTGGTGTACCCTTTTGGACATGGCCTAAGCTATACTCATTTTACCCACGCTATAGCAGGCGCCCCGTTGGAAGTGATGGTGCCCTTAGACGGCCGTCGTAAGACCAATTCAACTGCTTGGGGAAAGGCCATCAAGGTTAGCCACGCCCGGTGTGGCCAGCTCTCCTTGGTTGTCCACGTTGATGTTAGGAACATGGGGTCCAGAGACGGTCCTCACACCCTGCTTGTGTTCTCTAGGCCACCAGCGGGGCATTGGGCTCCACAGAAACAACTCGTTGCATTTGAGAGGGTCCACATTCCCGCTGGTGGTCAAAAGCGGGTTAGGGTCAACATACACGTGTGCAAGTACCTAAGTGTTGTGGACCAAGCCGGTGTCAGAAGGATTCCATTGGGCGATCATCATATTCATGTTGGTGATGCTACGCATTCTATCTCCCTTAAACCCGAAACTTTAGGAGAGATTATATCCTAATCTTTACATCATTCTTTTTCACTCCCTTTAACTTGAAACAACTGATCAAAATAGAGAGAGTAATTTTTATTATCACATGATTAGTAATATGGCGTTGCTCGAAGAAGTGCAATGCCATATTGCCTTGTGAAAGGTTTCATATATATATATTTAGGATTGCCTTAATTATATAAGAAAGTCATCTATTATGACTATAAATGTATTCTTTTGAAGCATGTCTCTATTTTTCAAAGTACCGATTATTTATGTACTCCCTATAGTTTTGTTTGTAAGATCACTAGTGTGATCAAGAAAACTCAAAATGTAGCTATATATGATGAAGCCAGGTTATTATACACAAAAGTCTGCTTTTAAACTCAAAATGTACAATCCTCATCTAAATATAAATATAAATAGGTACATTGGATTAGATCGGATAAAAAAAAGGCAATGATGGTCAACCCTCAAAAACACTTTTGTGTATTTAAAAGATTCTAATTCTACATTTGTGATGATTAATTGATAAGTCTCTTTTATATTCGTTACAAGCGTGCAATGGATTAAGTATTATCATGTAATTAGATGACTTAGATCAAATAAAAGAGAATACTACTCTCTAGTCATTTTTACTTTTATCTTATCTACTCAATATGTAATATTTAACATATATGACAGTTAAAAATGAGAATTTGTATTTATTAATTTAGTTTTACTAAAGCGATTGAATTATTAATGGAGACAAATTAATTTCCCCTTACAATTTGTATTAGATTCATCCGATAATAAACTACGGCTATATCCATAGTTATTTTAACATACTAGTTACTTGGCCGCAACCGTATCGAATACGTTATCTCAATGTCTTTAATGTCAAAGTAGTAGCGTTTTTGAACCCCGCACCCCCTTTGTTCTAAAATATCTATAAATTAGTTTTAATAAGATTCATTAAATATCTGGTGGTTTAGACTTTAGTGGTTAGATATTGAGTTTCTACCAATTTGGTAATTTGGTAATTGGTAATGAGTTTGACTCTCATGATTAACATTTTTGCATTAGTAATAAATTTTGACTTTATTACTATTTAATGTTCTAATAACATATTATTGGACTACAATTATCTGGATTATATTATAAAATGTACTCTTTTCTTATATATTTACAAATTTATACAAAATATTTTATTTATACCTTGTTAAATTATTTAGAACCAATTTTTTTAATTTTGTGTTTTACTTTAGCCTCACGATTTTGTTGTGTTTAAATTTTAATTCATATCGTCGAAATAATTGTTAAGTTTTTGCATCCCCTGTAATCTAGTCTGAACACTAAAACTTAAGAGAGACGGTCTTTCAATAAATTATTGAGAGACCATTATTTTGTACCCTTTTATTTGTATTTCGTGACCCTTTTGTCATTGATCGTACCATAACAATTTCGTACTTATTTACATAATAAATGTACTTAGTTTATCTTTAATCATGATTTATACTTATTATATCAAATTTAGTACTATTTTTTTAAAGTACAATAGTCTCTCAATAAGCTTATTGAAAAGTGGTCTCCCAGAAGACCTACTGAGTCCTGAATACGCCTCTGTCAGAGTCTTATGGCCGACAACTTCATACACTGGCCGTACTATTGATTTCAAACTTCTATTTTCAGTTACATTTGTAATCTATCCCCCTTACAAAAAAAGTGGGTAAGCTAAGATACTGTTCATAATGAACAGTATCTACAGAGTGCGTTTTGGATGTGCGCGGGTTAATACGACGTGTTTTGCTCACTCACATTCACATCCCTTTTCTTTTCCAAGACGTGTCCCATCATTATCACTTCATACTCCAACCAAACACACTACACTTTCTCTGAGTTCTCTCTACAACTAACAATCTAACATACACCTCCACATTTCTCCTTGGCACTCCAACAAATCCTAAGTCGGATGACGGCGACAATCTCTACAATGAAATCTAAGTCATCGAAATTTGGAATCGATGGCGGAGGACATGGCGGACAACGATGGTAAATTTGCGCCCTTTGTTGAAAAAGTTAGTTATTGTACTTTTACTTCTCTGCTTGTTGAAGAACCAAGATCTTTTTTTAATTTTTGCTCATAAGGAAGACAATTTGTAGCTCATTTCTAGGTTTTCAATGTCTAATTTCAGGTAAATTTTAATGTTTATTTTCTTTTTCTAAGATTTTATTGTATTCCCCTTTTGGGATTTGAGTTTTTGGAGATTTATATACAACTAGGTTCTAACCCGTGAAATTCACGGGTCTGCTTTTAGTAATTTAAACTAATATTGTGAATAATTAAAAGATAAAGAAATCAATTATTTTAAAACTTTAATAATATGAAATTAATATTGTTAATAATTAAAAGATAAAGAAATTAATTATTTTAGAATTTCAAAATATGAAAATAATATAAAGATAAAGAAATTGATTATTTTAGTATTTTAATAATATGAAATTAATATTGTTAATAATATTAATCTAAAATATAAATACTATTAGTTTAAAAATTACGTATCGTTATTTTAAAAATCGTGTAAGATTATAACTAAAATACGGTCGCATAAATTAAGACGCATACATCGATAAAAGTTATTAAATATTGTAAATATAAAGAAATTGATTATTTTAGTATTTTAATAATATGAAATTAATATTGTTAATAATATTAATCTAAAATATAAATACTGTTAGCTTAAAAATTACGTAGCGTTATTTTAAAAATCGTGTAAGATTATAACTAAAAGACGGTCGGATAAATTAAGACGCATACATCGATAAAAGTTAAAAAAACAAAAACAAAAACGAAAAAATAATATTAAACAACTTTATTATTTCAATGTCGGTGGATTTTTTCCCCCAAATAGAACCCATCTTCATCAAGCTTGTGATTTTACCAATCTCAGATTTTAGTTTTACCAATCTAATCCGTTGAACACAGCGGATGACAATTATAGCAGGTTCAGTAGGATCTTTACATGCATCAACAAACGCCTGGACTAAGCTAACATAGTTGTTCCATACCGAGCATGCAATTTTCTCCTTCGTGGGAATATTTTTCAGATTATTATAAATTCTTATACTCAAATATTTATAAACATGTGACAATGAAATATAAAAGTAGCATAATTTTTACCTAACATTCTCTATGTATATTGTCATCCAACTATTTCCATTATTTGTTGATCTGACTTCTCCGACTCCGAAAAATTTACCAATGACATCTGCGTGAGTTTAAAAAGTTTGTGGTTAGTTTACTAAGTTATATAATAAATAAATTTTTTATAATGATTTGATTTTTGGATGTACCGATGTAATGTTCATCAGATATTGTTTCTGATAGAATGTCACGAAAGTCCACAAACTTGAATCCATATTGTGGGATGGGTAGATCCCGAACCTCTTTAACCATTGAAAAGTAGATGCGTAGTTCAGCAGAAGTTGCAATTTCAGCGCCCTTATTTGCTTCCACAGTGAATCTTGATAATTTGTATAAATGTCCCTCTTTGATCTTGTTCTTGAATTTGTTAATGATACTTTTGCGGATAGTAGCCTGAATTATATTTTCCTGAAAATTGTATGGTAGAATATTAGTAAATAGTACATAGTCGATTAAAAAAAGTCAATTAAACGTTAGTACCTCCGAATCAAATAGAAGCATCTCCAATGATAGAGTATCATCCTTGTTGTAGAAACTTTTTCTCTCCCAAAGGTGTACAACCCGTACCACAATTTCTGCAGTAAGGATCTCCGAAGTCAAGTGACGTATGGCAACAGGGGTACAATTCAAAGCCATAACAGAATTTTGGTTGCTTAAGGTATTTTTTAATATTAGTATATGGTGAATGAAGAGAGATTTTTTATCATATATATAACTATCTTAATAGTAGTTAAGGATGAGAGATTTTTACGTTCCGTGATTGTTTCCAAAAATTATTATTTTATCATCAATTATCAATCATTATTATTATCATTATCATTATTATTATTATTATTATATTATATTATATGCAGAAGACAATATGCATTCGGAAATAAGAGGGAAGTGCCGTGTTGACTGAAGAATTATTATATTATATGGAGAAGACCATATGCAAAAGGAAATAAGAGGGAAGTGCCGTGTTGACTGAAGCAACTTAATTCTGATTTGATATTTTATATTATCAATTTGATTTCATTTGCTTTCTAAAAGTTGTATATGGCGTATCAGCTATCTTTTGACCGTGAAGTTCACGGTTTTTTATTTATGGAGTGAAATCTTGTCATTCCATAGATTTAGACCGTGAAATCTTGAAATTTATGGCGTATTTAGAATATACCATATCTTGTATACCATATACAATATCTTGAATATTATTGGACGTTAATTGAAATGGAATTAATTTGAGTCAAAGTAAAATGGAATATATGGAATGAAATCTTGTTAGAGAAAAAAACATGATAAATTAGAAAACGTTTTGGCGTGAAATCTGTTAATTCCATAGATTTAGGCCGTGAAATTATTATTCCATTATATCATTATTATACCATATCTTGAATGTTATTGTATAATAGCCGTAGGATGAATCTAATTGGAATATATGGAATGAAATCTTGTTAGAGAAAAAAGCATGATAAATTAATATTAATTTTGGCCGTGAAATCTGTTAATCATATATTGAAGATCCATTTATACCATTATTCCATATCTTGAATGTTATTGGACAATAGCTCTAGGATGAATCTAATTGGACAATAACTCTAGGATGCTTTACAACGCGACACGTAGGACAAAGCTTTTTTCTGGTGATGCCACGTCAGCAGCTTGGCTTCTGCATTAGATAAATATATGATACTCGTAGGTTATGCTATTGCATCGATTACTGCTGAACTTTGTTAATGTAAAATTATAATTTGTACGGGAGAAATTGTTCAAAGGTGTGTTCAGGTTATATTTTTTATTTATTTTCTTGCAGAAAGGCGCTGGTGAATTCCGAGAAACATGATAAAATGCAGGTAAGCCAAATAAAACTGACGTTTGTTTACTTTTGTTGGGTCTCTCACACATGTCCATGTTTTGTTCAACGATAATTATAATTACCTTATATCCTAAACTTTTCGATTGATTTAGTGATTTTTTGGGTTGATGGTTTGATTGTGGGTATATATTATGGATTACAATACTACGATCACACAAATTATATAGTCAGACGATCACATTATATAAAAAAGAAAGCTTACCAAATGAATGTTCTTTGGTTTGTTTTATCAAGTAACGAGGGTGCATTGGAGTCTTTGGCGATGAGTTGATTGAGAAAGCGGTAATTAAGAGGGTTCTAAGTCAGACCAATTTGCAGGAACTAGGATATAGGGGTTGGTTTTGTTGAGGGTTGGAAAGCCGATGGGCCGTTGGTTTGATATGGTTAAGAGATACCGCCTCTTACTTAGAAAGTATTGTTCGAACTCTTATGATAATGTAGATAATCTCAATTTGAATTAAGCTAAATGGAGTGGAGGAACTTACGTTCGTTGAGCTATAAATCGTGTCAGCTTTATTGTTGAGACTCTTGTCTTGAAATTATTGTCTTTTTTAAATTTGATAGCTACTCTTTGTAGCATAATAGAAGTATATAGCTGAACACATAAAGTTTTAATCTTTACATCATTGTTTGGGCATCAATTAGTTTGTTAGTTCTCATTAATAAAGAAGCATATAACATATAACAGTGAAGATTGTGTTTTTCAAATTTGTAGCTACTCTTTTGTAGCATAAGCTGTCTTTTTAATCTAACACATATTAGCGTCCTAACTATAATTTGGTAGACCGTATTCTTATAATCTCTATACATAAGTTAAATTATATGAACTATGTCACATTCTTAGCTCAGTTGTTCATGTCATCTAGCTAAGTGACTAGCAAGCATGCTACTTTAGCAGAGAACGAGGACTCGCGTTTATTCATTAACATGCAGTTTTGATAATTAAGAGAAGAGATATTCATGTCTTGTCACATGTTAGGTTGATTATTTCAGCACTTCATTGTTTCTAATTTAGGGTCTAAGGCCATGTTTGCTGATGTTGGACATTTCTCATAGTTATCCATCAAAGATCATTTACTTTAAAGATGCCTCCAATTCTTATTAGTAATGAGTTGCTTCTTAGTTTTCATATATTGTTGGATATCTATATGTTTTAAATTTCAATGCCTTTATCTGAAATTTAGTCCATGCTTGTCTCTTTAATTATTCGGAAGCTGACCAACTTATTAAACCACTCAATAATCATTATACAGAGTAAGACACTTCATGTTCACTTGCTTTTGTGATGTCGGTACTTCAGACTCTGATAAATGCATGCCCGAATCTGAGGAACATTAGTTACACGAAGTGAGCATGGAAAATGTTGTGGAGTTGTACGTGAGGAAATTATGAAATTTGAACTGAAGTGTGATAAGGGTTTTGCTTTCTCTGCCCCCTGTTTTTTAGTTTTAACCTAAATCAGTGCGCTATATCATTTAGTTTTGTATGATAAAATGGCACCTACTTAAGTTTCTCTGTATTCATTTAGTTATTAATGTGGTGGTTTCGTAGGAGTATATGTTCTATATTCCAAGTTGTCATAATCCATGCTTACATTTGCTGTTTTTAGACATGGTAAAAGGTTCTGCAATTTGTTATAGTAACTGAGAGCCTACATTATCTTGTTTTTATGTTGCTGCAACTCTTAAGGTGCTTTGTCATGGATAACAACAAAGTCCAAATGTCTTTATCTCGTGGCTATAGTTTTTAAAGTAGGCTCAGTTTTGGCTAGCTATATCTGTGTGTCCCGTTTCTGGTATCTTGATGATAGTAACTTTCGTCTATTGTTATTACTCTTGGCTCGTGGATGTTCCTTTGTGCATTAGATTGTTCATCCTAGGTTTCAATTCTTATTTCCATATTTATGGCCAGTATTATCATCTCAAAATACATTCGGCCACCTTCTCAAAGGAAGTGCTAGGTGTTTACCTTTCTGTGGTGTGATTATCACATTTATCTCGTTCTTTATCAATTTCGAGTTCTCTCGACTCAGGGAGGAATGTATGGTTCACATTGGTGTAATGAATTGTGCTTCAGTTTGGGCATCAGAGTGGTTACTGTACTAACTTCTGTCATATATAGATGTTTTATTTGGTGGCTACTTTCCTTGAGTGTTACGGATACTATTAGAAATTAATGTTAGATATTGGTACTCTCTTTGTTCCACTCATTGATTTTTTATTTTTCCGTCTACTCTCTCCACAATTTGTTTACATTGCCTATTTAATGGCCTTGCCATTTGGTATTGAACTCTCAGTAGACGGAAAGAATGTGCGATTAGCTGGAAGATGAATTAACATTGCTCTATTTTTTTTATCGGAAGGGAGATATAGAGTTATCATTTGAACTGCCTTAATGGTAAATATAGAGAAGATGTTACAAAAAAGTTCGGGGTGTGAAGAAAAATGTAGAAAATCAAGGTTAAGTAGTACTCCTTATCAGACTATTAACGGAGTGCAAGGCTAATCTATGTAATACGAAGTATAATAAAAGTCCACGTTCGTGAGGTATTGGGAATTTTAATGATCATTCCTCGCTCTTTAATGTGAGATTGAAGAGATTGAAATAGCACTTGTTGTCCCATTGAAAAATAATTAAATTTGGAGATGGAAGAGAGTAAAGTTTTTTTTTTTTTTAATTTAGGTGATCCGGGTTTGTTGTTTGTGTTTATAATGTGAATAAGAAATGAATTGTGCCCTTGATTAAAGAAAGTTGAATGGTCATTAGGGATCTAGGATTGTTTGTATTTAAGGTGAGTAAGAATTAAAGTGTGTTATTGTTTAAGAAAGTTGTACAGTCATTAGGAGTGTCGTAATTCTAAGCATTAATGAGAGTTAAGTGTGAGTGTAGGAAGGATATATTAGAAAATTGAAGGTATGACTTGAGTTTTGAATTGAAGTGTAGAGTTCTTGTCGTATAAAATTCAATTTTGATTTAAAAAGGAACGTAATTGTTGGTTATTATAATCGATGTGCTTACTAATTATCTCTTCCCTTTTATTATTTCATACATGCTTGTGATCTTACACCTAATATGACTTTGGGTTTTGATGATAAACCAGGTGGTAGAATGAGTTCCAATGATGAAGTTGGGGTTGAAGCCATAATAAACAAGATAGAAGGAGAGATTTAGGGATGAATGTGGTAAAATGTTAAACAAATTTCGCATCTTTTGGTTAAATGTTCAATTAGTTTGTACCGTAATTACAAATTATAATTCTTTTACATAATTCAAACTTAAATTTCAATTTTGGATCGATTAAATCACCAAAAAAGACTATCGGGTGTTTGGGCATCGCCACATCCATCAAATATTGATGTTGAATGCCAAATTTTAAGCCTTTTGAAACCAGGTTAAAATCTTGGAGGCTCTTTGGTTGCAACTCCATTTACTTCATTCAAAGTAAAGAACCTCAGTTATTTAATGGAACGGTTACACTCTTAATAAACATGGTTCAAACTTTTCACCGACAAAGATCTATATTCTACAGTTTGAAGAAATTTTAGAATGATTATAGCTCCAAGATGTGTTTTCTCTTATTTAGAGATTGTCCTAGAAAAAACGGTCTTGATTATACGTGTCTTGTAGTGACTTTAGTAAGCTCGTTGTACCAAAATAACAAAACTCACATGATAGAGATATCTTGGGGTACGGTGCGCGAAGCGCACCGTACAACAACTAGTGTACATAAAAGTGTTTTAATTTCATTTTGAAACCGATATTGTATTGTTTGCCATACCGTTGTTACGTAACATGAATGTGTCTATATGTACTAACCACTCAAACTGAGAAGTACGTCACGGCGTAATTGGTGACTATATTACATTAACTCAATATCTTTACAAAATGTAATCTCGAAAATCATTTTTTTAAAAATAATAATTAAATTGTTGAAATATGAATTTGTTAATTAATTCGATTTGTATGTATTTTGCGACTATATTTCCTTTTTTTCCAAACCCCAACAAAAATAATGTGTTTTATGTATACTTTGAGTTAGAAATTAAATACTTAGAACTTGGAAATGAAATATATGATCATTTAAATAGTTTTTTTTTTGAAAAAAAAAAAACTTCAAGTTTATTTTAAAAAATTTGTTTATGAACTTTCATACTCATATCCAATTGGAGATCACAAAGTATTGTAATTTCACTTGAACTTGTATTCCCAAATTGAAATCTGGTCTATACATTTTGTATTTTCAATTTAATTATGACCTTCCATTCCAATAGAAATCCTCACCCTTTCTTTCCCACTCTAATCTCATCCCTACAATCTATTTTAAAATATGACCACTGATTATCTAGGTAGCACGGACACTTCTCTTAATGAGTCGTACCGTGTCCGACACAGACACTTCACGGACACACGCCGAAACATGTCCAACACCTAAACAACCGTGTCTAACTTTCTACATTTATTTGGGCACGTGTCCGACGCGTGTCCATGGTATTTAAGCCGTGTCCGTCGCGTGTCCACGATATTTTGTTATCATTTGCGGTGAATGATGTTCTTAAGATGAGAAATGCGCTATCGAAAGAGATTAATTAGACTATTGATTCGGATGAGGATTGAAAATAAATTTATTATCAAGTGCACATTTATTTTTTTGATGACGAGGGGTTTAATCCCCCAGGCCCATGCATTCCCGCACCACCACATGGACCATGTAAGCCACCCCTTTTGGGAGCTGCAGTGGCCAAGTGGTCATCGCCCAAGCTGGTAATCGAACCTGAGACCTCTCAACTCCTGCATTTCTGGCTTTCTGCAAGTTTTAAAGTTTAACTCAGTTACCACTCAAGTGCAGATTTTACTTTCACTAAGTAATATCAAATACTTTTACAAAAATAAAATCAAAAAATTATAACTATAAAATGTATATTTTATTAAATTTAAATGTAGTGTCCCGTGTCCCGTGTCCATGTCGCGTCCGTGTCCGTGTCCGTGTCCGTGTCCGTGTCCGTGTCCGTTTTGGTTCTACCTAGCTGATTACACCTTGTCATCCTATACCCCTTCTTCCATTTCATTTCCATTGCAGCAGACAATACTATAACAGAGGAATTTTGGTTGCTGAGTTGCTTGATGTCAAAGATATGTTGTTCTTTTGGTGTAGAATTTGGCTCTTCGAACCGATTAACGTATGTTAATTTTCTGTATGCTTTGAGGAATTTCCCAAAAAAAGCTTTAATTTGCAGGGCAACTTTAAGGTACTGTTGATAGCGGGATTTTGTCGTCACTACCCGCGATCAAACAAAAATTTATAACCCAACAAAAGTAGTATTCGAGTCGGGGTCGAACGCGAAGATGGTGGAGATATTATGTAGTTACGTTTTAATTCAAGTCTAGTTAGGTAATGGGTAAATTGATTGAATAACTAACTAAGGTGAAATAAAAACGAAGATGCATGTGAAATAAATCAATATAAAAGGACTAGGGTGTCGGGGTTACTACGGAGGGTCGGTAATGGAACATGCAAATGGGGGTTCAAGGTCACTCTTATGGTCGGTCTCGGCTCGTCTAGTCTATCGATTTGACCCGCCTTAGGGCAAACCCTATCCTAGTTCTCGCTACGAACACGGTCAACCAACATACATACACGCAAATGAAAGCCTTAAACTATCGCAAAAGATAAACAAAGCGAAGAATCATGTCCAACCGTCGTTGAGACATTTCATCAAATACCTAGCATGCATACTACGAATAACCATCATAAAAGAGTGCCCAAGTCTAACCCTAAGCAAATACTATCGCCAATAACCCACCATAGACCACCCTTAACCCTAGCAAGAAGACTACTCACTCATGATTGAACAAAGCATGTTAAACATAGAACTAATATGGCTAAACATGATACTAAAACAAAGGTAAACAATTTGACACAAGAGCTTGAAGTAAATGTAAGCAAATGAGACAACAAATTAAAAGAAATGATAGATTATACCATTAACTTAGATAAAGGAAGGAACTTAGATACACAGTTGAAGAGTTCTCCAAAATACACCCACAATCCAATATGTAAACAAATGAACTAGCTAAGTAGAAGATTAACTATGATTAACTACAAAATTATGGAAATTAAAGGGAGATTATGGGTGGAAAGTAGTTTGATAGCCTAAAAATGAAAAAGCAATGAAACTGTAAAAATCCTAGGAATGCGTGAAAAGAAAGTATAAAGTTGTGTTCTTAAAACTGTTCTAAATGCGGATTTATATAGTGCGCGAAAAACTAAAGATGGGCTCTCAGTCGGTCGATAGGCTGCCGGTCGGGGACTGGCTAAGGACCCGAAACCAATTCAAGCTTCCAAATTTTGTCTTCAATATGCCTTGCATCTTAGCCGGTCAACCGGCTGCCGGTTGGTGACCGGTTGAGGACCCTGTCCCATGCTACCGTTTTTCGCACGAATCTTTCAATAGCATTAGGGCTCCCAGCCGGCGCATCGGCTGCCGGTTGGGTACCGGCTGAGGACCCTATCTTCAGAATCTGCCCAACTTATGTTTTTCTTCGCAAATCTTGAATATGGCTAAGTGTGGATGGGATTCCTAGCCGGCAGACCGGCTGCCGGCCAAACGGCTGAGGAGAATACTCCTCTGTTGAACCATATATTCAAATGTATATATAAAGTATATATGTTTAGGTTTTGATAATGACGAGTCTAGTTAAATATATTATATAGTCGTGCGTATAATCGTGTGCTAAGTGCACAGAATGTTAGATATCAATAATCAAGTATAAAAGATTCAAGATCGTTAGTCAAAGAATTGACTAATCAAAGATTAAGAGAAGATCGCAATTATATAGAAGAACTAATGTTATACGTTTTAACTATAACTTTAGTATTTGATGGTTTCAAGTTATAGCTAGTAGCTATAACTCTAGTAAGAAGAAATGGTCGAAAAGTTTGTAATGATTGAAACGATTTTGGTTTGCAAAATCGTCGTGATTAAATAATGTTTAATAAGTATTCTATTTTTAGAATATAGAATTATTAATCTTAATAAGGTAGTATAAAATATCTTTTAGTCAAATAGGAATAAATAATTTTCTTATGAGTTAATTATTTATTACTAATAAACTAAGGATTTTTATATAATCATAATTGTGAAAATAATATAATCTAAATATTGTATAAAACGGTTTTGAAAAACGTGTACCATGACACATTCCATAAATCGTGAAGGATGGATTAAATAAATAAATATGTATTTATTTAGATATCTTTAAAACAATCTAGATTATATTATGTAAATATAATTTATTGTATTTTGACAAGGTTTAGGAAGTTGGTTTTAATAAGGTTAGTTTTTATTATATAAGATCTTTCCTAAATATGAATTAGTAAATTGATTTCATATATAATACTTGAATATCTTATTTAAATCTTTCCTAAATAAATTAAGATTAGATTTATGGTAGTGTTACCTAAAGACTAGAATTCTAGTTTAAGTAATATTCTTAAATCGTCTAGGGTTTGATAACCTAGACATAATTCCATATAAATAGAATACTTGTGATACATTGAATATCACGAAATTATATACACCTTCACGCAAATCAAGAAAACCGCGCCGTTATTATTCTTCGAGATCCGAGCTTAAATTGTCATATTCGTTTCAAGATTCAAGTGCTCCTGCATTGATCTTATTCATCCAAAATTGTGACTTTGAAGAACTTGTTGAAGACTTATCTTATTAGCGTAAGATAGATCGAGTATTTAACGGTACTAATTGTAATCAAGTATTTAACGGTACTTGACGTAACTAGATATTTAACGGTATCTAGATTGAGTTACAACTAACATCAAAGTTGTACGAGTAGGGTTGATAAAATTGTAATCCGGAGTCGGTACTAATTTTATTAATCGAGAATAGTGGACGTAGGTTTCAAATTGTGAAACTGAACCACTTCAAAAATATCGTGTCTCTATTTATTACTTGCTCTACTCGTTCATCATACAAGCGGACACATCGAAGAAGATTTGAAAACGAAGGCATACTCAATTCAACCCCCCCTTCTTGAGTATATTCATATCAATAGACTCTTCATCCTCTTTTCTTGTTCTTCTTCAACGAGTCAATGGTCAAAGGGCTCCCAGCCGGCAGGCTGGCTGCAAGCCGACCGTCTGCCGGCCGACCGGCTGGGGACCCCTATTTGTCATTTCTTCACCTTTTCTCCTCTTTTTGCATCGAATCTGCCTCGTTTGCTTCCGTTTCTTTATTCCCGCCTCAAGTCCTACAAAATGGAAACCAAATACGCAGATCGGAAGAGAGGCAACATGCATAAAATCAAGCAATGACACGCAAAACAGGGACGAAACGGGATCAAATGAAAGGAAAAACAAGGAAAATAATGAGTAAATTGGGACTCATCGGAATTCCCCACACTTAAACCTTACTCATCCTCGAGTAAGTAATCAAGGAACTAAACCCTTATTCGAAAACAAGAATTAAACAAACTAAGCTAACTAAAAGCCGAATCAGCAGGTTTAGCTACATTCGTAGCCCTTTCAACTCACAATTTGACATCTATGAGTTAGAATGCCCTATTGCAAGGCAAGTTTGGTCTTGCTACAAAAAATTTGATGCAAACAAAGGAGAACAAAACACATATAAACAAACAACATGCATTGAGAAAAATCCAACCGCTTGCCTCATCTAAGCGGGGTTTTGAAAACTAAACAAATGAGGTCTATAAAACAAAGAATACAACATAAGAGACTAAGAAATAACAGTCACATGAATGTGAAACAACGCAGATCATATTAAGTAACATCAGGGTGCAAATCCTAACAATTAAATATGCATGTGGAAAACCCGTTCATACATTTAACCAGTTGTTTGATTTTATAAACGACAGATTATCGTTAGATACCATTACGTTGCGAACACCTTTAATTGATTAGAAAACTAAGAATTTCGTAAACTGCAGATAATAGCAGCTCCTATTTAAATAACATCACACTACAAATCCCAATAAGTAAATATGTAGGTGGAAAAACCGCTGATAAATTAGACAGTGATTGGATTTTATAAACGACAAATTATTGTTAAATACCATTACACCGTGATCACCTTCAAATGATTAGAAAACCAAGAATTTCCTAAACGGCAGATAATAGCAGATCATATTTAAATAACATCACACTGCAAATCCCAATAAGTAAATATGTGGGTGGAAAAACCGTTGATAAATTAGACGGTGATTAGATTTTATAAACGGCGGATTATCGTTCAATACCATTACGCTGTGAACACCTTCAATTGATTAGAAAACAAAGAATTTGCTAAACAACAGATAATAACAGACCGTATTAAACTAACATCACACTACAATTCCACATAAGTAAATATGTAGGTGGTAAAAATGGCAACTGAACATACCGTGACGTGATTTGATAAACAGCAGATTATGGTTAGATATCATTAGTCGGTGAACACCTACAAATGAATAGGAAACAAAGAATTTGATAAACAGCAAGTAATAGTTAACCAACAACATACTGCAATTCCAGAGTTGTATATATACAACATAAGGCTTTAATTGAAGATAAACAATCCTAAATTACCTGTATAATTGAAGGACAGACATAATCCCTATCCGGGTCCGAATCGCAGAATGATAACCTCAAATGGTACCTCGAAGTAACCATATCAGATAAGAACTTCGAAAATTGGACGGATTGAAGCTGACAGTGGGCAGGGTAGAAGTGATTCACCATCAACCTTGAACAACTATTCTTGGTGTTTGAGATGTCGGGGTTGTTTGAGATTTGAGATAGATGGAAGGAGTGTATGGACGATCCAGATCACGAGTTTGGATATGTAATAGATGGTTATGATTCTGAACGAAATAGACGATTGAGATTATACATGTAAATGAAGATTGTGGCTGGGATTATTTCACCAACTTATATTGACGGACCAGATTGCACTACGAAAAATGCAATGAACGACTAAGATCTAAATTGGAAAAAGCAGATTCATGAATGGAGGGTCCAGATTCAATTGGAAATTCTGGTTGGAAGGCTTAGATTAAAATTGGATGATGTTGGGAAAGTAACCCCAACATTAGTAATGAGCTAGTAACGAGTCTACGTTTTAAGTTAGGTTTAAGTTACTATTACTTATGTTTTGTATGTTAGATTGTCTTAGTAGTAATTATTAGGAGTTAACCTTTGAATGAAATAAAGACTATTTAGGTAAGTTAGGACTTAGGACCTTATATAAATAAGGGTCACTAGTCATGTCGGAAAATAAGAGTGTAGTGCTTAATATCCCGAGTTAAACATAGTTGGAAATCTTGGCTAGTAGCTAAGTGTTTGAGGATTGATTGTATTATTGTTATTGTTTGAATAATAATACAAGTTGGGGTGTGGTCAATTGCATAACAAAATATTGTGTCTTTGCATTCTTATATTATTTGTACCAAAAACCCCAACAAATTTGTATCAGAGCTACGACTCGATGGAGAAAAGTTTTGGTACAAAGTTTGAGATGGAGTTGTTCAATGGTAAGAACAATTTCTCGTTGTGGCAAAGCATGATAAAAGAAATTCTCATACAACACGAGTTGTATGCGACTCTTGAAGACAAGAAGCCTGATGATGTTCAAGTTCTCAAATGGGAGGACATGGAATAGCGCGCGGTTAGTACAATCCGGTTAGCCCTTGCACCTGAAATCAAGTATAGTGTGTTAGAGGAGACAAATCCAAAGGAGTTGTGGACCAAGTTATGTAGCATTTATAATGCGAAGTCTTTGGCTAATAAACTATTCTTGAAGAAAGATCTTTTCGAGCTCGAGATGGTAGATGACGGAGATTTGAGGGATCATTTAAACAAGTTCAATGACTTGATCACCCAATTGGCGAGTTTGGATGAGACATTCAGAGAAGAAGACAAGGCAATAATGTTGTTGGCGTCTCTTCCCAAAAAGTATAACACGATTATCACTAGTTTACTTGTGGGGAAGACAACATTGGCCTTAGATGAGACCGTTGTGGTTTTGCTTGAGTCCGAAAAGTTGATGAAGCAAGGAGACAGTGGTTCTTCAATGATGGAGGAGCTTTTGTGGGTGAATATCGTGGCAAGAAAAAAGGCGGTTGGAAAAAGCACAATCCTAATATTAATTGTTTCTATTGAGTTAGGTCATATACAAACTATGTGTCCTAAGGTAAAAGAAGATTTGAAGGAGTTGAAAGAACTTGTGGAGGTGGGGTTGTAGCTATGGTGCAAGCCAATGATGACGAACTCTTAATGGTTCATGGGGAAAAGGAGCCTAAGGAGAGTTGGGTGTTAGATTCGGGAACTTCCTATCACATATGTAGAAGAAGAGAGTGGTTTTCTTTTTATGAAAATGTGAAGGAAAGATGGTTAGTTTGCCAAATGGTGATAGGGCAAAGATTGAAGGGGTTGGTGAGGTTAAGGTAAAACTTAACGATAGTCAAGTTAGAAGGTTTGGTGATGTTAGATACATACCAAACATTAGTAGAAATTTATTCTCATTAGGTAGATTAGATTCTAAGGGTTGTAGCATTCATGTTAAGAATGGTGTTTTGGAGGTCACTAAAAATGGTAAGGTGATTCTCAAAGGTAAAAGAGGTAAAACTAACTTATTCACATTTGATGGATTATATGATGAAGATGAGTTAGTTCAAGGGGAGGTGCTCTCAAGTGAAGGGAAGATGCTTCCAGTAAAGTAGGGTCGCTCCGCTCGATGATTGATAAGTTCAAAATAATGTTGGGCTTAAGGGGGGTTTGTTGGGAAAGTAACCCCAACATTAGTAATGAGCTAGTGACATAAAAGTCTACGTTTTAAGTTAGATTTAAGTTACTATTACTTATATTTTGTATGTTAAATTGTCTTAGTAGTAAATATTAGGAGTTAACCTTTGAATGAAATAAAGACTATTTATGTATTAGGTAAGTTAAGACTTAGGACCTTATATAAATAAGGGTCACTAGTCATGTTGGAAAATACGAGTGTAGTGCTTAATATCCCGAGTTAAACATAGTTGGAAATCTTGGCTAGTAGCTAAGTGTTTGAGGATTGATTGTATTATTGTTATTGTTTGAATAATAATACAAGTTGGGTTGTGGTTAATTGCATAACAAAATATTGTGTTTTTGCATTCTTATATTATTTGTACAAAAAACCCAACAGATGAAATGAATTGAATTGAAAAATAGAACGGATGGTGAGAATTTGATTGAAAAATGAGATAAATGGTGTAGGTTGAAATTGAATTTGCAATTGTTTTTTCGATTTACACACTATGTATGTGAAATTTTGTGAAATTCTCACCTTTTAAGAGGACTCGGTATTTGGAAAGAAATATTTTAGTTTTATCAATTTTTTAATTAAAGTAATACTTGAAATTTAATATACCACCTCTAAATAGTTTTGAAGTAGTATCCCAAAAATCGGAAAGTGGAAGTCATATAAAAAGAAGAGTATTCTTGCAACAATAGCAGTAAAAATAAAAAAACGCAGCAGGAAAAAGATGGCCGCCGTAAACCGAAACGACAAGACTTGAGTGTTGAGTTCACTACTTCACTTGTTCTTGTTCCAATTCCAAGTTCATCCTCGGCTCCTCCTGAGTGCTGTCTTGGAATTATTTGTGTTCGTTGTTCGCTTCTCCAATTTGGTACGTCTCCTTCTTTATATTCTTCTTCTTCTTCTTCTTCTTCTTTATATTCTAATCTCTTATTTGATTAATTGTTTACTGTGCTAATTAATTACTGATATTCATTCCGGCGGCTTGTTTTCGCAGGAAGCGTGATTATTAAGAAAATGGAGGGTGATGTTGGTTTGGAAGAATATGAGGTTCGAGTTAATCAAGTTCTATCACAAGTCGATAAGGTTTGTATAGATTCTATCTTCTAATCAATTTGTTTACGAATTATGAACCGAATACTTGCCGTCTAATTCGATTTTAGGTTTTTAGGTAGATAGGGATGCTGGATAACGATAAGAATGACTCTTACGTTGTGTTTGGATTGAGGGTTTTGGAAGGAAAATAAAGGGAGGGAGAGTAGGGATTTAGAATCTGGGAAGGGGAAGGGGAAGGGGAAGGGGAAGGGGAGGGGGAAGGGGGAGAAAATCTGTCCACATTAGGAGAGATTAGGGGTTGTTTGGTTGCCTATTGAAATCACGGGAATTGGAAAATCATGGGAAGTGGAAAAATTGAATCTTGCTTGTTTGCCCAATTTATGGGAATTAGAACTTGTAGGAAGTCACTTACTAGCCCCTCTAGGTGAGTGAAAGTTCCGCATGAATTGGAGTTCCTACCTCCAACCAAACAACATTTACATAATTCACGTGATTTTCAAGTTCATATGAATTTAATCTTTCCGGGAATTTTATCTTCCCATGTCGAACCAAACGACCCTAGGAAATTGTATCCATATTTCATTTGACCTCCCCTCCCTTTCTCTTCCCTCCTTTCCCCTCCCCTCCGTTTCCCTCCATTTTTCTTATCCAAACACATCCTTAGTCTGTGTAGACGCCACACTTCCAACACTTGATTTTGATCATGTAGCCGTGTAGGTGCTAATGCTATGGCTATGACCAAAAACAATCAACATTAATTCAGTGCGTTTGTTTTGTTTTGTTTTGTTTTCAGATTGAGCAGAAAGTTATTGAGATTGATCATTTCTACGTCAACAACACTAAAACCCAACCCAATCTCTCTAAACCTGGATCAGCAACTAAGGAGAAAGATAAGGATAAGGATATGGATATGGATAAACTTGTTGCTAACGGAAATAAACACCAGGATGTAGCTACTAAACAAACTATTGCAACTAAAAGAATGCAAGAGCTAATACGCCAGTTTGGAACTATATTAAATCAGGTCGCTTTTCATATTGCTTTTCTTTTTTTCCATTAATTCTCTCTCTCACTCTCTCTCTACTATCACTTACTTGTTGCTCTTCTATTATCGCAACCCTAAGGATGTCAACATATAACCCCCTTACCCTCCCATAGGTCGGAGTCTTTGATTGTGTACCTGTGTTTACACCATTCTTATATCCTTGTTACGACTGCGTGTCATATTGAGTACGTGAGGTTGTGGCCAAATACGATGTTCTGCCCCTTTCTCCATACCCTTTATATGTCTCCTGCTTAGGATATTGGGTCCGTGAGATTGTTATGGCCAAATAGGATGTTAAAACCCCCCTTTTTGCCACTAGATGACTATCCTTTTATCAATTTATCCCATACCCCATACCCCATACCCAAAGATCCTAAAACATTTTCTTGTGTGTTTTTAGCCAAGAAATATCTGAAAAACATCTCAATTTATCTCTTCTCTTTAGATTTATTACACGTTTTTACCAACAACTTTCTTATATTTTAATACTTGGTTCACTTTTAGGGTGTGTTTGAATTAAGGGTTTTGGAGGGAAAAGAAAGGGAGGGAGAGTAAGGGATTTAGAATTCTTTGTTTGGGTGGAAGAGAAATGGAGGGGAGAGATTTGGAGGGATCCATTTTCTCTCCTCCAAGACAAATCAAAATCTCTCCATAATAGGAGAGATTTGGAAGGAAATTGTATCCAAACACCCCTATTTCATTTTCCCTTCCCTCCCCTCCCTTTCTCTTCCCTCCTTCCCCCTCCCCTCCCTTTCCCTCCATTTTTGTTATCCAAACACGCCCTTAGGGTGTGTTTGGATAACAAATTAAGAGGGAAAGGGAGGGGAGGGGAATGGAGGGAAGGGAAAGGGAAAGAAAGGAAAGGGAGGGGGAATGAAGCTGAGTTGTTTGGATAGTTTTCCTTCCAAATCTTGCCAACAATGGAGAGATTATAATTTGGTCTAATGGAGAGAAATTGAATCCTTCCATTTCCCTCCCCTTCCATTTCCCTCCTTCCATATATTGTAACCAAACAATAGAAATTGAATCCCTTCATTTCCCTCCCCTCCGCTTCCCTCCAATTCTCTCAATCCAAACACACCCTTAAGGTATTCCGTACCCTTATGTTTTACTTCCGTTTTCAAAATCGTTTTAATCTTTATTCTCGTTTTTACTTCCTAAGTTTATCTTGATTTTCTTGTGTTTTTCACTTTTCTTTTTCTATATGTTTGCATTTTGAGCTGTGGGATCAACCACGAACGCTTCTAAAGGATGATTCATGTCAGCCAACCCCAAATCATTTTGGGAAGGCTGTGATGTTGTTGTATAGAGTTTGAAGTTATGGGGCAATTAAATATTGGAGTGGGGTGGGGAGGGAACATGGTTTACTGGGATCCAACCATTCCTCCTCCGTGGAGATTCTGGAATCGGGAATTAAAAGAGAATTTTTACACTCCTTTTAGATCCTTAGAAAGGGCAATTTCAACTTAATAGAAGCAAACTGCAACTCGATTTCCAGCTATTCATGACCTTTTTTCTCTTTAAGAACTTTCTTTCCGACAACAGCTCCTGCTGAAACAATTGTAACAGCTCCTGGTAACTAAGAGGCTTTAATTTCAATCCACTTTCCAAAATGATGTGAACCCGTAGAGACTCCTCATACCCTTGTGTAGATAAACAGGTGCCCAATAGTGATGCCGATGATCAATATTGGGACGTTGTATGGGTGCTCTGATTTGCAGTCTGATATGACATTTATTTGTTGTTCATTTTGGTTAAAATTCACTCTTATTTATCCTCTTTTAATCTTCTCTTAGCCCATTGCTGTTTGTTTATATCTTCACTGTTGTGCTTCCACGTTACACCTTCCCTTTCTCCTTTTTCTTGGGTTTTGTCTCATTTAGTTCCTTCTCCTTTGCGTTTGATGTGTTTAAATGCTGTATGGAACTCCTTCAAAGTCTTCACTTTTTTAATGTGCTGAATTCAGGGTTTCTGGTTTTTGGCTTGTAGATCAGTAAGCACAAGTTTGCATGGCCTTTTATGGACCCCGTTGATGTTAAAGGGCTTGGCTTACATGATTATTATGAGGTACAAATCTTATTCTTATTAATTTTATTATGTCTTTTGACGTTTTTGTTAATTTATTTAGGCCTCTTCCCCTCATAATGTTAAAGTTTCGGAAATAATTATGATCATTAATTATCATCTATAGGGTTTTGGGGTGATTGAAATGTTTCCACCATTCATTTGCTCATAAAGTATCTTTTGCTTCGCTGTTGAAAATTGATGCCTTAAATTTGCTTTTTGTTTCAACCAGATAATTGAAAAGCCTATGGACTTTGGCACGATAAAGAAAAAAATGGAAGCGAAGGATGGTAGTGGATATAAACATGTTCGTGAGATTTATAGTGATGTAAGGTTGGTTTTCCAAAATGCTATGAAATACAATGATGAAAACAATAAATTTCATGTCATGGCGAAAACCTTGTTGGAAAAATTCGAAGACAAATGGAGGCAATTTTTGCCTAAAGTTACAGAAGAGGTGAGGTTCTCATCGCTAAAACTGATCTTCATAAAGTTTCCCTCTGGTGCAAACATTACTAAGGGAAGCGCTGTATTTTGGTATGTCTTCGATTTCACTACAACAACCCGTCTACAATTGCAGGAGAAAAGGTACGATGATGAGGAAGTTGAGGTACAGCTGAATGTACAATTAGCTCAGGAGGCTGCTTATGCAAAAATGGCAAGAGAAATAAGTAACGAGGTTAGTTTGGACAACGGAAATCTATTTTGCTTATAGATAATTTTCATAGGTTTGTGCATGGTATCTTTTCTATAAATTATTGTCTGTTCCTCGTTTTCATGCCTTCTCTAATGAACCACTTAACATTTCAAGTGAACTACACAGTCTAAACTTTTCATGCCCACTAACTCCGTTGAAATTTTCGTTTTGATTGGTCTACTTCCCCAGCCTCTATTTAAAGTTGACAAACTTCCCGAACCTCTAAATCGTAATATTCTAGGTCATCTTGGACTTTTTTTTTCAAACTGCAAACGCACTGCTCAGATTCTGCCAGCTTTTGAAAAATTGTTAAGCCTAACAGCTTGTTTGGATCGGAGTTGGTGGAGTTCATCAAATGAGAGAAGTATGAAAAATGAAGGCAGTGAGGCAACTATTATTCCCATATGATGAGTGGGAGCTCTTTGGCGAAGCGTTGGTTGGACCAGCGGTAGGGGAAGGGTAGCCGGGTTTAATTGGAGGAGGATAAAATAATGGGTTAGTTAAGAAAATAGATTAATTGTAAGTCTTTTATGTAATTTAGTAATTGTATAAACTCTGCAAAAGCAAAGTGAGACACAATTGTGATGGGGAAAGAGTACTTTCCTTGCTTACAAGGCCACAATCCTGTGGCTGTTATGGGTAGTTTTTCTCTTTGTTACTCAGACTCGGGTACGCAAATCTCAGAATTGCAAAACCCCTAAATCCCTGTACATGGTCAATAGTGTATCTTGACCAATTTTATGGACATCGATACGATACGTCAAATAAATCATAAAATTGTAAAATGAGTAAAAAACTAGGTACATTGAAATACAAAGGCCTTTCATACTCTAAAAACACCCCGTAAATGTTAAGCAAAGAAGGCATCCGTGTCTTATCGGTATTTCATCTTCCATGTAAGTCGTCCCTTGACCCTTCTCCATCTTTTGCTCGTTCTGTCACTGTAAATCTGTATCCGTATCGTATCCAAATATTACATATCTGATACGTATCTCGTGTCGTACTCCGTACCGTGTCGTGTCTATACTGAATACGGCCCTGTCAGACCTGTCTGTGTAGCACAGGTTTTTTGACTACAATGCATATTTAGTAACTCGTCTTCCTCTTTCAACTTGAAAATAGACCTCATTCCCCCAATCCACCTTGAGCAAAAGACCATTTCACTATCCTTGACTCTCACCGGAACCCCATAAAAGAAGAAGGAAATGGATTGCTGACTGTTGGCATCAAATGGGTGAAAGGATTAGTGGATTCTCGGAAATAACCCCAAAGTAACATATACTCTGTTAACATTCTTTATCGCTTTTAAACATTCTTGATTGTTTAATAAAAGCAGTTTAAAATTCTCATGAGATAGAGACTAGAGAGATTATACTGCTTATTGGAGTTTGGGGTTGTCTCATCATGCCAGAATAGATGAATACCATTTTAATTTTTTTTTTTAATTCTGAAGGCTCTTCTAAGATTGTTTCGACCAAGGCCAAAGTGGACGAATACTGTAATTTTTCTTTGACTTTTTTTGTATCTAATCCGTTGCGCTTTAAGCCAGTGTTTCTTTGTTACCATTGATAAAAACAATGTCACTTTTTGGTTTTACTACCTCCATCGGTCCATCCTGTTTCAATTGCCCCAATTTGACTATGGTGGCAGATTAATGTCAACTTTGACCGTTACTAAGTTGATATTTTTGTACCACAAAGTCACATAGGAATGACATGAATGCCGGAATGGGACAGGAAAATTGAATCATTGAAACTCATTCTTTGTTTCAGCTTTTTGAAGCCGACATGCATCTGGAAGAGCTCAGAGAAACTTTGGTTCAAAGGTGCAGGTAAATTATCCACGCCCTTGTGATAGATTGATTATGTATAGTTTCTGTAAAATGCTGCAGTTGTTTTATCCGCGTGGCTACTATTCTTTGTCATTTGAATTCTGATATAGGATGTCTAATTTGTGATATCTTAGCTGCCAAAAAATTTATGATATCTTAGTTAATTATCATCATGATTTCATGGTATCGTGACATATAATGTTTTTCTTAAATTCTTACCGACATCTTAATTGTAAGTTGTAACAATGCATAATTTACCACCATAATCCCGGGTTATACAATTATCCAACAGAAGACTAAAGTTTCTCTTGCTCATTTGGTTTCTCTGAGCATAGAAGCTTCAGGTTTAGAGCATCTTGATATTTTATATATTTAGGTGGCACCAACATAATTAAGCTGCTATATTACTAGTGTAGATCCTGCACGATGAATTTTTATATTACTTATTCACGCTAAATTAACGTCTCATTATTTTTTTATATTTCATGTCATTATATTTTGATATGAGAAAAAAAAATGAACAGAAAATTGAGTGATATCGTGAAATTTATATATTAATTATTTTTTTAATCACAAAATTAATAATTTAATTTTATAAACTTCTCAACTTGTTAAACATGAAGAAACTAATTTTCCCTTCTTTTCTTTGATTTTCTTAACTTATAATCAATTTTTTCAGAAAAAATAAAAATTCGCCAAGTCCAAATTTAAATTTGGATCCTCATATTCGAGTCCTTGTTTTTAAGATTTCAAGGATCTGACTCTCGGATCCTTACCCGTGTCGGATCCTCATATCCAAGTCCGAGCATCACTGTGTCAAAACATTCTCCAACAAAGTTTAGCAATTTTTATTTAGACTTGTATTTTATTTTAATTAAAAGTTTTTTTAATTTGATGAAAATTTATATTTTAATAAAAAATTAATAGTTTAATGTTCATTTGTTTTCTTAATTAAGTATATAAAGTTGGAGTGAAATTTTTTCCTTATTTTTTTTGGAAGGGAAAATATCGTTTCATTAATCAAAAGTCTCATGATCCTATCAAGTTTAGAAATTTTCTATTGATCGAAAATGTAGTTTTATTTGATTTTAATCGTTTTGTATTGCTTCCAACGACTTTTCACAAGGGGGGTTTCCAAATTTTCTAAAGTATTGACAAGAATCAAGTTCTTTTGACCAAAAAGTTTGTAACAGCAGTTTTATCTCCATAGGATCAACAATCAAGGCGTTAATCTTCCATTTAATTCTTGTCAAATAGAGGGAAAAATCTCACCACACGACGAGGAAAGACTCACCAAAAAGTGAGTATAAAACTCACGAAAATGTGAGGACAAGTTTCCAATAAAGGAGAGGCACGAAGTTATTAGCGTAAAAATTAAAGAACGAAAAACGGTGAATTTGGGGCTTACCTCCACCAAAAATGGTAGACGGCAACCCCAGATGATGAATTAGGGTTTAGGTTTTTTTAGGGAGAATTTTAGAGAGAGAGAGGGAGAGAATGTGCAAGATATGGCAAAGTATATGACTAAAAATAGATAGTAGAATGTGTCTTAGGCGAGAAAATTTTAGCTTTGTTAATCTTTTAATTCTAGTATATAGGGGATTACTGTAACATTGCAATGGGCTTAAGAGCATATTCTCTTGCGCATTTTGTTTCTTTGAGAGTTTGAGCTTAGAAGCTTGAGTTAAAGAACATTTGTTTCAAATCTCCTAGCAAACGTCAAAGGAAAAATGTATATATAACCGGTGAATTAAGGAAGTAGTAATCAATCTTTGAAGTTTTGAACTACCGTACTCTGTATTTACTATTTAAATAGGTTTCCACTAATTTTTGCAAACCTCTGATATTTCGGATGATAATTCCATTTCACGAGTTATATATATCTACTCCTATGCTTACAGTCTATAGACAGTGGATTTGCATTTGCTGACCTTGATTTCTCATTTTTTGGAATATGCACATTTCACTTAGATAACCCAATGGACGGTGAATTGAACATTTTTTTGCTTATGCTGAATGATGTTTTGAATTTGTTATATAATATTCTTCACATTCCATCTCCAAAACGACAAAGTGAAGTAACACTTGACAGTTCTCGAACCTCCTGTTATTACCTGATTTAAAATCGATTGTAATCCAATTTCAGGAAAATGTCTACAGAAGAGAAAAGACAGCTCGGTACAGCTCTAACACGGCTGTCTACTGAAGACCTGAGTAGAGCTCTAGAGATTGTAGCTCAAAGTAATCCAGGGTTCATAGTGAATGCTGAAGAGGTCGACCTTGACATTGATGCGCAGGTAAATTACATATTACCCCTCTAACTTTAACATTGCGATTGAATTTGGGTCAGTCATTTTCAAGTTGTGCCTATTACCCTTTGTTTGGTTAGGGAATTTCGAGAGAGGGACGGAAGAGATGTGGAGGGGAATAATTTCCTTTGTTTGGATATTAAAATGGAGGTGGAGGGATTTGGAGGGGACGGAAAATGAATCCTTTGTTTACCTCCTACAAGGCGGATTATTCCTTTTCTAACTTAATAAAGGTATTTGCTTTCGGGTTGAGTTGGGTTAATTTGGGCGAGGTTAGTTGTGTGTCGCACTCTGAGTTCTGACTCATCACCGTCAAAATTAACCCTAGGTATATTATTAACAGTTGGTCTTGCTTTAGACCAAAATTTTGGTCTGAAACCTTCAGACGAAATTTTGTAACCACTTTACAGTCAAATGTGACCATTATTGACAAACAAGTTATGATAAGCTGGGTTGACCACAATATTGTGGTTACATTTGACTATAAAATGGTTACATATAGTCCGTCTGAAGCTTCAGACTAAAAGTGACGGTCTGAAACAAGAATTTGCCTATTATTAATGGTAAAATAATCCTGACTGACTTGACTGCAGAGTGAATCTACTCTGTGGAGATTAAAATTCTTTGTGAAAGATGCGCTACAAGCGCAAGGCAAGCCTTTAACAAGCACTGCTGCCGACAACAATAACGAGAAGTGTGAGAACAATAACAATAACAATAACAATGTCAATAATACCTCAAAACGAAAGAGGGAGATATGTGATGCCCTTGCCAAGACCACGAAGAAGAAGGCCAAAAAACTTGGATCGTAATGTCAGAATAAAAGTATTTGTCCGAAAGCTACACAGAGAAGTTGAGATGTAGAGTAGTAGAAGTCCCCCAACATGCACTCTTTGCAATTGTGAAAAATATATGTTGGCTGTATATCCTAGACATTGTATTCTCACCGCCGGTTCGAATCTAGAAATGTAATTTTCAGAGCACATTGAAGCTTATAGCTGTTGTTACAAAATGACGTCTTCAAATTTTCTTAGAAAATATTAACAATTAAAGTCACCCTCCCTTGTCTTTCGGCTGTGTAATACGGTGTTGGCCTTTGGTCCAGGCGAAAAAGAAGTTAAACCGTATGTCAATTGTAACACACTAAGTCATTTTTATATGATATGAAGGTCCTATAGTGTGAATTACGATTTTTTTTTATCCTGGGACCTTTTCGGCCAAATAAACGTGGATAACCTTCAAATTCGACTATTTTTGCTCATTTTTGAAACCCAAATTTTTTTTCCTAAATTCTTGTCTATAGGCTAAATATATCCTATGATAAATATTTGATGCATGAATTTTTCACAAAACAATGTAGAATAAAGTATATAATTTATTTTATCTATTTCAAACACGATTTTTAAATTAATGTTACGACTTATGACCTCTAAATGTGTTTATTTTGAAACCGTATGCCAATTTTAACACATGGAGTCATTTTTATATGGTATCTAGGCTCTATGGTGCGAATTTCGAGAGTTTGTATCCCGGAACCTTTTCAGCCTAAAGAGCGTGGATAATAACCTTCAAAATCGGCTATATTTGGTCATTTTCAACCCAATTTTTTATTCTGAATTTTGGGTTAGAGGCTCAATATATCCTATAATAAATCACACATACTCATTTGTAAGGCTTGCTAATAATAAATAGGAAAAATTATGAATTACCACCTAATATGTTTCATTTTTTACAAATTACCACCTAATATATTCAACTTTACTATTAACCACCTAACTTTCTTATTTATCCACACCAATCTAACTTATTTTACATAATTAAGACGGTTTTACGTAATTATGGACTCGATTTCGTTTTAACGACTTCCGATCAATTTTTATGACCAACCCTTACTCATTATTAGACATCCACCTTCCTTCTATCAATTCACACAATAAACAAATATTCATCCTTAACCCTAAAAATCAATTTAGTAATTTGAGTAGTGGGCGGTAGGAAATGCAGTGAACATGCGTATTATCTCTGATTTGTCGATTAGCAATTGTTTGATTAGCAAGTTATAAATCTCCTTTCCTTAGACACAAAGTGAGTTAAGTCGAATTGCACGTGTGAGACCAAAGATGACGCCATTAACTTAGTAATTAAACACCTTATTAAGCTCCTTAATTTAATGATTAAAGCTGCCAAAATGAGACGTACAAAATGGTTTTGTTCTCAAAACAGAACGCATAGTAGTCAGAAACTCCCTACTACTTTGCAAAAAGACTGACTCATATATTGTGGGCTCGATAAAGATGGAACTCTTTCGGTCTTAAACAATTACTACTTGATTGCCCTAAACTTTGGTTTTGTAGATCTCAAGATAAGCCCATTTTCATTTACATTAAGCCCACTTCATTCTCCTAAATTTTCTTAATTATTGTTTTTCCAATTTCTAAAAACACATCAAATTTTAGCTTTTTATTCTTTTTTATGTCGAGGGTATCTGGAGTCTTTATTCTTAGCACGTACAGGTTTAACCCTGAAGTATATGTGATAGACTGTAAACCACGTACACAAACTCAATCATTCTTTTTAGGCCCGATAGACTCAAATTCTAAACGGCATAACGCCACGCCGCCACACCATTTTAGTTATTTGTGATTGTCTGCACAATTGTATCCCTGATTTTATATGTATAAATTGGGTTAGGTTAGATTATATGTGATCTCCTCTTTTTTTAGCTAGTCTCTTGCAAAACCGTGTAGACTATATTATTAATGATAAGGTGCAAGGAGTAAGTTACTCAAACTTTTTCACTAAAAAGTCATCATTAAATCCAAAGGTAAAAGTAGTTTCAAGAACTAGTATTATACCAAGATATTTAAAGAAATTGTTTCAAATTGTGAATAGAAAACGTGGATAGTATTTGGGTTAATAAACTACAATTAGCAACAATGCATAAATAACTCGGTTTTATCGGTACTTGTTTGCAATATTTATAGGTGAACTGATAAAGTCTCGGTTTACCATTGAGGTACCGTATGATACGAATCAAATTGAGGCCAATTAATTGAAATATATTACCTTTAATATAGAATGTCTTTATAATAAATAAAGAGCAGAAGTAGCACACTACATAATTTAAATATTTAATTAGTAAGTAAAAGTAGTATATTAATTCCCCCACTCATAAATCATAATCTAGCGCAGACTGTAAATCGAACTGTGCCAATCGCATATATGCTGGCCATTTCTTCCCCATCTTTGAGGTCGACTAACAACTCATACACAAAAAGTGGACATCCATCTTTATTTAATTTTAAATTTAAATTATTATTCGGTTTGCCATGTTTGTTTTACATAGGATTCAAATAACACTTGTAATTTTATATATTTTTGTTTTTGGTTATTTGGTATTAGAATTAAATTTTAATTTTGACACTAAAAAATTATAAAAAATAATACATCTAAAACCCAAGAATTTTAATTTTGACACTAAAAAATTATAGTGCAAGAAAAAAATGTTAAAAGCTCAAAACAAATTGCATATAAATTCAATTAGATTTGTATTAAGATGTACGATACTCATATACATACATCTGTATGTATAGTTCTATTTGTGCAAAATTTCAAGCTTCAGAATAAAATCAACAAATTAAAATATCATAGCCATAGTACTCATTACCAAAAAAAAAACATTGGTACACCCGACATGGTTGAATACTTGAAGATTATCGCTTGCATATTCAAATTCTCGCATGCAATGAATTGCCGAATTGGACATAAAGTATTAAAAATCATATTTTCTCCAACATATATTTACCGCATTTTAACATTAATTAATCAATATCTCTCTTGTGACGGCGCAAGTATACCCACTTATTTAGAAAAACAAAAATAAAAGTGTAGAAAAAATTACAAATATTTTGTCTTTATCTCCTTAAATGAGTTTTATTTGAACTATCACAAGCTTGCAACGGATGTTGTCGTTGCAAATGAGAATTTGTGTTAATATACATGTTGTTTCACTTACTAACTTGTGACGTACTTAGTAATATATAGTATCTTAATTCGTGATGTTTTTTTTTTAAAAGAATGGGTAATAATCGCAAGAAAAAACTTTTAAGTTTTGAACCAAATTATAATTTGATTTGAGAGCATTTATTATACTATTAAAAAAGAATGGTTTTTGGGTTTATAGTGTTATTACATATAATTATTAGGTCTTGTTCTATTGTATTGAAATTGACTTGGGCTAAGAATTGAACGGAACAGACCTAAACCAAACTAATTCCAACTAAATTGAACTTATAAATAGTAAAAATTGGATTGACCTGAATTGAACAGAACTTCACTTGTAAGAATTGAAATTACGTCTAAAAAATTCTTAATATTGTTATTATTTTGTGTAAAGTATTAAGAAAAAAATTATCGTAAAGGTAAACAATTTAGGTTGAAATTTAAATAAGTTACTTAATTGTGTAGTTGAGGAGTTGATGATATCACATGGATATCAATAAGAAATTGACACTTGTTAGGTCAATCACTAGGTCAATTGGACGCATCTAAGATTCTAAGGTCACAAATTGACATTTTGGGTGTTTTTGGATTGAGAGAATTAGAGGGAAAGAGAAGGGAGGGAAATGGAGGGGGTTTAATTTCCATTATTTGGTTACAATATATGGAAGAAGGGAAATGGAGGGGAGGAAAATTGGAGGATTCAATTTATCTCTATTAGATCAAACTAGAATCTCTTTATGGTTTATAAGATTTGAAAAGAAAACTTTCTTTTGACTCTTATTTAAAAATGATAAGACTAAATACTCCTCTAATATGACTTAACTGTCCCCACTAAAATCACCTTCTTCCTCTATCCTCCTCCTTTCCCCTAATTCGCTCTATTATTTTTGTTATCCAAACAACCCATTTTTATTCCCCCTCCCTTTCCTTTCTTTACCTTTCCCTTCCCTTCATTATCTCCCCTTCCTTTCCCTCTCAATTTGCTATTCAAATAAACCATTTGTTGATCTTGATTACAAATTAACCATTAAAGATCACAAGTTATTACACTAATTATATCATTAATCATAATCAAATAAGATCACGACCTACCTATTAACGTGAAGCAAAACGGACTTAAATAATTAACATAACCAAGTCAGAATCATCCCAATTGAATTGGGTTGGGATGAGATGACAGTTGTACCATCTGTACCCACGTGATATAACACCCACTGGTCACGTGAGTTGCACTACTGGAAGCAGATTGATTAATCATTCCATTATCATAAGTATAAACAATATAATCCATCCATAAATCTGTTAATAGTAAAAACTAAGACAAGTAACAACAAAATTAATATAACACTTGCATGCATTGGTTAATCTCATGTACACTAAACAGTGTATCTTGAATCATATCCATTTACTACACTCAATTAATGAAGTTGATATTGTTAATTAATTGTACTTGACTATTTAATAACTTTATCCTGTTATCCATATATAGTTATGTCTATTAACAGAGTTTCTTAAGTACTACTTCACCATTAATTATACTTTTAGGATCACACCTCAACCTAGGTAGCACCAAAACGTACACGGATACGGCAACGATACGGATACGGGACACGACATCTCATGAAATTTAGGACACGGGACACGGCATTTAAATATAATAAACAGGTATTTTGTGTTTATAAATAACGTATAATTTTATTTTTATCATGTATTTGAAACTAAATCTAAACAGATAAATGTACAATTCGACATTTAATATAACTAATTCTCATTTTTCCACCCAAACTCATCTTTTAATCGATCTTTTTTTAAAATTTCATTCCTTGTCCAAACTATAATATGTTTAGCCATGTGTCTAACGAGTGTCGGGTGTCCGAGTGTCGGACACAATGTCGAACACGGGACATCTAATTAAGAGAAGTGTCCGTGCTACATACCTAGACCTCAACTTCATTCCTTGATTATGGAAATACTCCCTCCAATTCTACAATTTTTTTTATGGATTTTATTATCATGTAAGGAGTCTTAGTAAAAATGTAAAAAATCATTTAAATACGAGTGACTACTAAATGTTTATTAGATATGAGAAATAATTTCATAATTCTGAAAAATAGACTTTCATTAATAAAATTGACTATATTTCACCGTAAAACAATTAATTGACAATATGACAAGAATAGTTCGTTACGCTTTATCGCACGGAAGTAAAAATAGATTAGCCTTTTAGCCTAAATAACTCTACATAAATTAATTCTTATTTATGACGGACTTAATGATAACTACTTCAAAATACGATCGACTGAATTTGGTAGGAACTTTGACCATTAGATTAACAGAATTAAGAAAACGTATTTGATAATTAACAAATTATATGGCGAATCTCCATTTTAATGTATAAAATGACTATGCTACTATTAGCGACCTATTCAAAACCGGTAATTTCGGCCAATATGCTACTACCTCTATCTATCATAGTCAATTGTTAACTATTGTCTTTTTTTTGTGATGTAGATTTCAATGAAGATAATAAATGATTCGGAAGGAGGGAGTATTTGAATATGTCATTAACTAATTAAGTACATGAAATTATAAGCCCGTTGCGGGGAACTCTGATAGATAGAGTTAACTATTGTCTTTTTAACAATTTCGGCCAATATGCTACATTGCTACTCCTCATATCACCAATTGGTTTTAGGATGGAACCTCACTTGCTTATGGGCCGGTCTCATGCACCTAATTCTATAAGCCCGCTGCGGGAAACTCAACAGAAAGGTCTCAGGTTTGACTACCAGTTGAGATGATGATTATTTGGCCACTGCAGCCCCGAATGGGTGGCTTACATGGTCCATATGGTGGTGCGAGAATGGCCATTGGGCTCGGGAATTCAACCCCTCGTCATTAAAAAGAAATTGAACGAATTACTATGTGTACGAATAATTTAAATGTACTTTTTCATATGTTTGTTATAGAATATTTTATGATATAAACTTCATAATTTTTCTAATAGTTGAGGAGTATATAATTAATTTCTAAGAAAACACACGAAAGTGATTTAAAAGTTGACAAAGAAAAGTTTATTTAATTAGCCAACAAATGTGATAGATGGCAAATTGGCAACCACTTAGAAATTTAATCATATATCATAGATGGCTTACTACTTGCTTGGGAGGGTCAATGGTGCGGGTCGACCTGGTTCGGGACGGGTCGAGGGACGGTACGGGTTCAAGGTACGGGACGGCCCGGGGTTAGGACGGGTCCGAGATGGGTTGGACCCGGTTTTGGGAAGTGTAACCCGGACCTGGCCCGAGGCGGGTCAGGGGCAGGTTTAGGCACATACGGGTCACCTTTCAGACCGGGTTCCAAACTGGACTCGGACCCGGTTACTTCTTACACACGGACCGGAACGAGTTTGGAACCGGTGAGGCGGAACGGCTTTGATCCAGGTTCAGTACGGGTCGGGTCCGAGTTGCCAATACTAACCCACACTCTTGACCAACCTACTACTTAGTAGGCTCAAGTATATTCAAAAGTCAACATAGTAAGCAAAGAGAAGACTGTATACAACAATTTAATAACCGTATATATAATAATCCAAATAATAATTAGTTTTGTGGCAACACAAACTTATAACCATATTATATATATATAATCGAAATAATTGATCAATGTAGCAGCTGGCAGCTGGCATGAGGTCTTCGGGCATTACATCATTGCAAAATTGTATCACAAATTCTCATTTATAAAGCCCATATCCGTCACAAGCTTGTAACGGGTCGAATATTATCCACGTAAGAACAAAAAAATAAACACTTTGTGATTTCCTAAACTTATCTTATCTAAATAAGTGTGAGTTATCCGACCCGTTATAAATTCCTGACGAATATATTCATAAAAAAAAGAACTTATAAAATTGTATCCACCCCAGTTAAACATCTTCGACATTATTTTCGTAATATGAATGTGACAAATGCGTGTCCGATTTGACTTTAATACGAGTGAGATAATACGTATAAAACAAAACTATAGCGTATATTAATGAAATTAAAGCAAAGGATTTATTTTAAATGATTAGGTAGGATGATATTTAACCTATTTTTTATTAAAACGAATATTTTGATCTGTTTTTGTGTTACACTAATATAGCGTCTTAAAACATATAAAGGTCCGGTACATTAGAAAAAAACAAGGTTCCAAATATAAATGTACAAGTGTACTATAATATTTTGAGATTTGTATTGAATTTCATCAATAAAACTTGAGTTTTTAAACACAAACTAGTTTTGTGACCCGTGATATTCACGGGTTTATATGGTTTAGTATTGGTATTTTATCGTAATGTTAAGATTTGTCCGAGCAATTGGTTTATCCATTTAAAAATACATAGTTTTGACTTTTGAAATACTTAAAAGTTATTTAATTAATGCATAATGTTTGATGTTTGATTATTATTCTTTTTTTTAGAATGATAAATTTTGTAGTGTCAAGAGTCTAAAGCATACTTTTTAATTAAATTAGAGAGCTTTTTATCTCAATATTTTATTTCTTATAAATCATACTCCCTCCGATTTCTTGTGTTGTTCCCTTTTGATTTTAACACAATAAATAAGGAAATCACTTTGCACCACACAATACACATGACCCCACATGAAATTGATTTTGGACCACACAAAGTTGTCCAAAAGAGGAAAGAGGGAACATCATGTAATTAGACCAAAACGGAAAGAGGGAACATCAAAGAAAATCGGAGGTAGTATGTTTTAATAGTAGCATAGTTAGGAAGTTTAATAAATGCTAGTCTTAATACATAGTAACCTACTACAAATGACGAGGAAAATCAAAAAGTCATCATATTAGATAAAAGAAATATAAGTTAAATAAATATGTAGTTAATAACCAACTTTACGAAAGGAAAATAAATAGTTTGTATTAATTAATTTTTTTGTTTACAACTAACAATTTTTTTTTAATAAGCATTTGACACATGATTTTAGATATGACTTTTTAATAACACATGACATAGTAAGATACTTAATATTATTTTTTTAACGTCAATGCATTAAAGTGATGAGCCTTGAAGGATATCTATGTCTATCTTAATTTGATAATGATAATAGAAAAAAAAAATGTTCAAAAGTCATAAAATGTATCTCATCAATAGTTTATATTTTTTTGATAGACAAAATTTGTAAGCAATAATTTTTCCTATCCATAGTGTCAATAGAATTGTATGTGCCCATAAGATGTCTTATCTATCTATTCACATCAAGTTAAGTATGTTAAGGTTTTAAATTAATTATATAATTTTTTTATTTTTTTTATGTATGTTCCACTATTGGGTTATGAAATATTCATCACATTTTCAAACTTCATCGTACGCGTTTGTTTTGTTCAAATTTAATAAGGGCTATTAAGATTTGTGATATTAATAAGATATTTAGTCTTGTCTTTTTATAATATTGTATAAATTAATCGGTAACTCAGTTGATATTTTACAATATTGTATAAATAAATGAATAATCTAGTAATCAATATAGATGACTTATGTGTTAACCAATATAAAAATTACATGTGGACTACAATTAAATGTTTTAAGTAGTTTTTTAACTATATTGTAAGCATAAATATTAATAATAATGTACATTTAGTCATTATTCATATCAATAAGATTTATTTTGTCCAACTTGTTAATATGATTGAGATATTTGCAACTCCAATTTCATTCTATGAGAGCTATTTCTCAAAGGGAGAATGATGAATAAAAAACAACACATAAAAGAATAAAACATACATTTTAAAGTTTATGAAATACTATTTTTTTCATGAAACTAAAAATAATTAATCACTAACATTCATGTTGTCAATCTTGTAGTTTGTTTATAATATAAAATTGAGGGAAATAGGGGAGTATTTGTTTAAGCAGTTATAATATTCCCTTCTTTGTTTAGTTCTCTTTCTCCAATGAACCTACCTACAAAAAAAATCCACTAAACAACTAATAAAAAACAAAATGGTGGAATTTGATTTATTTAATATTACATTATTATTCTATTAATTTAAATTTTTCCTTAAATAATGAAAGAAATAGGAAATTGAATAATAAAAATGTAAGTATATATACCTTTTAAGAGCACAACTCCACAAATATTGATATCTCCTAAATAACAACAAAACAACATATGTGAATTGAACTATTGAAGTTCAAAAGTGTCATAGTACTTCATAACCAATATAACTTAAAAGTAAATAAATAAACTATTATTTAACACATGAATGCACTTATCTTACCGTAATACACTTACGATAAGAATGATTATTTACACATTCAATTCTCTCGGTGATAGGGTAAACAAAATACTGACTTGGATTTTGGCTCAGAAATATTGTCTTCCATCAAATATTTATAGCCAATTGATGATGCATTTTATGACTTTTGGAGGACTTATATTTTTTATTATATATTATTATCAAATTTAATATATACATAAATATGTAACAATGAATCATCCGTTTTCATTATTAGCACATTTAATAGACATAAATATAGAGTAGGAAGAATGAAATGTAAAAGGTTTGCTTTAATTATTTTTTCCTTTTTTTATATTTATTTTTTTACAAAATCTACCTTGCATGAGAATTGTTTAAATATTCTTTACTTACCCTTTTATTTATAAATTTATATATGTATTTAAATTAATGAAATTATATCCAATGAAACGAAATTGAGCAAGTATATAACAATAAGAGTTAAGAGAAAATTGCACATATAAAAAGTTTAAAATTAAAGTGATTTAAAATATATCGCAAATTAAAATATATTCTATTGAACACCAGCAGTGCAACAACGACGACAACAACACTCAACAATAATTCTCAACATACTCATTATTGTCAAATAAATAAATTAAACCATGAAATATAATCCACAATGTAGAAACTTATGGGCAATATATTTCAAATAAATAGAGTGAATAGAAACAATTATAGCTATTATGGTTTTCTATAGACATTACACAACTATAAATTTCTATATTTTAATTTTAATTTTAATTTATTTTGTGGTATTATTAAATTAGATAATTGATTGCTGAAAAACTTAAGAGATGAATTAAATAGGAAAAAATGTTAATGTAAATTATGGGTGTTAATTAATATAAAGAGTTTTGATCAATTTATTAACATATTATATTCCAAAAATTAATTAAATAGGAAAATCTTTTAATTAATTTGGTGGGGATTAAGTATTATGAATAGTTTTAATCAATTTATTACCATGTTTAAATACAAAAATGAAATAAATAGAAAAAATGTTAATACTAATGGTTGGTGTTAAGTAATATGAAGAGTTTTTATTAATTATTAACATGTTTTATTAAAAAAATATTTTTAAATAATTATAAAATTTATTAACATATTTTATTACTACAAAAATTTCAATTAAAATGTCAATATTGATTATACATTACGAAATTTTGATTTAAATTTTGAAGAGTTACATAAATTTTGGAAAATAATTTATTTAATATACAAAATTAATCTAATAATATTGATAATATCCTTTAATATTATAGATAATTGATTTAAATTAATTTATAGATAATTGAAGTAAATTAATGGCATGTAATAATAAATTGAGAATCCATCACATAAATTTGCCATGTCATATTAAAAATATGCTACGTCACATTTAAATACGCCAAGTCACATTAAAATTATGCCACGTCACATTTAAATTTGACATGTCATATTTTTTTAGTTGCCTTTTTAATAAGATTTTATAGATAATGTAGGCAAAGATGTGCAAACTGCAAATACAAATGTTTTAGTTCTCTTAATAATCTTCACTACTATAGTACTTGTTGGAAATAGGGGCTTTAATGAGAGTCCTTTTCTAACATTTGTCCCACATAGGAGAGTTATAGAAGTTTGCTTGTGTTTATATATTCTTCTATTACTACACCTATCACTAGTGGGTCAAGGGAGCCTTTTGTAGAGGCTTTGCGAGGTGCTTAATTCAGCTCGCACACGCGCGCGCGTGCCCGAGCCCGAGCCCGAGCCCGGCCCGGATCCGGATTCGAGATTTGGGATTCGGGATTTGGCAATCGCCTGCGGCAGGCTGTGCCTATCTTTTTGGGCCGCGGATTTGTGTTTTGTGTATGTGTCGGTTTTGTGTTGTTGAAATAGTCAGTCAAACTGACTGTTAGTGGGTGAGATATTCTCTCCCCACTTCCAGCCTTGACTACTGATTTCAAGGGAGGCGTTTTTCCTCCTCCTAGGGTTCTGGTTCCCTCCTATAAATACCCTCCTATGCAAACACAACAATCACACAATTACAATCTGCTCTCTCATAATCTCTCCTCTACTCTTCTCTCATTTCTGGGTAACTGCTTATATTCGTTCCAAGTCTCACAGTTCCGAGTGGGCGGAACTGCGTGGAGGCTGTAGTGTTAACCTTGAGGAACTACCGGCACCAGCTGATCGCCACCACGGTCGTACCGGAAAAATAGTTTTCAAGGCAGTGGTCTCCTACCACGGCGCTACATTTTACAGTTCTGTCTTCTTCTCCTCTCGTTTTTTCGGTCTCTGTTTATTGTTGTTACAGCATTTTACCAACAATTTGAAAACTATTTTGCTGTAACAATGTCTGTTGTTTCGAAAATCGTACCTGATATGTCAAAACTTGAGGCTTTAGGCGGAAACAACTATAAGCGTTGGTCCCAGAAACTGTTAATGTTTTTTGAGCAATTGGATATTGATTATGTGTTGTTTAGTGACCCCCCTGCTCTAGTCGTTTCTGACCCCCCTGCCGCTAGTAAGGAAATAACTAATGTGTCAGCTGTTAATGGTGTTAAGTCAAATGAGGATGTTATTAATAAATTCGAAAAGGACAACAAAACTGCTGAGAAATGGTGTTAAGTCAAAGCTAATCTGGTTGAGTCTGGTGGTCCGTCTTATGCTGAGAAATATAAGGGTAAGGGTAAGGCCAAGGTTGGTCAGGGTAAGAACCAGGGTCCTGCTAATAAGAATGTTCCTGCCAAGAAGAACGGTCCAGTTCCGAAGATTCAAAAAGCTGCTAAGGGTCCCATGCTATGCTATGTGTGTGGAAAAGCTGGGCACAAAGCCTACCAATGTCCAGAGAAGAAATCTGCTGAAGCCAATGTTGCTGTAACTGATAATGATGTTATTGCTGCTGTGGTTGTGGAAGCTAATCTGGTGGGAAATGCTGCTGAATGGGTCTTGGACACTGGAGCTTCGAGACACCTCTGTGCTGATAGGGGGTTATTTGCTGAGTTCGAGGAAGTTGCTGATGGGGAATGCGTCTACATGGGTAACTCTTCATCTGCTAAGATCACAGGCAAAGGCAAGATCTTTCTCAAACTCACTTCGGGGAAAACACTTGCTCTTAATAATGCTTTATATGTACCCTCATTGCGTCGAAACCTTGTCTCTGGGGCCTTATTAAACAAAGCTGGCATGAAACTTGTTTTTGAGGCTGACAAGGTGGTAATGTCGCGTAATGGGGATTTTGTGGGCAAGGGTTATCTGTCTGGGGGTCTTTTTGTATTGAACACTGATTTAGTTTTTAATAATATTGCTTCTTCTTCTGCTTATATCGCTGAGTCTATTGATGTTTGGCATGGTAGATTAGGTCATGTGAATGTGGATTATATTAAAAAACTTAGAACAATGAGTTTAATTCCAAGTTTGACGAGTCAAGAATTTTCTAAATGTGCTAGCTGTGTTGAGGCTAAGTTTACAAAGAAACCTAGTAAACCTGTGACTACTAGGACGACGAGTCTTCTTGAGTTAATTCACACCGACCTAACTGACTTCAAAAATGTTGCAAGTAGAGGTGGCAAGAATTATTATATCACGTTTATAGATGACTGTTCAAGATACACTCGTGTATATTTGCTTAAGACCAAAAATGAAGCAGAACAATCTTTTATAAACTTTAAAAATGAAGTCGAGAACCAACTTGACGGGAAAATTAAAAGAGTAAGGTCCGATCGAGGAGGTGAGTATGGCTCTAATTTTTTGATCGATTTTTGTGAGAAAAATGGTTTAATTCATGAAAAGAGTCCACCATACTTACCTCAATCGAATGGAGTAGCTGAACGTAAAAATAGAACTTTAAAAGAGATGATGAATGCTATGCTTTTAAGTTCTGGCCTATCTGACGATATGTGGGGGGAAGCTGTACTTTCTGCTTGTCACATTCTTAACCGTGTACCTCATAAGAAAATTGACAAGACACCCTACGAGATCTGGAAGGGCTACCCTCCTAACCTGAGCTTCCTTAGGGTTTGGAGTTGTTTGGCAAAGGTGGGTTTACCTGATTTTAGGAGACCTACCGTTGGACCTAAGACCTATGATTGTGTGTTTATAGGTTATGCTCAAAATAGCTCTGCCTATAGATTTATGTCTTTGAGTGATCGTTCTATATCTGAGGCCAGAGATGCTGAATTTTTTGAGCATGTTTTCCTTTTCAGAAAACTAGTGTTTCATCCCCTAGTTTATCTGTTGCATCTTCTGATTTGTCTTCACATGCTAGTGCTAGCACTTCTATGGATTTTTCTATTGAACCTAGAAGAAGTAAAAGACCTAGATGCCCAAAAAACTTTGGTGATGATTTTGATACATCTTGTTTGTCTGAAGTTGGATACACTGTTTGTGCTAGTGATGAGTTTGTTTCAGCTTTTTTAATAGGGGATGATCCCAAAACATATAGTGAAGCAATGAGATCCATTGATGCTAATTTTTGGAAAGATGCTATTAAAAGTGAACTTGACTCTATTGTGTCTAATCAGACTTGGGAGTTGATTGATTTACCTAAATGTAGTAAACCCATTACGAGTAAATGGATCTTTAAAAAGAAACTGAGACCTGACGGTACAATAGAGAGGTTCAAGGCTAGACTTGTGGTTAGAGGCTTTACACAAAAGAAGGGTATTGATTATTTTGATACTTACTCTCCTGTGACCAAAATTTTCGACCATTAGAACTCTTGTCGCCTTAGCTGCTATTCATAATCTTGTTATACATCAGATGGATGTTAAGACTGCTTTTTTGAATGGTGAACTAAGGGAAGAGATCTATATGTCTCAACCTGAAGGTTTTGTGATTGAGGGTCAAGAGAGTAAAATGTGTAAACTGAACAAGTCTCTTTATGGACTGACACAAGCACCCAAACAGTGGTATGAGAAATTTAACAACACTTGACAAGTAATGGCTATGTGGTTAACAATTCTGATTCATGTGTTTATTCAAAAGTGATGGAATCTGATTGTGTGATTATATGCCTATATGTTGATGCCATGTTAATACTTGGTAATAATTTGGATGTTATAATTAGAACCAAAGAGTTTTTGTCATCACAGTTTGAGATGAAGGACTTAGGAGAGGCTGATGTAATCCTAGGAGTTAAGGTTATCCGAAACTCTCATGGAATCTGTCTAAGTCAAGCTCATTATGTCGAAAAAGTGTTGAAAAAGTTTAACTGCTTTGATGATGTGCCTGCTAAAACACCTTATGATGCTAGTATACAGTTGTCTAAAAACTTGGGTAAGAGTGTATCCCAAGAAGAGTATGCTAAAATCCTAGGTAGTGTGATGTTTTTAATGAACTGTACTCGACCAGATATTGCATATGCAGTAAGTAGATTGAGTCGTTATACACATAACCCTAGTAGTGAACACTGGACTGCTCTTCGTCGTTTACTAAAGTACCTAAAAGGAACAGCTGATCTGTGTTTGCATTATGGTAAATTTCCTACTGTGTTAGAAGGATATTGTGATGCGAACTGGGTTGCAGGTAACGATGAGATTTGTTCTACTAGTGGTTATGTCTTCACCTTGGGTGGAGGTGCAATATCGTGGAAGTCTTCTAAGCAGACTTGTATTGCACGCTCCACCATGGAATCGGAGTTCATAGCACTTGAGTTGGCAGGACAAGAGGCTGACTGGTTGAGAAGCCTTTTGGCAGATATACCACTGTGGGGCGGGCGGCTTACACCGGTCTCCCTACTTTGTGACTCGACATCTGCTATTGGTGTTGCAAAGAATAGTGTCTATAATGCGAAAAAGAGACACATTCGAATAAGGCACGCAGCAGTCAAACAACTCCTGGATAATGGAGTAATTGCTATAGACTATGTGAAGTCTGAAAGCAATCTAGCTGACCCCTTTACTAAAGGGTAGGCTAGAAGACTAGTTGTTGAAACGTCGAGGGGAACGGGTCTTAAATCTCTAAGTCAAGTTATTTAGTGACACTTGACTAGGCTTAAAGTCTTATTCCTATGGCGTTGTATGATTCATAGCCTTTATGGTGGTGCTTTTGAGACGCACTTGATGAATTATGCACTAGGTTGGACTTATGTCCTTAATGGCTCTTGTGAGAAGTGCTATTGAGAAGCACTTGAGCCACCTATGCAGGTATGATGATCACAAGACTATGAGAAGTCCTGTGAACATGTCTGCCAATACCAAGGACAGTGCATTGCTCTAAAAAGAGTGCGTTGCACTTTCGCGGAACGATCTTAATCTAAAGGTATGATATGTGTTGTGGGGGGTATCGACTGAAGCTCAGCTAGGAATTCAAATCGCAAGATATTCTCTCGCTGTAAGTAAGTTGTTTCCTCATAGCACTAAAGTGTCAATTCAAATCGAAAGATATTGATACCTAAGTATCCAATCCTTTCCTTTACCCAGAAATTTCTTCTTCCTTCTTTCGGGCGCCCCTAGTGGGGGATTGTTGGAAATTGGGGCTTTAATGAGAGTCCTTTTCTAACATTTGTCCCACATAGGAGAGTTATAGAAGTTTGCTTGTGTTTATATATCCTTCTATTACTACACCTATCACTAGTGGGTCAAGGGAGCCTTTTGTAGAGGCTTTGCGAGGTGCTTAATTCAGCTCGCACACGCGCGCGCGTGCCCGAGCCCGAGCCCGAGCCCGGCCCGGCCCGGATCCGGATTCGAGATTCGGGATTTGGGATTTGGCAATCGCCTGCGGCAGGCTGTGCCTATCTTTTTGGGCCGCGGATTTGTGTTTTGTGTATGTGTCGGTTTTGTGTTGTTGAAATAGTCAGTCAAACAGACTGTTAGTGGGTGAGATATTCTCTCCCCACTTCCAGCCTTGACTACTGATTTCAAGGGAGGCGTTTTTCCTCCTCCTAGGGTTCTGGTTCCCTCCTATAAATACCCTCCTCTGCAAACACAACAATCACACAATTACAATCTGCTCTCTCATAATCTCCCCTCTACTCTTCTTTCATTTCTGGGTAACTGCTTATATTCGTTCCAAGTCTCACAGTTCCGAGTGGGCGGAACTGCGTGGAGGCTGTAGTGTTAACCTTGGGGAACTACCGGCACCAGCTGATCGCCACCACGGTCGTACCGGAAAAATAGTTTTCAAGGCAGTGGTCTCCTACCACGGCGCTACATTTTACGGTTCCGTCTTCTTCTCCTCTCGTTTTTTCGGTCTCTGTTTATTGTTGTTACATCATTTTACCAACAGTACTATATATATACGAAAAGTATATATAACTGAACTTTTATAGTAAATTTAGTTTTCGGGTCTTTTCTAAAATTCCCATGTTATAAGACTTTTAACTACGAGAATCACATACAACATATGATAATCTTATACGAAAAGTATATATAACTGAAAATTAAAATGACCAATTTTGAATATTTTTCTTGTATCTCACTTACGTTAACATATTTCACTGGTTACACTTCCTCCTACAATCTCATAATATAATGTCGAAAATATATTGAAACCATAAACTATTTATTTGTTAACATATTTATTTGAGACCAATATTTATATTGGAGTAATGATCAGGGTGTAAATAATGTGTATTATATACAAGTCTGAAATTCAGATCTTCCGTTCACAAGGTAATTATGGAAACTAATTATATAGGTTTGAGGTTCGGGTCTTCTGCTCAGAAAGTATTTATGGGAACTAATTGATATAGCAACATTGTCAAGAAACCAACTCAACCAAAAGTTTAAGTTGATGGTTGAAGTTCCCTTTAGACCACCCCATCCAAGGTCGTCTTAATTAGATCACGACCCATATTTTCTTCTTAATCTCACCTTATTTATCTTACCCACTTTTACACTCCCAAGCAAAAAAAGTCGCGACCTAGGTCGCCAACCCAATTATTTTCCACTTTCCTCCTCTATAAATGTGTAACAAATACAAAACATGTCCTTTCATCCTCTATAAATGTGTACAACAAATACAAAACTGCCACGTGTCGGGTCACACAAAAAATGTAGAAGGTCACCAAGTGACCTTTTCTCACCTTGGGTCACCTTAATCATCCACTTTATTTTTAATTAACATGACTAAGCAAGGTCATGACCTCCTCCATGACCTTGCTTGGGAGTGGTTTTAGAATGGACGGGGTGGGATTCGAACCCATGACCCTTGGTCACATGGCTCAACCAAAAGTTGGAGTTCCTTGATTCGTTTTATATTCTAAAACTCTCACTCACACGAAGGCCCTTTTTTCTTTTTGGGCTTGAAGTGTGGGTGCACGCGGGATTCCCCTGCTTGTTTTGATTATCCACTTTAGAATGGACGGGGGTGAGATTCGAACCCGTGACCTTTGGTCACATGGCTCTGATACCATGTCAAGAAACCAACGAAGATTTTGATTTTCTTTTGATTTTGTGTTTTCTTTTGTTTTTTCTCCAATCGTAAAGTTCGTCCTACGTAATGCCTTTACGATTGCGGGAGGGTATTAGGCATTGGGCCTAAACCCGTCTACTATTAGGATTTCTTATATTAGGGTTTTGTTATATAAAAAGTATTATAAATACCTCGTCATATCAATGTAAGTAACCACAACTTCAATAATACTATCTCCCTTATGCCTCTCATCTATAATCTTTAACAAACATGGACAAATAATCTATAGGGAGTGGAATACTACCAACATATAGAGCTAATTACAATCATAAATGCACGATGGAGCTACCTATAGAAGTTGAGATGAAAGCCTACACATTTTATCCTTAAAAAACTCAGTATTAAATGTTGTTATACACATAAAGTAAGCTCACTTTACAATCCAAATTCACATGTAAAAGTAATAATAAGAGATTAAATTAGAAGCAACAAATTAAACTAATTGAAAAGATAAAGCATTTGGATGCCAATTTAAAAGGGCTTCTTTATTTGTTGGTTTATTCTTTCTTTTGATTTTAAACCGTTTCATTTTCTTTTCCTCTCTGATATTGAGGAATAATCTAATCGAAAGAAACACAAGGAAGGAATACAACCATGTGAGTATGCAAAAAAAAAAGAGTTGTAATTAACTGTTTGTTTTTAACGTGTGTTCTTAGGATATAACATGTAAAAAATCTAATTAGAGAGATATTTACAATGTTACATATCACTTTTTTTCTGATATATTTTTAAATTAACTTGTTAACGTGTGTCTAAGGACATACATTAAAAAACCGGCGTTATAATTCCATGGATGATAACTTTGTAAAAGATATTTGATGGGATAGTATTTGATTTCTTAGTCAGAAAAGTAGAAAATTGTTTTTATATTAGAAGTAAAGGTTCATATTTATTCTTTTTCAGGTACGGAGTATAATTTTATTTTGCACTTTTAATAGATACGGAGTAATATTCATTCTTCTATCAGGTACTCCTGCGAAGTATGATTTTGAAGTTTTAATAGATAATACGGAGTAATAATTTGAAAGAACAAAAAAACACGCCGGCTTTTTCCAAACATGTATATTGTATAATGAGTTGCAGAACTACATACCTATGAAAATATATTACTAGAAATTAAATTTGATTATTTATTACTAGAACTACAAGCTCATTATTATAAGTGAACAAAAATGCCAAATATGAGGAGTATTTTTAGCTCAAATGATTACAAATAATATAAGAATTCAAAAGAGCGAATTGCTGTTTTATTTGCATTATTATTGTAATTATTGATATATCAAAACAAGCTAACCAAACCATGATTGCCAATAATATGGGAATGCCAGCAGAACTAATAAAGGGTTGGAGAAAATAAGGAAAACGTCCAAAACAAAATTGAGTGTTACCAAAACACCACATGTTAACTACTCGTATATACTTCCTTAATGCTAGGGATGTCACTAGTGCGAGATGGGACGGTGCTGGATATAATACGCTTCAAAATCATCCTCGTCCCACCATCCATGACGGGTACAAGTTTTCAAAACCATCCCCGCCCCATCTACCCATTAATCCGCTATACCATAATTTTTTTCCGATTTTTTTCGTACAAATTGGTTTAATCACTATTAATTTATATTTTCAGGAGTTTGTTTATATAATTTTAGTTATTTACCAAAAAAGTTGGTCAAATACTTTATAAAATAACTATTTTTAACATTACGTCTTAATTATAACAAAATAATATTTGTAAAATTATCGTAATAATGGTTTTAATTTTTATAATAATTGGCGGGTAGGCGGGTATAAAGTGGATAACACGCAAAAACCATCCCCGCCCCATTACCCATGGCGGGTACAATTATCGTACCCGTCCCCGCCCCACCACCCGCCAAAGCTCTATCCGTCCCCGCCCCAAATGGGGCAGGTGCGGGGCGGTATCCACTTGTTCCCGTCCCAATGATATTTCTCCTTAATCCTGCTAATTTGTTATTTACGTGTTACTTTAAAAAAATAGTAAAAATAAAAATAAAAATAAAAATAAATTATTTCGTTATCTTTACGTATTCTTTTTCAGCAAAATAGTTATTATAACTGAAAATAGATTAATATTTTAACCGAGCATTGCAAAATCAAATAGATAACAATTTATGAGACGGGTATATTTAATGATGTCTAAGAGTTTTATCCAAAGTGTCTAGGCATGCTTTAGCTCTCCCACATACCATACTCAATTGAATGATGATCCTACATGCAAGTAGGGACATTGATCTAATTGTATGTCATGTAACAACATTGTAATAATATACCTTTCTCCTAACTTGTTTGAATGTAGATATTGGTCATTTCCATGTTTAAAAGAAACATGTATTTGAGACAATGCATGTGTTGATGATAAGTATGGCAAAAAAACTAAAGAGGGTGATAATGTTCTCTTCTCTTCTCTTCTCTAGAAGCTAGCTTGTATATGTATTAGCTCTGAAAGCAAATATCATAAATGAAAGTAGATCAAGATGGACTTCCTACAAGACACAAATGAATGGTGCTCATAATCTCATATAATAGTCAAACTGTTGGTCTAGCTAGTCGACCTTAGAGCAAGTGCAATGGTTTAGCTAAGGGACTTGCTTGCAAATATGAAAAGTTATAAGCTAGTAGCCAAACCATTGTACCTCTACTTTTGGATTAGCTTAGATCAAGCTAGTAGCCCCATTAAGCTACTAGCTCAAATGGACCTTTCTAAAATTTCAACCTATCAAATTAAAGTTTTTATAAAAAATAATTATTTAAAAAAAAAAGTTGGAATTTTTATTTCATGTGGGAACATTTAAGCTAGCTTGAAACCATTGTTTGCAATTGTTGCTTAAAATGATATAGCTTAAAATATATGATGTGGCCATTCAAGCTAATAGTGCATTAGCTCACCATTGCACTTCCTCTTATTCTACGCAGTGGCCGAGTTAGGCTTTAATTGTTGAGGGGTGTTGGAGGAAAATTTTTAATCAGGTGAACGAGTAATGACATAAAGTAAAGTTAAAAGTCTTTCTTAATTTTATCTGAATTTTGTTTTGATTTTTCGTTTTTCAACGGGTTAGTTTTAATATAAGCCAATACTCTGCACTGAACTTCTTTCAACCCATGGACACAATCTTAAACAATTTTAGGCCGCAAAGAAATTAGAACATACTCTATTGCTTAGTCAATTTTATTTTAGGGGCGGTTCTAGTAGGCGGTAGAGCAGATGCATCTACAATTCTACTTCGTACATCCCCTTTCCTCAAATATAAATAGAGTTTTGTTTAGTGAAGGAGCATATTAATCATGCACACATTCTTATTTGCAACGGCACTATCCGTCGCAAGCTTGTGACGGATACCGTTTTCTCACAAAATACTCACTTTTTCTCTCTCTGCAACACTATTCATGTGGTCTGATCCCCCTTCTCCACTAACTCATTTTGTATCCATCGCAAATAGTGACCCGTCGCAAGCAAGACTTGCTGTTAATCATGTGGGTCTAATGGTCTTTAGAGCATGTACATTGAAGAGGAGGTTAACATCCTCTTATTTTTTCCCTCTCCCTATATCTTTTTGACACATCACTTAGGCCTTGTTCTTTCTGGCTTTTTAGAGCTGAACTGAACTGAGCTGAACTGAATGGGGCTGAGCTGAACTGAACTGAACTGAACTGAGCTGAGCTGAATTGAATCGAGCTGAGCTGAACTGAATCGAGCTGAGCTGAACTGAATTTAATCGAGCTGAACTGAACTGAGCTGAATGAAGCTGAAATTAATAGAATTAACTTAAGTTTAATTAAAGTATACTAACTAATAATAATAATATAAAAAAAATGTTTGATTAATACAAATTTGCGATTTTTTAAAAAACAACTATATTAAAAAAAAATTTTAAGTATATTTTTTTGTAGTAAACTCTAATGGATTTGCTTTTTTCTTTTCTTGTGTTTTAAAATTAACAAAAACAACATTTGAATTACGTCTAATTAATATTAACTATTATTTTTATTATCTAAACATTTTACGTCTAAATGTGGTAAATGTGGCGTGTATTTCATTTTTTTTATTATCTAAACATTAATTATTTTTATATATAAACATTTATTGGTAAATATTATTTGGTGGATTCGGGATACCCGAATACACTTGTGTATTTGTCTCATATTAGTCATCCAAATGTAAGAAACCATGTGCCTGAATATAAGCATGCACCTCCTAGCGGAATATTTGAACATTTTAATTATCGACATTCATCTTTGAGGATGACGGTTGAAATGGCGTTTGGTCAGCTGAAGAGAAGGTGGAAGGTGTTAAAAAACATGCCACAAAATGACAACGAAATATCAAATGTCAATTATCGTATCCGCTTTTATACTTCATAATTTCATTCGGATGCATAAACCTGGTATTCCAGTTATACAACATCAAAGTATTCAAGGAAGACGGATTCAAACATGGATGATAAAGAACGGAAGAAATTCATGGACAAAGTTCGAAAAGATATTGAAAAAAAAAGGTGCGATATTGATGTCCATAATGACCTCGAAGATGAAACACATCAAGATGATAACAATAATAATCATAATAAGAATTATTAATTAATAATAATAAATATAATAATAAATAAATAAATATAATAATAATAATAATAATAATAACAAAAACAACAACAACAACAACAACAACAACAATAATAATAATAATAATAATGTGGGATGAACTTAATAAAGTGGAGCTGAACTGAACTGAAATGAATGAAGCTGAGCTGAGCTGAGCTGAACTGAACTGAATGAAGCTGAGCTGAACTGAATTGAGCTGAACTGAACTGAACTGAACTGAATAGAGCTGAGCTGAACTGAACTGAGCTGAACTGAACTGAACTGAACTGAATAGAGCTGAGCTGAACTGAACTGAGCTGAACTGAACTGAATTGAACTGAATAGAGTTGAGCTGAACTGAAACGAGCTGAAAATAAGCCAGAAAGAACAGGGCCTTACTCTTTCATCCAACTCATTTCCCACTATCTTCATCCTCCTCCTTCTTTTCTTCTATTTTTTCCCCTACATCAAAGATGATCCTCTCTTCCTTCTCTTTCCTATTTTAATTATTATTTTTGTTAAAAATAAACTAAAATAAAGTGTACATGCAAAATTTTCATTGGCATTTAGGCACAAGGGCCTAGATTGTACTTCCTCTAAAAATAGAGGAAGTCATCCTCTTCCTCCTTCAAAGAGGATGTTCAAGGTTGGCTCCACATTGAAGAGGACATCATCTTAAGTCTTAACACCCTCTCTCATCTAAGAGGATGAACAATCCTCTTCAATGTGGATGCTCTTATACCTTTTCTTTGTAAAAGAACAAGGGTCCAATCCTTGTATTACACAATTGTTGTTTAATGTTATTTTACCCTACATTTTTCCTAACTAAAGTCGTGTTTTTTTGGACTTAAGGTCACTTAATTTCAGTTCACATCATATCCTATATATAAGTTCAGTGATTTTAAAATTTAATTTCTCATAATGACAAATAATTAATACATACTTCATATATATTTTCTAACATCACATGGATATTAAATTATTAATAGACTATATTTTTTCTTTTCAATCTTTTTTTTTTATACATATCACATGTATGTTACAACATTATTTATAAGTAACGTATGATTATATTGAATAAATAATGTGACGTGAATTAACTTCTCCCTCTATTTAATACATCAGCCTTAGATAATTTCAAATTCTTACAAAAAGCAAAATTAACATTTAAATTACGAGCAAAGTGATAAAATTAGAATTAAATATTTAGAACCCAAAATCAAATAAAACAATAGTTGAAAAAATTACGACCATTTTACTTCCCTTCATAAACATGCCATTTACTTTTTTATTTTGTCATAAATTAACATATTTATTAATTTTTTTACGGTTATAGTAACTTTTATATGAAAATTAAATATGCTCAATGAAAAATTATAAAATTTAAAATAATAAGTAAAATAAAGATTAAGAGAATTACATCTTTCAAAATTCATGGATTGGTGGAAAATATATACTCCGTAATATCTATAAACCCTTATTAAAAGGCTAAGCTAAAACGCCAAGTAAAAACCACATCAACAACAATAAAAGCCACGTAGGATTACCAAAAAGCCACCTCACCCACCAAAATCCACGTCCACAATCCTACATGTCAACCTCTATACAATCTTAATAAAATGCTAACTTAAATAATGTGACATGACATGTTTTAATTTTACATGGATAATCAATTTATCATATTACATTATTTTAATTCATTTATCTGTAAATATATAAATAAAATAAAAAAAACAAGCAAATCAAAAGTATGTCATTCCAATATTAAAATATTATCAAGTCACATCATTATCTGTAAAATTTTATTAAAAAGCTAAATAAAGAAATGATTAAATGTTATATATATTTCGACGAAATAACACCTACCACGTCACGAAACCACGTCATTCCCTATACATAATTGTCCAACAGTTCCATCATTTACCAATATACACATATCTATATATAATTAAAATGATACTTGGGTAAACTAAAATGATTTTGATATCAAAAAATAATTTTCATCTTCTAGAATAATTACTCTTGTCCTATCTATACAATAATTAACCATCACTCTATTCAACTCGCGTATGAATTTTGAAATAATTCTATAATTATAATAATTGGATACTTGGGCAAACTAAAAGCCCTATATTGATTTTGATGTCACAAATAATTCTCATCTTTAAACATAATTATTATTCTCATATTTATGCAATAATTAACCATCACTCATTGAACTCTCATATTAACTTTGCAATAATTTTTATCATAATTAAGATTATAAAAACAACTCATAATAAGCTACAACCATTTGAATGCCAAAATCATTATCCTTTCCTAATTAATATTAATGTCACTAAATTTTAATATATATATTATTCAACTTCTAAATCTAAATTAACATTATTTAACCTCTTCTATTTAAGATTGTGCTTTTACTTCTTATAAAATAGTTATGTGAGGGGTGAAAATTTGTGTAGTTTATTTGATTTCCTTAGCTTGAATTTTGTAAAATAAATTACAAATTCGTGGTGTTTTTGTTTGTCTTATGTTGTGTAGGCGGTTGTGAAGGCGTTTTCATAAAATCATTGGCTTAGCTAACTAATAATGTCATGCGCAGGTAAATTTAGTTTTTAGACAATAAGTAAATTAAATATTCGATTTCTCTATGAAAGTTTTTTATTTTTTATTTCTATATAATTAAATTCTAAATTTATGAAAGTTAATTTTGAAGGGTGATATTAGTATAAAATATGCATTTTGATAGCAAATTTGATTTGATCTTCTTTGAAAAACTAACTCTTTATTACTATTTTTTAAAAGAAAGTGACAATTGTTGGCCATCTTCTTTTTTATTTTTTTTCTAAATTATATCGGGTTATAAATTATGATATATAGTCGAGTGTCGTATATATAAAAATCTAGATATATACATTATACATTTATACTAATAAAAAATGGACCCGGTTTTTGCCAAAGCTCATATTAGTATATTACACCTTTTTTCATTTATCATTATTATCTTACTAAAATATATTGTAGACGTTAGATCATCAAAATGAAACAATAGTTAATTTTGAAAATTAGACCGATCAATAAACCTATAAAATGGTAGTAAGTCTTGCTTGTGACGGGTCACCATTTGTGACGGATATTTTGTGAGATAAAGTGGATACAAAATGAGTAGTGGAGAAAGGGGACCACAGGAATAGTGTTGAAGAGAGAGAAAAAGTGGGTATTTTGTGAGGGAAAACGATATCCGTCACAAGCTTGCGACGGATAGTGCCGTTGCAAATAAGAATTTGTGATAAAATGGACCATGTCTTATTTTTTTTATGCCTAATCTCTTATTACACCCTTTTTTCATCCGCCATTATTATCTTATTACAAAATATTGTCATATATGTTATTTAGACGATCCATCATTCTAAGAAAACGAGAGTTAAGTATACAAATTAAACCTATCATCATAACTCACACCAATGATGGATTTATGGGTGAATGCAAAAAATTGTAAGTTATGACCATTTTATTATTGTCATGTAATTACATGCAATTTGTTACAAAATGAGATATAATTTCACTAAAGAAGAGAATGATGGAATAAAAATTAAACAGCTTTGATGAGAACATAATTGTACACTTTATAAGTTATGCGTTTGTACCTTTTATATATGGAAAAAAAATCGTTTTTCTAGCATTTGAATAATAATGGTTTACTTTGTTAAATACAAAAGTGGTGCAGTGAATTGTTCTTTACTATGTAAGCACAACAAAATGATATCTGGTAGAAATACAAATATCAGTTATACGAATTATGACTAAAGATGTTGGTATCATTGTTTTCTTATATGGATTTTAATAGAAGACGTTCAAATTTAAGAATGTTAACACTCGATATTGTTGTTATGAGTGCAATGATAATATAATTGAAAATTCATATTATAATATTTTGTATCCTAAGATCTATTGAGCCTAGGCCCCGACCTTGGCTTTATACGACAATCTTCTTATCTTTTTGTCCACTTAAACAAAAAATTAGTATATATATTAATGCAATGGTGCTTAAACTTGGTGTTTTAATCAATTTCAATTTATTTTGACTCATAAAAATATGGTGGTTGGTAATAAATAAAAGAAAACACAAAACATGTACATATTAATTGAAATTCTAAATAGTTTATATACAAGTCGAACTATAAAGGAGAATTATGTAGATAATATAATGTTATTCTGATCTTCAATTTTCTAAAATTTTTATATGACTCAAAATGTAATTTATGGAGAATATTTAAAATTATCATACTAAGTTGGCAACAAATAATCTAACCCAATTTATTTTTAAGTTGAAAAATAAAAAATCGAAGAATAAAATAACAAGGATGTTAATTGATTACATTGCCGCCACAACATTTCATATACAATTGCAATAATACTGGCAAGCTATTAATTGACAAGTAGAAAAAAATCAAATTATTTAATTTAAAAGAAAAATTAATTACAAAATAGCCAAAGTAAGGACATCCAAAAAATAACCCGTGATTTTCACGGGTAGAAAAACTAGTTAATTATCATAAAGGAAAATTAATTAATTTTAACATTGTCTAAATTTTTTACCAAATTAGCCTTTAAGCCTAATTTATTTTCCAAAGTAGCCATTATCAAGATTGGTTATGTTTCTAAAGCTTTAAAATGGTTAAAATGGTAATTAAAATTTGAGAATGGTTAGTTTGGTAAATACTTTAAGGGAAATGGTCATTTTAGTAGAAGTCCCCATATTTTAGGTTAATAAGTTGGAAAATTTTCGGTGCAAATTTTAGATAGCTATTTTGTTCATATATATTTGTTATTGTAATTAACAAAAAAATGTTGCATAATTCAAACTATTCATATTTTTAAAAAAAATACGTAATTCTCTTGTACTATAGATTGTAATTGACTTGTACTATAGAATGTAATTTCTGCAAAAATTTGTTATACATTTATATTCAAACATTGACGTTCAATTTTATGAATAAAAATAAACGTCAAAATTCCAAAAAAAAACGTAGAGCTATTCCGTGTATTGCACGGGTAACAAAATTAGTTAATATTGAAACAACGGATAGTGTTTCTGGAGCTAGCTATCATAAAATAGGCTTAATTATGGGCGTATGAATTCTTTTAAACGAATATAATCCTTCAAATAAACGAAATACGTGCATGAAATGCACCAAGATATAGTACTGATCGACTACTCATAAGACAAAAACTCATAAGTCGTAACAAATTACTAGAGAGAGAATTACTAGTGGACCTAATTATAATAAGGGGGTTGCGAAAGGTCGTCGACGTTTTGCGAAATCGTCGGCGTTTTGCGAAAAATCGTCGGCGTTTTCTATAAAAAAGACATTGCATGCCCTTTTCTCTTTATCTCTCTACCTTCTTTTCTCTGAAACAAAAACAACAAAGACAACATAAAATCCAAAAAAACGGTTTCAACATCGAACAACAACATCAAACAACGACAATGATTCAATGTCAAACGACGACAACGATTCGCCGATAAGTAATTAAAATCTTATTTTTTTTTTTCAATTAATTTTTGTTGAATTACATGTTTAAGCCATTTAGTTGAAATTAGGTTGAATTAATCGTAGAAGCCATAGAATTAGACACATTAAACGTAATCGAATTTTTGCAATAGACTTGAAAAATGGCCGTCCTCGCGTGGAGAGGACGGCAAAAGTAGCCGTCCAAGCATGGTATGGACGTGAATAGTACACATCCAAACCATGCATGGACGTGTACTATTCACGTCCATGCATGGTGAGGACATGCACTATTCACGTCCATACCATGCTTGGACGTTAATCCTGGACGTCCAAGCATGGTATGGACGTGAATAGTGCACGTCCTCACCATGCATGGACGTGAATAGTACACGTCCATGCATGGTTTGGTCGTGTACTATTCACGTCCATGCTTGGACGGCCAGTTTTCAAGTCCTTTTCTTTCCGTTATTTTTACTCAGTTTTTAACATAAATTAAGTGGTTTTTAATATTTTTTAATATAATCCCTACCAAATTTGCGTATTAACAGGATTCCTTTGAGGAGTTTGGTGGAAATGAGGTTAATTACAACCGATTATTTGAGACGGAAACATCTTTTGATAGTCGGGATGAGGCGTTTGACTGGGCTCAAAAAATAGCTATCGATAATGGTTTTGCCTTAGTGAAGGCAACAAATGGGGCGAAAAATCGCAAACAACCGGAGTTGCTCGGGTCGTACTTCCGTTGTTCAAGGTACGGCCGAACCAGAAAGAAGATCGATCCTGAGAAACCGGAGAATTCTACTAAGAGAGGGTCGGCTAAGTGCGGATGTTTGTTTAGGATTCGAGCGGTGCAGGAGTACGCCCATTTGGATGATGGGAAGCCGACGATTGCTTGGTACATTATTACTTCGAATAACGCGGGTTTTCACAACCACGAAGTAGCGACCTACAAAGATGGGGATAGACATTTTGCCGGCTTTGATGCCGAAGAGAAAGAATTTGTGAGGCAACAAGTCCGGGCGTCGATTCCGCCGAGGGATATCAAGAACTCTCTTACCGCTGAGGGCCACGGGTCACGAGTCGAGGCCGTACGGTGTCATGTGGATCGTACACTATCATAGCCATTGGATGAGATTGCACTACAGTGGCCCACTGAGCGAAGCACCCATGCCACCAATCGATCTCTGTTGGGAGTGGGTAAGAGAACCTGCAGTTGCACATTATGCCGACTTGTACGCGTCGAACATCGAAAGATGGCATACTTTAATGGGAACAACACTTCGAACTAGGCGCCGAAGACAGCCTCCCCCGGGTTGAAATTGTACTTCGAGATTTATTTGTATTGTTTAGGTTGTAACCGTTGTGATTTCAAATTTCAAAATGTTACCGTTACAATTTCGAATGGTTTTCATGTTGTTTGTAATCGCGATTTCATTGTGAAACAAATTACAAAGATAAAAGTTAACAAATTACAAACGTTCAATAAAACAGACCGATTTCATTGTCAAACAAACCTTCTTCACTACTAAAAAGTTAACAGATTACAAAGATAAAGGTTAACTAATTTTAAAACAAAGTTGCATAACAGTCATAACAATTAACTAATACATCCCGTCGTTCAGACCTCATTGGACCAAAACGAAAAATACACAGGGATAACCCCGGTTATCCGTAAAAAAGTCTTCTCAAACTCCCACCAACCACGCATCTCAGGAGAACCGCTAACGTCGGGGTGATTATCTTCATACATTCTAATGACGTCCATAATCTTGCAATACACATGCATTGCCTGTTGAGATAAGACCGGGGGCTCAAGACGTATCATGTTTCTCGCTTCAGCAAGGCGGCGAGTGTCAGGACGTCGATGGTACGAGCTTGCAGCTTCGTTCACTAACCGGACTGCGTCACGCCTCTTGATCCAGTAGTCGCGTTGATGTTCAAGAGATGCTTTCACCATCGGGTTTTCCGCTGCAGGGCTTGCGAGATCTGTCTCAGCTTCTGTAATCCGTTGTGAAAGTCAAGTTTCATCGTTCAACGGCATGGTTGCCATTCCTGAAAACAACAAAATTTAAACTATTAAAATTGAAAACATACGGGTAAAACGAAAAAAAAACCCCGAACCATGAGGGACATCCCATTCCCACGTCCCAACCCCCCTAGACGTGTAGTTCACAAGTCTCCTCCCCCCTTAGACGTGTTGTTCACACGTCCCTACCCACCCCTAGACGTGTAGTTCACACGTCTCGACCATCCATAGACGTGTGGTTCATACGTCCCGACCATCCATAGACGTGTGGTTCACACGTCCCGATCCCCAAACGACATCCCTTTCCCACGTCCCTACCCACCCACGCCACCCCATTCCCACGTCCTAACCCCCCTAGCCGTGTAGTTCACACGTCCCACCCCCACTAGCCGTGTAAACCACATCTCCGACACCTACCAAAATCATGTTTCTCTTTTCCATTCATTCTAATCCTACCATTCTAACAACAACAACAATACTACTAACAACATAACAATAACAACAACAACATCAATGACAATAACAACTAACAAATAACAAAAACAAATAACAAAAACAACAACTAACCTTGGTATTTTCGGTCGTGTTGGTGGCGGCGGTGGAGGTGCTCGGCGGTGGCGGTGCTCGGCGGTCACGTGTGGTGGTGGTGTGGTGTGTTCTCGGTTAAGGGAGGCTAAGGGAGAGTGTTTTTAGTTTTTGAATTTTGAAAGAGAGAGTGAAGCTAAGGGTAGTCTTGGTCTTTTGTCAAAAAAACGTCGACGATTTTTCCCAAAACGTCGACGACCTTTCGCGATTCGGTTTATAAGTAGGAGTTATGAAGATATTATGGTAAATAGGTTTATGGAAATTCGATATTAAAAAAGTTGTTATTAGAAAATTGTATTATATTATATTGTAGTTTATTAGCAATAGGTTTACCGTAACCTTAGGGAGAGTTATTTAGTACATATAGACATGTATAGCTTGTAATTTATTCATTAATTAATAAAATAATTATTCAACCAAACTTTTGAGGAGTTTGTAGAATTGTAGATGCACGTTGCTTGGGCACGACGCGTCAAGTGGGTGAGTCTCCGACTGGGGTGGGGCAGGGCAGGGCACCATCTTCGGACAATACAATTATACATTGCGCTAACTACAATTCCATTAGCAACTTGGAGTATTATTAAATTACTCCAATTAATATGAGTTAGTTAATAATGACCAAATCTTGTTGGTAGAAGACTTTGATGCTGTTAATAAATTAAGAGTTTATTGATTTGATTAAGGGATTAATTCGGATCTTGATATACAACTCTGCATAATTAGTATTAAAATCTCTGCATTGCGTCATTCTTCCAATGCTCCCTTCAAACAAGACATGCATGTCTAGTAATTGGGAGCCAATCAAATAGTAATTATCTGTGTTTGATTATACCATCTTCAATGCCATACTTCAACAAGAAAATAAATTATCTTTATTTGTTTGATTATACGATCTTCAATGCGATACTTTGACAACAAAATTATTTATCCGTGTTTAAAACGTAAATATTTTATTTACTTTGGATAGAGTGAGACTACTAAGACCCTGTTCTTTTTTACTTTAAGTCACTTAATTTAAGTTCACTTTAGATCTTATAAGTTCACTTCAGTTCTGTTCAGTTTCTATAAGTTCAGTTCAGTCCAATTCCTATAAGTTCAGTTAAGTTCAGATCCTATAAGTTCAGTTCAGTTCATTTCCTATAAGTTAAGTTCAGTTAAGTTCAGTTCCTATAAGTTCAGTTCAGTTCAGTTCAGTTTCTATAAGTTCAGTTCAGTTCAGCTCATATAAACTGAATTCAAAAAAGCTATATACGAAGTATTATTTTAACAACCGATAAAAAAACATTTCGCTTTAACAATTCGATACACGTTATTTTTTTAAAAAAAAACAACAACAAATTATTAATAATTGTACCCGTTTTTACTATCTCGTTAATACCAAACGACCTTACACACACTCACCAGTCACCAGTCACCCTAATGTCATATGCATGAATACAAGCATAGACAGCCTGCAAGAATGGTAGAATACTTCAACTATCGACATTCATCATCGAGAATGAAAGTTGAAATTACGTTTGGTTAATTAAAGAAAAGGTGAAAGGTGTTAAAAATCATGTCCCAAATATCATATAAGTATCAAATATCGATCATTGTTTCTACATTCACCCTCCATAATTTTATAAGAATGCACGCTCTTTGAATTATACAACATGATGTGAACATTTAAGGAACATTAGATTCAGGCATGTTTGATAAAAGTGGAAGACGACTGTGTATAAAGTACGAAGCAGCATAGTCAAAAATATTTGGCAAGACTATATATGAATTCTTTGTCGATAGTGATATTGATAATGAAGATGAAGTAGATGATGATTATATTACGTTGTGTTTTAGACTATTTTTTTTTTATTAATGTCTTCTCTTGAATAATAATATTATTATTATTATTAGTTAACTTAAATTAAATTAAGTTAATTAAGTTCGGATCTTATAAATTTAGTTCAGTTCATATCTTATAAGTTAAGTTCAGTTCAGTTCAGATCCTATAAGTTTGGTTCAGTTCAGATTATATAAGTTCAGTTCAGATCCTATAAGTTCAGTTCAGTTCATATAAGTTCAGTTCAGTTCCTATAAATTCAGTTCAGTTCAGTTCCTATAAGTTAAGTTCAGTTCAGTTCCTATAAGCTCAGTTCAGATCCTATAAGTTCAGTTCAGATCTTATAAGTTCAGTACAGTTCAGTTCAGTTTCAGTCCAAAAGAACAGGACCTAATTGTTATTGTTATAACATACACACCAATAAATAAATGAAATAACGCGCAGATTAATGTGGTTTTATTTACCTTAAATTAAATGAGAATGCTAATTGACTATTTGTTCTTATAATATAGACAGATAATAATTTGCGGAAAAAAATATTGAAGAGTATTACAAATTTCAGATTGTTATGATATGCATAATGATTATACTACTGTTTAAGACCGGTATAGAAAGACCTAAAAACCTCAAAACAAGAAAACTCTAGCCCAATCAAATAACCGACGTCGCTTAATGAGACCCTAATAATAGCCGTTCGAAGCGACAACGACTAATGATGAGTCATATTCGTATACACTTTTATGCCTCCCCTTTAGTTGTTTTGAGATGATTCTTGTGCTAAATTGTGTCATTTATATGCTATTTATATTAGAATGTCGATACTTCCGCCTTTCGGTGTTTAATGCAGGATTGATGCATTTATGGAGCAAAAGATGGATTGAAGCACCGCGGAACTAACATGAAGGAACACACGTAGCACGGCACGAGGATCTAGGAAGGAAGAGCTAAGGAGATTATCGAAGGCAAGCACAAAGAAGAGCTCCATATAACTAGTACCTACTTTGGAGAGCCATATCTCGAGTTATACACATTATAATCAGGTGATTCCAACTGGAGGTGAAAGTTCATCCTCTTAGCTTTCCAACGCCACAAAAATCACTTGATTCGGACGAGTAACGAAGAAATGGCGACCATTTTAAGTTCAGTGCGCGAAGCAGAAATTACGCGCTGAGAGCACTCGATCGAGTGCCACCAACACTCGATCGAGTGCCTTGAGGGCTCGATCGAGTGCCTCGAGTGCTCGATCGAGTGCTTTAATTTACCCCGAGTTTCCATAAATTGTTTAGTAGTTTACTATAAATAAAGACTTCATAGCCTATTGTTAGATACGCTTTTTATTATTCTAAAACCCTAATTATTACTAGTAGCTCTCTAGATTATTATTTAGCAATTGCCTTCGGATCTTGTTCTCCTATTTACGGTACTTAATCATAATCTCTACTTTATTGTTCTTCAATTATTCTTGTTCTTAGTTTATTGCTTTATTAATTATGTTTTCAATCAATATTGTTGTAGTTAGATCCCAAGCCATGCGTAGCTAATTTATTTGTCTAGGGTGAAAAGGGATCTAGGTGATTAGAAGGGGGAATCAAACTTTAATGACGTTTAATTGTTAAACTGCTTATTATTATTGTTCTATTGTTGTTTTAAATCTGATTAATTAATTACTGGCCAGGATTAGTTAATTAGTGTCGCGAATTAGTCTTAGATCCGACCGTAGACTAAGACTAAGATAGGCCACAACAATTGAATAGACCGACCTAATTATAGCGACCGCATGTTAGGTTTAGATCTAAAGATTATATGAATACCGACCGGACATATGATCTTAAATAATAATTTTGCCCAATTAAATTAGTTAAATCCCATTCCCCTGGATAATTGCCTATGTGAACTTGATCCCTAGATCTTTCCTAATACTTGTTTACATCTTTATTTACTTATTTTGCAATTAGTTTGTTAGACAACAAAAACAACCAAAACAACCCACTTGTTACTTTAAGACTTATTTAATTTAGCAAACAATTCATTACCGCCTCCCTGTGGATTCGATACCTTTCTTACCGCTAGCTATTAGTTAGTAGTATCCTAAGGATTACTTTGGTTTAGGGTGACGACTTTACCCTTATCAACTAACAAATTCGAGATACAAATCCAATCCTTATTATATTACATAAGGTCACGTTCTATTCACCAATAAGTCAATAACCATTGACATTTCAAAACATAACACTATAAATTTTATTATATTAATTTATACTAACAAGACGATATTAAATGTGGTAGCAAATATAGGCAAACAGATCATTCAAGTTGGAAGACGTACAAGGTTACAGAATTTGAAGGTGTGCCTATAAACAGAGTATTGAAAGTCGAAACCCTTAGTTTTAAGGGCAGACTTTTGCAAAGATAGTCATAAAAATGTGAAAGTTGTATCTTCATGTAGCTAGGCAAGTGCATTAATGGTTTTGAAGACTATTTCAGAGAAATTTACGTATATGTATTGTATATCACTCATTTTACCCTCTCACTTTTATTAAACCTAGATATCTATATCGGAATTTCCAATTCAATTTTTTGCCTAGGCGTGAATGGGTAGATCGACTAAGTTAAATACGAGGGTAAAATGAATATTTAATTGAAGTTGATATGGTAAAAATAAAAGGATAAAGAAATGACGGAGAGATAAAATTAGGTGATGTATTCATGTTTTATTTTGTTATATTCATTGCCTAAATTAGAAATTTCGAATTTCTTACATGAATTTTTTGAAATTTTACAAAGTTACTTTGTTTCATTATTAATTTACCCCTAGTGAAATTTTTCGACCCCTAACAGAGATCCGGACTCCGCAAGACCGCAATTGGTTATGCTTTACATATGGTTGTTTGGTAAACGACATATTAGTTGATTTTTAGATATACAAGGACTTTAACATGTTCGACCAATTAATATACTAATTTTAGTGTCTGGTAGACCGTATATTGAAAATTTGAAGCAACATATTTGGGTTCAATATGTTGTTTTATTATAAATATACAATATGCTCCGCATATTAATTAACATATTCTAAAATAGGAAATTGTATACCATTTACAAAAAAAAACTAACAATTTACTAATCATAATAAGTCAATTACCAAACTCTAAAATTAATTTTGTTAATTATAATATACTAATCAAATATTCTAATAAAATCTATCATCTATAATATGTTTCTACAATTTATCAAAACGGAACCATAGTTTAAGTAGTAAAGTAGTTATGAATTGTTGATGATGAGTTGTACACTCGTACTCGTAGAGTCGTAGGTTGCGATTCCCTCCCAGTTTGTTACATTGATTATAGTGGAGAAATGATCTCAAATGTCAATATTATTGTTATTAAGTTTCCTTAATTATACGAAGCATTATAATTTTAAGATAGTGCCGAGAATTAGATTTCCATTGTAGAATACTTAAATTATTACTAACTTTATTATCTAATTAAGGAATTATTACCTTGTTCAAACTCAATACTTTAATAATCGACAGTCATTTTAACTCATCTTACACTTACCATGACAATAATAATAATGCTCTGTTTGATAAACAACGAATTAATATTGGTAGAAGCAAATTTCAAAAGTAGATTTGACTAGCATAATGATTTAGCGGATTTAAGTAGCAAATTTATTTAGCGAAATTATTTTAGAAATGTTTGGTAATTACCAGTTTAGATTAGCAGATTGTCTAAAATCTTTATAAAATGGCATATAAGGACATGAAAAATTATTTATTAAATATATAAAAAGAATGTTAGTATTTTATTAAGAGAGTAAATAAGACAACTTTTTTTTGTTTCTAATATGCTAATCCAATATCTTGGTAGGAGCAGCATATTGTAAAATGACATATTGGACCCAAATATACTATTTCAATATGTCATTAACCAAAAACTCTAAAAAACATATTGGTAAGTCAAACATGCTAAATGTCTCAAATATGCTTAAATTTGGTCAATATGTTTACCATCAGAATCTAAGCTTGATATACTCTCTATATATAATAATAAACCTAATTTTATGTTCTATTTACATAGTTGTTAGCTCGTTCAAACACAATGCTTTAATACTCGACAATCATTTTTACTCAGCATACACTTAAAACTAACAATAAGTTTGTTACACTCTAAAAAATAAAAATAATTTCTTTTCTTTATAAAAAGAAAATAAAATAGTGTCTCGGGTCCTCGACAATGCCACAATTGAATTATTGAAACAAAAGAGCTTTATATTTGTAAGAAGTACTATACATTTAGATGTATATGAGTATCGTGCGTGCATCTAATACAAATTTAATTGAATTTATATTTAATTTTTGTTGAGCTTTTAACAATTTTTTCTTACCCCTATAATTTTTTAATATTAAAATTAAAATCTTAAGGTTTTATATGTATTATTTTTGAGTATGAATATAATGTTTTGATTTACAATATAAAGACGCACAGATTTTTTTCAATAAAACTCGTAAAATATATTTATTATAAGCTCAAATTTTTTGTTATAAATCTCGAAATCTATATTAATAGATGTATACATCTGGTTGTATAATCCTCTAATTGAAGGCCAAGGACCACCTCCGGAGTAAATTAAAGACTCTTTTAATTTTATCAGAATAAATTTATACTCCCTCTAAGAGCAATAGCAATAGAAGTTTTTATTCTTGGGTTTGTAAATAAGAACTTCAAAAATAAAGTTCTTCTATTGTGAGTCACATTGGGTTTGTTAAAATAAGAACTTGGTTCTTATTTAAGAACCAAGTTCTTTGTTGGTTTCAAGAAGAAAACAAAATGTATGAAGATAAGCTAATTAATAGTAGGTCCTAATTAAAAGTTAAGTAAAGTTCTTCTATTGTGATATAAAATTCTTAAATTTAGTAATTTGTGAAAATAGTTTGGAAATAGCAAGAACTTTATATGAAGTTCTACTATTGCTATTGCTCTAATTTCCTATGTTGTTCCCTTTTATTTTGGACACTAAAATTAATGAAATCTTGAAAAAGTGGTAACAAGGCAATAAGGGTATTAGATTGGAAAGAGAAATTTTGATTAATTAAAGTGAAGATAAGTTATTATACCTTAATCTTTCCTAAACAATTAAAGGGAGAAATTCGAAATAATCAAAATTACTCTTCAACAATTTTTTCCAGAATTCTAGAAAACGGATCCTTTCATTTCCCGAATTTTGGAAAAATTCATCTTTTGTTTCCAGAATTCTGGAAAAACACCATTGATGCCAAATACAGAATTTTCAATAATATCTTCGGAAATTACATAAATTCGGAGATTACATATTTCGTACTTAGAATCTGAAATTACATACCCGCTCGTAACTATTGTCTTAAATTACATACTCGACACTAATCTAAAATTACATAATATTTCAATAAAATTGAAAATCTAAAATTTTCCAAAATGAAACTTCAGAGTTGCATGTGGGGTCATTCTTCAATGCTGCATTTTAATCTGTACTGTAAGAATCAAGAAGACACACAAATTGTGCATTAAATTTAAAATAGCCACCAAAAATTACATTTTTGTGTCATATCCAAATTTTTCTGCAAATTTAAATTAATGCACCAACATCCAAGTTTTTTCTTGCAAAGTTCAAATTTCGTGAGGGTTTGCGAGTATAAAAGGGTTACCTGTTTCATTTCATATAAGCAAACAAACAAAAGCAACCAACATTCAATAAATACAATCAACATTTATTTACAAAGTGTCAAATCCAAATAAATACCTCAATCATTTAATATACTAAAGCAACAGTCGGTAACCGCTATTTTAGAGTAAAAAAAGTGAAGATTTCATCATCACTAGACATGTTCAATAAACATGGATTATAATACCTGGATCATTTAATATACTAAAGCAACAGTCGGTAAGTGCGAAGATTAGGATTATAATACCTGGATCATTTAATATACTAAAGCAACATTTATTTACAAAGTGTCAAATCCAAATAAATACCTCAATCATTTAATATACTAAAGCAACAGTCGGTAACCGCTATTTTAGAGTAAAAAAAGTGAAGATTTCATCATCACTAGACATGTTCAATAAACATGGATTTTCTTCATAAACCAGATCTGGAGATTTTAAATCATATTTATAATCGTAACAAGCCATGGATATAACCAGATCTGAAGATTTCAGATATTAACAAAGAGAATAACATGGAAAACGGCAGAAAGATAGGAAGTGCGAAGATTAGGGTTGAATAAATAGGGTAAGTATGAATGCAGTCTCAAATTTAATTAATGGAGAGAGAGAGAGAGAGAGAGAGAGAGAAGGGATTTAGGGTTTCAATGAAGAAGATGAAAATGTAAGAGGGGAATTTGAAGGTTGAAGAGAGAAATAACAAAAGAGAGTTTGAAGGGATTAGGGTTTGATATGAAGAATGAAGGCTTTTAGGGTTGAATGGACGGATCTAGAACACAAATGGCGGGATTTGGGTTGGTAGGGTTTTATGGCTGGGAAATTAGGTTGGGTAATTGGGTTAAGGTAAGTTAATTAGATTAATTATGTTTGGGTGGGGTTAATTAGGCTTGTTTGGTTACCCGTTAAAATCTTGGGATGTTGAACTTCCTAGGAAGTGTAAAATCGTGATATTGTTTGGTTGCCAATATCCATGGGAAATAGAACTCCCCACATGAACTTACTTCCTCCATTATGTGGGAAGTCACTCACCAAGTCTCGTCTTGGTCAATAGAACTTCCCACATGATTTAACTTCCCATATGCGAACCAAACACTTTTTGCAAATTCATGTGATCTTGAAGTTCCCGAGAACTTTAATTCCCTTATATCAACCGAACAAGCCCTAAAAATGTACAAGGATAGTCTTCTAATTTTACTTCTAATTTTTTTGCTAAATGGCGAAAGAGGTAACAACATTCATATTGATCAAAAGGGGAAAGGGGAACAATATAGGAAATTGGATAGGTACCTTTGTTGGGTTTTGGACATTAGATTATATGTTAAGAACGTGCCTCTGGTACCCATTTGTGGGGAACACCTCCCCATAATACATATCCAACACTTTTATTTAACGAAAAATTTAGGTTGTCCTTAATGTAACGGAAGTTTGTCCTTAATTTAACTCTGTTACTCTTAATTTAATGTCCAAAACCAAACAAGGGTACCATTGACACAAATAACAAACTTCATGGGCACCAGAGGCACATTCTTAAAAAGAGGGGTATCATGGGCAAATTGACAAACCACAAGAGTACCATGGGAAATATCCGTTACTTTTATTTATGTCTTTTAGACCAGTTTAAGTTATAATCTAAACCGTTGAAAAGAAATATAGAAGAAATGTAATAGAGAGGATCCAAACCGTTTCAAAGGATGATTAATAGGGATAGGTAGGGAATATATAAGAAAAAAGAAAAAAGAAGTGAAAGAAACTTTTAAGGCAAACCAAACTGGCAATCTATCCATATTCATGTGCATCCAATAAAAACCAATTTAATTTGTATGTGATGTGATTATTAAAAAGCCAAAGCAACCTCTTCTTAAGGTACCCTTCCTTCCTAAAGTAAAAAGACTTGATTCTTGTGTCTTACGAGAGATAAAGTTTGTTTTTCTTCCTTCCCTCTTACTTAATGATTTACTTTTTAAGTAAAAATTGTTACCATTTGTGTACTACATCATTCAATTCTTCTCCACCAAGTAGGCAAGTACTCTTTATTAACTTACATAAATAAATAAATAAATAATACACGATGAAAAAATTCATATTTACTCATATGTGAGTGTCTATAATAGTGGAGAGAGTTTAATCATATATCTTCGACATGTGTTCCAATATTTCGTCATATAAGTCGAACCGTTATTTGTACTCCGTAGCTTATAACTATAATTCTTTAATAAGGTAGTTGAGGGTAAAATTGTGTTGTACTGTATGATGTACAATCGATGGAAAAGTACATTGAAGTTTCGATTATGTCCGAAATTAGAGATGTACTCGTATTATATTTGCGTTTGGTTCAGTGCTTACTGCTTAGGAATGAAATGGAATGGATTAGAATGAGAAACTATAGTAGTATGGGGTTCCAACTTAACTTCCAAAACATGTTTGGTTCATTAGCAAAATAAACGTAAAGGAATGAATTTGAATCCATGGGGAGGAGGTGAGTATGAAATTACAAGATGTTTGGGTGAAATGATTCTAACTTCTTTCAAAATGTCTCAAACAAACGCTAGAATGTGTAGAATTCATTGCATTTCATTCCAAACCACTCAACCAAACATGAAACACCTCCTAAATTCAAGATTTGGCACTGCCATTGGATACATTAAACAGATATACATATAACTATTATTTATAGGTAGACTATCATAATGGTATAAGAATAACTATAATCCTACCTTTATCGAATTAAACCCGAATCCCAATATGTCCATCTTAGATAGATTCCCTAATCCCTTCCCAAGTTCTATTAATCGGGGAACGTGAAGGGAGATTCTATGCGCATTATCTGCGTGATAATTAGACAACAATTCAAAACAAGATTAAAATAACGTAATATTCATATACAACCATTTCCAATTTCCTAAGGCGAGACAATTTAAATAATTAGAATTATTTAAATTAGGCAACAATTTAAATAATTAGAATACACATTATGATTAATAATTTACAACAATAAAAAAAACCGAACATACAAAATTTAAAACACGATTAAAATAACGTAATATTAATATACAACCAGGAACAATGTACAAATCCAAATATTTTACGAAAATCAAATTATAAACACGCCGTTAAACTAAAACTTAAAATCAAATATATTCGATATTATAAACTCCTCCATAATTTCCTGTCCTTATCGGAGGATTCAAAACGAACCATTCATTTGAAAAAAAAATAAAAGCCTTCTTATTGAATGATCATGAGACTTTCACAAGAATGGTATCACGAATTCCTATTTTTCAATGATATCCGACGATCAAAACAATTGGCTGAATACCGTAAAACCATTTCATAGAAATTCATTGATATCTTCTTTTTATAAGGCAAATCGACTTCGATTTTAGAAGAATTCGAACCGTCAGAGAAAAAATAAATTAATAAAAACAATATAAAATAATTTTAAAAAATTAAGTATTAATTAATTTTAAAAAGCATGCCTATATGTTACTGATTATATACTTTATAAAAATCAATATAGGCATGCTGTATATTCTATATGTATAATATAAATGTAGAAGCCAATAGTTATTAAATATAATTAAATAGTTTTAGTAAAAACAAAAGTAATATTATGACCTTGAATATTTAACAATGCAACTAAATCATTTCTAACCTCTACGAGTCACAACATTTTTTTTCCTTTTCATTTGGCTCACAAACAAATAACGGCACTCGCTCTCAGCACTATATACTTTAGATTTATTTTTTAAGCTAATTTTTAGTAACTCGCATGCATAAAGAGACACTTAACAATCCGATTTAATACATAAAAAAACTGTAAAGAATCCGATGAATAATGAGGGAGATTGTGTTATATAATTATATATATTAAATGAAAATGGTATTGAAATTGTTTTCAACGGGCACAAGTCAAATTTTTCATTTTGTTCGTGCATATGTTACGACGTTACAAGGTGGACTAAAAATAGTTTTAACAATTGCACGTGATTACAGCTATTTAAACATGCTCAATTTTACTAATTTAGTGTTATTTTCATCCGAATAATGTTCTCATATATAAGGCAGGTTTATAAGAAATAGTCTAAGCAGTAAAATAAAGTAGAAATTCATTTTTGGCTAAGCAAAATGACATATCAGGTTACTCGACTAATTGACCCTAATAAATCACTTATGCTAATTGTAGATGAAATTTTTAATTTAAATTTAAAAATTTAAATGACTTTAATTTAAAATCGTTTAACAAAAAGGACAGAGATTTTATAACTTTTTTTTAGAACTTTTTTTATAAAGATAATCAAATTTAAAAGGAGATACTTAAGTCTTATCAATATAATCTTAAATGTTTTTAATTTTTTTCTGAACAAATTTTAAACAGCATACCCGTGTAATTTACACGGATTTAAACTAGTTTACTTTATTTATAAGGGTAAATAAAATTAATATAAATTATTAACTGATAGAGAGCGAATACACATATAACCTACAAAAATGCGTGAAAATGTCATGAATTTTCTACACAAAAAAACAAAAATTGAATGACATGTGAAGGAGCAAAGAGCACATACATGTTGAATACGTCTAGAGGTTAGAGGTTGGAGGTTGGAATTAAGAATACTAAATCATAATTTCTTCCCTGAAAATTTTGATAAATAAATTTAGAAATATGGTAAGCTTGATATTGATCGCTTAACAACATACTCGTATTATTTTTAAACAATTTGAGTAGTGTGGAATTGAAATGTGCCATGTTCGATAACATATCTTAGTTTATATTAATTGACTAGTCTAATTTCTTTTATCTTGTAAAAGGCCTAAATTTAGGTTTGACTCAATCAACAATTGAATATAGTTAAATGATTAACTAAAAATTATAATCATAATTTTCTCCTACAACTTCACTTTATTATAATTTGAAAGGGAGAGATTTCATAAGATAATTAGGTATCGTTTGGCTTGTTATACGGGAATTAATTTCGCAATGATTTTACAAGAAGCATAAATTAGTCAATTACTCAATTTATATCAATTGTTTGTTTGGTTCATCAAGGAATTAATTTCGTGTAGAAAGTTGTACTTCCGGTTAAGGCTGAGCAAAACCGGATATCCGCTCCGATTTTGAAATTCGGATCGGACATCCTGTTTTAAAAATATGATTTTTGGCGATCCAGATCCAGATCCGAATATCCGGATATCCAAAAATTCGGAATCTGAATATCCGGATATCCAGATTTCAGAAACCGGATCAGATCCAGTTTTAAATGCATAGTAAAAAATTAACAAATGGTCCGGTGCAGAATGATTCATTCAAAGATTAACACTAGAAGAAATTCATTCTTCGACTAATGAGTATATTTTGTGCTCCAAAACCAAACAAGGAAAAAAACGTGTATAATGAATATGCACTTCTTTTGTCACTCCTCGATTATGTTTATAGCAATAACAATCAATATGTATCAAACAAGTCAAAACATAATGATAAAATGTTTTGGTTTTTTGGTTTTTTTTTTTCTGTTTTTTATGATTAGGATCGGATTCGTATATCCAATTTTAAGAAAATCACAATCCACATCCAATCCATATTATTCGGAAAAAACTGGATCGAATATCCAATTTAAATGATATCCATATATTCGGATTTCGGATTTCGGATCGGATTCGGAAAAAATTTGTATCGAATTTTTTTTGTTCAGCCCTACTTCCAGTGAACTTAATTCACACATTAAGTTCAATTCTCATTATTTTACAAAAAGTTGTTTAAGTGAATTCACACTTCCCATGAATACATTCTCATATCTTGTGAACATGAGAACAATATAATGAATGAAACGTGGGAACTACAACACACCATAGAGAGGGTCGGTCATTAACTTCCCACATCATACGGGAATTAGAACTTAAGGGAGAGTTTGGGTTCCTCCATTTTTCCACTTATAGGGTAACCAAACAAGCTCTTATTTGATTGACAATCAGAAGCTGAATTTACGGGAAAAAGAAAATTATGTGATTTGGAGTAACCAAACATCTCCTGTATTTCGAAATTATGAGAATTTTCAATTCACTCATTTTTATGGCTCAATCAAACGAGGCCTTACTCGTATGTTATTGGTATTGTTGTTGTGACTACATCACAATATTCTTCACCCGTCCAGGTCCTTTGTTTACTTTCGATTTTGGTACAAAGACCATGAAAAGGAAGGGAATCACTTACGATGGTATTGTTGTTAGTGAATGATAAGTAAACCTTAATGAAGGTGTATGATCAAATTACCGTAAAAAACTTTTTTTAATATAAAGGGATAAACAAATAAATAAAATATCGTAACATGATAAAATAGGTAAATAAATAAACAGGTAGATAGCGTATAATGTTCGATATAACTCTAAACCTAGATCTAAAATCTTGATATCTACTACTCCGTAGATTACTACTTCTTTCATTCATATCCAAACTATCACTTTACTTTTTTTTTTACAATTGCCAACGCGTATGCGGTAATTATATTTACCTATTTGTCAAAATTATAAAAGTTATATATTTTTAATATTCTCATAAAAACGAATTAAACAAGATCCCACATAAATATATTTTAAATTATGCATTGTGAGAAATCGAAATTGTTAACTAGTGAATAGGGTGTAAAATTAAAAGTGGTAGTTTGAATATAAAAAAAATGAAGTATAAGACCATCCCCAAGCAAACTGCAAAAGGTCGATTTAATCGAGTCGATAACGTATTATCCCTTAATCTCACTTTATTGACATTGACCCTCTTTTACCCTCCTAAGCAGAAAGTCGATTTAATCGAGTCAATAATATAGTTTTTCTTTTCTTTTTTACCTTTTTCTAATTTGTAACCAATGAGAGTGTGCCACATAAGGGGTCAATTGGGGAGTCAATTTACTCCACCTTGGGTCACAAATTGACCCTCAACACCATTGAATCAATACTAATTAACACTTAATTGTAATTAACTTGACCCAAGCAAGCAATTGACCTAGCAATTGACCTTGCTTGGGGATGGTCTAATGATAAAATATCATAAACACTTAAGTAATGTACACAGTATCTTTTAAAAGACGCCCTCACATCAATTAGACAATGCGATTGCTTTTTTTTTTTTTCCCGAAGATCGCAGAAGGAGCATAATCATTGTGCGGTAAAAAAATGTAAAAAGTAGTGAGGGTAAAGAGAAGAAGAGAGTGTAAATGAGCTGAGAGTTAGAGAGTAGAGAGACAATGTTAATTGATGAGGTGTGGCAGCTATGAAATTGAATGATCGACGCTTTATTCGACTCAAAGCTGCTCTGTTTATGTGAATTATGTCACACCCCTGCTCCTACATTAATAATTCTCCTATTTCTCATAAATTTGACTAATAAGACATACTCAAGGGAAGAGTATCTTTAAAACAATTTAGGGCCTTAAGACTCCGTTACGTCTGTTTTTTACTAATTTTTATTATTTTTTTATTGTTTAGACTCATCTCATACTTTATACATTCTCCGTCGGCTCATACTTTAATTTTTTCGATAGATCCAATTGTACCATTGTGATTTGTCAATTTGTCTATGATACCCCTCTTTTTAATAACGTGCCTCTGGTACCCTTGAAATTTTTTATTTGTATCAATGATACCTTGTTGGGTTATGGACATTGGCTTAGGAGTAACCGAGTTAAATTAAGGACAAATTTCCGTTACATTAAGGACAAACTAAATTTGGCGGAAAAAATAGTTTCTTAACAACCTTATTAAAATATGGAGTTTGCATCAGATACTCTAAGGGTTGCAATATAACTTTTTCTCAATCAACAATTACTCATCGTTCTTTTTTCACTGTAATGCACATTCAACACCTACTCAGTCTCAATAATACATATATAACACTTCTATTTAACAACTTCATTCAAAAGTTCATTCATCCAATTACTTCATCCATCCAAAAATTACAATACATCATATGCCAACAAGAAATTACAAAGTTCATCCAAAACTTATATCAAATGCATCATATGCCACCAAAAAATTATAAAGTTCTTGTAATCTATATATTTTGGATGAACTTTGTAATTTCTTGATGGCATATGATATCTTGTAATTTTTTGGATGGTTGAACTAATTGGATGAATGAACTTTGAATCAAGTTGTTAAATAGAGGTGTTGGATATGTATTATGAGGAGGTGTTGAATGTGTATTACAGTAAAAAAAAGGAAGATGAGTAGTTGTTGATGGGAAAAAGCTATATTGCAAACTTCGGAGGTAGCTGGTGCAAACTCTTTTTTTTTTAATAAAGTTGTTAAAAAACTAATTTCCCGACCAAATTTAGTTTTTCCTTAATTTAACGGAAGTTTGCTCTTAATTTAACTCCGTTACTCCTAATTTAACGTCCATAAACCAACAAGGGTACCATTGACACAAATAACGAACTTCATGGGCACGAGAGGCACATTTTAAAAAAAAGGGTGTCATGGGCAAATTGACAAACCATAAGTGTACCATTGGAAACATCGTTTAATTTTATACATTACATTTTTTTACAAAAAGAAATGGCATAGGACAACCACTCATTGGATAATTTCAATGGAAAGTGCGGTCAATATTCACCAAAAGTCTTAAGTTGAGTCTTTTATTTGCAAAACTCAACTTTTGGTAGCTTTGATAGATTATTGATAGTTTTGAGTGAGTCTTGTCTCAAGACTTGCTAAAATTTTATCTTAAAATTAGCAATAATCTTACTCTAGTACTCCAACATCTTTCTCCGTTCACAAATTCTTTTTTAAAATAATTATAATCGTGTTAAACAAATTCATACTCCCTCCTATTCTACATAAGAGTCCCAATTTCCATTTCCGTCTAGTCACAATAATATCTCATTGTCTATTTTTGGTAAACTTTTATACTTATTTTAATTATTTTAACTCACAACAATACCCGACCATACCCCACGATAATAATCAATAATACATTTCTCTCTCCAATCTTCTTATCAAATACAATACTTTACATTATTTAATTCGATTCCTTAAATATTATGTTAGTGTCCAATTGAGACTTTTATGTAAAATAAGGGGGAATACTACCCGGTATATGTTATCATCATATTCCGTATATTGTATGCATACCATAATTTTATACTCCATACTTAATTATTCTTTTCCTTTTATCAATGTTCACAAATATGCGTATTCCTTACTTTTTTTAAGTTATTCTAAGTGAATATATTCTTAATATGGAGTATGTAGATTGAATTCATCCTCTTAATACATGTCACACTAAAATCCAAGTAAACGACTTTTGCTACCAAATTAAAATGCGATATAAAGATATTAGGTAGAGATTTTTTAGAGAAATTTCCCAATAAATTATTGAAATTATTATGTTATAATCAACAATAAAAGAGTCACAAAATTTAAATGAAAGAGTACGAAATTGGATCAAAGGAACTTTGCTAAGTCCTTCTTTGTCAATTTCTAAATTTAAGAATTTAATCTTACAATATAGGAACTTTTGTTAAGTTCTTAATTATTACTCAATATTAATTTTTCTCATCTCTAAACTATTACATACGGAGTATTTTACTTTCTTAAATTATTAAGGAACTAGGTTCGTTAAAAAAACCAAGTTTTTATTTTAACAAATTCAATGCTATCTTCAAATGGGTTATCACTTATCAGTCGAGGCTAAAATCCTCTATCACACTTTCTCTTACGGAAAGACTTTTGTTTCCAAGTTTAAAAATTAGTCTATACAAGAGTATCATTGAGAACAAAATTTGATGAATTAGGTCAAATTTTATATGATATTTGATACTAGTGATTTATCAAACAGTCTTGTTTGTGATGGGTAATATCCGTCATAAGCTGAAAACGGATACTTTATTCTAACAAAAATGTAAGTGAGAGAAAATAAAGTATCATTTGAATAGTGCAACTTGTACTTCGTATTATGTGAGAGGATACTATCCATATTCAACCTGCGTCGGTGTTTGCGCTTTAAATTTAAACGGTAAAAGTATTAATTATTTTAGTAAGTCTTGTTTGCGACGGGTCGTTATTTGTGACGGATATTTTGTGAGATAAGATGGGTAGAAAATGAGTTAGTGGAGGAAGGGACCACATGAATAGTGTTGGAGAGAGAGAAAAAGTGGGTATTTTGTGAGAGGAAATGGTATCCGTCACAAGCTTGCGACGGATAGTGCCGTTGCAAATAAAAATTTGTGATTGTGTAATTATTTAGTAGTAAGGCCCTGTTCTTTCTGGCTTTTTAGAGCTGAACTGAACTGAGCTGAACTGAATAGGGCTGAGCTGAACTGAACTGAACTGAACTGAGCTGAGCTGAACTGAACTGAACTGAACTGAACTGAGCTGAGCTGAACTGAATCGAGCTGAGCTGAACTGAACTGAATTGAATTTAATCGAGCTGAACTGAACTCAGCTAAATGAAGATGAAATTAATAGAAATAACTTAAGTTTAATTAAAGTATACTAAATAACAATGATAATAATATAAAAAAAATGTTTGATTAATACAAATTTGCGGTTTTTTAAAAAACAATTATATTAAAAAATATTAATTTTTAAGTATTTTTTTCGTAGTAAACTCTAATGGACTTTACTTTTTTTCTTTTCTTGTGTTTTAAAATTAACAAAAGCAACATTTGAATATTTTACGTCTAATTATCATAATTTTTTTTTTTTATTATCTAAATATTTTACGTCTAAATGTGGTAAATGTGGCATGTATTTCATTTTTTTATTATCTAAACATTAATTATTTTTATATATAAACAATTATAGGTAAATATTATTTAGTGGATTCGGGATACCCGAATATACTTGGGTATTTGTCTCCTATTAGCCATCCAAACGTAAGAAACCATGTGCATGAATATAAGTATGCACCTCCTAGCGGAATATTTGAACATTCTAATTATCGACATTCATTTTGAGGATGACGGTTGAAATGGCGTTTGGTCAACTGAAGAGAAGGTGAAAGGTTTTAAAAAACATGCCACAAATGACAACGAAATATCAAATGTCAATTATCGTATCCGCTTTTACACTTCATAATTTCATTCGGATGCATAAACCTGGTATTCCAGTTATACAACATCAAAGTATTCAAGGAAGAACATATTCAAACATGGATGATAAAGAACGGAAAAATTCATGGACAAAGTTCGAAAAAAATTGAAAAAAAAGGTGCGATATTGGTGTCCATAATGACCTCAAACATGAAGCACATTAAAATGATAACAATAATAATCACAATAAGAATTATTAATTAATAATAATAAATAGAATAATAAATAAATAAATATAATAATAATAATAATAATAATAATAATAATAACAAAAACAATAATAATAATAATAATAATAATAATAATAATAATAATAATAATAATAATAATAATAATAATAATAATAATGCGGGATATACTAATAAAGTCGAGCTAAAATGAATTAAATGAAGCTGAGTTGAGCTGAACTGAACTGAACTGAACTGAATAAAGCTGAGCTGAACTGAATTGAGCTGAACTGAACTGAACTGAACTGAATAGAGCTGAGCTGAACTGAACTGAGCTGAACTGAACTGAACTGAACTGAATAGAGCTGAGCTGAACTGAAACGAGCTGAAAATAAGCCAGAAAGAACAGGGCCTAAGTCTTGCTTGCGACGGGTCACAATTTGTGACGGATACTTTGTGAGATAAAATGGATATAAAATGAGTTAGTGGAGAAAGGGGACCACAGAAATAGTATTGAAGAGAGAGAAAAAGTGGTTATTTTGTGAGAGAAAACGGTATCCGTCACAAGCTTGCGACGGATAGTGCCGTTGCAAATAAGAATTTGTGATTATGTTGACTCCCAAGCCCCAAGTCCACCCCAAACTATAATCCCTTCAACAAACACCCTTCCGGCGTTCCCCCACTCAACAAATCTCGCCAATAATTTTCCATATATAAACTCCCCACATACTCCCATTTTCTTCTTTGACAACCATCTTTTTTCATTTCATACACCTTTATAAATGTCTCATTATTTCTAGAGAGAGAGAGGTATATAGAAATAAAAAAAGAAAAAGAAAAAGAAAATAATTAAAAGAGTTGAATGTTGTTTGATCAGACATTCATAACAACAATGTCTACTTCTTCTTCTTCCTCTTATTCTTCTACTTCTTCTTCTCCTCGTCTTTCTTCTTCAGATAAGAAGCATTGGTGGTTGAATACCAAAAAGGTTTCATTTTTACCTTTCGTAAATTCTTGTTGAAGACGGACATTGATAAGATAAAAGTAGAGTAGTTGGTCCATTTTCAGACTAATATTACATTTTTTTTAATCTGGGAAATTCTTAAATTTCCTTTACTATAATGGGTATTTCTCAAAATACCATTTTTTTTGAATTTGATGTGTTTAATTGCTCGTATTAGGCAATCTGTATTTCATGCAAAACCATAAATTTGTCAAAATATGATTGGATGTTTGATAAAAGATTCAACATTTATCTGATTCTGATTGGTTGAATTTTCACAGATGGTTGACAGATATGTAAAAGAAGCAAAGTTGATGATCTCAAGAGGGGATCAGACCGAGTTAAACTCAGCAGTGAGTCAACTCGATGCAGCATTATCACTGTCACCTCGTCATGAAGTCGCTCTTGAACTCAGAGCTCGTTCACTTCTTTACCTGCGTAGATACAAGGATGTTGCAGACATGTTACAGGATTATATTCCGAGTTACAAGATGGATGACTCGTCCGGATCGTCTTCCGATAACTCGTCTCATTCCTCGTCTAGAGAACGAGTCAAGCTGTTGGGATCGTCGGAGTTTGATTCGCCAAATTGTGATTACTCTTCTTTTAAATGTTTCTCTGTTTCTGATCTTAAGAAACGACTTCTCTCTGGATTTCAGAAGAATAGTGATAAACAAGGCCAATGGAGGTAACCAATCCATCTCTCTAATCTCCTTACAAGCTTGTGACCTCTCACAAAAAGGGAAGGGCCAAGGTGGGACACCTTCATGTGTTTTCCCACTATCTCCGTTACAAATGAGAATTTGTAATAATATAATGTAGATTCATTTTAGGCTTTAGTAAACTTACAACTTAATCATTATAACTAACATTAAATCAGCCATGTTGGACTTTTTATTGCTTAAATATTCATTATTACTGTCACTAGTATTTAAACGACGTTTCACACGGTTTATTCTTTAAGTAGTGCATCACATGGAAAGAGAACCTTTTAATCTTAAGACGGTGTCAAATCACGTTCGCCAACTTTTACATGTTGTAGGCTTGTAGCTCAAAGTTGTAAAGTTTTGCTAACTAACAAAATAACTAAGGTTAAATACATACACATTAAATTTAGTAAATTTATGACATTTACTTTGCTTTTATCGAAACAAACACGATCTTGTGCATTACGCTACGACATTATGTCCACCACCCTCACTCTGTTTTTTAGTTATTGGATATATATCTCATACACTTTCCTATTTCCCAAAAACTTTTTAATTTGGAAAATTTTGGATTTAGAAAAAGTGTGTTGTATGAAACCGTCTCACCCAATAATTACCGAATGTGCCCGTGAAATTTATCTAACTCGGACATTAATTTAATCAGTGGGTCTTGCTTCAGACCATAATTTTGGTCTGAAATAATAAGACGGGATTTTGTAACTATTTTACGGCTAAATATAACTACGGAGTATTATTTACAAACAAGTTATCATAAGCTGTAACATTAACCATACTATCGTGTCTGTAAAATGGTTACAAAATCCCGTCTTATTATTTCAGACCAAAAGTGACGGTCTGAAACAAGAATTCGTGTAATTTAATAGTTTTAGGCCAAATTTGAAATGTAATTACATGAAATTTAATAATTATGACATTTGATTAAACATTGTGGTAGAAATCCTTGATTAAATTAGTTTGGTTTTGAATTTATTACAGATATTTGGTTCTAGGACAAGCATGTTGCCACCTAGGGTTAATGGAGGATGCAATGGTACTTCTGCAACACGGAAAACGTTTAGCTTCCGCAGCTTTTCGCCGCGAAAGCATATGTTGGTCTGATGACAGTTTCTCCTTTACTGTCGACTCCGAGGCGACGGCATCATCAGAGTCTGCAGTTAATCACCGCCAACCGCTAACAGAAATCGAGTCAATCTCCCACCTTATAGCCCACATTAAACTCCTTCTCCGGCGTCGTGCAGCTGCAATGGCTGCCCTAGACGCGGGTCTGTACTCTGAGTCAATCCGACACTTTTCGAAGATTTTAGAAGGCCGGCGTGCTGCCCCACAGGCTTTTTTAGCTGAGTGTTATTTACACCGGTCTGATGCATTTAAGTCAGCTGGCCGGCTTGTGGAGTCTATAGCTGATCTGAACCGGACCCTTGCTTTGGACCCATCCTCCACCATTGCTCTACAAGCTCGTGCCGGTTTGTTTGAAATGATTGGGTGTATAACAGATGCGGTTCATGATCTTGAACATGTCAAATTGTTGTATAATTCCATCTTAAGGGACCGTACACCGGCCGCTCCAGCATGGAAGCCTAAGTCAGTTTCGTATAGGGAGATACCAGGAAGACTTGTTACTCTAGGCTCGAAGATGAACCAATTGAAGCAGAGAATTGCAATGGGGGAGACGGGTAATAATGTCGATTACTATGCTTTGATCGGATTGAAAAGGGGTTGTTCTAGATCGGAATTGGAACGGGCACATTTGTTGTTGGCTCTCAAGCACAAACCCGAAAAGTCAATCAGTTTTATAGACCGGTGTGAATTTTCCGATGAAAAGGATTATGATTCAGTCAAAGATCGGGCTAGAATGTCGGCTGTTTTGTTGTATAGACTTCTTCAAAAGGGCTACACTAATCTTTTGGGGTCAATAGCGCAAGAGGCCGCAGCCGAGGGGTGCAAGAAAGCGGCATTAGCGTTGCAACAGGCTCAAGTCCAACACCAACACCAACACCAACACCAGCAGCAGCTTCAAATGCAAAAGCATCGGACCCATGTAAATGAGGTGTACTCAGAGCCTAGCCCCGTGGCTAAAGCCGAGGTTGATCAAACCGAGGATAGGCTGGATTTAGGGAGTCATTTCTCGTTCCAAGGAGTATTTTGTAGGGACTTGGCTACGGTGGGGAATTTGCTATCACAATCCGGGTTTAACAGGCCGATTTCGGTCAAGTTTGAAGGCTTGAGTTGTTAAGGAGAGTGATACAAATTGGAGGTTTTGAAACATGTGGGGAGTATTGTGGGAAGGAAAATCAAATTCGGGGGTTGAATCATAAATATTATGGACCGGCGGATAGACGGAAATGTGATGAATATTGATGTTACTTTCATGTACATAGCAAAAAAAACGAAAATAACAAGGGAGCGAAGGAATTTAAATTAAATGGACCGCCGGAAAATTTTGGGGGCTTGATATTTAGTTGTATAGACTTTTTGTTTCGAAAATTCAGTTTTCTTTTAGCCATCTTAAAATTATTAATGAAAATAAATTTAGTATCCAGCACCATTTAATATTTATTTGTACTACAATGTAAAGCATGTCGAAACAAAGTTATGATTAACATGGTCGTGTCATATTAACTCATACTGCGCAAAATATGTCGAAATAAAGTTTCATTGGTTAGGAAGTCGGGATTTCATGGGTGCGATAAAAATCGTGTTACCCACCCTCTTAGGGCTCTTACACAAGTTAAATCTAAAACATTGACAAATAAAGAGGGGAAGATGGGTGTAGATCAAAAGGGTAGGAAGATCACAAGATTTTGGGTGGAATTTAATGATAATTGGTTGAAAAGAGAAGGAGATGTATCATGTATGTGATTGGGCACTAGATAGTAAGACCATCCCCAAGCAGGTCGCGACCTTATTGGGTCGCCTTAATTACCTAATTAACACGACCTTAGACGATAATTAGCTCGACTTTGAATAAGTCGGGGTCAATTGGTGACCTGAACAAGAAGAGGTCACCATTTGGTGACCTTCCACATGGCAACACATGATTGGTTTACAATATAAATTGTTTTTAATATTTTGTAAATAATAATAATTAAAAGAGTAAGAGAGATGTTTTGTGGGGTAGAGAGTGTAGAAATGATTGAAAAGGTTAGAAAGTGGAAAATTGATTGGGTTGGTGACCTAGGTCGTGACCTTCTGCTTGGGAGGGTATAACTGGGTCAAGATAAATAAAGTGAAATTAAGGGTTAATATGTTGGTGACCCGATTAAGGCGACCTTCTGCTTGGGGATGGTCTAAATACCGTAAATTTTGGACCTCCTAATTATTCCACCCCATTCCTTTTGCCATAATATCTATTTTTTGCTTTTCTACTTTGTTACAAAATAAGACTAATATTATTATGGATATGATTCAATCGTTGTGTTCACTAATTGTCACCTAGATAACAACCATGTGAACATAAATTTAACAAGATTAGTAAGACCATCTCCAAGCAGAAGGTCGATTTAATCGGGTCACCAATTTTTTTTTCTCTTAATCACACCTTATTAATCTTGACTCACCCTCACCTTTCCAAGCAGAAGGTCACGACTTAGTTCACCAATCCTATCATTTTTCCACTTTCTAATATTTCCAATCATTTATTATATTCACTACCCACCAAAACTGTTTTACTTTTACAATTATTATTTAGTAACATATTACAACCAATAGAAATACGACACATGGAGGTCACCAATATTCACCATGACTCAACTCAAGGTCACCAATTGACCTTATCCAGTTCAAGGTCACCCTAAACATCATAGATTTACTAGTTAATTACGTCATTAGCATGACCCAACAAGGTCACGACCCGGTTGGTGATCTTGCTTGGGCATGGTCTAAATTGAGATTAGAATACCGTAAGTCTTTCTGAGATGGTTTTATGTTAAGACCTCATAATCTCTCTTTAATTTTAATATCGTTTAAAACTCTTGCGAGTTAGTCCCGTCTTAAACGAAAAAATGTGATTGGAATAATAGCGTTGTCCTTCAATATAGCCACAATAAAGTCAATTTACATCTTAAAATCTTCACAAATTCTCATTTAAAACGGACATTATCCGTCTTAAGCTTAAGACAGGTCAAATAAATATTAAATCACCCCATTTGTTGTCCCAAAAATTTTGTCTTCATTATCATCATTTGGTAATATGTAGCCTGTCTTAAGCAACACTTAGAGCAATAGCAATAGTAGAACTTCATATAAAGTTCTTCTTATTTCCAAGTTATTTTCACAAATTACTAAGTTTAAAAACTTTACATCACAATAGAAAAACTTTATTTAGTTCTTAATTAGGACCCATTATTAATTATTTTATCTACATAAACTTTTTTCTCTTCTTGAAACCAACCAAGAACTTGGTTCTTAAATAAGAACCAAGTTCTTATTTTAACAAACCCAATGTGACCCACAATAGAAGAACTCTAACTTTGAAGTTCTTATTTACAAACCCAAGAATAAAAACCTCTATTGCTATTGCTATAAAATCTTATGATGTATCATTAATGAGATTCTTATTTAAAAGTGTTAATTTAAAACAACTATGTATGATTAATGAAATTCTTATTTAAAAGTGTCAAATATAACACCATTTTCAAACAATAAGTCAATTTGCATATTAGGTTTTAGTCTCTCCTTATTGACCATCACCGATTTAAACCCTCTTAAGCAGAAAGTCATGACCTATGTCTATAAACCCTTCCAAACACACTTTTTAAACTTTTTTCATTCTTTTTTTCTTTTTCTTAAATTTTTCGAACCAATTGCAACCTGTCACGTATTAGGTAGATTTTTGGGTCAATTTACTCCAAATTGGGTCGATTTGTAATTCAAATCGACTTGAGTCAATCCTAATTTATTTATTAATTACAGTTAACTTGACTCGACTCCCTATTGACCTCCGTATCGACCTTACTTGGGGATGGTCTAAACGACTTGGGATGGTCTAAACGACTATCGAACCCGGAGTCGACGTCGACGTCGAGCAAAATTCATTTATGGCAACCATTGTTATGTGTTGCAGAGACAGACATTAATTAAGCCTATATGCTTCCAATATAGCAGAGCGTTGGATTCCCTAAGGTTGTTTAACAGTCCAAGCATGCTAGATATTTTGAAAAATGGCGGGTAACATTAATAGAATCAGTCATTTAACAACGACTCTGTAGTCTGTAGATAGGTAGGTGCAGAAGGTTGCTGTTAACGTAACTTACCTGAAAAAGAAAGCTGCGAGTAGGTCTAGCTGGCTGATAGTAACAGAGGATGGGTCTAATCACCCTCTCATTTGCATCCAATTAATCAATACAAATAGTCTTACACCATCCCAAGGCAAGGTAGCTAAGGAGGTCGCGACCTTATTGAGTCACCGTAATTACGTAATTAAGACACTAATTTTGGTGACTATATATTAATTTTGGTGACCTTGAAATTTTCAGGGTCAATTTGTAACCCCAAAATGGGTTGGTGACCTTTGGTGACCTTTGACGTATCACAATGTTATTGGCTTATTATATTATTTGGTGGGTAGAGAAGGTAATAAATGATTGAAAATGTTAGAAAATGGAAAATGAGTGGAAAATAATTGGGTTAAATCCCTTAGATCGTGACCTTCTGCTTGGGAGGGTGAAAGTCGGTTAAAAGTGGGTCATGATAATTAAGGTGAGATTAAGAGTAAAAATGTTGGTGACCCGATTAGCACGACCTTCTGCTTGGGGATGGTCTTAGTTTTGGTCGTGACGGATAGTATCTGTCTTTGATGGGAATTTGTCGTATCAATATCCTTTATTGCACAATATATTTGCTTTATTAATCTTTGGTTAGTCCCGTTCTAACTAATTACAAATTCTCATTGTAAACGTTATTTTAACAAGGCCGCTCGGAAGCTACAAGTGAGGAGAGATTATGAGACTTATTGCCAACAAATTAAGATCATCTCCATTTTCCCATCGGAGTAAATGAAATATTCAATTTCAAATCTCAGCAGGGGCGTCTAATACCCTAGGCGAACACAAACTTTTGAATCGGACCTCCAATTTTGACCACTGCAATTTATAACTTTATTGATAAAATTCAATACAAACCTCGACCTGACGTACACTTATAATATTCATATTCAAGACTCCATTTTTTATGGTGCAACGAGCCTCCATTTACTTTAAGATTGGTAGTTAATGGAACAAGTGAGAACTGAGAAGTGGTGAAAAAGAAATGAAGAGGATTCGACACTAGTCAAACTTGTTTTTGGCTTATGTTTACTTGTTTAGACCCCTTCGGTCCTGCCAAATTTTATACTCCATCCGGTCATAGTAATGGTTCTTTTACCTTTATGCACAAATAATAAGGAAATGATTCTAAACCACACAAAACACCCTACCCCACACTGAATTGATTTTGGACCACAAAAAAGTTACTAAAAATAGAAAGAGGAACCATCACTAAACTCGCACTATAAAGAAAGTAAGAACCATTACTCCGACTCGGAGGGAGTATTTTTTTCCCAAAAGATAGTAATTGACTTTGACCACTTGTTTAAGAGTTGCCACAGTGCCACTGCTTACATCAGTCACCAACTAACTTTTACATGATCTATTTATTTTACGAGAACTCACAAAAATAAGTTTTAGATCAAAATTAAGATAAAAAAAAAAAGGAGGTAATGCAAATAGTTTATTACAATATATCATCAACGTGTTCGAAAACTCACCCGAGAAACTTGGCCTAATTTCTAAAAAGTACAATATAACACTTTATATGAAGTCATTAAAATCAACTGTTAATAGCATTAATAATTGTTGTGAATGTTTGGGAAAGACTTGCATGAAAATGGCAAGTACCTAATAAGTCATCAAAGATTGGATGCATTATATTTGGATTGATGGATTCATTATATTGCTGAAATGCAATGGATGCAACTCACAGGGCATGTAGAGGATAATAGGAACCCAAGGCCAAAGGCACTTCTAATTAGCGGGGTGAGAATCGGTCAAGACCGGACCGAACCGGACCGGACCAAAGACCGACCTAAAACTTTTGGTCTTGGACGGACCAAACCCGAGATATTTGGTCTGGTCAGGTCTTGGACCGAAATGGACTTAAACTATTTTTTTCACTATTTCGCATACGATACTTACACTTTTTATGAAAATAAATGATAATAGTAATTTATAATGTCTTTCGAAGATAAAATGTTAATTTAATTCAAAAAATTTTAATGATTAGTCTTAAAAAACAAAAACTTTGGCCATTCGATCCGGACCAAATTAACCGATCTTGGACCGGAGCGGACCGGACCGAAGACCAAACCTTGGAAAAATGAGGACCGAGTATCGAACAAAAATAATTCGGTCTGGGTTTGGTCCCGACCAAATGGTCCGATCTGGTCCAGTTTTCCGGTCCGGACCTAAATTTGCTCACCCCTACTTTTAATTACGGGTTTAAAGTAGTGATTACAGATTGCCTACCAACAGGGCTATATATTTTAACTCAATGGGAATCGAACCCCTAATTTCAAGGTCAAGGTAGATTCTTTATCATCGGGGTCAAACCATGTTGATATGGTTATTATTTTTTATAAAATGGTTATTTTTTAATCTATCGTGTTAAACCACGGTTACAAACAATAACTACTACGGAGTACATATTGCGGAGTATGTGAATAGTGTCATTGTTCATGGACCCATTTGCTTTTCGGATCTTTCCTTGGATTCCTTTGTTTAGATTATGATGGAGTCTGCGTTTTTGCAAAACTCAAGATAGTGTGAGATTGAGTGTTATTTGTGCTCATTGTTGTTCTTTATGTGGTCCTATTTACATTTTCACATGTAATTTATGACTGTAAATTATGGGCATCTCATTCATTATTCTAAACATGTATCCGTACATTGCATTGGGGTTGTTAGACCATCCCCAAGCAAGGTCACCAACCGGGTCGCGACCTTGTTGGGTCGTGTTAATTACCTAATTAGCACGACCTTAGACGATAATTAGCTCGACCTTGAATAAGTCGGGGTCAATTGGTGACCCTGAACAAGAAGAGGTCACCATTTGGTGACCTTTCACATGGCAACACATGATTGGTTTACAATATAACTTGTTTTTAATATTTTGCAAATAATAATAATTAAAAGAGTAAGAGAGATGTTTTGTGAAGTAGATAGTGTAGAAAATGATTGAAAAGGTTAGAAAGTGGAAAATTGATTGGGTTGGTGACCTAGGTCGTGACCTTCTGCTTGGAGGGTATAACTGGGTCAAGATAAATAAAGTGAGATTAAGGGTTAATATGTTGGTGATCCGATTAAGGCGACCTTCTGCTTGGGGATGGTCTTACTGCTCGTAGTTGGGTGCCAACCAATGGATCACCTTAGACCATTCTCAAGCAACGTCGATAGGACTTGATATAGAGTCGAGTCAAGTTAATTGTAATTAAGAAATAGATTAGAATTGACTCAAGTCGATTTGGGTCACAAATCGACCCAATTTGAAATAAATTGACCCAACAATTTACATAATATGTGCATGTTGGAATTGATTCGGAAAAAAAAAAAAAAAAAAAAAAAAAAAAAAAAAAAAAAAAAAAAGCTAAAAAGTGGTTGTTTAGGACGATTTATTGACCTAGGTCATGATTTTCTGCTTGAGAGGGTTTGAGTGGGTCAAAATAAACAAGGGGAGATTAATGCCTAATATGCAATTGACCCGATTAAATTGACTTGTTACTTTGGATTGGTCTTATGATAAATTACAAATTCTATTCGCAACGGACATATCCGTCGCAAGCTTGAGACGGGTCAAGTAATATCCATGTAGGGTAGATAAGACAAAAGCAAGTACTTATGATGTAGCAAATTGTTTTGTCTTATTCTGCTCATCGCAAGCTTGTGACGGATATATCCGTCACAATGGAGACTTGTTGTAAATAAATAGCCCTTTTACTTACGTTAAATGTGATCATTTCTAAAAACTAGTCATATTGTAATAATTAAAACTGATTTTATACCCGTACAAAAAATGTACGGGGTTATTTTTACAAACTTTGTTATATATTCGTAAATATGTTCGATCAATTAATACAAAAATATTTCAACATGAAATAAATGTGAAATATATAAATTATAAATTTGGTGAAAAAGAGAAATGTTTTCCACTCATCTTTCATGGGTATTTTGTGAAAGAAAATGGTATCCGTTAAATGTTTGTGACGGATACCGTCGTCACAAATGAGAATTTGTGGAAAAAGATTATGACTCCAAATTGTTTGTTGATTGACCCGTATTTTCACCCGAACCCTACCTGGAACCCCAATAGACTTTACCCGTATTTTACCCGACCCGAAATACAGTCAACTCGTATCTACCCGACCCGTAACCCGTCCGTTCGACTCATTTGACAGGTCTAGTCTAGTGAACACCATAAAAAAGTTAGATGCAAAGAAATAAGCTAGTTATTTGGATTGTTGACGTAAAAATTTACATGCAAAATTTCACATTTTGAGGAAACAAAGTAAAAGAGTAGCACAGATTCTTATTTGCAACGGCACTATTCGTCGTAAGCTTGTGACGGCTACCGTTTTCTCTCACAAAATACTCACTTTTTCTCTCTTTCCAACACTATTCATGTGGTCTCATTCCTCCATTAACTCATTTTATGTCCATTTATCTCACAAAATATCCGTCACAAATGATGATCCGTCGCAGGCAAGACTTACTAAAAGAGTAGACAGTGAAGAAGGGTAGTTGAAGAGAAAGGCTGGCATTTCTTTATAGATAAAGATACTCTTGGGCAAATAACAAAGGAATCCTTACAAATAAAGTACTTGTATCTTAAAGGAGATTAAAGCCAAATCTAGTGATAGTTTTGCCCAATTTTCTACATTACTCTTCTAAGAAATCCCAAAAAGTTATTATGAAATAAAAATAGGTTCTTCTTCACTTGTACATTAGTGAAACTCCTTGCACTTTTTTCCCTTACAACTGATTTACTCCTTACATTTTTTATTCCAACCTACTATACGTCGTCGACACATTACTAATTATCGTCGACACAAATTAATGAACTACCTAAACTACCCCTCCCTTCCCCCTTCCTTTTCTTTTATATTGAAATAAAACTAATTCAATTTCATCAAACAAAATTCACATTCAAATTCAAAAACCGTATTTTTTCAACAACAATTTTTCCGTCACAAATTCGAAACTTGAACACGGTATGTATTCTTGACTTCGGAGTTTTGTTTTTATGTTGTTTTCTTGTTATTTTGATAGATTAGAAACGGAATTAGGATAGATGCCTTAGTTTTTGACGGAATTAGGATTGAATTGTAGTTATTTTTGACCCGATTTTCTGTCGAATTATTGATTTCTAGTAGCTCGAAAAATTTAAAAAAGAAAAAAAAAAAAAAAAAAAAAAAATTAAAACTGGACGAAGATAGGTTTCGTCTGGGCTTGGTGGCGGACGCAATATGGTTTCGTCTGGGGTAGGTAGTAGACGAATTAGGGTTTCGTCTGGGGGTGGTGTCGGACGAAAAGTTGCTTCGTCTGGGGGGGCATGGGGACGGCTGGGATTTTCGTCCCAAGGCCGTGTTGGACGGACAATGTGTTCGTCCGGGGGGGTAGGGTAGACGTAGGGTAGGTTCGTTTGGTGTATTTTTTTTTTTTTTTTTTTTTTTTTAGGGTTTAGGGTTTAGGGTTAAGGGTTTAGGGTATAGTAAATTATTTTTTTAAAAAAAAAAAAATTCTTTATTTTTTTAAATTACTAACCCGGTTATATTTTTTTTTTAAAATATTTTAATTATTTCCGTCTTGCTTTGTTAACGTAATAACGAATAATTTTTATTCTAAAATGCTTAATTATTATGTGAATAGATGGTCGGGGGAGGAAATGACAGAAATGTGAGAGGTCGAAAGGTGACAGCTTCAGCACGGGCTGGGAAACAGTTACGGATTGCGCAGGAGGATTTAGCTGATGCTGCAGAGATTTTAGCCGACGAGTCGGTATTGCACGGGTCTGAGGAGCGGGTTGCGGATCGGGTTGAGGAGAGGGGTTCGGAGAGGGTTGGGGCTGAGGAGCGGGTTACGAGGGGTCCCCGTAGACGGGGTGACGGTTGTTTTGAGGCTGAGGAGGGTTCTAGCAGTGTAGCGGCTCCGAAGAAGAAGAGGTCCGCTAAGGATACTTCTTGGGTGGCTACCCGTCCTGTTCCTGGAGGCCCAACTGTTTGTTCCGTGATTCCGAGTTTTTTGGGGCACATCGCCCACCAGTTATGGACGACGCCTAGCGATGTAGGTCGACCAGTGTTGACGGGTTACCACAGATTCGGTAAGGGGAAGGTGTTGACTAACTGGCCACTATCTCCTACCGTTCAGACTATGTATGACGATAGTGGTCTTGCTCACCTTGTCGGTTCCATGACCGAGTATTTTAACATGCCGCTTATTTCTGCTTTCGTTGAGAGGTGGCAACCCGACACCAACAGCTTCCACATGCCTTTTGGGGAGATCAGCATACTCCTTCATGATGTCGCGCAAATCTTAGGTGTTCGGGTAGATGGTCGAAGTTGTCGGGTTAATAGTGATGATGGGAGGATGGCGGATCCTATTATCCATGCTTGTTGCTTTTTTTCGAGGTCAGAGGAAGGCCTTAGGTTGCCCTTGGATCCTAATAAGAGGGTCCCTATTTACAAGAGTGGGGGTCTGTTGGTTGACTCGACTCTGGAGATGGCGAGGAGGAGTTGTGACTTTGTTGCCGCGCAGGGGTTCTTCGCTGTGGTTTTGGGGTCGACACTTTTCGTCGACAAATCAGGCGATAGGATACGACCCCAGCTGTTACCCCTATTGCATGATCCTACCGAGGTTACAGAATTTGCTTGGGGTGCCGGTACGCTTGCCTTTATGTACCGGCAGTTGGGTATAGCTTCACGGGCTGGTGTGAAGACTATTGGTGGTTGCATGACTCTGTTACAGTCTTGGATCTATGAGTACTTCCCTATGTTTAGACCAGATCAACCACTAGTCATTGATGATACCCAGTGTCGGGCTTGTTGTTGGAGACAAGTTGGGGCTTTCCCCCAGACTGCAGAGAGGTTGCTGGAATATCGTAGGATTTTAGATGGTCTTACTCATGCTTCAGTCAGGTGGGAGCCGTATGGGCCGCGTCAGGATGTGCTCCATCCTCGTACTCTGTACTGCGGATGCATCCAGTTCATGGACATAGCTGAGATGTACCAGCCCGATCGGTGTTTACGGCAGTTTGGGTATGTGCAAGTTATACCCAATCCTATTATGCCGTTGGAGGCGTACCGGCCTGCGTCGGGACGAGATTACGATGTTAGGGTAGGCGGGGTTGGCGAAGGTTTATGGGATTGTTGGGACGATCACGTTACTCAGCTTTCCCGTAAGTCGACACCCGTTACTTATTTTGGCGAGGTCGCTTCAGATTATATGGGATGGTACAACCTCGTTTCTCACCCGGAGATCATTGATTCTTACCATAGTTCGGTTCCCGAACCACGTGCCGATGCCCCTTTCACTCTTGAGGTAAAATATGTTTAAATATTATATTTTATTTCTTAATTTTTTTTTACATATTCTGATAGTAGTTTGTGAAATTGCAGTGTGCACAAGATATGCTGGCTCAGCTCGTCGATGCGGAGACGATAACGGATGACGCGGAGAAGTTAGCCTACTACAATAAAGTTGTGAAGTCATACAAACCAATGCTAGACACTACTCGGCGCCGCATTGAGAAGAACAAAGCCCCCCGGCGAAGTGTGAGTGATCGCATTCAACGTAGAGAAGATGGTATTTACACTAGTTCAGATGATGACGAGGGGGTGTAGTTTTGTTGCGTGTTTATGAATTTTATTTTGTTTGTAGCGAATTTTCCTATCTTTGGATTTTTTTAATTTATTTAGTAACTTGGTTATTTTTATGTTTTATAGTAATTTGGTAGTAATCCGTAGCGTATATCAGAAATTAGAAAATAATTAAACTACATACAACATAAAAGTTAATACAAATTACAATAAAGTGACATAAAACATAAAACATAAAACGAAATAAAATAAACGAAATAAAATAAACGAAATAAAATTAATTATCTTCGGACGATGAAGATGAAGAAGCTAGATCTCCCTCGTAATCTCCGGCTTCAATTTCTTCAGGTTGGCTAGCAACGTATTGATCGTACAACATTATAACGCGCAGATGGACATTACCTAGGTTGAAGACTCTACCGGCACATAAATCCGATAACGTTGTGTAGTCTATCAAGTTTAGTATACGCTCGATATAGACAAGGAAATCGCTCCTTAACTTACGAAACTCGTGCATCTTCTCAGTTACAACTTCATCAGTAACATCATCGTCGGCAACAGTCGGACTGCGGTGGGGGTGTCCGTGTAGGATGCCAAAAAGGTTGCCAATTGGAGGATGTTCTACTAGATCCCATACAGTGTCACTTGGAATGACTAGTTCAAGGCGAGAAACTAAAACTGGGAACTGATCTGTTATAAGATCAATCCTAAACTGATAAGCTCTGTTTTTTTGAATGTTTGTAAGAGCCATAATAAATGTTTTGAATTTTTGGAGTGAATAATAGTTGTTGTTGTGATTAAACTGAACATAACAACCCTTATTTATAAGAAGTCATTGTGTAACTTGGGCATCGATGAAAGCCAACTCTTCTACATCAAACCGTGCGTGATATCTATCGCCATCCCTATACGTCAAAAACCCGTGATTATGATACCCGCAAATCATGACCACCCTCCAACTACCTTCTGTTATCTCAACAGCTTTCATTCTGAATTTGCAATTGCACCAGGTGCTACCCGTGTTACTCCTTCTCAAAGTATCAGCATCACCATTTAAGGGAGGTCGTCCACCATTCCGACAAAGAAAATAGTCCTGTCTCAAACTCGTGTGACGACCGACTTTTTTGTTGCTCGCTCTTTTAATTCCAAACCGGAGTCCCAATGCTATCGCATATGCCCAAGTAAACGCATCTCGACTCGAAAGAAAAATATTATCGCTCGTAAAATGACTAGAATAGTCAACACCGTCTCCATCATCAAAAACCTGCACACGTTCCCATAATTACGTTCAAGATTACGGTTTAGGTGTTAGGGTTAGGGTTAGGGTTAGGGTTAGGGTTAGGGTTAGGGTTAGGGTTAATTTTAAAAAAATAAAATAAAAAAAAAAATAAGGGGGGACAAAGAACATTCACGTCCAGAACAGGTCTGGGACAAAGAAGTGGCACGTCCAGAACAGGTCTGGGACAAAGAACTGGTCCGTCCCAGACCAGTCCCAGACGTGGGAACAGGCCGTCCCAAACCGTCACCAGACGTGTGGGATTTTCGTCCCACACCCACCCTGGACGAAAATCCCACACGTCCCCAACCCGCACTGGACGAAAATTTTCTTCATCCGACAATTTTTCCTTTTTTTTTTTTTTTTTTTTTTTTTCCTATAAACAAACCGGCTTCGGGAATCTACGCTAATCCGTTCTACAATATTACAAATCCTAAATTTCAAACTACTAAAAATCGTAAATTTCAAACAAATTAAAATCGTAAACTTACCTCTTCATTGTCGCTCATCGTTGAAAACCGTTCTTCACACCGATTTTTGTATTTCCAAAGAAAACCGTTTTTTGTATTTTCAAAGAAAACCGAGTTTTTGAATTTCGTAATAACCCGATATCAATTTCAAGTCCGAAAATGAAGTTGTAGATATAGAGGATAGCGGGGGGTAAAATGGGCATTTCATGTTAATGTGTCGACGATAATTAGTAATGTGTCGACGATATTTAACACGCCCCTTTTTATTTCTTCTTTTCCAATTAATGGTACCTAATTTAACAAGTCACACTCTTTTTTAAGCAAGGTCTACTATTTCTTTCACTTGTTTTCTCACATTCTAATCATGTGAAGTTTTGTTAGATTTTCATTTTGGTAATAGATGAATGAGTCTCTCTTGCTTGTGACAGTCATAAATTTGTGATCTCTTACAATCCTCTTCCACTTGTCTTCCCACTTAGCCCTCTCAGTTGCCTTTTTACGTCACAAATGAGAATTTATGTAAATGGAAAAGGGAAATGATATGGCGTAAGTCGTCATTAGATAGTAACCATGATATTCAAGTCGCAGTAATATCATCTCACATGCATTTTGTGAGATTCATTAAAGTAATCGCACCTTGTTGTTGTCCGATATAAAAAAACACATTGTAGAACTTTATTGGTGTTGCATAGAAATTTGTTAACCGCTCTTTATAAATAAATTTAAAATTGCCTTAATAAGTTTAAAGTTTCTCCACACACCCAAAAAAAAAAACACTTTTGAAAATATCAAATGTATTGTTGAACTTTAGATTTTACAAATCTCATCTGTTAAGACATTGTTCTCAAGAAATATATATTTATTGTTTGACTTTGCACGTATTAGACATAATACACAAGAATGAGAAGCAAATGTCCATGTTGAAAAGTGAGTCTATGACAAACCCTCCAAAGCATATTGATTTCAAAGTTGACAAATTGAATAAATAAACTCATGTTTCGATGATTTTAGATGACATAATGTTAATTTGAAGTAATTTGAAAGTGACATCATAACAACAATGACATTAATCAAATTTGGGTTTTACTATTATCTAGAATCACGTCAAAAAATTCCGTTAATAATAAAATAACGAGTTAGAAACGCTCGAGCTTATTTAAGTCTTTTTTCTGTCTCAAAATGTCGGAGCTCATGCTGCACTGTTACTATTTATATTTTTACTAGACTTAATTTTGCTATTGTAAAGGGTATGGTATCCCAGATAACACCTTGGACATCCGCTAATTTTGTTGTAATATTGTTTTGATCTCAATAATAATTGTGTTTTATAATAAAAATAATAATAATAAAAGTTGCCCATACAAAATAATAATAATAATAACACAAATTCTCATTGTAGACGGAGGGTATCCGTCACAAGGAGAAGACGGATACCATTTTGTCTCACAAAATGCCCATTTAGAGGAGAGAGGGAAGCACATGGGAGGTGCCCCACCTTGTCCCCTATTCGTTTTGCGAGTGTCATTATCCGTCTCTCCACCCGACCCGTCACAAGCAAGACTAACTGTAATAATAATATGGCCCCATCTATTATAACAAGATAATTAAAAATAGTAATTAGCCTTTGACCTATCAGAAGAAATTAATACAAAGTGACATCATATAAAATCAATTTATTACTCCGTATTAATCTTTTTTTTTAGTTGAAAGTTGATGAGTTTCTGCTTTTTGAATTAGTTCCACATGGAGCATAATACAGAGAGAATAAATGGTTTAGCTGGAAAATACAAAGCTAATGATGGAGATAAAGTGGACGAAAACATGCTATCACATCTTTAGAATCTTAGATAGCCTCTCCCCAGTTAGTAAACGCCTCGCCTATTTTATTACTCTCTACTTGGTCGGTTTTTAAAAGGGATAGAATTTCTTGCAATTCTATTGGTCCATAATTTTTAAAGAGAAAAAATGTTTTAATTTTTGTAGGGCCTGCCATATTTTTTGTGTGAATTAATTAATTGTTCAATTCCTTTCCATTTAATTAGTTTCACATAAGTTTAAATTCAAAAATACAAGAGACCTTTATTTTGTAAGATTTATGCTAAGTTGTTAACTATTATTAAAATCAACATCTAAAAAAAGTCATGAAAATTAAATCAACCTCCATTCAAATAAAGATGTATTTATTTTAAAAAATCATTGATAAAACCATTATTAAACTAAGAAATTAAAATATAATAATATTATCAATTAACTAAACAAGTCTAAAAAAAATTATAAATTCACATCAACTACATATATACGTTAGAATACAAGTGGAGAGTCTTTATGCGAGAATGATTTGTGTGTTAATGTGACCAGATTCCAAACTTAAGGGCTAATTACCACTCACACGACAAATAAGAAACAATAATTATTCAATGAAATCAGCATGAAAAATCGTTTAAATTTTTTTACTAACAAATGATTAATGAGTAAACCCGTGCAATTATGCACGAGTATAAAACTAGTTAACTATAATACAAATCGCGAAACCGAATAATATATTTCTTTTTTTATCTTTATTTTTACTTTTATTTTATTTGTGAAATAAAAATATAAATATGAGTAAATATTTGGAAAATTAATTACTTTTTAGACAATCTTAAAATTTTAATAACAATAAACTGTAAATTACATATAATACAAATCGTCAAACCGAATAAATAAATAACGATATCCGTATAATATAAACAGTCACAAAAATAAAACAATTATTATAAAAATTGTCTCAAATACACTTTACGATAAAACAAAATATTTTTTTTACTAAAGTTAATATAAGGGCAAATTTGGAATAAACTAAAAAATAAGGGGAGTAACAAGTAAAACAGGGGCGTGATATAGCAAATCGCATAAATAATGAGGTGAGATTAAAAGATAAAACTACCTCGTAACTTAGTTAACAAGACCTTAATTTGGAGGTGGTTTTAGAGGTATATG